>JALPQD010000610.1:203164-831672 GCA_023101885.1 Typhlomys cinereus | reverse complement strand
TATATATATATTATTTATATATATATATATCTATATGTTTAAACCTTATAATCCGTTACAGCTTCTTCTTTCCCCCAAAGAGCCGCCAAACAAAAGACTGGGCAAGTCAGCACTAGCTTTTGTATGTCACATTTTCCTCGAAAAGATCATACGTTCAATCTTCATCTATTGTTTCTTTGCACCAAGCTTCAGATTCTAACTATTCACTAATAGAAAGTGAAGGCAGAGAAGAAAGAAAATATTCTGCAGGAAGCAATATAAGTTTGGCCATATTTGATTTTTTCCAGGTTTCAGCTCAGAACTTCTATAGTATAATAACTTTTAGAGGCTTTACGCATGCATACACACACACAGACACACACAGACACACAACACACACACAGCAGAATGATCGTTCTGCCTTCTATAAGAGACAGTTAACCTGAAAAGAAGTGACAGAAAGGAAATTCTGGCAAGGCATGGAGGTTCTGGCCTGTAACCCCAGCTCTCAAGCTGGCAGAGGCAAGAAGCTCACTGCATGGTCAAGGTCAGCATGGTACATAAGCAAGTTCCAGCTACCAGAGCTACCGGTAGAGAGAACCTGTCACAATTTACATACATATTTTTCTCTGTAAGAGTTACACAAAGTAGGTATAGTGCCAATATAGTATCAAATATGCTATAAAACAAGGTTTCACTAAAACAAAGATCTTGCAAAATGTGATCAATACAGTCTTAAAGTGTCAGGTAATGTGAGAAACCTACTTTCTTCAACAGCAAAAACAACAACAAAAAAATGACAGAAGAAAAATCACAACTTGAATTAAAATCTGTGAAAATAAAAAGGGAAAATGATGGTTTAATAGTAATAGTTGACATTTGAAGACCTTACTCTCAGCCTTGAAAGCAGCAAGCAATGCCACAAAAAAACAAGTAGAACTACCCCACAACAAACAGTCCTCCCAACAACGGCATAAAAAAAATTAAGTGAGTATGGAAGATTATTCAGAATAAAGGAAAACAATGAACTCAATAATATCAATGCATTCTTAAAAACTCAAGTTAGGGAAAGCACATTGATTGTAATGAATTAAAACTAACCATCAGAAACAGTAGAAAATTTAGAGATTTTAGAATATGTGGAATTAATAATAACACTCAATAATCACGGTTGAAAGAAATATATATATAAGATACTAAATACTTCCCATGAATGAAAACAAGAGTCACATACAAAAACATGGGTCGCAGTCAATACAATATGTCAAATAAGAGTCATAGTTGTAAAGACTATTTTTAAAAAAAAATAAAGGCTTCGACTTATTAATCAAAACTTCAACTAAACAAAAACTTAAGAATCAAACAAACAAACTCTTTTCAATAATTAACACTTTAAAAAAAAATCCGGTCTTCCCAGCCAGGGATGAGTGCAGGCGAATTCCTTAGAGCGGTAGACAAAGCCAGACCAAAGGGACACCAACTCTGAAGAGGACCATACTAGGCATCCTGGCGACACCTCTGCAACTGTCAGGTGTGGTGACATCACAATGACTCTCCACTTGACATCAGAACCAGAGAACCTGCAGCTATTGGATAGCTGCCTGCAAGGCAGCCAATCGGTAGCAACTAGGAGGATCTGGCCCCTTGGCAGCCCCACCCACTCTGAACACAACCAGTTGTGATGCCTATTGAGAGGCATTCCAGGGTTGTAGGTGTGTGGGCCTAATGCAGTGACAGCATTAGTGGTGTGGAATAGGCATGAATGAGAGAGCGGGAGTGCTGTAGAGTGCCTTGGGCATGCCACAGCAGACTGTTCATGAGTGGAAGTGAAGGGATGTACATTTTACCATGTATCTCTGGAACCCTCACTTAGTTTGAGGTGGCTATTTCTCCTCCACTCCCGCTCCAAATTATGGGGGGTCTACGATGCCTTTGGAGTAGCTACATCCCTATCCCAGGCAAATTGGAACTGTACCTTGCCCTCAGTAACTGATACCCGCCTTCCTTCCCAAATACTTGATGCCTGTAAGCTGGGAGTCAAGGCCACTGACTATCATTTCCTGGCTTTAGCAGGGACTTAGCTCCCCATTGCTAAGCAGGGAGCCAACTTCTGTTCATTTGTCTTTTGCAGAAGTAAAGTGTGTTGGTTCCCAAATAGCTGTCACTTACTAGCTTTCAATAGAGCAGTCAGTTGGGCTGGAGAATGAAGATCAGAAAACACAAACAAGGAGAGCTCAGGCTTGTCGAATAAAGCACCTGCCAAGAAACAGGAGATCATGGGTATGAAAACAGATCAATAAAAACACGTACTGGCGCTCCCTTTCCCCACCCCACTCTGCGGGTCAGGACTCGTAAGCGGTCCAGCCTTGACCCGCGACCTAGGTAAGCTCCGCCCGCGCACCGCCCCACCAGAACCCCAGGTCAGCCCAAAGGGACCCAGCTCCTAACCCCACCATCCAGCAGAGCCCGTCCAGGGCCAAGGACGAGGAGGATCTCCCCCCTGCGCCCAGACCCGCCCCAGCTCCCCTCGGGTTAAATAGCTCCACGCCAACTGCCCCCATCTCCCTTCCCACTCCGCTCCGCCTGCCGGGACAAGCTCGCGGTCCAGCCGGGCTCATCCGGATCTAGGTAAGCTCCGTCCTTGCCCACCCCCAAACCACAGGCCAATAATTCATTTTAGTGAAATTGAAAGATCTTAAGAGTTAAAACGACAATGCCAAATTCAAAGTGCAAATTCATGAGAAGCAACACTCAAGTAAACAAATTTCCCACTGAAGGAATTAATCCACAATTTAGACTCCAACCAGAACAAACCCACGAAAATGGCCAGAAAGCGTGACCCAGGATAACGACTTTCAAAATATGATCATTACCATGTTCAATACTATGAAAGAGGAAATCCGGGAGGAATTACATAATCGAATCAATGTCGTTTGAAGAGGAACACAACAGACAATTGGAGGAGTTCAGAAAAACAGTGCAAGAAACAAAAACTGCATAGAGCGTTAAACAGACCACAAGCAGAGTTTAAAACTGAGCTACAAGACAAGTTATCTTCAACCCAGAATGCCACAGAGAGTCTTATCAACAGAACTAATGAAGCAGAAAACAGAATTTCAGACCTTGAAGATAAAGTGGGAGTAGAACACCAGCTCAATGGAAGAGGTTGTTAAAGCCAAAAAGAAATTGAGAGAAATATCCAGGAGATATGCGACACCCTGAAGAAGCCTAACATGCGTATTCATGGAATACCAGAGCAAAAATCGCAAAATACCACCCTGAGGAAATTTTTCAAACGATCATCAGGAAAACCTTCCTCACTAAAAAAAGAGAGGGCCATCCATATACAAGAGGCATTCCACAGCCCAAACAGATAAGACCAAAACAGAAGCACGCCACAACAAATAATAGTAAAACACTCCACATTCAAGATAAGAACTGGTTCTGAGAGCTGCAAAGGAGAAAAAAACAAGTCACTTTTAAAGGTAAACCTATTAAAATAAGAAATGACTTCTCAGTCGAAACAGATAAAGCAAAAAGAGCTTGGAGAGACATACTTCAAGTATTGAATGAGCAAAAATGTCAATCCAGGCTGATTTACCCTGCAAAACTATCAGTCATGATCGAGGGAAAATCTTCAGCACAAAGACAACTTGAAAGGATACATGTACCACCAAACCAGGCCTTCAAAAAATGCTAGAAATGATACTCAAGCGTGAAGAAAAAACAGGCATATCCAGGAGAACAGAAGGCAAGTATAACCCCATTAAAAGCGAAGCAATATACTATAAACTACTAAACATAATAAATGTCTGAATTAAAAATACTTTCTCCATTATACATTAAATGTTAATGGAATTAATTCACCAATCAAGAGACACAGATTACAAACTTGAATAAAAATCACAATCCATCAATCTGCTGCCTGCTGGAAACCCATCTCACCACAAAAGATAGGCATGCTCTAAAAAAAAGGCTGGTCAACAATTCTACAAGCAAACGGATGCAGAAAACAGGCAGGGTAGCCATTATGCTAAGACAAAGTGGACTTCAAATCAAAGAAAATTATAAGAGACACGGATGGATACTACATTTTAGTCACAGGTACAATTCACCAGGAAGACTTCACACATAACTGACATAATGCACCCAATACCCCCTCCACATTCATTAGAAAACCCTACAGCGTCTAAAGCAGAAATCAACCCCCAAACGATAATTCTTGGGGACTTCAACACCGCCCTCTCAACATGGGATGCATCAACAGGTCAAAAGCTTAACAGAGACACTTTGGAACTTAATCAAACCTTAAAGAAATGGACCTTACAGATCTCTATCGAACTTTGCACCCACATACCAAAGAATACACATTTTCTCACGCATCACACCGAACTTTCTCCAAAATAGATCACATATTGGGCCAAAACGAATCTCCACATATACAAAAAAGTTGAAATTCTAACTGTGCGCTATCAGATCACCACGGCCTAACGCTGGACATCCACAACATAACAAACAAGAGAAAATAAACAACTCCTGGAAACTTAACAATATGATGCTGAAGGAGAACTGGATTCAGGAAGAAATTAAAAAGGAAATTTAAGATTTCCTGAAAGTGAATGATAATGAAAATACAACTTACCAAATCTCTGGGACACAATGAAAGCTGTTCTAGAGGTAAGGTTCATAGCTCGTAGCCTACACAAAAAAAAAAAAAATGGAAACATCAGAAATAAACAATTAACAGGCAGCTTTAAAGCTTTAGAAAAACTAGAGCATCTGATCCAAAAGTAGTAGAAGAGAGAGATTAGCAAATTAAGGGGAGAAAAATCTGAAATCGAGACTAAGAAAACGATAGAAAAAAATCAACCAGTCAAAAGCTGGTTCGTTGAAAAATCAATAAGATTGATACACCCATAGCTAAATTCACCAAAAGCAGGAGAGAGAAAACCCAAATTAAAAAATCAGAAATGAACATGGAGTTATCACTACTGATACCCAAGAAATCCAGAGAATTATAACATCATATTTCAAAACTTATTCTCTGTGAATTTGACAACAACAAAAGAGATGGATGAATTTCTAAGTAAACACAACTTACCTAAATTGAATCAGGAAGTTGTGAATTATTTAAATAGGTCGTATACATATAAGGAAATTGATAAGTAATCTGGAATCTTCCCACCAAAATGTCCTGACCAGATGGATGCAGCACAGAGTTCTACCAGACATTTAAGAGTTAATAACACCAATACAACCTTAAACTGTTCCATCAAATAGCAGGGAGAACACTACCAAATTCCTTCTATGAAGCTAATCGTCTTAATCCCAAAACATAATAAAGACTCACTTAAAAAAGAAAACAATAATACGCCGATCTCTCTGATGAACACAGACGCAAAGATTCTCAAGCAAAGTTTTAGCAATCAGATTCAAAGATATCAAAAACATATTAAAAGTATTCACGGGGACCAAGTAGGCTCATCCCCGCACACAAGGTTGGTTCAACATATGCAAATCAATAAATGTAATTCATCATGTAACCAGTCCAAAGTCCAAGATCACATGATATTCTCGATAGATGCAGAAAAAGCTTGACAAGATCCAACAGCCTTTTATGATCAAAACGCTAGAGACAGTAGGAATGGAAGGACCCTTACATATAATAAAAGCTGTATACACCAAGCCCACCAAAATATTTGCTCAATGGGAACAATGGAAGCATTCCACTTCGATCAGAAACTAGACAAGGCTGTCCACTCTCACCACTTCTATTCAATATTGTACTTGAAGTCTTAGCTGACCATAAGACAAGAAAGGGACATAAGAGGGATTCAAATCAGCAAGGAAGAAGTCAAGCTATCCTATTTGCGGATGACATGATCTTATACCTGAGCGATCCCAAAAACCCACCAGGAAGCTCCTGAAACTAATTGAGATGTTCATCATGGTGGCAGGATAAAAAAAAATGTGCAAAAATCAGAGGCCTTCCTATATACCCAGAATGAAAGAATTGAAAAAGCTTGAGAGAAACAATCCAATTCACTATAGCCCCTAAAAAATGAAATACCTTGTATAAACCTAAACAAGGAGGTAAAAGACCTTTACAATGAAAACTTTAAATCCCTACAGAAAGAAATGGCAGGAGACACCAGAAGGTGGAAAGACCTCCCATGTTCCTGGATTGGCAGAATCAACATCGTAAAATGACCATCCTACCAAGGCAATATACAAATTCAATGCTATACCAATTAAAATCCCAAGCAATTCTTTAAGAAGTTGACCAAACAATCTCAAAATTCATATGGAAGCAGAAAAGACCGCGGATAGCAAAGACAATCCTGAGTAAACAAAAACACAGTAGGCTGGAAGGTTCTGATAAAGACTGTAATTTCAGATTGTCTTAGTTCTGAACAGGGGTAGGAGGAGGCTGGGACTGGGGGCAGGGAAAGGCTAGGCACAGGGAAAGTCTCAGAGACTTTTATGAAATTTTCAGTACTCTTTGAAGTCTCTTTCTGCTCCAGATACCTTTCCCTTCCTGATGCCAGGCCACCTTTGGGCTTCTCCTTCTGTTCCCAACTTGAGATTTCTGGGGGAAATCACAAGTGGGGGTCCACTACTTCGGTAGTCCAATAGTCAGAGTGAGACGCATAAGCACTTTGTTAAGGTCTTTTTTCTCTGTGCTATCCGATGTTTGTTCATACAGCCAGGAAGTCTACAGGTCTCTCATTAGCTTTACTTCCCGCTTGTGCATAAACTCAATGCCAGATAATAGCACAAATGCTGGTGCTGTCAATTCTTTCCTAGATATAAGCAGAAATGTGGACTGCGTGGAGCCCTAGCAGATGTGCAGAGAAATTTCCAGGGGATTTCACAGATTCCTGGGGTGGGGGCGATGTCATTCTCTCACTCTTCTTTTGCTTGTTTGTGCTTTGTTTATTTTTTGCCAGACCTCTTCTTGTGGGAATTATTTCATTGCTTCAGGCATCTTCGTTTTCCAACAAATGATGTCGATTATTTAAACAAATGTCACCAGGGATTTTTCTGCACTGAGAGAACTTGGGTTCCCTCAATAAGGTCAATAAGACAAGCCCAGAAGAATGTGAATTTCTAGATCAACTATGATAGTTCTGTCAAACTGATATTTGAGGACTCCAAAACATTCGCCTTCCTCCTATTACTAACCTTTTGGGATGAGACTAAGAAGAACTAAATGCCCCAAGCTCACTGTCCATAGTGAGATAAACTTATTTTTATTTAATGAATACTTTAATGCTTCTCACATTTTGTGAACTTTTTCTTAACTTCCAGAGTCCCGAAAACCATTTATTTTGACATTGTTTGCTAGTGTTCTTCCTGTCTTTATGGGTACTGGCTTTGTAAGATTTCTTTCTCTGTTTTCCTGCTGATTCACTACTATTCATCTAATATCGATTGGTACATTTGTGTTCTAAATTCACTTGACCTTCATCTGAATATCCTTGATATATCCCATAAATTTATATATTTTAAATAGAACTATAGTTCTATTCACAAATTTTCTCCTTCCGATGTCCTATTGAAGGCTTCACTTTAAGGCTGGAGAATACTAGCTACAGATGCAAAAGTATCAGAGTGATAGCTGAATCTAATTATAATTATCTGCTTTAATCTGGTGGTGCTGGATGTGAAAGGAATAAAGACATTTGGAGTTTGGAAATTGAGGAACTCAAATCACAATAAGATCGAAATCAAACATCCCACTGCCTCATAAGCTCTGACTCAATTTAATAATTTTTTCAACATTAATGCTTGTTCCACTGACTGGCTGAACTATAATTCATCTCATTGATTGTTACTTAAAGTGCTCATGAATGAATGTTTAGTAAAAGTGTAGAATTAAATTACAGGATGTGAAATATATTTGTTTTCTCTTTTCTCTCTCTCTCTTTGTCTCTCCTCACTTCCCCCTTCCTCTATTCATCCCTCAAACCAGAGATTCAGTTTCTTCTCTGCAGGAAATTTCTCAAAAAACTCATGAATATAATTACTTTTTAAATATTCCATTACCCGTAACCTGAATTATATAGCAAAAGGAATCAAAATGAAAGTTTGTTATGGAATATGAGGCTTAATACCAATTTCATTCTTACTTGTGGGTATTCTGTATGTATCAATTGGGCTAGAAATAAATAAAACTATCAAATGATGGCTTGTTTTGGTTTGCCCAATTTTTAAATTTTACAAAAATTTAAAACTCATACATTGGAAATCAAATATAGTTATTTTCTATCAATGTGACAAGTAACAAAAGTATTAAGCATGGAGTATTCTGTTAAAACTCTCCATGCCAGGTATGTGATACCTGTCCATGATCTTTTGTCATGAAGATCCCAAAGGCCCCCAAAGCAATACGGACCTTTTTGCCATTTTTTGTTTGAACACCAGAGTCTGATAAGACCCTGTTATTGAAGACACCCCACACACTTTGATCACAGGACAATGTGGAACTGAACTGGAAGCTTCCTCTCTGCCTGGCCAGTTTCATAGTGCCAGAAGGTTATGCAGGATGGAAGGGGAGAAAAGCTATCAAAAATCTCACTCAGTCATTAATTCTGTGAGTTTCCAGTAATAATCACCCTGACCAGATGTGCCCATTGACACAACAGTGCCATGAAATGGTATGAGACTAACGAACTGCTTTCCGTTGAATTTAAGATCAGCTTTTCTGTAGTGAAAATATGCCTGATACCAAAACCGGTCAACAACCTGTGAATGTGAAATCACAGTACACGGGGAAGTGAACTACTACCTGTTCAGATGTATGAATATGATATTTAACTAACTCTTAAATGCTAATCTTTATCCCTCAGAATTGTGCAGCTCTCAGACTTTGTCCAAAGATTTCTTTTGCAAGGGAGGTGCTCAATTCAGAGAAGCACAGCTGTTCAAAATGCAGAGAATAAGTGACCATGGAAATGTTCACCTAACTAGTATATATATATATATATATATATATATATATATATATATATGTTATAACCTTTATAATCCTTTACAGCTTCTTCTTTCCCCCAAAGAGTCCTCCAAACAAAATAGCTTGGCAAGTCAGCACTAGCTTTTGTATTTCACATTTTCCTCGAAAAGATCATACTTCATCTTCATTCTATTGTGTTCTTTGCTACCAAGCTTCAGATTCTAACTATTCACTAATAGAAAGTGAAGGCAGGAGAAGAAAGGAAAATATTCTTCAGAAGCAATATTAAGTTTGGCCATATTTGATTTTTTCCAGGTTTCAGCTCAGAACTTCTATAGTATAACTTTTAGAGGCTTTACGCATGCATACACACACACAGACACACACAGACACACACACACACACAGCAGAATGATCGTTCTGCCTTCTATAAGAGACAGGTAACCTGAAAAAGAAGTGACAGAAAGGAAATTCTGGCAAGGCATGGAGGTTCTGGCCTGTAACCCCAGCTCTCAAGCTGGCAGAGGCAAGAAGCTCACTGCATGGTCAAGGTCAGCATGGTACATAAGCAAGTTCCAGCTACCAGAGCTACCTGGTAGAGAGAACCTGTCACAATTTACATACATATTTTTCTCTGTAAGAGTTACCACAAAGTAGGTATAGTGCCTAATATAGTATCAAATATGCTATAAAACAAGGTTTTCACTAAAAACAAAGATCTTGCAAAATGTGAGTCAATACAGTCTTAAAGTGTCAGGTACATGTGAGAAACCTACTTTCTTCAACAGCAAAAACAACAACAAAAAAATGACAGAAGAAAAATCACAACTTGAATTAAAATCTGTGAAAATAAAAAGGGAAAACTGATGGTTTAATAGTAATAGTTGAACATTTGAAGACCTTACTCTCAGCCTTGAAAGCAGCAAGCAATGCCACAAAAAAACAAGTAGAACTACCCCACTAACAAAACAGTCCTCCCAACAAGCGGCATAAAAAAAATTAAGTGAGTATGGAAGATTATTCAGAATAAAGGAAAACAATGAACTCAATAAATATCAATGCATTCTTAAAAACTCAAGTTATGGAAAGCACATTGATTGTAATGAATTAAAACTAACCATCAGAAACAGTAGAAAATTTAGAGATTTTAGAAATATGTGGAAATTAATAATAAAACTCAATAATCACGGGTTAGAAAATAAATAATATATATTACAAGATACTTCCCCATGAATGAAAACAAGAATGTCACATATCAAAACATGGGTCGCAGTCAATACAATATGTCAAATAGAGATTCATAGTTGTAAAAGACTATTTTTTAAAAAAAAAATAAAGGCTTCGACTTATTAATCAAAACTTTCAAACTTAAACTAAAAACTTAAGAATCAAACAAACAAACTCTTTTCAATAATTATACACTTTAAAAAAAAAATCCGGTCTTCCCAGCCAGGGATGAGTGCAGGCTGATTCCTTAGCAGCGGTAGACAAAGCCAGACCAAAGGGACACCAACTCTGAAGAGGACCATACTAGGCATCCTGGCGACACCTCTGCAACTGTCAGGTGTGGTGACATCACAATGATCTCCACTTGACATCAGAACCAGAGAACCTGCAGCTATTGGATAGCTGCCTGCAAGGCAGCCAATCGGTAGCAACTAGGAGGATCTGGCCCCTTGGCAGCCCCCACCCACTCTGAACACAACCAGTTGTGATGCCTATTGAGAGGCATTCCAGGGTTGTAGTGTGTGGGCCTAATGCAGTGACAGCATTAGTGTGTGGAATAGGCATGAATGAGTGAGAGCGGGAGTGCTGTAGAGTGCCTTGGGCATGGCCACAGCAGACTGTTCATGAGTGGAAGTGAAGGGATGTACATTTTACCATGTATCTCTGGAACCCTCACTTAGTTTGAGGTGCTATTTCTCTCCACTCCCAGCTCCAAAATTATGGGGGGTCTCAGTGCCTTTGGAGTAGCATCCTGCTATCCCAGGCAAATTGGAACTGTACCTTGCCCTCAGTAACTGATACCCGCCTTCCTTCCCAAATACTTGATGCCTGTAAGCTGGGAGTCAAGGCCACTGACTATCATTTCCTGGGCTTTAGCAGGGACTTAGCTCCCCATTGCTAAGCAGGGAGCCCACTTTCTGTTCATTTGCTTTTGCAGAAGTAATAGTTGTTGGTTCCCAAATAGCTGTCACTTACTAGCTTTTCAATAGAGCAGTCAGTTGGGCTGGAGAATGAAGATCAGAAAAACACAACAAGGAGAGCTCAGGCTTAGTCGAATAAAGCACCTGCCAAGAAACAGGAGATCATGGGTATGAAAAACAGATCAATAAAAACACGTACTGGGCTCCCTTTCCCCACCCCACTCTGCGGGTCAGGACTCGTAAGCGGTCCAGCCTTGACCCGCGACCTAGGTAAGCTCCGCCCGCGCCCGCCCACCAGAACCCCAGGTCAGCCCAAAGGGACCCAGCTCCTAACCCCACCATCCAGCAGGAGCCGCGTCCAGGGCCAAGGGACGAGGAGGATCTCCCCCTGCGCCCAGACCCCGCCCCAGCTCCCCTCGGGTTAAATAGCTCCACGCCAACTGCCCCATCCTCCCTTCCCCACTCCGCTCCGCCTGCCGGGACAAGCGCGCGGTCCAGCCGGGCCTCATCCGCGATCTAGGTAAGCTCCGTCCTTGCCCACCCCCAGAACCACAGGCCAAATAATTCATTTTAGTGAAATTGAAAGATCTTAAGAGTTAAAACGACAATGCCAAAGTCAAAGTGCAAATTCATGAGAAGCAACACTCAAGTAAACAAATTTCCCACTGAAGGAATTAATCCCACAATGTTAGACTCCAACCAGAACAAACCCACGGAAAATGGCCAAGAAAGCCTGACCCAGGATAACGACTTTCAAAATATGATCATTACCATGTTCAATACTATGAAAGAGGAAATCCGGGAGGAATTACATAATCGAATCAATCGTTTGAAGAGGAACACAACAGACAATTGGAGGAGTTCAGAAAAACAGTGCAAGAAACAAAAACTGGCATAGAGCAGTTAAAACAGACACAAGCAGAGTTTAAAACTGAGCTACAAGACAAGTTATCTTCAACCCAGAATGCCACAGAGAGTCTTATCAACAGAACTAATGAAGCAGAAAACAGAATTTCAGACCTTGAAGATAAAGTGGGAGTACTAACCAGCTCAATGGAAGAGGTTGTTAAAGCCAAAAAGATAATTGAGAGAAATATCCAGGAGATATGCGACACCCTGAAGAAGCCTAACATGCGTATTCATGGAATACCAGAGCAAAAATCGCAAAATACCACCCCTGAGGAAATTTTTCAAACGATCATCAAGGAAAACCTTCCTCATCTAAAAAAAGAGAGGGCCATCCATATACAAGAGGCATTCCACAGCCCAAACAGATAAGACCAAAACAGAAGCACGCCACAACAAATAATAGTTAAAACACTCCACATTCAAGATAAAGAACTGGTTCTGAGAGCTTCAAAGGAGAAAAAAACAAGTCACTTTTAAAGGTAAACCTATTAAAATAAGAAATGACTTCTCAGTCGAAACAGTAAAAGCAAAAAGAGCTTGGAGAGACATACTTCAAGTATTGAATGAGCAAAAATGTCAATCCAGGCTGATTTACCCTGCAAAACTATCAGTCATGATCGAGGGAAAATCTTTCAGCACAAAGACAACTTGAAAGGATACATGTCCACCAAACCAGGCCTTCAAAAAATGCTAGAAATGATACTCAAGCGTGAAGAAAAAAACAGGCATATCCAGGAGAACAGAAGGCAAGTATAACCCCATTAAAAGCGAAGCAATATACTTATAAAAACTACTAAACATAATAAATGTCTGGAATTAAAAATACTTTCTCCATTATACATTAAATGTTAATGGAATTAATTCACCAATCAAGAGACACAGATTACAAACTTGAATCAAAAATCACAATCCATCAATCTGCTGCCTGCTGGAAACCCATCTCACCACAAAAGATAGGCATGCTCTAAAAATAAAAGGCTGGTCAACAATTCTACAAGCAAACGGATGCAGAAAACAGGCAGGGGTAGCCATTATGCTATCAGACAAAGTGGACTTCAAATCAAAGAAAATTATAAGAGACACGGATGGATACTACATTTTAGTCACAGGTACAATTCACCAGGAAGACTTCACAATACTGAACATATATGCACCCAATACGGGCCCCTCCACATTCATTAAGAAAACCCTACAGCGTCTAAAGCAAGAAATCAACCCCCAAACGATAATTCTTGGGGACTTCAACACCGCCCTCTCAACATGGGATGCATCAACAGGTCAAAAGCTTAACAGAGACACTTTGGAACTTAATCAAACCCTTAAAGAAATGGACCTTACAGATCTCTATCGAACTTTGCACCCACATACCAAAGAATACACATTTTCTCAGCATCACACCGAACTTTCTCCAAAATAGATCACATATTGGGCCACAAAACGAATCTCCACATATACAAAAAAGTTGAAATTCTAACCTGTGCGCTATCAGATCACCACGGCCTAACGCTGGACATCCACAACATAACAAACAAGAGAAAATAAACTAACTCCTGGAAACTTAACAATATGATGCTGAAGGAGAACTGGATTCAGGAAGAAATTAAAAAGGAAATTTAAGATTTCCTGAAAGTGAATGATAATGAAAATACAACTTACCAAAATCTCTGGGACACAATGAAAGCTGTTCTAAGAGGTAAGGTCATAGCTCTTAATGCCTACATCAAAAAAAAAAAAAATGGAAACATCAGAAATAAACAATTTAACAATGCAGCTTAAAGCTTTAGAAAAACTAGAGCAATCTGATCCCAAAAGTAGTAGAAGAGAGGAGATTAGCAAATTAAGGGGAGAAAAATCTGAAATCGAGACTAAGAAAACGATAGAAAAAATCAACCAGTCAAAAAGCTGGTTCGTTGAAAAAATCAATAAGATTGATACACCCATAGCTAAATTCACCAAAAGCAGGAGAGAGAAAACCCAAATTAAAAAAATCAGAAATGAACATGGAGTTATCACTACTGATACCCAAGAAATCCAGAGAATTATAACATCATATTTCAAAAACTTATTCTCTGTGAAGTTTGACAACACAAAAGAGATGGATGAATTTCTAAGTAAACACAACTTACCTAAATTGAATCAGGAAGTTGTGAATTATTTAAATAGTCGTATAACATATAAGGAAATTGAATAAGTAATCTGGAATCTTCCCACCAAAAAATGTCCTGGACCAGATGGATTCAGCACAGAGTTCTACCAGACATTTAAGGAGTTAATAACACCAATACACCTTAAACTGTTCCATCAAATAGCAAGGGAAGGAACACTACCAAATTCCTTCTATGAAGCTAATATCGTCTTAATCCCAAAACATAATAAAGACTCACTTAAAAAAGAAAACTATACGCCGATCTCTCTGATGAACACAGACGCAAAGATTCTCAGCAAAGTTTTAGCAAATCAGATTCAAAAACATATTAAAAAGATTATTCACGGGGACCAAGTAGGCTTCATCCCCGGCACACAAGGTTGGTTCAACATATGCAAATCAATAAATGTAATTCATCATGTAAACCAGTCCAAAGTCCAAGATCACATGATATTCTCGATAGATGCAGAAAAAGCTTTGACAAGATCCAACAGCCTTTTATGATCAAAACGCTAGAGACAGTAGGAATGGAAGGACCCTTAATCAATATAATAAAAGCTGTATACAACAAGCCCACAACAAATATTTTGCTCAATGGGGAACAATTGGAAGCATTCCCACTTCGATCAGAAACTAGACAAGGCTGTCCACTCTCACCACTTCTATTCAATATTGTACTTGAAGTCTTAGCTGAAGCCATAAGACAAGAAAGGGACATAAGAGGGATTCAAATCAGCAAGGAAGAAGTCAAGCTATCCTTATTTGCGGATGACATGATCTTATACCTGAGCGATCCCAAAAACTCCACCAGGAAGCTCCTGAAACTAATTGAGATGTTCATCATGGTGGCAGGATAAAAAATAAATGTGCAAAAATCAGAGGCCTTCCTATATACCCAGAATGAAAGAAGTGAAAAAGCCTTGAGAGAAACAATCCCATTCACTATAGCCCCTAAAAAAATGAAATACCTTGGTATAAACCTAAACAAGGAGGTAAAAGACCTTTACAATGAAAACTTTAAAATCCTACAGAAAGAAATGGCAGGAGACACCAGAAGGTGGAAAGACCTCCCATGTTCCTGGATTGGCAGAATCAACATCGTAAAAATGACCATCCTACCAAAGGCAATATACAAATTCAATGCTATACCAATTAAAATCCCAAAGCAATTCTTTAAAGAAGTTGACCAAACAATCTCAAAATTCATATGGAAGCAGAAAAGACCCAGGATAGCAAAGACAATCCTGAGTAACAAAAACACGGCTGGAGGTCTCACCATACCAAACCTTAGTCTATATTACAAATCCATAGTTATAAAGACAGCCTGGTACTGGCTCCAAAATAGACACAGATCAATGGATAAGGATTGAAGACCCAGATATAAGCCCACAAGGTTACAGCCATTTGGTCTTTGACAAAGGGGCCCAAAGAATCCAATGGAAAAAGAACAGCATCTTCAACAAATGGTGCTGGCAAAACTGGATCTCCACGTGCAGAAGATTAAAGCTGGACCTGTACTTGTCACCATGTACAGGCTTAATCCCAAATGGATCAAGGACCTTGATATAAGGCCAGAGACTATAAAAACCATAGTTGAAAGGATAGGGAACTCCCTGGACCTGATTGGGCTAGGCCAACAGTTCCTAAACAGACATCCAATGGCACAGTCACTGCTACCAACTCTCAACAGTTGGGATCTTGTGAAATTAAAGAGCTTCTGTTCAGATAAAGAGATTGCAACTCGAGCTCAAAGGCAACCCACAGAATGGGAGAAAATCTTCACTAAGCACATATCTGATAGAGCTCTACTGTCCAGAGTGCACAAAGAACGTAGAAAACTAAACATCAAGGAAACCAATGGCCCAATTAAAAAATGGGCCCTGGAACTTAAAAGAAATTTTACCAGGGATGAAATTAAAATGTTTAACAAATATCTTAAAAAATGCTCCACTTCTTTAGCCATCAGGGAAATGCAAGTCAAGACTTCCCTGAGATATCATCTCACCCCGGTCAGGATGTCAAAAATCCACAATACAAACAACACCAACTCCTGGAGAGGATGTGGAGAGAAGGGAACTCTGCTACATTGCTGGTGGGAGTGCAGGCTCATACAGCCACTCTGGCGAGCCGTTTGGAGATTCTTAAAGAAATTAAAGATTGAAATGCCATATGACCCTGTGATTCCACTTTTGGGTATAACCCCCCATACAGCAGAGGTTCACCTCGATAGCAGAAGCATGACCATGTTCATAGTAGCACTGTTTATAATAGCAAAGTCATGGAATCAACCCAAATGTCCAACAGTTGACGAGTGAATAAGGAAGCTGTGGTACATCTATACAATGGAGTACTACTCAGCCTTCAAAAATGATGAATTACTGGAATTTGCCAGGAAATGGATGTCATTAGAAACAATTATATTAAGTGAAGTATCCCCAACCCAGAAAATTAAGCGCCGTATATACTCCCTAATAGGTGGCTCCTACTACCAAACCCACCCAGCCCATCTTGAGACACTCGTAGGTAAATCTATGTATTACCTACAGTAATTGCAAGGATTATGAACAGGAGGGATGGGGCTAGAGGGCCACACCAGAAACACGGAGTGAAGTGACCATGTTACAGTAGAGAAAATAGGCCTCCATCAAGGACTGCAAGAAAGTAATGTGACACCTAGTTAAGTTCACAATTCGTTCCTGATCATTTACAACTAAGGGGGTATGAACTCACCAGAAGGGGAGGACACATAGTCCAGCAGATTAAAAAGTAACCATTTTGCAAATGTGTGATTGACCCCTCCCATTGCCAAATGCCATATGACCCTGCGATTCCACTTTTGGGTATAAGTATTACATCTACCCTTGAATGTGCTCTTATAATAAGACTCCAGTTTAACAGCTTTCTGTCTCTGGCCACGGGTTGACATACAGTGCCCATCACGTTGGAGTGAAGGGCATTGCAGGAGCAACAAAACTGCAAAAGAAAATCAATGAACCACTATCCAGAACTTCAGAGACTCTATATCAACCACCTAGAAACTAGGCCAGACTAATCTCTCCCCATCCTGAAGTTCAGAGACATTTGCGGAAGAGGGGGCGGTAAGATTGTAAGACCAAAAGGATGGGAGGAGCAATGATTTGCAAGATACTCCACACAAGTTAGGGCCGAAGCAATCATAATTGGACATTGCATGCCCGGCGCAATGTCCAACACACTATTGACTTCACAAAGTCTAGCATCTGCTAAAGGCACCAAGATCCTTGGAGGCAAGAGATTGACAGCCACAGTAGTGTTCCTATGCTTAAGGGGAACACAGGAAAGGGTTCAGGGAAATGCCACTGGGTCCTTGTACGTCATCGGAGAGGAGGTCCAGAGGAGAGTCAGGCATGCACAAGAAAGGACTCTGGGAATTGGGGCGGGAGGCATAGGGGGATGGGGCGGGAGGGGTGAGGGGAGGGAGAGTAGGGAGTTTGGGGGGAGGAGGAGGGAGGGAGGGAACTGGTGTACCTATTAAGTTTGTATGAGCTGAAATAAAAAATGTATAAAAAATAACACGTACTGGGATTGGAAAAATCATCCATCAAAAAATTCAAAATAAGTAAATCACTGTGTTGATTAACCAAGAAAAGAGACAGAAGATTCAATTATTAAAATCAATAACTAAACACGAACATCACTAAACAACATCAATAAAAAGAAAATATTATGAACAATCACATTTCTACATAGAAAACAGTAAATTCCTAGAATAAAAAAATTAAAACTGAAGAAGAAAAACAAAAACATTGATTTAGGTATCAAAGAAAAATTTCCAATGAAGAAACTCTATAAAGTAATGGCTTTATTAGTAAATTTATCAAAAGAGTAAAGAAAAAAATGAAAAATTCCAAACTCTTTACCATAAAGGAGGGATTTCTACTTAATCCATCCTGTAAGAACAGATTCATCCTAACATACAAAACTACAAATACATCACACAAAAATACACACAAATATGTCCTACTGGAGCTCCAAAACTATTCAACAAAATGCTGCCAGCTAAATATACCAACATACAAAAATGATTATATGCCACAACAAAGGAGGTTTCCTCAGAGATTCAAGGTTAGTTTAATATACAAAAATAAATATCTGAAAAGAAAAACATCCTATACCATAACAAAATGAAGAATGAGAGAAGCATGTCATCTTAGTAGATATGAAAAGACAGTTGCCAAATTTCAAACACTCACACCTAAAAACAAGACTTAACAATGTATAATTGAAGGGAAATTTCTAAAATTTAACCAGAGCCATCCATACAACAACCCTGCCCCCAGTGAAACTATACTAAAGGTGAAAGAAGGAAGCGCTCTGCCCTTTGGACAAGAGCAGATAGATGTCCACATTGCCCACTGAGCAGAAATCCAGCAGTCTTTCTAGATTCTTCTCTCTTCCTCTTCCCTTCATGTCCATTCCCTTCTTTCTATAGATAAACAAGTCATATCATCTTAGAATTTACTTCCTAAATTTTTTCTCATTATGTTTTGTTCAAGTGGTTATTGTGGTGGTGGTAGTTTTGTATTTTTCCCTATAGAGAGCAGAATGGTAAGGACCAAAACACCATCTTAATTCATTTAGCATCTCATGGAGTTTCATTCATTCTCTATACAAGAGCTTTCATTTCTCCCTTGCCTGGTTTGAGTTTTGCTTCCCTAACATCTAATCACACAGTAGAATCAGAAAAATCTGAAGAAAGCAAAAGTGTAAGCACAGAATAGTTTCAACAGCTCCCCAGTGCCCTATGGTGCCCTATGTATCCCTAGTGAGCATCATTTCAGACCACAGCCTAAGCCCACCCTGAACTCCATGTTTCACACACATCAAGATGTTTTCACACCTACTTCATAAGCTATTTTCCTAGTCTGAGAAGACTTTCCCAAACACTGAAAAAAGGGCTCATCTCTCCCAGCCCTTGCTTTGTGTATATTCTTCCATAAGCATTTACTCACTTTCTATTTTGAACTAAGGTTTTTGTCTTCTCTCTTTTAATCAGACAGCATGATGCTCATGATACATTCAGATAGAGCATAGAGATGTTCTTTCATTCATTTGTGGAGGTGGTACATACTGTATGGTTAAATAAATAAATGAACAACCTGGAAACAATTAGTTTTAATTTGAATAACAAGACAACCATAACTGCCTCAATATTTAAATGCTTTTAAAAATATAATGGAGTTTTTAATCTACAATAGTATGTATGCCCTTAAATACATTCCCCAAGAAGACACCTACAAACATTTAAGGAGAAAAATCTCTGCCACTTGATTCTAAAATGAAACCAAAAATCATTAAAAATCAGGAAGTTTACTATGTGGAGAGTTTACATGAAGAAGACCTTTGATGTTAACAAGACCAATGAAGGAAAGAATATCAAGGTAAAGCATCTGCAAAACACATTATTGAACAGTGATGTCCTCAGCCTCCTGCTCACAGTGGTCTGAGCAATTCTTCTACAAAGCTCCACTGAAATTTTCATTCCCCACTATTCCAGGTGCCTATCAGGCATTGTTCCATTCATTATTTGAGTGGCTGTGGATGGAGCTAACAGTTGAACGTGTGTGTGTGTGTGTGTGTGTGTGTGTGTGTGTATGTGTGTGTGTGTGTGTGTGTGTGTGTGTCTGTCTGTCTGTCTGTCTGTCTGCATGCCTGTCTCTGTATGTGTGCATATGGAGAGAGAGAGAAAGACAGCGAGAGGGGGGGAGAGAGAGAGAGAGAAAGAGAGAGAGAGAGAGAGAGAGAGAGAGAATTGATGTTTGTGATGAGGCCTGCCCAAAAAAAATAAAAAATAACTTAGTTTTTTGGTTCTTAACCAGGCCTTTTCATGTAAGCAATTCCTGGTGAAGCAGAGAGTACATACCACTACATGTGGCACATAATTAAGTGAGAGTCCTTGTAATAAATCTATGCAGGCTGGAGAGATAACTCAGAGATTAAGACTCTGCCTCACAAGCAGAAGTTTCTGAGCTCAGATCCCAGATCCCATGTAAAAATGCCAGACAGAAAAGGCAGCGGCGTGCACTTCTGGCCCTGGTGGGTGGAGCCTGAGGAATCCCAGAATGAAGCAAGAATGCTAGATGCAATACAGGATAATTCCCAAAGTCACCCTTGGGCCTCCACAGGGACATACTGTACTTTCTCTCTGTCTCTGTCTCTGTCTCTGTCTCTGTTTCTGTCTCTCTCTCTCTCTCTCTCTCTCTCTCTCTCTCTCTCTCTCTCACACACACACACACACACACACACACACATACATAAAAAAAGAAATCTGGCCACAATATCACTACTTAGAATAGGCCAGCACAAAGAGCAGGAAGAGCGTTTGCTAAAGGTATGGAGAGAGAATTTGATGGTCAGGGTTGGAAGTTCTTCTCCATTAATCACCACCAGTCTGAACTTGTTTTTAGTGATTCAACAAAAAGGAACTTGGGATAACATAGGAAAGAGGTGTTGCACCTGGAGGTTATTGAAATTCTACTTAGATCTACCTAGAACTACCCACTTATGTTCTGTCCCCATATCCAAATCATCATTTCTCTAACAACCATATCAACTTATTGGAGCTGCTAAACAATATTAAATTATACTTTCTAAATTTCAATATTCAAAACTTATAATGATACCCCTAAGGTAGAAGAAAGTTCATGAAATGATTATAAAAAAGCAGAATCTTACACAGAAATAATTGCTACAGCTGTCTACAAGTCTTCCACATTTCTTATTTGACCCTCTCAGTAAAACTATGAGTCCCACAAGAAGGACAGAAATTAAAATCCCATTTTACAGAACAAGCCCGATGTTTAATAGGGTGAGCATATTGTCACATGACATCATTTTTCTCCAAGAGCAGTGAGTGTCCTTTGTTTCATAATGAATACCCAACACCATGACACACACACAACAGGGTTGAAAGCAAGCTCTATTTAATGCTCAGTTTTATATATATACATCTGTTATCTCTGAATCAAAAGTTAAGAGAGCCTGGTGAGATGGCTCAGTGGGTAAAGCATCTGTTACCAATCCTGGAGACTTGAATTCCTGGGTTTGATAGCTAGGTGTAATATGGTTCAAGGAAAAAATTGACTTCAAAGTTTTCATCTGACCTTCACCCATGTGCCATGATGTCCATGTGCTCTCTCTCTCTCTCTCTCTCTCTCTCTCTCTCTTCCTCTCTTCTTTTTCTAATGAACAAAATATGTTTTTAAAAAGTATAGGGACTGGACAGATGGCTCAGAGTTTAAGACTTTGCCTCACAAACATGTCCTGAGTTCAGAATCCATGTCCCTTGTCCTCTGCTGTAGTGACAGAACATCATTGTTCCACTTCAGTGAAATATTTATTGCATATGCCTGTGGTTACAGAAGTGCAATCGCTTGTCTGTTATTTGTGCTAATGCTATCTCATATCTTTTAAAAATAAATTCTTTTGGGTTCTGGCTGTAGTTCAGCTGGTAGCATGCTTGCATGAAACCCTGAGTTCAGTCCTCAGCATTTCATAAACCTGGCATGCTGTTACATGTCTGTAGCACTCAGGAGGAAGAAGTAGAATGGTCAGAACTCATCCTCACTTACATAGGGGACTATGTAAGATGTTGTCCTACAAAAAAAGTTCTTTTTATATGTTTGAAAATAAGACCATGCCAACACTATTCTTGAAATACTCTGGTGTTGGGAATATTAATTTATGTGTCAAAAGTATAAATTACATTAATTTCCCTAAGTTTTAACAGATTTTAAAATGCTTGAGAACCAAACTGTTTATTCACTGATTCTGGTAATGCCTACATGTTTAAATCACAAACTACAGATTTCAGATTCAGCTGGTGACCCAAAACAATATAAAACAATGTTATTTAATGGCATTCTTGATTTTTTAAGCAACAAAATTTAATAGGTTATGATAAAAATATTAAGCATTTTATTCTAAATTTTATGATTATTTTAAGATTTCTGTGATTTTTAAATTAGAAAAGAATCTTTTCCTATCATAAACACTCTTTTTCCAGGCTTTATGCTGAACCTCTTTATAATTTCTGTAAGGGAAAAGGATGGAAAAAAGTAAAGAACACTGACCTTGGCAGACCAGAACAGCCTTTATAAACCCAAGGGTAGACGACCAAGTAGGCAAGAATGAATTCTTTCACCAGTGACTTATTTGGAACCAATGAATGGCAAAAGAACCTATCTGGAAATTGGGAATGAAAGGAAAGGGAGGTGGTGGACAAGAAAAGTTTAACTAGTAAGATGTCAGTTCACACCCCTGCACAGCTCATATAGACAAACATCACAAAAACTATCAGTCTTCAGATCATATATTGGCAGCTGTTCATCTGTGAGAAGTTTAGAAAGCAGACGGGCTCTCAGGGACAATGTTGGACAATGAATGAGTCACAGAGGAGGAAAGAGCCTGAGGGCTTACCCCAAAGAAAAGCGAAGGCTTAGATTAAAATCTACAAGTTTGACATCCACCAGGAAGTCATCTGGCCTTGCCACCTTAGTTCCCAAAGACAAGTTCCAACTTGCCTGAGAGTGGCAAGTACAGTGTAGCATTGAGGATATTTTTGGGGAGTGTCCTAACTATAAACATTTCTTTCTTAAAAAGCTCCACACTAAGAAAGTAGGCAAGAAAAGGACAAATGAATGGGAAAACCTATGTTCGACACACCAGATTGACCTTTTATTCAGCCAAAAAAGGGAATGAAAGTAAGGTGGGAACAAGTTCAGGCAAAGTCCAGCGACTTTAATGTTCAGGGATTAATGGAGGGGTTCCATTTTGCATGACCAAGGTTAAATAATCATTATGGGGCTGGTTTGCAATGGGTGTTTTCCAGATCACAACTTCTTTTTCAGCTTGGGAGCTGCTACTGTGAAATTATTTTTGCAAGTTTTTTTAGCTTTAGACCAGTAACCAAGAACTTTCAGCTTCCTGGATATTGTTCTCAGTCATGTTTCTCCATCACTCAAATCATAGTGCATGTAGGTAAGATGTAGAAAGCTGGTTCAGTTTTTTGATAGACTAGTAGACTAGTAAGTCAAAAAGCATATTCTTCTCTCAGCTCATCCTGGGGCTATGGTATGGCCAGTTCCCTCAGTTCCTGATATCGGTATGAATTTCCCTGCATGATGATCAACTATAACTAGAAACTGTAAGCCAAGAATAAACTCCCTCATTCCCTTAAATATTTGACCATGTACTCATAATGTGGAACTCAGGTTCCCGCTGTAAAGCCCAAGTTCCCACCAGCGAAAAATTCAAATCTCCAGCAAGCGGCAAACTCTCCTGCAGGCACCAACTCACCGCGGGTGGGCTGACCAGAGCCTACCTGCATATCTCACCTTTTGGTCTTCTTTGAACTCACCCCTTGTGCTGAACAAACTCTTCTACAGCTGTGTCAACTCACCGCGGGTGGGCTGACCAGAGACTGCCTGCATATCTCACCTTTTGGACTTCTTTAAACTTCTCACCCTGGGCATGCCGGGAACCGCCTGGGGCGAGGTTATCGGCTACCAACTCAACCTCCCTGTGTGTAGTGTAGTGGAATTTTTACTGCATGTAATTACTCAAACACAGTTGCTGTCCTATAAAAACTCTGCCCCAAATTCAGTCGGGGCCGTTCTCTTTTGCTTGAGCAGGGAGACGGTCCTGGCGCGCTAGATTTTAATAATAAATTCTTGCCTCATGTCTTTACAGCAATCTAGTGGTTCTCGTGTCTCCGTCGGGGTCTGGGTAAAGGGGCCTGAAAGGAACTTCGGTTCCAACAATAATAGCAATGGAAGAGTAAATGGCACAAGGAGTCTGCAACCAACTCTCTTGTGTTTGATGAACTATATATGTACAAATACAGAGAGACTCCCATGCCAGCCATATCCTCAAACCTGGTGTGTGGAGGTGAAGGTCATGGGTGTTCATTGTACTGCTTCTGCAACTTCTCTGAAGCCTTGACAATTTTTCCATGTATGCAGCAGCTATCTCCACTGCCAGGGAGGGATAGAGGGAGTCTTCTAGGGCAGGATGACATCTTATTTCTCCATGTATGATGATGTTTCCTTGGATGATGTTAGGGACTGTCCTCCACCTCATCCTTACCCAACCTTCGACCAATCCCATGCTAACAAGATGCTCACCTGGGACCTGTGAGCACCCCCTTATTTTGAAAAAGGGTTTTTGCAGATGTTCAGTAATCTCAAGTTGAGATTATTTGAGGTTAGGCTAGAATCGAAATCTAACAACTGATTATCTTCATATAGACTTGTGATATTAGGAAGGCCAGGCGAAGTTGGTGATTGAGAGATCTGAGTCCAGGGGGCTCAAAAAGATCCTTTCCTGGAGCACTCAGCAGCATATCCCTACTGGCGTTTTGCACTTGAACTTCTGGTACTTGTGTAGCATGTGCATGGGTGCACATGTGTACGTGTGTGGAGAGGCCTGGAGCTGATTATGGGAATCCTTCTCAATCTGGTTAAGCCCAGAACTTTCTGAAAGGGTTGATTGGCTAGAGAGTTTCCTGAGGCCATTCCTAACATTCTGAGGCTAGAATTATGGCAGTCTGGCACAACTGCCCAGCATTTTACATAAGGTCTGGATATCTAAACTCTATGTCTTTTGCTTGTGCAGAAGGCATTTTGAACACTGAGCCAGTCCTTCACTTCATTTTTAGATATAGGATCTCCTGTTGAAACTGTAGCTCACCACCTCAGCTGGAATAACTGCCCAGCAAGCACCAAGAATCCTCCTGTTTCCCTCCCCAGCCCTGTGGTTACAGCATGTGTCTTGGTACTTGGCCTTTCTTTTTTTCATCTTTATTGGTAAATTTTGCTCTTTGACTTTTTTTAAATTTTTTTATTATTTATTCAATTTGTGTGTGTGTGTGTGTGTGTGTGTGTGTGTGTGTGTGTGTGTGTAGAACCACGGACGAATTTGGGAACCATCATGGACCGCCTTCACCTCCTCCTTGTTTACTCTGCCCTGGGATTCACAGGCTCTGCCCTACCAGGACCAGAAAAGCAGGCCGCCCCCGCTTCCGCCTGGCGTCTGTCTATACGTGGGGTCTAGGATCCGAACTCAGGACCTTCCTCCTGCAAGGCAGAGGCTTAACCCCTGAGCCACCTCTCCAGCCCCTCTTTGACATTTCCATAAAAGTATAGAAAACTTTCCATTTACTTTCATGTCTGTGCATTTCCTCCTTCTCCATCCCAACTTCCCTTCTTGTCTTCTTTCTTTATTCAAGTACTTTTGCTTCCTTTCCTGTACAGTAGGTTCCACCAGGCTCCTCCTGTGTGATTCTGGGAACTTCTCTTGAAAACTCTTCCACATACAAATAGAAATTTTTGTACCCCAACAATCTCTTAATTCTATAGGTTGTCTCTTGTTCATCAGTAATCTCTGACCCCAATGGGTTTCTCCCCCATCCATAGCTGACCATTGACCATGTAGCTTCCCTGTAGGTTTAGTACATGTGACCTCCTGTAGTGTGTTTATACCCATGGTTGTGCTGGTTTTCTACAGCATTTGACAACCCCTTTCCCTGTCTTCTGACTCTTACATTCTTACCACCTCCTCTTCCATGCATATTTGAGACTTTAGGGGTAGTATCCATAGCATAATTAGCACCAAATCCTCAAACTTCATTTATCCTTAGTAGCTGTGCTTCCTTGCTTCTTTCTACTGACCTCCAATAAGATATGCTCCTCTCCTTAAGGATGAGTGTTGTTTCTGTGTTCTTTTTTCATCCTCTTCTGTGATGTTCCCTGATCCTTGAGAAAAGGAGTTTAGATGTACAGTTGAGGGCCAAGCAATCAGCCTTTTCATATGCATGGTGAAGACCCAAACTATAGTTCATGCTTACACAGCAAGCACTTCACCAACTCAGTCACCTCCCCAGCCCCAAATATCTGACCTAAACCACCAAGTTTAGGTAGGGAGAAATAGTTCATGATTAAAGCCTTTGCTTTACAAGCAAAGTGATCTGAGTTCAGATCCCCATGTCCTATGGAAAAAGGTCAGGCTGATATTGATATCATTTAAACTTGTATGACTCCAAGGTATTGCTCTGGAATCCCTGGATTATATATGTATGCTACAAAGTGTTTTACCTAAGTTTTCCCCAAATAAGCATTGGCAAAACCTCCAATTAGTTTTTACTTTCTTGAGAATAAGCTTGATATGCACCAACAGAATCTAAAATCATTTACCAGGACTGGAGAGATGTCTCAGGGGTTAAGATTCTGCCTCAGAGCAGAAGGTCCTGATTTCTGATCCTAGGTCCCACATAAAAAGGACAGGCAGAAATGGTGGTCCATTTCCAGTGGGGCCTGGTAAATCCTAGAAAAAAGCGATAAGGAGGTAGAAGCAATCCAGGACAATTCCCAAAGTCACCCTCAGTCCCATGCAGGGAAATACATTGCCCTATTACACACACACACACACACACACACACACACACACACACACACACGCCTGAGTGCACAGGCATGCATGTGCACATGCAAATAATAGGGTGTTGTATTATAAAAATTAAGAAACTGGAACAACTGGAGCTACTAATAGGAATAGTCACTACAGGTGTCTTTGTGTATGTTCTGTGTAATAAGCCAAAAGTGGATTATTATGTGCATGCTCAGGGGAATAGAAAAATGCTGAAATGCAAAAAATTATGTTTAAATACCAGGAAGAATGTTATAGTGATTAAAAGGCCAGAAGATTATGTTTCAAAGAACAATTCGAAATTCACATTTTTAGGTGTAATACTCACCTATAAGGATGCTCTATATAAGAATGAGGCTCTCTCTTTTTCTTTCTCTCCAAGGTCTCATTGTGAATACATGGTTGGACTTGAACATTCCAATGCTTTTGTCTCCCAAGCCCTGGAATATTTTACCTATTAGTGAGAGCACTACAGATTTTATCAAGAAAAAATATAGACCATCATGCCTGTCACTGATACCTTTCATGTGCAGAGATATTGGGGTCAGCACAGTACAGCATAAAAGCAATTACAAACATGGGCAATGAACTGTAACAGGATCCACAGACTAGGTTGATATGATGATTAAATTTTACAAAATGTCCTACAGTGCAGCTGTTACTGACTTCTATGTGTGTTAATACCCTACTGACACAATATTTATATATTCCATGCTTAAGCACTGGTTTTCAATGAGTTTTGCAGTGTCTCCTTTGAAAACTCCTCGACAAAGAGCCTGAGGACATGGCTCTTAACCACACTGGAGGATAGGCTGTCAGAGTTCAGTATCTCAGTTCTTTGTGGCACCATCAACTGCTCAACATTCCCTCCCATTCTTGGCTTTCATGGCCTTCGACAACTCATACAAGACCATTCCTGACAGCATGCAGGACTTATCCAGGGTGGTTTGCCCATATTCAGTCTTGTACTACATGATAAATCAGAATGCCCACAGGAACAGGTGTAGTTCCTCTGTGCTCTGAAAAGCAAACATAAGCTCAAATATGGTCCCTCCTACAGATTCCTGCAAAAATGACACTTCCCGCATCCATATGCAGCAAAGCAATCAGTCTTGCCATTATGTTCAGCCTTATCTTAGTGAAACCACCAGCAGTTGCCATGACATATTTCCACAGCTACCACTGCCTGGTCTTGGGCTCATTTGCTCATTCCCTACTGCCACTGTGCTAGCTGGCTATCAGGCCAGTACTGCATGTCCAAGAAACGGGTAAGACCTAGAAACTGAATTGTTTTCATTTTCCCAGTCTTGAGTATTTTGTTATACCAACACAAAATGAATTTATTGGTCACTTCTTTCAAAATTACAAATTTAAAACATATATCTAAGAACAAACTAGCATATTATTTTACCTATTAGCCAGATCACTAACAAAATTTTTCATATTTTTTCAAGAAAAAAAAGTAGGTACCATTTTCTTCATTCCCATTCACACCAACCCTTGCCCTATGCTCATAGGTTAAGCAATTTTGTAAAGGCATGAATGATTTATGCTTCTAGTTAACTGTGCTCCTGTCCTTAAGAAAGACAGATACATATCATTACATACTTCCCTTCAGAAGCTTGCTGTGTATGCTGTATACTGAGACTTGTGATGCAGTTAATTTTATCTGCAGCATACTGCCTCAACACATAACACACTGAAATAAATTTTGTTTTCTACAAATGGGTATTTAGGATGCTGCACATTTTTTTATATAAACAATAAAAGAATAAACCTACTTGAATACTTGGAACAATTTCACTTATCTAAAGTCAAAAACATATTTTACCAATGTCTTTCAATGATGGATGACCTATTTTTTGAGAAAGGGTCTCAATATTTAGTTCTGACTTGCCTGGGAACTATGATAAACAAAGTGGCCGCAAGTTTGCTGCAATTCTCCTGCCTCTCCCTTCTATGTGCCAGGATGATAGACATAATGTTCAGTAGTCCCACGAGTGTCACAGCTAGCAGTAGGTTCATGCTTTACATACAATGAAATATATTACAATGCTCACTTTTTAATTCTTCGTTCATTGATCAAAAGAATATACAGTTAACATAAACTATACAAAATCACTCATCAGATCAAACATGTGTCTGGTTTTCTCACAGGTTCTGTTAGGAGTTGTTTCATTTGTTCACATACACAGTATAAAAATCTCACAGTGCATACCTGTCATAAGGTCATTTAATATAAGTAAAACCATCTGTAAAACATAAAACTTTTTTCATGAATAGATTTTTATCTCTACATCGGTTGCATAGATTGTTTCCTAAGCATATAGCAGAGCCCCCAGGTCTCAGCACAGCTGTGCATCCTTGTTGGCTACCTATTTATTATTGCAGACCTTTAACATTAAGTGCACACAATCATGCCACTTAAAACGGGGTCAGGATTCACTTGTTCCTCACAGACTACATGTGTGTGTTCAGTTTCAGTTTTCTCTCAACCCTTATGGATTCTATGTGTGGAGCCCATGAAAATTCTTTCTCTGATCATTTATCCCTCTTGGTTTATATTCCATGTCTAGTGTCTGTGAATTCCTTCCAACTACCTTGCCCATCACAAACTCAACATCTAAGAGTTCTGGTTTTTCTCTCTTCTAATAAAATCTACCTTAATCCTCTTATATTGTTCTCCCTCTTGAATATCCTGACACTAGAATGCTACATTTTGGCATAGCCTATCAGAAAGCTCTCTTGTCCCTTACAGAATCCATGTAAGTTTGTTCTTTCACTCCTCTAATAAACTCTTCGCTAATCCTCAACAACAACAATGACAAAAAAAAATTGGGGTCAGGTTGCCCTGGCTTTGAAAGCCTCACAAATTCAAGATTTTAAACCACACTTCATGGAAATGTCTTCTTGTGTCACAGAAGCTCATACCTTTAACAGAACCAACTTCCATGGTGGGTTTTTTTTTTCTGTCCTTTATATTCACTATTTACAGAGAAGCAGGTGCATGATTTTTTTTCCTTTTTTCCCTTTCTTTTCAGAGTTCTAAAGTTGCTGCCTGAGCCACAGCACAGCTGTGTACAAGAGGTCAAAATTCAACCTTAAGTATTACTATTTTTCCCTTTCTTTTCAGAGTTCTGAAGTAGTTGCCTGAGCCAAAGCACAGCAGTGTATGACAGGTCGAAATCCAACATTAAAGATTAGCATTTAGTCCGCCTGGAATGCTGGCTTGCCTGCCCGAGACACTCGCTCCTGGTCCAGGGATGGCACCCTGTTTCCCAGGTAATTCCTACCAGACCCCAGGTCACACACTCCGCCCAGCCCCTCCTACCATCCAGCCTGAGCAGCACCCAGGCTGCCCTGGGCTTGGGTGGACCACTAGACCATGCCCCTGATCCCAGGAGAAGCAAGCCAACATCACCTTCAGGCCCTCTCCCCCTTCTGGCCGCCCTGAACGCTTGCTTACCCATCAGAGAACTTTGATCATGGTCCAGGAATGATACCCTGGTTCCCAGAATTCAACAGACTGTAAAGAAAACCCAAGCAAAGCTCTAGGGGACGAAGGCCATACATCTGAAGTCCTCTAAAATCATCCTATCACATGGGACAGATTCTTCACATCCAGGCAAAGATAAGTAAACCTCTTTTTACCACCCTGCTCCTCTCAATTATTAATCACTGTAGATTAACTTTTCCATATAGCTACCCCCAAAACATATACAACTTCAGGGACTATACTACTCAAGCTCACATATCACCTACGTACTAAATTGTAAAAGTGCACTACCATACTAATATTCACCCCCTGCCTACAAAATCTGGCTTAATTGATGTACTAACAGTCTAATAGTTTCATCTAGAAAATAGCAATAACAACAGGAAAGCATACCCAACTCCAAGGCAAGCACTAGTAATAGCTACCCGAGAGAAGTAATACCAACTAAATCAGTCAAAAACACACAGAAACTGAAAAGCCCTAGAAGACAAAACAACAATGCACAAGTCAAAGTGCAGATCCATGAGAAACAAAACCCAGGAAGACAAATCTCTCACTGAAAGAAGTAACCCCTTAATGATGGATTCCAACCAGAACAAATTCACAGAAAACAGCCAAGAAAGCCAGACCCAAGACAACGACTTTCAAAGTATGATCATTACCATGATTAATACTATGAAAGAGGAAATCCAAGAGGAGTTAAACATTCTCATCAACCACTTTGAACAGGAACACAACAGGCATTTGGAGGAGTTGAGAAAAACAGTTCAAGAAATAAAAATAGGCATTGAGCAGTTAAAACAGACTCAAGCAGAGTTTAAAACTGCACTAAAAGACAAGTTATCTTCAACCCAAAGCAAAACAGAGAGTCTTATCAGCAGAACTAATGAAGCAGAAAATAGAATTTCAGATCTTGAAGACAAAGTGGGAGTATTAACCAGCTCAATAGAAGAGATTGTTAAAGCCAAAAAGATACTTGAGAGGAACATTCAAGAGATATGAGACACCCTGAAGAAGCCTAACATATGCATTCATGGAATACCAGAGCAAGAATCTCAAAATATCATACCTGAGGAAATTTTTCAAATTATCATAAATGAAAACTTCCCGCAACTGAAGAATGAGAGGCCCATCCAAATACAAGAGGCATCTTGCACTCCAAACAGATATGACCAAAATAGAAAATCGCCACGGCAAATAATAGTCAAAACACTCCACATTCAAGACAAAGAAAAGCTGCTGAGAGCTTCAAGAGAAAAAAAGAAAGTCACTTTTAAAGGTAAACCTATTAAAATAACAAATGACTTCGCAATGGAAACAGTAAAAGCAAGAAGAGCTTGGAGAGACGTACTTCAAGTATTAAATGAGCAAAAATGCCAAACCAGATTGATATACCCAGCAAAACTATCTGTCATGATCGAGGGAGAAAGAAGAATTTTCCAGCACAAACACAACTTGAAGGGATACATGTCTACCAAACCAGGCCTTCAAAAAACGCTAGAAATGATACGCAAACTTGAAGAAAAGAAAAAGTGTATCCAGGAGGACAGAAGGGAAGTATAATAGCATAAAAATATAAATGTAAAACAATAAGTTTACAAAATCCACTAAACATAAAAAATGTCCAGAATTAAGAAGAATTTCTCCATTATAACATTAAATGTCAATGGGCTTAACTCACCAATTAAGTGACACAGATTACAAACTTGGATTAAAAATCACAACCCATCAATCTGCTGCCTTCAGGAAACTCATCTCACCAGAAAAGATAGGCACATCCTAAAACTGAAAGGCTATTCCAAAATTCTGCAAGCTAACGGAATCAGGAAACAGTGAGGGGTAGCCATTATGCTGTCGGACAACGTGGACTTCAAACCCCAAAAAATTATAAGAGACACAGGTGGATACTCCATTTTAGTCACAGGTACAATTCACCAAGAAGACTTCACAATACTAAACATATATGCACCCAATACGGGCCCCTCCACATTCATTAAGAAAATCCTACAGCATCTAAAGGGAGAAATCAACTCGCAAATGATAATTCTTGTGGATTTCAACACCACCCTCTCAACATGGGATAGATCAACAGGTCAAAAGCTTAACAGGGACACTTTGGAACTTAATCAAACCCTTAAAGGACTTGACCTTACAGATCTCTATTGAACTTTTCATCCACATACCAGAGAATACACATTTTTCTCAGCAGCACACCGAACTTTCTCCAAAATAGATCACATATTGGGCCCCAAAGTGAATCTCTATATATACAGGATAGTTGAAATTGAAGCCTGTGCCCTATCAGACCACCACGGCCTAAAGCTGGACATTCAAAACACAACAAAAGACAGAAAATACACTAACTCCTGGAAACTTAACACTATGATGCTGAAGGAGAACTGGATTCAAGAAGAAATTAAAAAGGAAATTCAAGATTTTCTGAAAGAGAACGATAATGAAAGTACAACTTACCAAAATCACTGGGACACAATGAAAGCTGTCCTAAGAGGTAAGTTCATAGCTCTTAATGCCTACATAAAAAAATAGAAATATCATAAATAAATGACTTAACAATACAGCTTAAAGCTTTAGAGAAACTAGAGCAATCTGATCCCAAAAGCAGTAGAAGAGAGGACATTAGCAAAATAAGGGGAGAAATATCTGAAATCGAGATTAGGAAAACAATAGAGAAAATTAACCAGTCAAAAAGCTGGTTCTTTGAAAAAATCAATAAGATTGATACACCCCTTGCTAAATTAACCAAAAGCAAGAGAGAGAAAACCCAAAATTAATAAAATTAGAAATGAAAATGGAGTTATCACTACTGCTATCCAAGAAATCCAGAGAATTATAACATCATATTTAAAAAACTTGTACTCTGTGAAATATGACAACACGAAAGAGATGGATGCATTCTAAGTAAACACACCTTACCTAAATTGAATCAGGAAGCTGTGAATTATTTAAGTAGTCCTATAACATATCAGGAAATTGAGGAAGTAATCTCGAATCTTCCCAACAAAACATGTCCTGGACCAGATGGATTCAGCATAGAGATCTACCAGACATTTAGGCAGTTAACAACACCAATACTACTTAAACTGTTCCAACAAATAGCAAAGGAAGGAACACTACCAAATTCCTTCTATGATGCTAATGTTGTTTTAATTCCAAAACCTAATAAATATACACTTAAAAAAATAAAGTATAGGCCAATCTATCTGATGAACACAGATGCAAAGATTCTCAACAAAGTCTTAGCAAATGGGATTCAAAAAAAATATCAAAAAGATCATTCACGGGGACCAAGTAGGCTTTTTCCCTGGAACACAAGGTTGGTTTAACATATGCATATCAATAAATGTAATTCATCATATATACCAATCCAAAGCCCAAGACCACATCATACTCTTGATAGATGCAGAAAAAGCTTTTGGCAAGATCCAACAGCCTTTTTTGATCAAAACGCTAGAGATAGTAGGAATGGAAGGAACCTTTATCAATATAATAAAAGCAGTATACAACAAGTCTTTAGCAAGGATTATACTCAATGGGGAAAAACTTGAAGCATTCCCACTTCGATCAGGAACTAGACAAGACTGTCCACTCTCACCACTTCTATTCAATATTGTACTTGAAGTCTTAGCTGAAGCCATAAGACAATAACGTGGCATAAATGGGATTCAAATTGGCAAGGAAGAAGTCAAGCTATCCCTATTTGCAGATGACATGATCTTATACCTCAGGGATCCCAAAAATTCCACCAGGAAGCTCCTGGAACTAATTGAGACATTCAGCAGGGTGGCAGGATACAAAATAAGTGTACAAAAATCAGTGGCTTTCCTATATGCCCAGAATGAAAGAAGTGAAAAAGCCTTGAGAGAAACAATCCCATTTACTACACCCCCTAAAAAAATGAAATACTTTGGTATAAACCTAACCAATGAGGTAAAAGACCTTTACAATGAAAACTTTAAAACCCTAAAGAAAGAAATTGCAGAAGACACCAGAAGGTGGAAAGACCTCCCATGTTCCTGAATTGGCAGAATCAACATCGTAAAAATGACCATCCTACCAAAGGCAATATACAAACTCAATGCTATACCAATTAAAATCCCAAAGCAATTCTTTCAAGAAGTTGACCAAACAATCTCAAAATTCATATGGAAGCACAAAAGACCCAGGATAGCAAAGACAATCCTGAGTAACAAAAACACTGCTGAAGGTACCACCATACCAAGTCTTAGCCTATGATAAAAATACATAGTTGTAAAAACACCCTGGTACTGGCTCCAAAATAGACACACAGATCAATGGATAAGGCTTGAAGACCCAGATATAAGCCCACAAAATTACAGCCATTTGGTTTTTGACAAAGGGGCACAAAAAATCCAATGGTAAAAGAACAGTATCTTCAACAAATGGTGCTGGCAAAACTGGATCTCCACATGCAGAAGATTAAAACTGGATGCGTACTTGTCACCATATACAAGACTTAATTCCAAATGGATCAAGGACCTTGATATCAGGCCAGAGACTATAAAAACCATTGTTGAAAGGATAGGGAACACCCTGGAGCTGATTGGGCTAGGCCAACATTTCCTAAACAGACATCCAATGGAACAGTCACTGCTATCAACTCTCAACAGTTGGGATCTTGTGAAATTAAAGAGCTTCTATTCAGATAAAGAGATTGTAACACGAGCTCAAAGGCAACCCACAGAATGGGAGAAAATCTTCACTAACCATATATCTGATAGAGCTCTACTGTCCAGAGTGCACAAAGAACTTAGAAAACTAAACATCAAGGAAACCAATGGCCCAATTAAAAAATGGGCCCTGGAACTTAAAAGAAATTTTACCAGGGATGAAATTAAAATGCCTAACAAATATCTTAAAAAATGCTCCACTTCCTTAGCCATCAGGGAAATGCAAATCAAAACTTCCCTGAGATATCATCTCACCCCGGTCAGGATGGCAAAAATCCACAATACAAACAACAACAAATGCTGGAGAGGATGTGGAGAGAGGGGAACTCTCCTACATTGCTGGTGGGAATGCGGGCTCATACAGCTACTCTGACGACCCGTCTGGAGATTCTTAAAGAAATTAAAGATTGAAATGCCATATGACCCTGTGATTCCACTTTTGGGAATAACCCCCCATGCAGCAGAGGTCCACCTCGATAGCACAAGTGCAACCATGTTCATAGCTGCACTGTTTACAATAGCAAAGTCATGGAATCAACCCAAATGTCCAACAGTTGACTAGTGGATAAGGAAACTGTGGTGCATCTATACAATGGAGTACTACTCAGCCATCAAAAATGATGAATTACTGGAATTTGCTGGGAAATGGATGTCATTAGAGACAATTATATAGAGTGAAGTATCCCAGACCCAGAAAATTAAGTGCCATATTTACTCCCTAATAGGTGTCTCCTAACCCATCCAGCCCACCTAGAGACACTCGAAGTTAAATCTCTGTAATGCAGTAATTGCAAGGAGTACGACCAGGCGGGATGGGGTAGGAATGCCACACCAAGGAGAGAGTGGACCATGTAACAGCAGAGAAAATAGGCCTCCATCAAGGACTGCGAGTAAGCAATGAGACATCTGGTTAAGTTCACAGACTTTTCGTTCCTGATCATCTACAATTGAGGCGGTGTGATCTGACCAGAAGGGGAGGGCATATAGTCTGGCAGATAATAAGTAACCATTTTTCAAATGGATGATTGACCCTCTCTCACTGTGGTTTCCTACTTTTATTGCATCTACCTTTGAATATACTCTTATAACAAGACTCTTATTTAACAGTTTTTTTTTTAATCTCTGGCCAGAGGGTGACATCCAATACCCATCAGGATGGAGTGAAGGGCATTGCAGGAGCACCAAAACTCCAAAACAAAATCAACAAACCATAATCCAGAACTTCAGAGACTCTATATCAACCACCTTGAACTAGGCCAGCCTAATCTCTCCCCATCCTGAAGCTCAGGGAAATTTGCAGAAGAGGGGGCGGTAATAGTGTAAGAGCACAAGGATGGGAGGAGAAATGATATGCAAGATACTCCACACAAGTTAGGACCGAAGCAATCATAATTGGACTTTGCATGCCCTGTGCAATGTCCAACACACTATTGTCCCCACAAAGTCTAGCATTTGCTAAAAGCACCAAGATCATTCGAGGCAAGGTATTGACAGTCATAATAGTGTTCCTATGCTTAAGGGAAACACAGGAAAGGGTTCAGGGAAATGCCACTTTTTCCTTGTATGTCATCGGAGAGGAGGACACAGAGAACAGTCAGGCATGCACATTAAAGGATTCTCTGGGATTGGGGGAGTGGAGGCACTGGGGGTTGGGGAGGGAGGGGTGAGGGGAGGAGGAGCAGAGGGGTCGGGGGAGGAGGAGGGAGGGAGGGAACCGGTGTACCTATTAAGTTTGTATGAGCAGAGATAATAAAAAATTAAAAAAAAAAAACAAACAGGACCATGCTATAGGCGCTTATGGCCCTTGAATATCCAAGCCATGGCCCCCGTAGAGATGTGGTTCAAGCTCAGATTTTACAGTCTGCATGAGCTGCATTCAACTTCCAAGCTAGAACCTGCTGCCATGCTTGGTGCCATGCCTGGTACCCATGTCAACCCACCTGACTGAGAGGGCCAATCTGGACAGGACAACAGCAAAAGCTTATGCTGGGACTTATGGGATGTGGGGCACTTGCATAGTTAATTGTTGAAATCAAAAGGAGCTCAAGCCTCTTCTGTGTATTTTAAAAGCTCTCATTTCTGTCTTGGAGTCAGAATCCTTTGTTTCTGTTTGTCTTTTCTTTTTATTCTGTGGCCCACTGATGGATGAAATGGGACAATTACATATGACCCCTTTATAGTTAATTGTAAAATATTCCCCTTACTGAAATCAAAAGGAGCTCATTCCTCCTCTATGTATTTTAAAAATGTAGTCTGTGGTAGAAAAATGACAACTATGTGGGCTCAACCCCATAGCTATCTGGTGAAGCATTATAGATTGGCTAGATTTGGAAATACTGGAAGAATGTTTCTATTAAGTGCCTTTACCCTCAAGCAATGGGTTAGGTTCTTAAAAAATGTCCTTTCTGAAGGTGATTGATGACTAGGAAATTATATGTCTATTTGTAGGTCCAACATTCTTTACCCCAAAATTTTCTGTATAAAAGCTGTCACAAAAGTTTTTCATAAATGGATTCAGATTCACTCAGCCTAAAGAGTTGTGTGTGTTTTTCTCCACCTGGTCTTGGGGAGCCCTGGTCTCGAGGCTCTGACTCTGGTCTGCAGCAGAATTCCACACCCCAAACAGATATGACCAAAACAGAAAGTTGCCATGGCAAATAATAGTCAAAACACTCCACATTCAAGACAAAGAAAAGGTGCTAAGAGCTTCAAGGAAAAAAAAATCATTTTTAAAAGTAAACCTATGAAAATAATAAATGACTTCCCAATGGAAACAGTGAAAGCAAGAAGAGCTTGGAGAGACATATTTCAAGTATTGCATGAGCAAAAATATCAACCTAGGCTGATATACCTAACAAAAATATACATCATGAACGAGGGAGAAAGAAAAGTTATCCGGCACAAAGACAACTTGAAGGCTTACATGTTTGCCAGACGAGGCTGTCAAAAAATTCTATAAATGATACTCAAGCTTGAAGAAAAAAAAAAGTGTATACAGGAGGACAGAAGGGAAGTATAATACAACCAAAACCTAAAAACCAAATAATACACTTACAAAAGCCACTAAACATAAAATGTCTGAAATTAAAAATGATTTCTCCATCATAACCTTAAATGTCAATGGAAATAACTCACTGATCAAAAGATACAGATTACAAACTTGGATTAAAAACCACAACCCATCAGTCTGCTGCCATCAGGAAACTCATCTCACCACAAAAGATAGGCACATCCTAAAAATAAAACGCTGGTCTGAAAATTCTGCAAGTTAATGGAATCTGGAAACAGGACAGGGAAGGCATTATACTGTCGGACAAAGTGGACTTCAAACCAAAAAAAATCATAAGAGACACAGATGGATACTACATTTTAGTCACAGGTACAATTCACCAGGAAGACCTCACAATATTGAACATATATGCATCTAATATGGGTTCCTCCACATTCATTAAGCAAACCTTAGAGCATCTAAACAAGAAATCAACCTCCATATAATAATTCTTGGGGATTTCAACAACACCCTCTTGACATGGGATAGATGAACATGTCCAAAATTTAACAGAGACACATTGGAACTTAATCAAACTTTTGCTGAAGGGGACTATACTGATCTCTACCAAACTTTTCATCCACACACCAAAGAACACACATTTTTCTCAGCAGCACACAGAACATTCTCCAAAATAGAACATTCATTGGGCCACAAAATGAATCTCCACATATACAGGAAAGTTGAAATTCTAGCCTGTACCCTATCAGACCACCATGGTATAAAGCTCAATATCCGCAACACAACAAACAACAGAAAATACACTAATTCCTAGAAACTAAATACTATGATGCTGAAAGAGAATTGTATTCAGGAAGAAATTACAAAGGAAATTCAAGATTTCCTGAAAGCAAATGATAATGAAAATACAATTTATCAAAATCTTTAGGATGCAATTAAAGCTGTCCTAAGAAGTAAGTTAATAGCTCTTAATTCCTACATCCAAAAAATAGAAACATCACAAGTAAATAACTGAACAATGCAGCTTAAAGCTTTAGAGACACTGGAGCAATCTGATCCCAAATGCAGTAGAAGATAGGAGATTAGTAAAATCAGTGGCAAAATATCCAAAATTGAGGTAAGGAAAACAATACAGAGAATCAACCAGTAAAAAAGCTGGTTCTTTGAAAAAAATTAATAAGATTGATACACCCCTAGCTAAACTAACGAAAAGCAAGAGAGAGAAAACCCAAAATTAGAAATGAAAATGGAGTTATAACTCCTGATAACCAAGAAATCCAGAGAATTATAACATCATATATCAAAAACTTATAATCTATGAAATTTGACAACACACAAGAAATGGATGAATTCCTAACTAAACACAACTTACCTAAATTGAATCAGGATGTTTGGAATTATTTAAATAGTCCTATAACATATGAAGAAATCAATGAAGTAATCTGGAAACTTCCCACCAAAAAATGTTCTGGACCAGATGCTTCATCACAGAGTTCTATCAGATACTTGAGGAGATAATAACACCAATACTCCTTAAACTGTTCCATCAAATAACAAAGGAAGGAACACCATCAAATCCCTTCCATGAAGCTAATATCATCTTAATCCCAAAAGTTAATAAACATACACTTAGAAAAGAAAACTATAGGCCAATCTCTCTGATGAACACCGATGCAAAGATTCTCAACAAAGTCTTAGCAAATAGGATTCAAAACACATCAAAAAGATTATCCATGGGGATCTAGTAGGCTTTATCCCAGGCATGGAAAGTTGCTTCAAAATATGCAAATCAATAAATATAATTCACGACAAACTTCAAAATGCACACTAAAGGATGCGCCAGGAATAAGGGGGGAGGGGGCAGTGGGAGAAAGAGAGGGAGGAGGGGACAGGAAGGGGAAAAGTGGGAGGGGAGAAATAGGAATTCAAGGATGGGTGGACTGAGGGAGGGGAATGGGGTACTTATCAACATTGTATGAGTAGAAGAAATAAAAAAAAAGAAAAAAATGTAATTCACCATATGATTATAAATATAACAATAACTGTATACAACAAGCCAACAGCAAGGATTATGCTCATTGAGGAAAAACTTGAAGCATTCCTACTTGAATCAAGAACTAGACAAAGCTGTCCACTCTCACCACTTCTATTCAATATTGTACCTGAAGTTTTAGCTGAGGCCATAAGACAAGAAAGGGAGATAAAAGGGATTCAAATCAGCAAGGAAGAAGTTGTTATCTCTATTTGCAGATGACATGATCTTATATCTGAGTGATCCCAAAAACTCCACCAGGAAAATCCTGGAACTAATACAGGAGTTCAGCAAGGTGGCAGGATACAAGATAAATGTACAAACATCAGTGGTCTTGCTATATGCCTAGAATGAAAGAAGTGAAAAAGCCCTGAAAGAAACAATCCCATTTACTGTAGTTCCTAGAAAAATTAAAGACCTTGGTATAAACCTAACCAAGGAATGAAGAGACCTTTACAATGAAAACTTAAAACCCTAAAGAAAGAAATTGCAGAAGACACCAGAAGGTGGAAAGACCTCCCATGTTCCTGGATTGGCAGAATCAACATGATAAAAATGACCATCCTACCAAAGACAATATACAGATTCATTGATATACCAATGCAATTCTTTAAAGAGGTTGATCAAACAATCTCAAAATTCATGTGGAAGCAAAAAAGACCCAAGAGAGCAAAAGCAATCCTGAGTAACAAAAACACTGCTGGAAGTATCACCATAACAAACCTTAGTCTATACTACAAATTCAGTTATAAAAACAGCCTGGTACTGGCCCAAAATAGACACACAGATCAATAGATAAATGTTGAAGACCCAGATATAATCCCACACAATTACAGCCATTTCCTCTTTGACAAAGTGGCCCAAAACATCCGATGGAAAAAGAACAGCATCTTCAACAAATGGTGCTGGCAAAAATGGATGTCCACATGAAGAAGATTAAAACTCGACCCGTATTTGTCACCATGTGAAAGACTTAATTCTAAATGGATCAAGGACCTTAGTATAAGGCCAGAGACTATAAAACCTTAGTTGAAAGGGTCAGCAACTCTCTTGAGCAGATTGGACTAGGCGAACAGCTCCAAATTAGAAATCCAACAGCATAGTCACTGAAAGCAACACTCAACAGGTGGGATCTTATTAAATTAAAGAGTTTCTGTTCAGATAAAGAGATTGTAAATCGAGCACAAAGGCAACCCACAGAATGGGAGAAAATACTTACCAACCACATATCTGATAGAACTCTATTATCCAGAGTGCACAAAGAACTTAGAAAACTAAACACCAAGGAAACAAATGGCCCAATTAAAATTGGGCCTTGGAACTTAAAAGTAACTTTACCAGGGAAGAAATTGAAATGTCTAACAAATATCATAAAAAATGCTCCACATCCTTAGCCATCAGGGAAATGAAATCTCCCTGAGATATCATCTCACCCCGGTCAGGATGGCAAAAATCTACAATACAAACAATACCAAATGCTGGAGAGGAAGTGGTGAGAAGGGAACTCTCCTACATTGCTGGTGGAAATTCAGGCTTATATTACCACTCTGGTGAACTATCTGCCAATTTTTAAAAAAACTAAAGAGTGAAATGTCATATGACCCTGCTATTCCACTTTTGATAATAATCCCCCATGCAGCAAAAATTCATCTTAATAGCACAAGCATGACCATGTTCATCGTAGCACTGTTTATGATAGCAAAGTCATGGAACCAAACCAAATGCCCAACAGTTGACGAGAGGATAAGGAAAATGTGGTACATTTATACAATGGAATACTACCCAGCCATCAAAAATGATGAATTAATGATATTCGCCAGGAAATGGATGGAATTAGAAAAAAAATATATTGAGTGAAATATCCCAAACACAGAAAATTAAATGCCACATGTACTCCCTAATAGGTGGATCCTAGTCCCAAACTCACTTAGTGATACACTCAAAGATAGATCTCTGTAATACCTACAGTAATTGCAAAGGTTATAAACAGGAGGGAAGAGGAAGGAGGGCACTGCCAGAAACAAGGATTGAAGGGATCATGCTACAGGAGAGATAATGGGTCACCATCATGTACTGCAAGAGATGACATCCAGTAACCATCAGGATGGAGCCAAGGGCAGTGCAGAAAAAGCAAAACTGGAAGAAAAAAAAAGAATAACAAACCATAATTTAGAACTTACAAGACCCTACATTAATCACCAGGAACCAGGCCAGCCTAACCTCTTCCCATAATAAAGCTCAGAGAAATTTGTGGAAGAGGGGGTGGTAAGATTGTAAGAGCCTAAATATGGGGAGGGACAACGATATGCAAGATACTCCACACATGTTATAGCCAAGGTAATCATAATAGGACTTTGCATGACCTGTGCAACAACGAACATGTCATTGACTCCCCCAAAGTCTAGCATGAATCACAGGCTTTAAGATCCTTAGAGGCAAGAGATTAATAGCCACAATAGTATTCCTATAGGAAAGGGGAATAAAAAAAGAGCTCTAGGCAATGCTACTGAGTCCTTACACTTCATCAGAGAGGAGGACCCAGAGGGAAATTTGACATGCACACTGAAGGATGATCCAGGAATGGGGGAAGGGGGACTGGGAGAAAAGAGAGGAGGGGAAAGGAAGGGGAAAAGGGAGGAGGGAGCAAGGGGATCCTGAAAGGGGTGGAGGGAGGGAGGGAAATGAGGTACCTATCAAATTTGTATGAGTTGAAAAAATAAATAAATAAATAAAAGATTACCATTTAGTAGTATCTGCATAGCCAGAGTAAGATGGTCCCCATTAGGATGTGGGCACTTCATGTAAGTTTATTCTTGGGCAGTTGATACATGTGCTAACAGAGAAAAATGCAGTTATTTGTTGCTAGGAATTTCACAACTAATTCTTTCTTGCAAGCATATGTGCTTCCAACTCTGTGTCTTGCATTGGCTTAGGAGGCTTTACCTTGAAATACAGCTTCTTTGATTTTCTACTACTTGAAATCTGGGCAAAAAATTTTAACTTGAATATATGATGTACTTGATGAATAAAATTAATTTAGGTATTTTAGAATATAGCAATTGGAGTCATGTGTATATAAATGCATTTTTAGAAAGGAAAAAGCAATATGTGACAATATTACAGGAAATCGAATGGATTTGGCAATGTCAATTATTATGGAATAATGAAAGAGTAAATAAAAATAAAATACTGATAGTTTGAACTTCTAAAACCAATACTTAACTGTATTCTTTGATCAAGATGTACAATGTACATAAATAATTCTACAAAGCAAATACTGATTAAATATTGCACAAAAAATTCACACTACTGAAAAAAATAATAGGACCTTACTTACATACATAACCATAGCAATTGTACATTTTAAAAAGCTAAATGTCTTTGCTGGAGCTCTGCATCTCTCTGTAAAAATGGTGATTTGCTTCAGTGAAGACACTGAGCAAATCAATTTTGAGGAACTAGTGCCAAGGCTGACCAAAGACCAGGGATACCTGCTAAATAAGATTATTGATAGGATCCACATCCTGGTCAGACAGTTCTCTCTGGTCATAATCAATGCTTTCTTCAATGACTTCCACCAATATCTGGTCAGAGGTACAAAGACTAGCCAGTGCGATGAGGTTGTGCCCACTGTGTAACCTTCAAGCAAGCAAAAGCCAACACTGTCATCTCTTGCATTTTCTCAGTGTGCTTCCTCTTCAGTGCTGTTGGAGGTGCTTCAAATTTGTTTTTCACCATATTGGGCCTTTTCCTCTAAAACATGGTCAAGTTGGAAATTTCTACTTCAATATTGTCCTCAAATACCATTAGTGTGGTGAGCTGTTAGGTGACAGACACTTTCAATAAAACAGAAGGCACTTCAAATGGAAAGGATATACATGCATGCACATAAATTTTATGACTTTGGATAGTGATTTATCACAAGGAAAAGGCTTTTTTTTAATTCTGTGTTTTATTTATCACTGAATATAAAAGAGATCACTAAGGTCTGTGTTGACTTCAGCTAAGTTCAACTAATCTTAAACACAGCTACTATATTCCAGAATTAAACTCAACACAGTCATTACTACAAAAGAATTACTTAAAAGAATGTATCCTGAAGAGAAATAAAGTTAGGTAAAAGATATTTAAAAAATCTAAAGCTTACATTTATAAATACTGTAATATTTAAATTTCTTGCAAGTCATGAATTCTCCATTAGGTGAAAAGCAGTTTACTGCAGGAAACAGAAAGCAAAGCTTACTAAAAGCTTTAAAATTCCAAAGTTGTGCTGTTGGATCAGCACTTAGTAGAGTCATGACCATGTGCAATAACTGCTTTATACTCACCTTCTTCAGCAAAATCTACAGAAACCCCAGTGTAACCAATGTCCATGTCAATTTTCATTTGTGAAAATCTTTTCCTGCAGTATTTCACAATCAAAGTTATGAGGCAATATTTGACATTTTGAGGATAACTATTGTAAGGAGTGAACAGTAAAATGGAAGATGCACTGGATGTTAAGACAGAGATTACCTCTAGGAGAGGATGAAGAAGACAGAAATTTGGGAGTGTTCCCCAAATATAACATGTGAGAAGAAGAAAATTCTTCTTAAATTAATTTTCAAACAATATGACACTTGTTTATCCCCATTCTACTTACCATTTGACTACTATCTTAGAGGCATGGACCAGTTACATGGTATAAACTGAAAAGCACAACAGTAGGCTAAAAAATAATAGCTATAGAGATAATCGTTAATTCAGAGAATTTGAGTGAGTCTTGCTTTAGAGACAGGATTCTATTGTGTTGCTCAGGTTGGTCTGGAATTTGCTCTGAGCTCAGGCTATTCTTGATTTCATGGCAATCCTTCTGAAACACCCTCCCAAAATACAGGATTAAAGGCGTGTGCCACTATGAACAGTAAGACAATTTTATAGATTTATTTTGTAATTGTCTTGGAAGCAAAATGTTCTCCACATTTGTCAAAATAGCAGCTCTCTTGAAATAAGAATAGTCTTACAATGAACTGTTTTACTACAAAATAAACATATTTAACCTGGATTATTGTGAGAACATATAAACAAATGCATAAGACCTAGAATCTAAAAGATGAGGACATGAATATAAAAGAAAAAAATGGATGGTATTGGAAAAATATAACGTTGAGTGAAACATCTCAGACACAAAAGGACAAATGCAGGATTGTGGCACTATCAATTCAGGGAGGCCCTAGCCTAAGCTCACGAATCCAGGAGGTCTGGCTAAAGACAAGCTTGAACAAGTTCGGAAATGCCCCAGACGTGTCCCAAAAGGAACCATACAGGTGGAGGGATGGACAACCAATGGGGTGGAGGGATGGACAACTAATGGAAAGGAGGGCCAAACAACCAATGGAAAGGAGGGATGAACAACCAATGGGAAGGAGGGAAGAATAGCCAATGGGAAGGAGGGACGAACAACCAATGGGAAGCGGCCATCTAGCCTGGACACCTAGCAAACAGCTGAATGATTTGTGGCTTCTCTCCCCCTTCCGGTGAGCGGAGAGGTGGCCACACCTGATTGGACGCCGACCCTATATAAGCCCAAACACTTCCTGAATAAAGCTGAGTCTTCAGCTAACTGGTCCTCTGCCTACTGCTTCTCTCCTGACTATTGGGGTCTGGATGGTGACCCCAGTCACCCCCTTACCCATTGGCCTCAATCCCAAGAAGCCCCTGCTGTTTCCTCTCTTCTCCCCGGCTGGTCTGGTGTGGGATTTGGCAACACAGGATGATCTATCTTATATGTAGATGCTGGCACTGTTCTCCTAACTATATCAATTGGCTTGGAATTCCTGTAAGAGAAAGAATATTCGAAAAGGACTAATGAGCAAGAGGGTGGGGAGATTAGTTTAGGATGGAGATTTCTGAGGAGGAGAAGGAGGAGACACATGATTCCCTGGGTGGCAGAATGAGGGAGGGAACAATAAGAGAAACACATAGGGAGGATGAGGGGATTGGCTTTAGTGGGACCGAGGAATTAATAGGAAAACCATAAGTTGTTGAGATGCAACCAGGTAGGACTTTAATATGCTATCAATATGTCAGAATAATTAGTTTTTAAAAAAGAGAACAATAATGGAAGTCCCTGGACAGAGGAACAGAGAAAGAGGAAGACATGACAAAACAGAAAATATTCTGGGTAGCTCCATCTAGAACCCAGAGGCAATTAAACAGTGATGGAAGTAATAGGTACATGATACCTCTTGATAAGTTGTTGGTTAGAGAAGTCTCAAAGGCATCCAAACAGTACAGGCATTGTTATTGCTCTTGGTTGCCCTCCAGAAACTAAGATTAAGAACCTGCTTCTGAAGATGCAACACACATGGGTAAAAAACACTAGTGGAACTGATCAGGAAGCTTTCTCCTTGCTCCATAGTTTGCATAATACAAGAGAACTGTGGAAGATAATGGGAGAAAAACAATTGAAAGTCCCATCAATCTTTGAAATCTGCAAGTATCATTAACAATCACCATGATGACAGGTGGCTACTAGTATAATAGGGGCATGAATATCAAGAAGACAGTGAAGCAACAGTATTTTGACTAGATTCAAGGTCTGCTTCTTAGAATGAGATACTATCCTGTTACTGTAAACTAGAACAAGAACCTAAAAAAGGAAAGGCATAGGTCCCATGGCAAGAGCAGACTATAAATCTTTAGTTAGAAACACAGTGCGTGCACCAAACTGATTTGTAAATACCTGTTATACCCATAGATTGAAAAAGCACTCAGTACTCAACCTAGAAGCCTTCTTCAATAGTATAAGTTTACTGCTGAAAAGCACAACATGCCAAAATGTGGAAAAGAAATGACTCTGGACTGCTTGTCTCTAATCAAGACATATATACCTCACCCACCCCCACTCCAAGGCTCAGAGAGCACTGGGGAAAGGGGATCAGTAAGACTTTAAGGGCCAGAAGTCAGACAGTGGTGGGCCACACAGTATATCCTGGTTAAGACAGACTTGTGTTATACAAGATGTCATGGTAGATATTCATATTTTCCCAAGAATTGCATGGGATCTCTCTCAACATCTCGCCATGAAAGGATAAAGATCTCAAGAACAGTTACACCTTTCTGAGTGAATTCTGTGGACTAAAGCTTACAGGGATGAAAAGGATGCTTTCCTCAATAATATACCTGCTGATCTATGATACATGGTGTATCATGAATCATGTCACACATATTCCACTAAAGCAAACTAGATGAAGCACAGTGCACTGCACAAGTGAAATATTTGATAATAGGAGGGAGTCTTGCAAGGGAAATCAAGGGGAAAAGGAGGGGGATGGGACTTGTGATAAGGGGTGAAATTATGAATATGAAATCACTATATTCATGAATGCACCTCAAAAACATTAAAAATAAGAAAAAAGAAACCATATTTCCCTTCCTTCCTTCTGTGCTGTTTTGTGACTTTGAAGTAGAGAAAATAGATTCACTGCTTTCAGACTTGTAAGTTTTCTTATGTAAACTAACATCCAATGTTGTTTTTGTGAAATACCACATGCTAGAAAAAATTATGGGGGCTCTGAAAAAGAACCTGTAATGTCGAGTTCTGACTTTCAAATTGTAGGTGATATATTTACTAGCATAAACATATTAATACCAAATCACAGTGAACAAACTCACATAGCATGAATAGCCAAAAGGGCCAGTTTGGAGCAACCCCACACTAATAAAAACAATGGACTTCATTTTGGTTGTCACTAAGATTTGGAAAGCTAGATGTGTCAAACACATCATTCATCAGTATAAAATGTGTGAGGAATTTGTCATACTGCCTGGATAAAATATCAACAGTAGCCCCTGAATCACACAGAATATAGCTATTAATATGAACCATCAAGGTTTATGCTGGGCTTTAGAATCATTAACATATCTTCACTTTTGCTATCAAAAGCCATCATACAGACCCAAATGTTGGAGCTCTGTCATGATAGGGCTTTCCAATGTTCATTCTTCAGCAGGCTGTTCACAGACTTTTGCATCACAGAAACACTGTGAACCAGGAGAGATAGTTGCCACAAAGGCCAGTGGTTGCTATCAGTTAAGACTCTTGCCGTCTCAACTGTGAAGTCACAGAACTGCTCCAGTTCAACTGCAATGGTAAGATGGTTGTTACCAGAAATATTGTTTTCCAGTAAACCCAGATGCTCCATGTGTTGGCAATCGAGTTAGAAAGAGATGACGAAGATGCTGGGGTCACTATTTCCATCATAAACCCACAGGGCATCCACTTCAGGTGCCTATTTATTTTTCAGCATTTCTTCAAACAGCTGCTGAATTCAACAAGGAAAATATATGAACAATGATCTCACCAGCAGCAAAATTGCTAAAATCCATTAGTATCTAATGTAATAATGAGAGTTAAAAATTGGAAGTTAATACCATAAACTGTTGAGCTACATGCCTCTCTCATTAGTTAATTTCTATTCAGTCAAAAATATCATTCTAATTCATACTAAGATATAATAAATAAATCTGCTAACACACAAGTATATCATTCAGAAATGTTCCTCACCCAAGAAAAAGAGGACATTGCCATATAATGATGTGAAAAGGTTCATGACATACGACTTTATTTTACAGCTAAAGGAAGTGAAAAATGACAACTTTGGCTGGAAATACTTATCCAATGATTTAATATTATTTTTTTAAAAAGCTATGCCATTGAATGGTATAATGTGATCACTGAATTGCACTGTTAAACATCTCCAGGATATACATTCCTTTCAGAAAACAAAAAAAGAATGTGTCTCAATTTTCAGAAATGACTAGAATGGTTACTACTGTGAGAACTTTCCCATTAGCTGTATAACTTAATGCTTAAATTTTTGACATCAGCATCCACCTGCTGAAGTATGTATTTGACAAACTTTCTTGTTGTCACAGAGTGCTTATATCTCCAAAAGTTTCAAAATAGTTAAGATAACTTTCAAATGATTAGTACATACAAATATTAATAATATGCAAAAAGAATACTCCAGAAAATTTCTATCTTGTAACCTGCTTAGAATCCAACTTATCTCCAGATTGCTTGTACACACAGTACAAGAGAAGCAGCATAAAAGTTAAATCAATCATGGGAGGGAGGGGGGGATAGAGGACAAGTACTCAATATGCTTGTAAAACTATAAAAAATTAATAATAAAGGAAAATATACTGGATTTAGATATGAAGACTGGATCTCAAAATATTAATGAGTGTGGAAAACACTGTTGATTGTCTACTACAAGTAACTACTCCTTATCTTTAGAGGTAGGGAAGAAAAAAATGACAGGAGGAGCTTAGCAAGCTCTAAATTTTACAGAATATTAGCTGGAGGAAATTCTCATACCAGTTAACATGACCAACACACTAAATAAGGGCACTGACCTTAAGTTGTTCTCTTGATAAGAAACACAAGTGCACTTTGAGTGAATGTAAAGTACATCTTCCGTCATTTTACAACCAGATACACTGCTTATAGTCAAAGGTTGAAAAAATGGAGAAAATAGTTCTGTTTGAAATAATCTCAGCAGTGACACACACATGTGCATAGACATGTGCATGCATAAACACACGCACACATACTTCTTTATGAGTGTGTGTAGGCCAGAGGTTAATGTATTTCTTTCTCTCTTTTTCCGCCTTATTTTTGAAAAGGGGTTCTTATAGGACCTGGAGGTCTCTGATTCAGCTAGAATAATGGGTAAGCAAGCTCCTGAAATTTCTCATCTCTGCCCCCAAAGTTGAGATTATAAGTATGTCCTGCTGCATTTGACTTTTTGCATGGGTGCCAGGGATCTGAACTCAGGACCTCATCCTTTGGCAGTAAATATAATGTTACCCAAGAATATGTCTGAATTTCCTGGGTGTGGAATTCCATAGATTTCTGTATTCCTTTTAGCCATCTTTCTTTTCCTTGTATATTTTCATCACTTGCTTAGTCATCTTGAGGTCTTCAACTCTAATATTTCAAGAGCACTGAGAGGTCACAGTAAACCAGGCAGTTAGCATTTAGGTTTTAATACTCAATTTCATTACATCACTGAAGTTTGGAACAGAACCGTAGACATCCATATCTGTAGTTGTGCACCTCTGGTAACAGCATATTCTTTTTTATATTGTTAGCAACAATATGCAGCAATATTATTAGTAACAATATGCACAGAGAGCAAAGCAGCAAAATAAATGACTGAATACTGTCTGATAGGTTTTCTAGGTTGGTGTTCCTGTGGGAACCATTAGCCTTGCAGAGCCACTCATTCTGTTTTAATAGCCGTGATGTCAGAAATGTTGAAGTGATCTTTTGTGATATCTGTGGACTACTCCATACAGGCTTCGGCATTCAAAACTTCAGGATAATTTTTTAACAGCCTGGTTCTCTTCTTCTGTATATAATTGTACTATTCTAGATGATTTTAGACCTGGGAAAGCAAAGATTTCCAATCACCTTTTTATGCCTTCTGCTGTCTTGTACCTAATAGGTTACCAGTAATCTTATGGTGTTACCTCTGAACTTTCTTCAGCTTAGTAGTTTAAAAGAAATTGTATGTGTGTTATCACATCTCTGAACTCTAGTCTACAAAAACTGTATGCAATGCTCTTAGTAACATTTAATAAGCAGTGAGGGGTCACCACAGCAAATTAGGAAATTAAGATTTGAATTTTCATTTCAGTCTCACAAAGTTATTGAAGTGTTTTGAAGGGAGCCATAGATATCTCTCTCTTCAACTCATTGTGCACCTCTGTAGAAATATGTCCCATTACTTCACATTTAACAAAATACTTCAACACTGTCAGGTATTCCATATTCAAATGCATGGTTATTTTCCACATATATTTGACACTAGCCATTTTGCACAAGCTAGAATCAGTAGGGTGGTTCTTTGAAAAGTTAAAAATTGAAATGCCATATGACTCTGCAATACCACTTCTGATAATGTTCCCACAAAATGCTTCATCATACTATGAAGACACATGTACCTCCCTATTCATTGTAGCATCATTCACAATAGCAAAGTCATAAAATATACCTAGATGTCCAACAGTTGATGAATGCATAATGAAATGCGGCATATAATAAGGGTGAATTATTACATACCCATCAGAAAATGAATTTATTTTTGCTACTAAATTAATGGAACTCTAAGAAATCATTCTGAGCAAAGTATTCCAAGCACAGAAAACCAGACATCATATGTTGTCTCTTAAAAGTGCTACCAAATTCCAAATACTCATAATGACATACACAAGAGAAAATGTTTAATTACCCTTTACAACAAGGAAGGATTCGAAATAGGAAATTGGGGCTAGGAGGACCCAAAGGGAATGAAGACAAAGGAACAAAGTTGAATAGAGAAATAAGGCCGCCATCAAGAAAGACCCATAATTAGTGAGATAACTCCTGTAGTCTGTATTAGTCAGGGTTATCTAAAGAAACAGAATCTATAGGATGCAGTGTATATAAATAAGAATATTAAAAATTAACTCACAATAAAAATAGTGTCCTTCAAGGTAGCTGCCTGCAGCAGCCTCTTTCCTGGCTGGAAATTTGCACAAAGACAAAAGATCCCGAGAAGGTCTCAAGCCTTTGCTCCTCTGGAGGGTTGAAGACGCTGGGTTCCAGGATCAGTGAAGAACAGCAGGGCTCCAACATCGGCGATAAACAGCGAACAGCAACAAGGCCTAAAGATCAGGTTCCAAAGGTAGCGGGAATAGCAACAACATGATGGCAAAGGTAAAGTTCTGAGTCAGCAAGGTCGGAGACATCAGGGGCAGCAACCAAGAAGGCCAGGTGCTCTAAATGTGGACAATGTGCATGCAGAGTGGACTGCACAGCAACTCAGCACCAGATAAGGAAGAGCCAGTCTCTCCTCCTTGCACCTCCTATTATCCGGTCTACCACTGGAAAGTACCACCCACTATGGGCTGGGTTCTCCACAACAATCAGTCAAGTACCTGCAGACTTGTTCAGGGGCCATTCTAACCATTAACCTTCCACAGCTGCCCCCAAGCAGTCTGCAACTATCAAGTTAACATTGAAATTCAACTATAACATAGTCCATGGTCAGTATCCTTCCTGATCTCTGGTACTTGGTATGTTTTCAATCACTGGCATGTATTCCCTGTCATGGGCAGTTAGTAACTAATAGCCAGATGAATGATGCCCTGTAAGTTGACTCCAACAACTACTGTGCCCTACTCCTGATCCTCCCTCTCTTTGATGTCTTCTCTTATGTGACTCTCCTTAATAGTTTCTGTATTGTTGGATAGGAGTGTATCTCAAAGCTCAGATATGATGGAGCCTTTTTTGGTACAATAAAAACAAAATGGACAAAAAACAACCTGAACACAGAACAATGGTAACCCTACAATGTTCACCTGGTACCAGGCCATCCAAACTCTCTCCATCCACAGGCTGAGGGAACTTTACAAAAGAGGGGACGGTAAGACTTTAAGAGCCTAAGAATGGACAGTTACATTTCTGGACAGGTCACTCCATATAAGATAGGGAAGCCATAGCCAGTATCTCATAACAGTGGAACTTGAACTCATCGGATTTGCACAGTGGTGAACATATCAGCATGCCTCCATGGAGTGGCGCAGATTTCAGGAGAAATAGTTTAAAGCAGTAGAATCCTTAAGGGCAAGAGTTCAGAAAGTGGTAGGGATGTACAAATCAGTATCAGTGGACAATCCAAGGAAGGGCCTCTCTTTCTGCTTTAGATACCTGAACCCCCATGAGAAAAGAAGATACAGAGGGTGTCCCAGGACTGAAACAACCAAAGTACAGTAGAATAGGAGGGAGTAGATTTGGCCCACATAGTAATGGGAGGCTGGATAGGATTGGATGGGATGGGAGCAGGAGAAAGGGTGGAGGAAAGGATGGGGAAGAAGGAAGGCAAGGAGCATGTACATAAAAATGTAAACTTGCACGGCCCTTGGCTCCATCCTGATGGGTATTGGATGTCACCCCTTGGCCAGAAATAAAAGGCTGTTAAAATAGAGTCTTATTATAAGAGCAGTAAAACTGGAAAAAAAATAATCAACAAACCATAATTCAGAAAATCAGAGACTCTACATCAACCACCTGGAACCAGGCCAGCCTAATCTCTCCCTATCCTAAAACCTCAGGGAAATTTACGGAAGAGGGGGCAGTAAGATTGTAAGAGCCTAAAGATGGGAAGGAGCAATGATATGCAAGATACTCCATACAAGTTAGGGCCAAAGTAATCATAATAGGACTTTACATGACCTGCACAATGACCAACATATCATTGATCCCCCAAAGTCTACTGTGGAACACGGGCTCTATGATCCTTAGAGTTAAGGGATTAACAGCCACAATAGTGTTCCTATACTAAAGGGGAACACAAAAAAAGAGCTCTAGATAATGCTACTGAGTCCTTACACCTCATCAGAGAAGAGGACTCAGAGCGAAGCTTGACATGGACACCAAAGGAAGCTCCAGGAATGGGCGGAGGGGCACTGGGAGAAAAGGAGGGAGGGGGAAAGGAAAGGAAGGGGAAAACGGGGAAGGGAGCAAATGGATCCAGGGAGGGGTGGAGTGAGGGAGGGGAATGGGGTACTTATCAACTTTGTATGAGTGGAAGAAATAAAGATAAACAACAACAACAAGAAAAACAAGAGGTGAGGGTTTTCCTAGTGACACTGTCTAATTTGGAAAGACAAATAATAAAGATATGATGATTAAAAGAGCAAACGGAACCATGGTAAGAATGGGAAGGAAGGTGTGATTTACAGAGAAATGACATTCTAAGGAGGGAGATAAAGAGGCCCTGTGAAGAACCCAGACGCAAAGGGTTGGGATCCAGAGAGACGAGAAGCCAGGTACATGCTGCTGGTCTCCAAACATCAGAAAAATGCCGAGTGTCTAAGCAACAACTAAATAAGAAAGGGTTTCAGGGATGCACAGCTGACACGTTGTATATCTGTGTCCCAGGGGATTATTTCCAGAAGCAGATTTGGTAGGTTTATAGAATACAACATCTGATAGATCACCGTAGCAATCATGTCAATTTCCTACAACTTCTGGCTGAACTGGTGATATGTTACATCACTAATCCTGAGTTTATTACCAAGTGTCGTCATCTCGAACTAGAAATCTCTCTGGAGGGTTTGGTGCTGTAGTTTTGGGTTGCTTATTTGAGAGTTATGTCCTGAAGTGCCATACTACTTTTTCAATCTATCATTAAAGCAGATTATCAGAACCAGGGATGACAAGATGTAGTATTGTTCTGCTGTCTGAGACTCAACAAGGAAAGCTGCCATGTACCTACCACATTCAGAGTAAGTGTGATATATTAATCAGTGAGATTTTCTTGCTCACTAAATAATTATGGATTCATTCATTCTGAAAACAAATCACATTTTCCCCAAAGACCATGATTAATTGTACAAAATTATACTTGTCTTTAATTTAATAGCTTTACTTCCTTCCTCTGCATTAGTGAGAGATTATGTATTATTAGATAGCTTGGGAAAATACAGGGAAGGAAATTCTCTCTTTGGAAGTAAAGCCATGTTGGCAAGGGCTCCTGTGAACCTATACACAAGCAGCAACGAGTTCCATTTCCCTGTTAAGGGTAAACTGATCATAGAAAGTATCGATGTTCTACAATTCTAATTTTGCTTCAGTGGAGGTTCATTCAAATCATCCAAATCTTAACTAGGAGGATTTTTTTAAATTTATTTGAGAGAGAGAAAAGGGGTAGAGAGAGAGACACACACACACACCCAGAGAGAAAGAGAGACAGAGACAGAGACAGAGAAAGAAAGAGAAAGACAGAGGGAGACAAACAGAAAAGAAGGCATGCCATGGGGCACAGGTAGCTGAAGGTCAGAAAACAACTTTCTTTCCTTCCACCATGTGGGATTCCAGGGATTGAACTCAGATCACCAGACTTGTGAGATGGTACCTTACCTGCTGTCATAGTTGGGCACAGGTGTCAACTTGACATTTGAGGGTTTGAGCTCTGGGCACATTTGTAGAGAATTAATGGTTCAATTAAGCCCAGAGCAAATCTAGCTGATGGGGAAGGCCCAACCCATGGTAGGTGGGACTATGCTCTAGAATAAAATACTGAGAGCTGGTTGAGAAAGTTGGCATCCTTCTGTACACTTGGCCAGACATGCTGGTCTGGCAAGTAAGGATAATCCCTCTCTCATCCATTATATAGAGATGGTGTGGCCAGTTCCTTCAGCCCTGGTGTCGGTGCATGCTGTCCCATCAAGCTGCACTGAGAGCTGTAATCAGACTGTTGTAAGGAAATAAATAAACCTCTTGTTCCCTTAAAAATGTAAATTTAATAAATTTATTTTTAAAAGTAAGTCCAGGGAATAAGTGTCACAGTTTTGAACAGTCGTTCTGTGTTCATTGAGGAAATACTTCTTCATGTCTATGTTTTCCATGAACTAAACAATGATTTAGGTGTCTTTCTGAATTATGTTTAACTGGATTGACTCTGTGGCTAATGTTCATTAATTGTTTTTTGGCATTAAAAGTTTTTATTTGAAGCTTGTCCTCAATCTGTACAAGGTATTTACAAGGCATGAGAATGGAAAACAGGACAAATACGATTGAGGTATGAGCTGAGAACACAGTATGCCATGTCAATAAATAGCATTCAAATTTGTAAACCAAGTGACCAGATAGATGAGTCTTATTTTTTTAGTAAAACTATATAAATATTTATTTCATGTGAGGTAGAGGGCAGTTCCATGTATCACGTGATGCAACCAGACATACCCATTTTCACCATACATCATTGGCTAAATTATGAGGTGAGTTATTTTTTACTTTTAGAATTTACTTTCTCTCAGAATTGGGGCACTGAACCATGGTAAAATATGAAGGGATTTCTTATTATTCATTTTTTTCTATTTTTTTACTCTGTGTGTTTGTGTTTGTGTTGTGTGTGTGCATGTCTCTGTATTAGAGGATCTTTGTGTAACCGTTGAGATCCAAGGATGATTTTGGGAATCATCTTGATTGTTCAAACTCTGCTTGGTTTTTGTCTGTGTTTTTCTCACACTGTGCCTTACATGGCTGTAGTGACAGGCCTCAGTCATTTCTGCCCAGTGATTTTTACTTGATATTTGGGATTTGAACTCTGGAACTTTGTTTTATAAGTACTGCCATGCCCCTAAGCCATTTCCCATATATTTTTCTGTGTGCACTCATGAACACATGCGTTATTAAATCATTCATCTGTTTTAGCTTCACCCCTTTCTAATGACCATTCACACTAATAGTTCATCCTATGGCCATGTGATACTGGATGGACAAAGACATTGAGATTCAGAGTATGACATTCTCAACTATTGGAATTTTCCACAGAGTCTTGAAGGAAAGATGAAAGTAGGAATAATATCTACATTTCTTCCACATGATCAGCAACTGTTTTTATATGAAGACATAATGCAATGGGCCATTGGCATTACTGAGGTGGGTGGAATATCATGGTAATGTATTCAAACTAAAGCAAAAACATATTCATCTTCTGGATTTGATATGTATAGATTGTTTGCTTCAAAGGTTAATATTGTAAATTTTACAACTTGACGATGTCTTAATGTTGTAGTAAGTTGGAGCTAAAGGAACACCTTTTGCTTATTTATTTACCTATTATATATCCTAAACCATCAATCTGTGATATCTTTCGTTCCTAAAAAAAAAAAAAAAAAAAAAAAAAAAAAAGGAAAATCAAAGAAAGAAAAATGGCATGGGTTTTAACTGCAAGTTTCACCTCCTTCCTTTTCAGTTACCTTGATTGTAAGATCTAAGGAGAGTCAAGATACTGAAAATGTGTGGAAAATATAATTTTTCTTCTAATGGTGATTAAAAAACGAAGCAAGAGATAGGATGTGTTAGATTGAAAAATGCCTTAACCCCAGCCAAAGCCAAAGCCCTAAAACCGGGTGTGGCTGTATCTGGAAAGCTTCCTTCAAGATGCACAGCTGAAATGCAGACAACTGCAGGTGCGGAATCTCCTTCCTTCTAGCACGCTGCCCCAAGGTGCCCAGCACTAGGCTCTTGGGCGATCTGCCAGGGTCCTTCAGCAGAGCAGCCCCTCCTGTCCTCTACCCCGTGCCCAGGGAGCTCATCTGTGGTCTTCAGTTCTGAAGCCACAAGTGAAGACATGACTCCTTCACTTGCAACGCTGCCTCCAGTTGCTCCTTGGCCACAATCCCCGCCTAGAGGTTCTGCTTCAAAGCTGCTTCCAGTGCACCCTTTTGCTTGGGCCACCAAACCACCTTCCTGCATAGTGATTGCCTTGACACTCAGCCCCTGCCACTGTGCCCTTCGGCCTCCATCTGCAGACCACACACATGGTGCACCCTGAAGGTCCCCTTATACCTGCCATGAAGGCGGGAAAGCCACAGGCCCGCAGAAGGGCTCCACCTTAGAGGTTATCCCATTCCTAAGCCCAAGGCACAACCTCAAGACCAGGACATGCAGCAGGGGATGTGCAGAAGTGAAGTGGGGGAGGGAAGCGAATGAGGGGGTCAGGGGGAGGCTCTTCACCCCTGCCTCCCTGACAACCCAGAAACCACTTCACCTCCAGCTTGTGCAGGCCTGGGGAGGACAGCTCACCTGTCCTTGGTTGGGAAAAACAACCAATAACTGCCTACTTCTCCCACAAAGCCCCTGGACCTGGGTGGTTGAATTTTCTACACCCGAGCCAGCCCCTTCCTTCAGGTGAATCCACCTCACTTATACTGTCCCCAGCGGGGAGCTTCCTCCTGCACCCGCCCCTGTGTGAAGCCTCTGGATTTTCCATTAGATATTCTGAGGGTAGACCGCCAGGAGTGACTCCCCTAATTCCCTGAGTCACACATCTGCTTAAGGGGCTATGGACCTGAGAAAACCAGGGAGGGCCAAGAGAAGTGCAAAGGAAGAAAAGATGCCAGGGAGCAAAGGGCACAAAGGAACTCTCTCCAGGTCTCTCAGAAACACAGGAAGGGGAGCAAGAGAGTGAGCCCACCCTCCCACCAAACCGGTCTCCTCACCCCGGCAAGGACACTGACTCTCACCACAGTGGGTTGTGCACCTGTGAGGCCTATCAGCAAAGGGAACTTATCAATGGGCTTCCTGCACAACCCCTTCCTTTCAAGGGAGTGTTTCCCTGCCAGGCAGAGTGTGCCCAATACCTAGAGTCTAATGTGGGTAGGGGAAGAAGGAGACAAGGGGATAAGGGTGGCTTGGGGCTTGGGGGTTTTCCTCCTCTGGTGAACCCTTCCAGGAGGAGGGACCTCTCCACAAGCCCAGCAGGTTGGGGAAGCCAAGGTAACTAAGTTGGCACAGGAGAGAACCCCATGCCCAAGCTTCTGGTGAACCAGAAAACAATCTTTGGCAAAGGAGGCAGGTAGAGGTCCGGCATGCCATGTGCTGCAGCCCGAGGCAAACAAGCAAGGCCATACAGTGGTTTCCAGAGGATTGGCAGGGGCTTTGGCAACCGCAGCTTCCAGAAAATTCAAATTCCCTCAAGCAGCACTGGGGCGGCTGTCCTCATGGGGTGGACATCTCACCTGCTCACCATCAAGCGATGGAAAGAAAGCAGCCCCAGGGAAGGAACATCCTCCCCCCCCCAGAGAGCATGGAGGCGGGAGGGGGGAGGGAAGCTGGTGTCAAAACCCAGAGGCAAAGCCATGGACCCCAGAGAGAACATAATTGGGGAACAGGGGAGCTGCACTTCCATGGAGGGAGGGGGTTTACATTTTTGCTCATTCAATACTTGATTTCTCTCCAAGAGCTCGCTTTTACTGTTTCCAGTGAAAAATCATTTGTTATTTTAATAGGTTTACCTTTAAAAGTGTCCTGTTTTTTGTTTTTTTTCCCCTTGACGCTCTCAGCACCTTTTCTTGTGTGTCTTTGTCTTGTATGTGGAGTGTTTTGACTATTTTTTTGCTGTGGGGAGTTTCTATTTTCGTTATATCTGTTTTAGGGGTGCAATGCCTCTTGGATTTGGATGGGCCTTTCTTTCTTTACATGTGGAAAGTTTTTCTTTATGATAATTTTTAAAAAGTCCTCAGTTGTGGTCTTGTTGGATTCTTGTTCTGGTGTTCCATGAATGTGCATGTTAGACTTCTTTAAGGTGCCCATAACTCTTGAATTTTCTTCTCAGGTATCTTTTTGGCTTTAACAACATCTTTGAATGAACTGGTTAGTTCTTCAACTTTGTCTTCAAGATACAATATTGTATTTTTTGCTTCATTAGTTCTGTTCATAAGACTCTCTGTGGAGTTCTTGGTTGAAGTTAACTTGCCTTTTAGTTCAATTTTAAACTGTGCTTGAGATTGCTTTAACTGCTCTATGCCTATTTTTATTTCTTCAACTGCTTTTCTCATCTCCTCCAAGTGCCTGTTGTGTTCCTGTTGAAAGTGGTTGATATGGTTATTTAAGTCCTGCCGAATTTCATTGTTTTGATCATAGTAAAGATGAGGCTTTGAAAATCATTATCTTGGGTATGGCTTTCTTGGCTATTTTCTATGAGTTTGTTCTAGTAGGAATCTATCATTATGGGATTAATTCTTTTGCTAGGAGATTTGTTGTCTTATTTTTTGTTTCTCATAGATTTGAGGTGTGATCTGGGCATTTTGGTTTTATCTCTTGTGACCTTCTTTTTGTTTCTTTGTGTTTTGACTGAACTGAATTAGACAGTATTACTACACTTGAGCATTTATTACTAGTGTTTGCCCTGGAGATGGGTATGCTTGTCCGGTATTGGTGTTATTTCCTACATGAGGCTGTTGGACTGTTAGTACATCAACTAAGTCAGGTTTAGTAGACATAGAATGAAGATTAGTGTCATAGTGCATCTTTTAGGTTTGCTTCCTTATTGATTTGTGAGGGTGAATGGTATGGTCCCTGAAGTTGTATGGTTTTTCGGTGGATAGATGGAAATGTTAAACTACAGTGACTAATAATTGAAAGGAACAGGATGGTAAAAAAAACACTGATGGATGTGAAGATTCTTTCCCGTATGATGGGATTTTTTTTAAAGGAACTCAGATGAATGGTGTTTGTCCCCTAGAGCTTTGCTTGGTTTTTCTCTGAACTCTATTGAATTCTGAGGAGCAGGGAGTCTGCACTGTTCTGAGTCTGGGGCAAAAAACAGAATGGCTAGTGGGGCAGGCGCAGAACACCTGGGACCTGGGGCATGGCCTACGGGCCTTCCCCAGTAACAGAAATGCAGACTGTTTGCTGGTGGGGTGTGCAGTTGACCTGGGATCTGGGGTATAGTCTAGGGGCCTTATCTGAGGAGCAGGGAATTCACACTGGTCTGAGTCCAGGACAAAAAGTGCAGTGCAGTCTTTGAGTGGGTTCCTTCACAGGATGATTCTCATCAGTCACAATAGACTTTAAGACTGTTTGGCTGGTTGGGTTACATGTTCTCCTAATTGTTCTTGAGGTAGTTTTAGAAATGAAGATATTCTTTGATGGCTTTGTTCAGAGCAAATAACAGTGAAGGTTCTGAGGAACTTTTGAACAAGGACATGCAATTATCTATATAGATAATTAATATCACTTTCAGTAGATTTTGTTCTGTTACTTAGTTTCAATGAGTACTGAATCATTTGAAAGGGGAAATAAAACACTAGGAAAACCAATTAATACAACATGAGCTGGGGGTGTTATCTGACTGAACAAGTCATGAAGCTGACCAGAAAAAAGTAATACAACATGTCAGTGATGTAATTGTGATTCTACATAGCAGTTGTTAACAGTACAAATCAGTTATAAAAAGGATTATAAATGACTCCAGGTCCTACTCCTGGTATAAAGCCTCCTGTCTCCAAGCACTAACTAGCCTATTATCCCAAGGTTTGTCCTTTGTAATCATTTTAGGAAACTGCAGAAACAATCCATCAGTGAATTGTTGTGAAATTAAATCCCTCATTGTTATCAGAAGTAAGCAAGGTAATGAGAGGAAATCTTCATAGTGAATTGAAATTGAGGAAATGAAGCTGGTGATTCTCTTTACTTCAAAGAAAAAATGGTCAGAATAAGTCCTTATAAGGATTCAAGTTCTGTAGAACTTGGATTGCCATTTGCAAATGTTTTTATGACCTGTGAGTGGAAATCAATTATAAAAGAATTTTGTGGGAAGACAAAAATAGATATACCTCTTGTGATATTTAAATAGAGGCATGAACTTGGTAACTGAAGGCTGAGCATTGGGCACATCTATGAGGAATTAGGAGTTAAGGGCAGGATTAAATAACCCTTTATGAGGGTATCTAATTGCTAAGGAAATACTCGATTCATAGTGAAAAAGACCCCAACATGTGAATAGGTAGGAGGAGGTTTAACTTGCTTCATCACACTTTTATAGACTTGCTGTATTAAAAATGTGGTCTGATTTTTCTCAATACTCTCTGTAGACACAGTGTGAATACAGTTCCTGAGACTGTTGGTATTGGTGTGGACTAATTTGTCATTCTGTAAGAGAAACCATGGCCAAAAATAACATGTCTTCTCCATATAATTTATTTGATTAAAATTTATTAGCAATATCTACAGAAACTGTAATATGTTATCCATCCATAGAGAATGAAAAACATACTTTATTTCCATGCCAATATGCACATAGAGAGGATCACATGAGAGAGCCACTACGTTAATATTACAGACAGAATGATCATTTGCTCGAGCTCTTTTACCAGTCATGCTTTCTTTAATAGTGGCAGAATGGAGGTGATGACAGGACTGAGGACGTACTTCAATGCAACAGGTGCACTTTGGAAAATGACAATAGCAGAGACCAACACTGATCCCAAAATATAGCACTAATTGTAAAGGTGGCCCTTTATTCTCATAATGGCCAGTTCTCTACATTGGTTAGCTTCTCTTGTAAAGTGAAGCACTGTGTCTATGTTGCAATTGACAGCTATTCTGAGTATGGAATTTCCTATCCAGCTTAAAAATTTACAGGACATTTCATCCACGGATATATGGATTCCAATGTCCACTATAATGCTATTCCTTTCTTTTCTCAAGGGACTCATTCATAGTCAAGGAAGTTTGGCATTGGTCACATACACATGAAATTCGCTGTTCTTGGTATAGTCATAAGCCAAGTAATACAACTGTACAATAGTAGAAGACCACTAAATGATGCAATCATAGATAAAACTAGGTGGTAATATTATGTAATAGAAAACTTAACACATTAAGTCCAGCACCTAATACACAGTTTTATTACCCCCCCTTGCCAGTATCATTGGGAAGGGGAATCAATGGTAAAAAGGTTAATTATACTACTCAAATGTCACTCTGAGTTGCATTCAATAGTGTTGCATACTGTTATCATAAAAGTATTCTCTGCCGACTTAAATGTCTTAGATCCAGAAGTGCATTATCTATACTTAAAGTAATAAAAATCACGTAATATATTGAAAATTATCAAATTTTCTCTCCAGTCAGTATGTATTAGTGATGCCCAAAATATAAATGGACAAGAAGGGAGTTAGAATATCTTCAAGGTTGCTTGATCAAGGGTAGAGCAGGAGAAACTTTTGTACTGCCCCAAACTGAATATAAGTGAAGTATGTTTTTGAATGGAAGGAATTAATTAGGATGGCCCTTTTGGATGCCATGCCTTGTGATTAAAACAAGAGGAAAGGATGAATAAATAATGTAATGTAATGATCAAGACCACACAATATTTTCTTTTTCACAATAATTTTCCTTTCTTTGTGAACATAATTGAGGAACAGTAAGTAACTTCCACAATAAAAGTTAATTTTTTTCTCCTCATACCCTTTCATTACTTAGAAAGCAACAGTAAGTCTGTTTTGTTCAACTAACAAGGAACATCATTGCAGTTCCTCTGGACCTTTTCTTCGATCTTTCCCATTCCTGTTATACTCTTCTAATTTCTAACACAACCACTTTTCTCTTTCATCTCAGAGACCCATACTAATTATGTATAACACCAACAACAGGAAGATATACTGATACCCCAGTTCTAAGAAGTACTTAGTAGTTAGTAGGAGTGAACTTGGATTCTTACAATGGATTGTGCATTTTAGTACCAGGGGCAATCCAAGGGTCACCTCTTCAACTGCATGTGAAAAACCTGATTGTTTAGTGGTGAGGACTTTTCTTTTGCAAAGATGAAACACTTCTCACACCCCTAAAGTTCAATACAGAAACCATATATTGGACTGCTAAACAGCAGTTAACTAGGAAAATGAGCAATAGCATTATTGAAAAAAAAAGTTAATCATAGACAAAACGACAAAACTATATGTTAATTCATAACTGAGTTATAAAAATAACAGTGTAGAAGCACAAAAGAGTCATCATTTTAATGGTCCCACCACCATTTGAAATTCAAAGTGATGAGATGTTTCAGTAAGGACTCCAGCAAAGACCAAGAAAGGGCCATGACAGTTTGATCCCTGAAATACAGAGTGGAAGGGATAACTAACACTTAGAAAATTTTTGTCTGACATCCACATGTATGCCTTTGCATATGCTTGAACACACATTATGTGCAGACATACACATCAGCCTAAAGAAATGCAAGAAAAATGCAACATGGATCAAAAATATTTTCTTTAATTTTATTTTTTATTTCTTTCAGTCATACAAAGTTGATAAGTACCCCATTCCCCTCCACCACTCCCTGGATCCCCTTGTTCCCTCCCCAACATTTCCCTTTCATTTTCCCCCTCCTTCCCTTTCTCCCAGTGCCCCCCTCCCCCCATTCCTGGAGCATCATTTACTGTGCTGTCAAACTTCCCTCTGGATCCTCCTCTCTGATGTGGTGAAAGGACTCAGTGGGATTGCCTAGAGTTTTATTGTTTGTGCTCCCCTTTACTATAGGAACACTATTGTGGCTGTTAATCCCTTGCTTCTAAGGATCGTAGTACCTGTGATCCATGCTAGACTTTGGAGGTTCAATGATATGTTGGTCATTGCGCAGGTCATGCAAAGTCTTATTATGATCACTTCGGCCCTAACTTGTATGGAGTATCTTGCATATCATTGCTCCTCCCCATCTTTATGCTCTTACAATCTTACTACCCCTTTTCCGCAAATTTCCCTGAGTTTTAGGATGGGGAGAGATTAGGCTGTCCTGGATCCAGATGGTTGATGGAGAGTCTCTGATTTTCCAAATTATGGTTTGTTGATTTTTTTTCAGTTTTGCTGCTCCTGCACTGCCCTTGGCTCCATCCTGATGGGTATTGGATGTTACCCCCTGGCCAGAGATAAAAGGCTGTTAAAATAGAGTCTTATTATAAGTGTAGATTCAAAGGTAGATGGAATAAGAGTAGGAGACCATTTGCAGGATGGTTACCTTCTATCTGCCAGACTCCATGCCCTCCTTTTCTGGCGAGATCATACCCCATCAGATGGAAGTTACCAGTAATGAAAGTCTGCAAGCCCAACCAGATTTCTCATTACTTAGTTACAGTCCATGATGATGGCCTATTTTCTCTGTCATAGCATGATCCCCTCTCTTCTTGATTCTGATGGGGCCCTCCTTCCCCTTACCTCCCTGCTTTATACTCTTTGCAATTACTGTAGGTATTACAGAGATTTATCTTTGAGTGTGTCACTAAGTGGGTTTGATACTAGGATCCATCTATTAAGGAGTACATATGGTGCTTAATTTTCTTTTTTTAAAATTTTTTTATTATTATTATTAATTCAATTGTGCGCATGTGCATGTGTGTGTGTGTCTGTGTGTGTGTGTGTCTGTGTATGTGTAGAACCACGGACGAATTCGCGAACCACCATGGACGCCTCCACCTCCTTCTGCCCCGGGATTCACAGGCTCCGCCCTACCAGGACCAGAAGCACAGGCCGCCCCCGATTCTGCCTGGAGTCTATACGTGGGGTCTGGGATCCGAACTCAGGACCTTCCGCCTCCAAGGCGGAAGCTTAACCCCTGAGCCACCTCTCCAGCCCGGTGCTTAATTTTCTGTGTCTGGGATATTTTACTCAATATAATTGTTTCTAATTCTATCCATTTCCCAGCAAATTGCATTAATTTATCATTTTTGATGGCTGAATAGTATCCCATTGTATAAATATACCACATTTTCCTTATCTACTCATCAACTGTGGGACATTTCGGTTGATTCCAAGACTTTGCTATTGTAAACAGTGCTGCTATGAACATGGTCGTGCTTGTGCTATCGACGTGAATTTTTGCTGTATGGGGGATTATTCCCAAAAGTGGAATAGCAGGGACATATGGCATTTCAATCTTTAACTTTTTTAAGAATCATCAGACAGCTCGCCAGAGTGGTTGTATAAGCCTGCATTCCTACCAGCAATGTAGGAGAGTTTCCCTCTCTCCACATCCTCTCTAGCATTGGTGTTGTTTGTATTTTGGATTTTTGCCATCCTGGATCAAAGATCTTTTGAAAAAATTTAAAAGTCCTTTCTCTTTGAAATAGATGGTGAAGAGAATAGATAACATTGTAACAAATAGTGAGATGCTGTAGAGATCAGAACAAGGAATAAAGCTCTTTAGCCTGAAAAAGGCAACAGTTAAGACATATTGGATAGTGTACAGATCCAAATTTAAAAGATACAGCTGCTACATTTTCTTTACTTCCATTGTGTTTGCCTTTGAATCCCTTTAATAAAATAAAACTGTTGTGACTTGCTGACATTAGTTTTGTAAATAATACACTCCAAAGAGTCAACAGAGTAATTAGGATGCAGTTCATTAGGCAAAGGCACAAGAAGATTGATAAATTCCTTGAAACACATGAGAACATATGTTTAATTAATGTATAAAGATGAGAACATCAAAGAAGTTATTTCTATGGTGTAAACAAGGAAAACTACAAAAATGATCAAATCAGTGCAATGCAATATAACCATGGATACAAAAACATAACTAGAAAAAGATAATAGAGCTAATGTGACAAATGAAAAATTTGATAAAAATTTTAAATTTTAATTGGTGCACATAGAATTGCATACATTATTGTTAGATATAATCAGGTTGATAAGCCTACGAAGAATGTACTAAATTAAAGCTTAATTAATGTCTTACTATTATAATGATTAATAATTGTACTAAGAATGCAAAAATTGCAATTAGATTTCTGAAGGCTTTTTGCCACCTGAGAATTTTTTATTCCTATGCTGATGGCAGTAATTTTTTCTGGCATAAGCATTATAACACTTTGGGAGAAAAATGCAGCTTAGGAGGCCTGCACTGGAAGCCAAGATAGAAAATATTTCCGTGGCTGCCATGGCCTTCTACTTGGTGCTGTGATAGACAGAAACAAAGGTGATCCAGACACTGTAGAACACCAGCATGCTGAAAGTCAGGAACTTGGCTTTACTGAAGGTATCAGGTGGGTTCTTCACTAGAAAAACCACAGTGAAGCTCACCAGAGCCATGGAGCCCACATATCCTAGGACACAGTAGAATGCAGTGACTGAGTCCTTGTTGCACTCAATGAGAATGTGACCAAATTCAGAATGGACATCTACATCAATAAATGGGGGAGATGTTCCCAGCCAGATTCCACACAGAACAAGTTGGATGAGGGTGAAGATGGGGATAATGAAATGGGGCGATTTGATTTTAACAACCATCTAGTCTTTCTTCCTGGAGAAGTGAGCCTGAAATCCAGAAGCACAGTAATAGTTTTGACCAACACAGTAGAAAGAGCAACAGTGAACAGAATCACAAATATTCTCTGCTGCAGACTACAGGTACATATGTTAGGGTGGCCGGTGAAGAGCAAGGAGCACAGGAAATAGAACATGAGAGAGAGGAGAAGAATGTAGCTGAGGCTCCTATTATTGGCCTTCACAATGGGAGTATCTTGAAACTTCACAAACACTCCAAGAAGTGCAGCTGTGATTGAACAGAAGCACAGGGCCATGGAGGCCAGAGCCATCCCCAAGGGATCTTCATAACCAAGAAATGTCACAGATTTATGGATGCATTGGTTTCTCTAATTGTCAGGATATAAAGTATCTCCACAATGCATACACTGATCCATATCTATTTTATAATGAAAATCACTGTTAATTCTACCTTAGTACTTCTCTTTTATCTAAATATTTACTTGTCAAAGAGCTTATAGGTCTACTTAGTGAACATTATCCTTATTTGTTGCTTTATTGAAATTTCCATACATAAATATAAATATAAACAATTGAAATATTGATGTTTTCCTCTGTACTCACAACCCTCTTGTCTCATTTTGCATGTTCTCTTTTCCATGCAGTTTATCTCTTTCTTTCACATTATTTCCATGTGTGGATCACTGGATTTCATCTAGGATGCCTGTACTAGAAAGTTCCTTAGAGCCTTTTGAAAAATGAATTATTTATTATGAGTAACCTGTCCTTTACAGAAGCTTCCCTTCTTGTGTCTAGCATCAATATTATATCTTCTCTCAGAAATTAAATACAGATTCACTTACTATAGAATATTAATATGGTTTTCCATTATTTTTCTGGCAGGAGTTTTAATAAATTAATGTATTTTTAATTCTTCAATGCTTAAAAAATATCTGAGGTTCTTCTGGTCATCATACATTTTCAAAAAGGATTCACCATCAGTAATACATCTACTGCAATTGTTTATTTAGCATAAAGAATTCCAATCTGATAATTTTCCACATAAATTTTAAATCATCTAAATTTTGAAAGAAAACCCCAAATCTCGTCTCTGTATAAGCATTGGGGAATGATAGAGTGGGACTGATATCGATAATGATAGAGTTGGACAGAAATATTGGCGGTATATTCAAAATAGCCACAAATACATATCATGTTGTCAATGAATATATTTTATTCTAAAACACATCTCTACTGTACTACAGAGATTCTTTCACAATCATGTTAATGCCACTACCTTGTTGGCAAGACAGCGGGCCTTAGAGATGTACCTGTCAGGTAATGAACTGATAATGAAGATGTGATGCAAGTACATGATGGGATTTAGTTTGTTATGAAAATAAAACTATGAAATTTTGGTGGAAAACTGTTGGATTGAAATTGTTATATCAAGTGAAGTAATTGCACCACAAAATGGTAATAACACATTTTCTGTGTCTTGTATGGATTCCATTGTTTTTATACTAATCTGGGTATTTACGTGGAAGCTAAGTGTAGTTAAGAGCCAGTAAAACAGAAAGGGAATATGAAACATAAAAAATAATGCAATCAAGAGGGTCCATTGGAGGTGACTGCATTCACAATTACTTTCTATGTTAGAAGTTGAAATGAAGAAAAGTTGACATGGGAGGTGAGGGAAGAAGAGATAATTTCATCTGACTTGATGTGGTGAACATATTTCTGTGTCACTATTTCATGAGCAATGTATTTACATGCAATTTACAGTTCAGTAAATATTGTATATAATAAAATAGTATGATGAGAATATGGGATATTAATTTAATAAATAAATGGATGATGCAATATAAAATTCATATGGATGTTTGTAGTATATTCCAAATACAGATATACAAGTAGCACATCTTTTTTTGCAGAAACTAAATCACAAACGGAAATCAGAGAACAGACAACCAGCAAATAGTAAAACAGCTGGAAGAGTGAAGGAACAGCAAAACCGAAAAAAAATCAACAAACCATAATTCAGAACATCGGAGACTCTATATCGACCACCTGGAATCAGGCCTACCTAATCTCTCCCCATCCTGAAGCTCAGGGAAATTTGCAGAAGAGGGGATGGTAAGATTGTAAGAGCACAAGGATGGGAAGAGTAATGATATGTAAGATACTCCACATAAGTTAGGGCCGAAGTAATTATAATAGGACTCTGCATGATCTGCGCAATGACCAACATATCATTGACCACTCAAATTCTAGCATGGATTAAAGGCACTATAATCCTTAGAAGCAAGGGATTAACAGTCTCAATAGTGTTCCTATACTTAAGGGGAACACAACAAAGTGTTCTAAGAAGTGCCACTGAGTCCTTACACCTCATCAGAGATGAGGACCCAGAGGAAAGCTTGATATACACATTAAAGGATGCTTCAGAGATGGGGGAGGGGGTACTGGAAGAAAGGGAGGGAGGGGAGAAAGAAAGGGGAAAAGGAGGGAACAGGGAGGTCCAGGGAGAGGTGGAGGGAGGCAGGAGACAAGGGTTCCTATTACGTTTGTATGAGGAGAAAAATAAATTTAAAGAAAAGGAAAAAAATTATAGGAACAACAGGAGGATTGGAAAGATGTAGGACATTATAAGTAAAAAGCAAAGCCAATGTATGTGAATTACTACCTTAATGCCCTGGTTTGCCTAAATACACGCTTAATTTGCCATGTGCTGTACAGATTCAAAGCCCAAGCTGGGGTCTCCCAGAATATGACCAGAATGTACCACTCCAGCTGCCCAGAATTTCCTCAGAAAACCTATCCAGGAAAGTGGTTGCATTGTTATTTGCCACACTTTCAATGCTGCACTGCCTTTGGATTCTCTTAGTACACATGAGAGGAGGCTGTCTGCTGGCATGAACTCCCTCAACAGAAGAAGCAGAGGCTCCAGTTCTGGAGTATGCCTGTGGTTCCCATTTTAATTCCTATCCATGTCCTCCAGGGCCAGAGAACACAAATCCAGGTTCAAGCTCTACTTCCCACAAAAAAGCCCAACTTGGATACTGGCCAACTTTTGCCTAAAGCAGATCAAGTTTTTAACCCATGAGGTCACAGGGGTGCCTGGTAGTGAGGGAGACATCTTGGGGGGAGGGGGCTTTCTATGTATCTAGGAAGGTGTTCTCTTTGGCTTGAATGTGTGTTTTCTGAAGGGCCATAACAGCAGCCAGAATGGACAATCCTCCTGTGGAAGTAGGGAGGAAAGAAAAGAAGGAGGGATGTATGGAGGGAAGAATGGAGGGTGCAAGGGAGGCAGCAAAGAAATGAAGATGGAATACGTGAGGCAGCAACAAATCGGTGGCAAAACCACAAAAGCACTATGTGAGTATAACAAGTGAGTGAGCCTTGGATAGGAATGGGAGCACCCTCCACACCCCAGAAGACCCAAACACAACCGAGAACACTAGGGAGCTATTGTTTGGGGGTGAACACTGGGGAGGGGTCAGGGTCATGCTGTCATGAGCAGATACAGGCCTGGAGATGGTGGTTGTCCTTCTTCCTGGCCCACAGGCCACAGTCCTGTGTCTCACACTCCGGGGAAGTTAGCTCCTCTCCTTTCTGTCACTCATGGACATCAGGGATCAACTGGAAGCTGCATCCCATGTGAGGTGGGAATAGGAACATTCCCTGGAGGCTTGCTTCAGAAGCTTTCCTGGCTCTGTCTCCTGGGCATGCTTGGTCCACAATCCTGGGGCATGGATATTCCACCCACTTAACTTCCTGTCCTGTGTGCAGGGGAACTGGATTGGTCCTGAGCTACTGACAGGCTTCTCCCAAATTAAAGTTCACCAGCAGCACAGGAGGCATGCAAGAATCAGTCTTGCTCCTTGGCAGTGTGACAGAATTGATGCCAACCTAGTCTGGACCCATGTGTGCCCTCTCTTCCCTTGGTCCCTCTAAAAATGACTACCTCCTCAATCTGCCTGATTCCAACATGGCCGTTCTCCCTCTAAGAGGCTAAGGGAAAATCCAGGGCCTCTCAGGCCCACTCAGGGGACTCACAGAGAGGACACACATCATTCATTTCCACATTACTCTGAAAAGAAACTAGGCCTGGGGCAGGGTGCTGCCTTTAGGTACCAGATTGGGGCAAGTCCTCAGGCCCCAGTACCCAGGCACCAGGAATGTCATATCTAGCTGCAAATCCCTTAGCAGACCACAGAGACATGAGGAAAGCTGGGCCCAGCCAGCACTCTGAACACCTTGAGCCAAAAAGGATTCCCGGGAGGATCTTGGGACTACCCATGCTGGCCTCTCACTTAATCTACCAAGGCACAACTTACTGGGAGAAGGCACATTGCTTCTCTGTCCTTCTGACAATGACAACAACTCTCCTTCCCCCTTATCATATCCAAAATGCACAGGCATACAAATGAACCAACAATAGCTCACAACCAGGCTCAGGCACAACAATTCAACAATTCACAAAGACACACACACACACACACACACACACACACACACACACACATACACAAACATACACACAAAAACATCACAGATCACAGGCCTTTCTCCCCACCTGGCAGAAGATAGCTTTTTACCGTACATGGCACTCAGGAACCACGCACGGAGGTCAGTTCTTGAGCTGAAGTGTACTAGATGGTCTGTTGCATGAGGCAGAAAGAATCAGGGACACATACATCCCACCTAAAAACCCAAGGGGCCACTTGCCTGCAGATTCCATCCTGTGCCCTGCACAGACCACGCCTTGCTCTCATATGCACAGTGTTAGCCATCAATAACACCTTCAAAAGCTTTCTGGCCTGAAGATGGACTGCAAGCTTCACTGACACTCCTGGATGCCCAGCACCTTAAGTAGAGATAAGAAAAAAGTAAAAAGAACACAACACTTCATCCTTCCCACCCTCTTACTTATGTTATATGGGCTTTACAAACATTCTCTCTCTCTCTCTCTCTCTCTCGCGCTCTCTCTCTCTCTCTCTCTCGCTCTCTCTCTCTCTCTCTCCCTCTTTTTTTCCACCTTCCTCATCACCATTATTCCTACCCAGACACCACCCATGCAAACTGAATTGGATTCTCACACATCATTACTTATGGGTCCTCATAATGTCTGTTTCATATGCATGCCACACCAAGACCCCTACCTGAACTCTTTTGCCATTCTTGTGGTCATGTGAGTTAATGACCCCATACTCTTGTATTTCTGTCACCTTCTTGGTGGTTTGCCTGCACCCAGGTACCTGGTGCTGCTCACAGGGTCCCAAAGCCTCAGGGGACATACTCAGTACAAATCTCAAAGGCCCCAGTCCCCATGGAACCCATCACAAGGCCTGTGTCCCACTGATTCCCACTCCACCTCCCCCTTCACTCCTCACCTGTCCCCATCATCCTCCAGGAACAGAAAAGCCCGAGAGGCCTCCATCCTTTTTCCACACAGTCTGTAGCTGTGGTCAGAGACTAGATCCTTACACAATCCCCAGCACTTTACTTGCTTGTGAGAACAGACAGAACTGAAACACATGACGAGCACACAAACACAGGCATTCAGGGACTCCTGGGGACTTCATGGTGTCCTCTGCATGTAGCGTCTTCATGAAACCTGCCTGGCCACCTAGTCTCTTCTGAAAATGTTTTGCACTATATGTTCTGAAATCCACCAGCCCTCTAGGCTTGAGCCTCCACATGTCATCTTTATACTTCCAAGATGTCCAGGAGCTCTTTTGGTCCACTTTTCCTTAGTCCAAACTCTTTTCTTTGCTTACCACTGCATTTCTCCACCTAGGCCAGTATAGGAAGCAGCTCTCTTCCCAGGTCCCTGAGTACACTGTGGCATGGCCTCTTGGTCCTTGTTCTCCCTCCTCCTACCATAATGTCCTGGTCTGCCTAGTTCCACGTTTAATTTGCCATACTCTGTGAAGATTCAAAGCCCCATCTGGGGTCTCCCAGAAATGCAGCCAGAATGTACCACTCCAGCTGCCCAGGATTTCCTCAGAGAACCTACCCAGGAAAATGATTGCACTGGTATTCGGCACACCCTGAATGCTGCAGTGGCTTTGGATTCTCCAAGCACACCTGAGAGGAGGCAGCCCGCTGGCAGGAAGTCTTTCAGCAGAAGAAGCAGAGGATCCAGCTCTAGACTATGTTTGTGGTCCCCATTTTGATTCCTATCCATGGGTCAGAGAACACAAATCCAGGTTCAACTCTACTTCCCACAAACAAGCCCAACTTGAAAACTGGCCAACTTTTGCCTATCACAGATCAAGGTTCTAACCCATGAGGACACGGGGTGCCTGGCAATGAGGGAGACATCTTGGGGGGAGAGGGCTTTCTATGTATCTAGGAAGGTGTTCTCTTCCCTTTGAATGTGTGTGCCCTGAAAGGCCATAATGGCAGCCAGAATGGACAATTCCCCAGTGGAAATAGGGGGGGAAGACAGGAAGGAGGGATGGATGGGAGGATGAATGGAGGGTGCAAAGGAGGCAGCAAGGAGATGAGAATGGAATACATGAGGCAGCAACAAGCTGGTGGTGAATCCACAAGAGCACTGTGTGGTTCAAGCAAGCGAACGAGCCTTGGATAGGGATGGGGTGGTTCTCCACACCTAGGCCGCCCCCAAACAACCCTGGGTCAGAGTCAGGGTCATGCTGTCATGAGGAGAAATAGGGCTGGGTATAGTGGTTGGCCTTAGGCTAGCACAAATTCCAAAGTCCTGGGACTCACACTGTAGGGAAGTCAACTTCTCTCTTTCCCATCAATCATGGTAACCAGGGCTCTCCTTGAAGCTGCTTCCTGTGTGAGGTCAGATAGGAAGAGTTCATGGTGTACAGCCTTACCAGCTTGTCGGGTCCTGTGTCATAGAAAGGTTTGGCTCAGAACACTCAGGACCTGGATATCCTACCCTACTTTAACTTATTATACTGTGTGGAGGTGATCTGCATTGGTCCTAGGATTAGACAATTTCCTTTAAATGAAAGTGTACCAGTCACATGCAAGAACAAATCCTGCTCCATGGCAGTATTCCAGAATGAATGCCAATTTAGTGTAACCCCATGTGCACTCCCTCTGCACTTGGTAGTTCAAAAAATGCTCACCTCCTCAGGCTGGCTTGCCGTAACATGTTGGCTCCCAGCACCACTGAGAGGAGTCTGTCTGAAGTACAGAAAACATTCAAGCAGGGTCTTCATATCCACTGTACTCTGCGGACAAACAACTCCTGGTGCAGGGTGGCCATTCTAGGTACTAGACTGCAGCCAGGTCCTAGGCCCCAGGACTCAGACCCCAAGATCTCAAACGCATCCCTAGCTGCAACTCCACTAGCAGACCCTGGACTGGCTACCATTCTGCAAGCCTGGTGACTACCAGGGCCTCCCCAGTGGCTTCTACATTCTGCCAAAGCAGGTTTCCCAATCTATGTGCCATGTCAGGAATTACTGGCTGCAGGCACCTTGGTCCCCTATCCCTCAGACAATCATCTCAACTGTTCTTCCCTTATGCCATCTAACACACAGATGCACACATGAATAAACACTGAAGCATACACAACCAGGCTCATACACACCAATCCTCACACACAAACAACATCACAAGTCATAGGCATATCTCTCCAAGTGGCAGAAGGTTGCTCTGAGCTGGACATGGCAGTTAGAAAACACACACAGAGCCCAATTCCTGTGCTAAGGAGTACCAGAGGTTCTCATTTCTCAGCCTGTAGCAGGGACACATACATCTCACCTACAAACCCTTGGGTCCTATTCCTGATGATCCCAGACTGTGAACTCCAGGAGCCTGGCCTTACCTTCATGTGCAAAGTGTTGGCCATCATCCACAGCTTCAAGTGGTTTGTGACCTCAAGACCTTTTGCAACCTTCACTGACAGTCCCTGGAGCCCAGCTCCCTAGGGTAGAGTCAAGAAAATCATCAAAGGAACAAATGGTCTTTCCCATGTATTGTCTTCCTTATTGTACCTGGACTTGATACAAACACACACACACACAGTACACATACACACAATCCCCACTGCATGACCACCACCATCCCTGCCCAGAAATCTTCCTGGAAAATTCTTTGGGATCTTCCTACAACGTATTTGTTCTCATAATGACTGTCTCAAAAGCTCTCCAGACAAAGCCTTACCACCCAATCCCCTTTCTCATTCTTACTATCTGTTTTTCAGGTGGATGAAGAAACCAAGAATCCTCTCACTTTCTTGGTGGAATGCCTCCACTCAGGTATCTGATGCTGCAGAGAGGATCCTGAAGCCCGAGGTGCCACCATCAGTACAAATCTCAGAAGCCACAGTTCCCTTGAAGCCCACCACAATTTCAGTGACTCACTTATTCTCAGCACACTTCCCCCTCACTTCATCTCCTGTCCACAGTATCCTCCAAGGAAAGGAAAAGTCGAAGATGCCTCCATCCTTTTTCCAAGGATGCTGGCTCAATGTGCAGAGAACAGAACTAGAAACATGCTCCCAAAAATCGACAGCTAAGGGGAACAAACAGGACTGGAATACTAGGCAGGCACACAAACACAGTCATACAGAGACTCCTACAGACTTCAGCAAGTTGTGCTGGGCAGTTTATCACTTGATGATATCTGGGTGGTCATCTCCTCCCTTCCACAAATGCTTTCAACAGTCGATCCCCAAACCCTCTAGCTGTCAAGGATTGAGCCTCCAGACGTCCTCTGTGTCCTTCCCAGAGACCAAGGTTCAGTTCCTCTCTTTCTTAGACCATACACTTTGCTCACTTACCACTGATCATCTTCACCTAGACCAGCCCAGGAAGCAGCTCTCATCTCAGCCACTGAGTGGCCTGGATTATGCCCTCCTGTGATTGGTTCTCCCTCATATCTTAATGTTGTGGACTGCATAGACCTAGGTTTACACTGCCATTTCCTGACTTGACTAGATGCCACACCTGGGGTCTCCAACTGCATGTCCAGATTGGAACTGTTCCAGCTGGCCAGCCTTCCCTAGCAGAAACTGGCCATGAATGGTGTTGCACATGAAACACATGACCCTGGCGGCTGCAATGTCTTGGGATTCTCTTAGTACACCTGAGGGGAGGCTGACTGCTACCATGAACTACCTCAGCAGAAGCAGCAGAAGATCCACATATGAATTATGCTGGGGACCCCATTCTTATTCCTATTCACATCCTCGAGGGACAGAGAACACACAACCATGCCCAAACTCAAAGTCCCACACACAAGCCAAACCTGAGTACTAGACCACTGTTCCCAGTGCCGCTCAAGCTTCTAGCCGATGATGTCAGAGAGGTACCTGGCAGTGAGGGAGACATCTTGGGGGTTGGGGAGTTTCCCTTGTCTTCAGGGACACACTATCCTCACCTTGTCTGTGCATGGCCTGGGGGAAGACTTAGCCAGCCTAGAAAGCACAATCCTCCTATAGAAGGAAGGAGGAGGGAGAGAAGGAAAGAAGAATGGAGGGAGGGAAGAATGGATGGAGCTAAGGAGGCAGCAAAAGCTGAGGATGGAATATGTGACATAGTACCAAGCTAGTGGTAAGGCCTCCAGAGCACTATGGGATTCCAGCAAGTGATGGGTCTTTGACAAAGTGGCTCACAAAATTCAAAGGAAAAAGAACAGCATCTTTAACAAATGGTCCTAGCAAAAGTGGATATCCACATGTAGAAGATTAAAACTGGACCCATACTTGTCTCCATGCACAAAAATTAATTCCAAATGGATAAAAGACTTTAATATTAGGCCAGAGCCTAAAAACATTAGTTGAAAGGGAGGGACCTCCCGTGAGCTGATTGGGCTAGGCCAACAGTTCCTAAACAGAAATCCAATAGCACAGTAGTCAGAACCAACATTCAATAAATGGGATCTTATGAAATTAAAGAGCTTCTGTTCAGATAAATAGATTGTTAACCCATCAAAAAGGCACCCCACAGAATGGGAGAAAATCTTCACTAACCACATATATGATTGAATTTATTATCCAGAGTGCATAAAGGACTTTAAAAACTGAACACCAAGGACATAAATGGCTCAATTTTTAAAAATGGGCCTTGGAAATCAAAAGTAACTTTCCAGGGACGAAGTTGAAATGTCTAACAGATATCTGAAACAAATGCTCTATATCCATAGCCATCAGGGAAATGCAAATCAAAACTTCCCTGAGATATCATCTTACCTTGGGTCAGGATAGCAAAAATCCATAATACAAACAACACCAAATGCTGGAGAGGATGTGGAGAGAGGGGAACACTTCTTCATTGTTGGTGGGAATCCAGGCTTCCAAAACCACTCTGGCAATTAGTATGGCGATTTTTTAAAAAATTAAAGACTGAAAAGCCATATGATCCTGCTATACCACTTCTGAGAATAATCACCCATAATTCAGAAATTCACTACAGTGACATGAGCATAGCCATGTTCATTGCAGCACTGTTTATAATAGCAAAGTCATGTAAACAACACAAATGCTCAAAGTGGAAAAATGAACAATGAAAATATGATATATTTATACAATGGAATACTACTAAGTCATCAAAAAAGATTATTAACCAATGAAATTTACTGGGAAATGGATGGAATAAGAAAAAAATATATTGACTGAAGTATCCCAGGCACAGAAAGTTAGACATCATATGTACTCCCTAATAGGTGGATCCTAGTTCCAAACCCACTTAATGGCATATTCAAAGGTAAATCTCTGTAAAAACTACCATAGTCCCAAAGATTATAAACAGGAGGGAAAGGGAAGGAGGGTCCCCCAAAAAAGGAGATAGAGGATCACACTTCAGTAGAGAAAATAGGTCACTGTCAAGTATTGCATGTAAGTAACTAGACATCTGGTGAAGTTCATTCTCACTCCTCTTCCTGGTCACCTGGGACTGAAGAGGTTTGATCTTACCAAGCAAGGATGGTATAGGGACTGGCAGATAGACAGTAATCATCCTGCAAATGGGACACTGACCCCCTCATTGCTGTGTCCTACTCCTATTCTTCCACTTACCTTTGAGTCTCCTATTAGCAGGTGAACTTCCATACCAATCAGGATGCAACCAAGGGAAGGCCAGGAAAAGTAAAACTGAAAACGATAGCAAACCATAATTCAGAACACGAAAGACTCTACATTAATCACTGGAACCAGACCAGCCAAACCTCTTCCCATCTTTAAGTTCAGGGAACCTTTCAGAAAAGGGAACAGGAAAGTTTACAAGAGCCTGAAGATGGGGAGGACCAACGATATGCAAGATACTCCATACAATTTAGGGCTGCAGCAGCCAGAAATGGACTTTCCCTGACCTCCACAGTGGCTTACATGTCAGTGACCCCACAAAGGCTAGCATGGATTTCTGCAGGCCACACTGCGACCTCTGAATCCAGGGCTCCCCCAACCAAGTGTGGCAAAGAGTCAGGGAATGAGAAATAGACACACACAACTCTGGGCTGAGTGAATCTGAATATATTTTATTGGAATTTTGTAACAGCTTTTATAGTAGAAGATTTTATTCCAAAGAAATGTGTCACTGCACCTGCAGATAAGGGAGAACAAACACATACACTCCCAGTCTCCTATGTGCAGCAAGAATAAACAAATTTTTTAATTGCCTATTTTTTGAGGGAAAGACAAAAACACATCTTTATTACATATTAACAGGTTTCGTCCCAGTTCCATAGTCTCTTCAAATCTCTCTGTTTTACAATGCAACACCAGACAGCCACGGGGTCCAAGTCCACATTGTTGTAACTGCATTAACAAAGAATTCATTTGAAATATATGTTATGGTTTGAAATGTGTCTCCCATAGTCTCATGTGTTTGGCAAGGTCATAGTACCTTGAGAGGTGGAGACTTCAAACCAAAAAAATCATAAGAGACACAGATGGTTAATACATTTTAGTCAGAGGTGCAATTTACCAGGAAGACTTCACAATACTGAACATATATGCAGCTAATACGGGCTCCTCCAAATTCATTGAGCAAACCTTACAGCATCTAAAGTGAGAAATCAACCCCCAAATGACAATTCTTGGGGATTCCAACACCACACTCTCAACATGGGATACATCAATAGGTCAAAAGATTAACAGAGACACTTTGGAACTCAACCAATCCCTTAAAGAAATGGACCTTACAGATCTCTATTGAACTTTTCATTCATATACGAAAGAATACACATTTTTCTCAGCAGCCCATGAATTTTCTTCAAAATAGATCACTTATTGGATCACAAAACAAATCTCCACATATACAGGAATGTTGAAATTCTAATCTGCACCCTATGAAACCACCATGGTGTAAAGCTTGACATGAATAGCACAACAAACAACAGAAAATACATTGACTCCTGGAAACTTAACACCATGATGTTGAACGAGAATTGGATTCAGGAAGAAATTAAAAAGAAATTAAAGATTTCCTGAAAATGAACTATAATGAAAATACAACTTATCAAAATCTTTGTGACACAATGAAAGCTGCCCTAAGTTCATAGCTCTTAATGCCTACATAAGAAAATGGAAACATCACAAAAAAAAAACAACAATAAAGCTGGTTCTTTGAAAAAATCAACAAGATTGATACACCTCTAGCAAAATTCACCAAAAGCAAGAGAGAGAAAACACAAATTAACAAAATTAGAAATGAAAATGGAGCTATCACTACTGATACCCAAGAAATCCAGAGAATTGTAACGTCATATTTGAAAAACTAATACTCTGTGAAATTTGACAACACACAAGAAATGGATGAATTCCTAAGTAAACACAACTTACCTAAATTGAATCAGAAAGTTGTGAATTATTTAAATAGTCCTTTAATACATGAGGAAATCAATGAAGTAATCTTGAATCTTCCCACCAAAAAATATCCTTGACCAGATGGATTCAACACAGAGTTCTACCAGACACTTAAGGAGCTAATAACACCAATACTCCTCAAACTGTTCCATCAAATAGCAAAGGAAAGAACACTACCAGATTCTTTCTATGAAGCTAATATCGTCTTAATCCCCAAACCTAATAAAGATACACTTTAAAAAGAAAACTACAGGGCAATCTCTCTGATGAACACAAATGCAAAGATTCTCAACAAAGTCTTAGCAAATCAGATTCAAAAAATTACCAAAAAGATCATTCATGGGGATCAAGTAAGCTTTCTCCCAGGCACAAAAGTTTGGTTCAACATATACAAATCAATAAATGTAATTCACCATATAAACCATTTCAAAACTCAAGACCACATGATACTCTCGATAGATGCAGTAAAAGCTTTTGACAAGATCAACCAGCCCTTTATGATCAAAACCCTAGAGATAGTTGGAATGGAAAGAACCTTTATCAATATAATAAAAGCTAAATACAACAAGCCAACAGCAAGGATTACACTCACTGGGGAAAAACTTCAAGCATTCCTGCTTTGATCAGGAACTAGACAAAGCTGTCTACTTTCACCACTTCTATACAATATGGTACTTGAAGTCTTAGCTGAAGCCATAAGAAATGAAAGGGAGATAAAAAGGATTCAAATCAGCAAGGAAGAAATCAAGCTATCTCTATTTGGAGATGACATGATCATATATCTGAGTGATACTAAAAAGTCCAGTAGGAAGATTCTGGAACTAAACAGGAGTTCAGCAGGTTGGGGATTCAAAATAAATGTAAAAAAATCAGTGGCCTTTCTATACGCCCAGAATGAATGAAATGAAAAAGCCCTGAAAGAAACAATCCAATTTAATATAGCCCCTAAAAAAATTAAATACCTTGGTATAAACCTAATCAAGGAAGCAAGGGATGTTTACAATGAAAACTATAAATCCCTAAAGAAAAAATTGCAGAAAACTCTAGAAGGTGGAAAGACCTCCCATATTTCTTGATTGACAGAATCAATATCATAAAAATGACCATCCTACCAAAGGCAAGATACAGATTCAATGCTATACCAATCAAATTCCTAAAGCAATGCTTTAAAGAGGTTGATCAGATAATCTCATAATACATATGGAGACACAAAAAACCCAGGGTAGCAAAGGAAATCCTGAGTAACAAAAACACTGCTGGAGGTATCACCATAACAAACCTTAGTCTATACTACAAATCCATTGTTATAAAAACAGCCTGGTACTGGCTCCAAAATAGACACACAGATCAATGGATAAGGGTTGAAGGTCCAGATATAAGCCCATACAATTACAGCCATTTGATCTTTGACGAAGGGACCAAAAAATCCAACGGAAAAAGAAAAGCATCTTCCACAAATGGTGCTGACAAAACTGGATATCCACATGCAGAATATTAAAACTGGACCCGTATTTGTCACCATGTACAAGACTTAATTCCAAATGGATCAAGGACCTCAATATAAGGCCAGAGACTATAAAAACCTTAGTTGAAAGAGCAGGGAACTCCCTCCAGCTGATTGGACTAGGTGAACATTACCTAATTGGAAATCAAAGAGCACAGTCAATACCACCAACCATCAACAGGTGGGATCTTATGAAATTAATAAGCTTCTGTTCAGATAAAGAGATTTTAACTCAAGCACAAAGGCAACCCATAGAATGGGAGAAAATCTTCACTAACCACATACCTGATAGAGCTCTATTACACAGAGTGCACAAAGAACTTAGAAAACTAAACACTACGGAAAAAAATGGGTCAATCAAAAATGGGCCTTGAAACTTAAAAGAAATTGAAATGTCTACCAAATATCATGAAAAATATTCCACATCCTTATCCATCAAGGAAATATATATCAAAACCCCCTGAGATATCTTCTCACCCTGGTCAGTTTGGCAAAAATCTACAATATAAACAACACTAAATGCTGGGGAGAATGTGGAGAGAAGGGAACTCTCCTACACTGCTGATGGGAATACAGGTTTATACAACCACTCTGGTGAGCTGTCTGGCGATTCTTAAATATTTAAAGATTGAAATGCCATTGGACCCTGCTTTTCCACCATGGGGAATAATCACCCATATGGCATCTCTGAGACACAATGAAAGCTGTCCGGAGAGATAAGTTCATAGCTCTTAATGCCTACATGAAAAAAAATGGAAAATCAGAAATAAATAACTTAACAATGCAGCTTAAAGCTTTAGAGAAACTAGAGCAATCTGATCCCATAAGTAGTAGAAGAGAGGACATTAGCAAAATAAGGGGAGAAATATCTGAAATCAGATTTGGGAAATGATAGAGGAAATCAACCAATCGAAAAGCTGGTTCTGCAATGATTTGCAAGATTCTCCACACTAGTTAGGGCTGAAGCAATCATAATAGGACTTTGCATGCCCTGCACAATGTCCAACACACTATTGACCTCACAAAGTCTAGCATCGGCTAAAGGCACCAAGTTCCTTGGAGGCAAGGGATTGACAGCCACAGTAGTGTTCCTATGCTTAAGGGGAACACGAGAAAAGGTTCAGGGAAATGCCACTGGGTCCTTGTACATCATCAGAGAGGAGGACCCAGAAGAGATTCAGGCATACATGATAAAGGACTATCTGGGAATTGGGGGAGAGGCGCTGGGGGATGGGGAGGGAGGGGAGGGGTATCAGGGGGTTCGTGGGGAGGAGGCATGAGGGAGGGAACTGGTCTACCTATTAAGTTTGTATGAGCGGAAATGATAAAAAATGTATTTAAAAAAGCTGGTTCTTTGAAAAAATTCAATAAGATTGATACACTCCTACCTAAATTAGCCAAAAGCAAGAGAGAGAAAACACAAATTAACAAAATTAGAAATGAAAATGGAGCTATCACTACTGATACCCAAGAAATCCAGAGAATTATAACATCATATTTCAAAAACTTATACTCACTGAAATTTGGCAACATAAAAGAGATGGATGAATTCCTAAGTAAACACTAGTCACCTATATTGAATCAGGAAGTTGTGAATTATTTAAATAGTCCTATAACATATGAGGAAATTGAGGAAGTAATCTTGAATCTTTCCACCAAAAAAATGTCCTGAACTAGATGGATTCAGCACAGAGTTCTACCAGACATTTAAGGAGTTAATAACACCAATACTCCATAAACTGTTCCATCAAATAGCAAAGGAAGGAACACTACCAAATTCCTTCTATGACGCTAATATCATCTTAATCCCCAAACCTAATAAAGATATACTTTAAAAAGAAAACCACAGGCCAATCTCTTTGATGAACACAAATGCAAAGATTCTTAACAAAGTCTTAGCAAACTGGATTCAAAAACATATCAAAAAGATCATCCACGGGGACCAAGTAGGTTTTATTCCAGGCACAGAAGGTGGTTTGACATATGCAAATCAACAAATGTAATTCATCATATAAATCAGTCCAAAGTCCAAGACCACATGATACTCTCGATAGATGCAGAAAAAGCTTTTGACGAGATCCAACAGCCTTTTATGATCACAACCCTAGAGACAGTAGGAATGGAAGGAACCATTATCAATATAAAAAAAGCTGTATACAATAAGCCCACAGCAAGGATTATGCTCAATGGGGAAAAATTTGAAGCATTCCCATTCGATCAGGAACTAGACAAGGCTGTCCACTCTCACCACTTCTATTCAATATTTTACTTTAAGTCTTAGCTGAAGCCATAAGACAAGAAAGGGACATAAAAAGGATTCAAATCGACAAGGAAGAAGTCAAGCTATCCCTATTTGCAGATGACATGATCTTTTATACCTGAATGAACCCAAAAACTCCACCAGGAAGCTCCTGGAACTAATTGAGAAGTTCAGCAGGGTGGCCAGATACAAAATAAATTTAAAAAATAATTGACCTTCCTATATGCCCAGAATGAAAGAAGTGAAAAAGCCCTGAGAGAAACAATCCCATTTACTATAGCCCCTAAAAAAATGAAATACCTTGGTATAAACCTAACCAAGGAGGTAAAAGACCTTTACAATGAAAACTTTAAAACCCTAAAGGAAGCAATTGCAGAAGACACCAGAAGGTGGAAAGACCTCCCATGTTCCTGGATTGGCAGAATTAAAGGGGCCCAAAAAATCCAATGGAAAAAGAACAGTATCTTCAACAAATGGTGCTGGCAAAACTGAATCTCCACATGCAGAAGGTTAAAACTGGACCTGTACTTGTCACCACGTACAAGAGTTTAATTCCAAATGGATCAAGGAACTTGATATAAGGCCAAAGACTATAAAAACCATAGGTGAAATAGTAGGGAACTCCAACACGAGCTCAAAGGCAACCCACAGAATGGGAGAAAATCTTCCCTAACCACATATCTGATAGTGCTCTTTTATCCTGTGTGTACAAAGAACTTAGAAAACTAAACAACAAGGAAACCAATGGCCCAATTAAAAAATGGGCCCTGGATCTTAAAAGAAACTTTACCAGGGATGAAATTAAAATGTCTAACAAATATCTTAAAAAATGTTCCACATCCTTAGCCATCAAGAAATTGCAAATTAAAACTTCCCTGAGATATCATCTCACCCCGGTCAGGATGGCAAAAATCCACAATACAAACAACACCAAATGCTGGAGAGGATGTGGAGAGAAGGGAACTCTCCTACACTGCTGATGGGAATACAGGTTTATACAACCACTCTGTTGAGCTCTCTGGCGATTCTTAAATATTTAAAGATTGAAATGCCATATGACCCTGCTATTCCACTACTGGAAATAATCCCCCATACAGCAAAAGTTCACCTCAATAGCACAAACACAACCATGTTCATAGCAGCACTATTTACAATAACAAAGTCATGGAATCAACCCAAATGCCCCACAGTTGATGAATGGCTAAGGAAATGTGGTACATTTATACAATAGAATACTACTCAGCCATCAAAAAGGTGAATTAATGAAATTTGGCAGGAAATGGATAAAATTACCAAAAATTATATTGAGTGAAGTATCCCAGACACAGAAAATTAAGCGACGTATGTACTCCGTAATTGGTGGCTACTAGTACTAAACCCACTTAGAGACACTCAAAAATAAATCTTTGTAATACCTACAGTAATTGCAAAGATTATGAACAGGAGGGATGGGGATGGAGGGACACACCAGTAACAAGGAGAGAGGGGACCATGTTACAGCAGAGCAAATAGGCCAGCATCAAGGAGTGCAAGTAAGTAATGAGACATCTGGTTAAGTTCACAGACTCTCCTTCCTGATCATTTACAACTGATGGGGTATGATCTTACCAGAGGGGAGGGCATGTAGTCTGTCAGATAGAAAGTAACCATTTAGCAGATGGGTGATTGACCCCTCTCTCACCATGGTTTCCTACTTTTATTACATCTACCTTTGATTATACTATTATAACAAGACTCTAATTTAACAGGTTTTTATCTCTAGTCAGGGAGTGTATCCAATACCCATCAGGATGGAGTGAAGGGCATTGCAGGAGCAGGAAAACTGGAAAAAAAAATCAATAAACCATAATCCAGAACATCCGAGACTATATCAACCATCTGGAATCTAATCTCCCCCCATCCTGAAGCTCAGGGAAATTTGTGGAAGAGGGGTGGTAAGATTGTAAGAGCACAAGGATGGGAGGGTAATGATATGCAAGATACTCCACACGAGTTGGGGCCGAAGCAATCATATTTGGACTTTGCATGTCCTGCGCAATGTCCAACACACTAATGACCCCACAAAGTCTAGCGTTTGCCAAGGGCACTAGGATCTTTGGCATCAAGGGATTGACAGCCACAGTAGTGTTCCTATGCTTAAAGGGAACACAGGAAACTGTTCTGGGAAATGACACTGGGTCCTTGCACCTCATCGGAGAAGAGGACCCAGAGGAGAGTTTTCCATGCTCATTAAAGGATGCTCCGGGGATGAGAGGGGGGAGGCACTGGGGAATGGAGAGGGAAGGGTGAGGGAAGGGACCTGCTTACCTGTTAAGTTTGTATGAGTGGAAATAAAAAAATAAATATTAAAAGAAAGATAAAAGGAATTACATTATTAGGACTCAGATACAGGCCTCAGAACTATTTACTTATTTACATATTTATTTATTCATTTATTTTATTAGGTATGTGTACAGATGTCTCATTCTTTATCTTATCCTGTTGGCAAATAACTAAGAAGCCTAAGCTATCTTAATAATCCTGGCAGTCTCATACTCTAATTGTTGGAATCATAACCTACACTTATACTTATTGGGGAATAAAATAATCTAAATTATCTAAATTTGGAGAAGGAATCAGGGAACCTTTTAGGTGATAAACTATCTCTTAAACAATTATTCATATATCCTGATATTTATTTATTTGTGTGTGTGTGTGTTTGTGTGTGTGTGTGTGTGTGTGTGTGTGTGTGTGTGTGTGTATCTTAAATGGAAATAACTATGTACCCCAGACTGTCTTCGGATGCCTGGGATTCAGGACTTGCAGTTTTTGGAATTAAAAACTTCACTCACATTCAATGCGTAATATTATGTAATAAATTTTCTGCCATGTGTTTGCCATTTCGTTTATATGTTTTGAAAGGACTTTTTATAGGGCTGGAGAGATGGCTTAGTGATTAAGATACTGTCTTCCTAGCAGAAAGTCCTGAGATTGGATCCCAGATCAGTCACAGAATTCTACAGGTGGTAGCCTACACATTTTCAACTGTCCGAACATGGGGAATTGCACAGAGAACTATTAAGGATTATAAAGCAATCTAGAACATTCCTGTACTCATTTTCATCCTGCACAGGGCACACAGTGCCCGTTGTTGTACATACACACATACACACATACATACACACACACACACACACACACACACACACAGAATGAAAGACACAAACATATAGAATCAATAGAATATTTTTGCAAAATAGTGATTAGCTAATTTTAGTGTTTTTGTGTTTGTGTGTGTGTGTGTATGTGTGTGTGTGTGTGTGTGTGTGTGTGTATGTACACTTCTCACTCTGTGGCCTACTGTGACATTGAACAATTTAGCCCTGGCTGTCCTGAGTATCCTTTCATTCCCATCCTCACTGTGTTCAGAGTTGTATCATTGTGAATTCTTCCTAAATATTAGAAAAATGTATATATATTATCATGACTCAGAGTACAAGGATGAGAATTACTTATTTATTTGTTTGTTTGTTTGTTTTATGTGGTTTGTTTGCTAAGCTATCTTCAGAATCCTGGGAGGCTCAGAATTCCAATTGGTGGAATAATAACCTACACTTATTATTACTAGGGAATAAAATAATCTAAGTTATCTAAATTTTGGGAAGGAACCATGGAACCTTTTGGGCACAAAAATATATCTTAAACAATTGTTTGTATATATCCATATTTATTTATTTGTGTGTGTATATATGTATCTGTGTCTACAGGTCTCACTCTGTAGCCTACTGTGACATTCAACTACATAAACCATGTAATCCTAAGAACTCTTTCATTCTCCACTGCATCATTTTTGGAATTGTATTACTCTGTATACTTGGTTAAAATAAGAACAAAGGACTATACATTGTCAGGACTCAGAGTACAGGGATGAGAACTATTATTTACTTATTTATCTATTTATTTATTTTATGTGTTATGTGTGTATATGTCTCATTCTTTAGACTACTCTGTTCCCAAATATCTATGAAGCTCAGGTTACTTTCAGAATCCTGGCAGTCTCAGACTTCCAATTGGTGGTATTATCAAACACACTTGTTTGGACTAGTGAATATAATAATCTAAATTATGTAGATTTTGAGAAGGAACAGGGGAACTTTTTAGGTGAGAAATTATCTCTTAAAAATTATTTGTGTATCTCCGTATTTATTTATTTTTGAGTGTAGGTGTCTATGTTTGTGTTTGTAAGAGTGTTTGTTTATCTTCAATGTTACCCTATTATAGCCTGGAAATAACTAGTTACCTTAGACTGTCTTCAGGCGTTTGGAAATTAATACTTTCAGTTTTTAGAATTAAAAACATCACTCACATTAAATGCATCAGATTATGTAATAAATTTTAGACATGTAGTGTTTGCCATTTATTTTATATATTTTGAAAGGACTCTTTGCTGGGATGGAGAGATGGCTTTAGAGGAAATGGCAGTGGAGGGGGCTCTGCTCTGGATCAATAAAATTATGGATGTGAGGGCGGGGTGTTTTCCAATGATATATAAAATGGCGGTGAAAGTGAGGTTCTAGAGGGAGAGCAGAGGCTGACAGAGCTGAGAGATTGCCTTGCCTTGGGAACCCCAGTTCTCATCGAGGGAGTTATTCAGGATTCATTACCTCCGGCATCAAATCGTAAATTTAGAAGTAATCTCCTCTAAACATGAATTTACTTACCAGAAACACTTTCAAGGAGGACAAGAGGCAAATATCCCTTTGAATGGTTCTATCAAGGTTGTGGTTCTCTCAAGTTTCCCCTAGTTACTCTGTGGAGCCAAGTAGATTCTCTGAGCCAACTTAGCAGGGGGCATCCTCTCACCTGGCTTATCTATGAAAGCCTCTTCCTGCCCCTCCAGTCCCTTGCCATGCCAAGATATTGACACCTCCTCCACTGGGATATCTGGCTCTTCCTTTCTGGGGGGCAGCCCGCTCTTAATGCAGAGTGAGGCTGGGGCCAATACAGCCTCCCCTAGGTGAAGCTCTGTGCCTTCCTCTTATTTCCTCTCAGGCTAGCCACAAGGTGCTGGGGCCAGGGTGATTTTTCTGGTGCCAGTAGAACTTTTGCCCCTTGAAGGCATGGCCTTTACCACTTCTTGAAGTCCTGCTTGTATCCAGCTGGATCCAGCCTTGATTGATCTCAGATGCCCTGGGAAACCCTGGGAGAGAGAGCATAATTGCCTCTCTTTAGGAGGCATAGATGTACCACATTGTGCTTTGGAGGCTTCAGGCAGCTGGTTCCTACTGATGAGTTCTCAGAGCCCACTAAGGGATAAACTGGGAGGAAGAGGAGCCACTTAGATACATTGGACTCCTTTGGAGATTATGACTGCTGAAACTTGAGACTGGGCCATCTGAAAGATCCCCTTGTTTTTCAGAGATGGTGAGCCAGAGTGACCCCTGGACCTGAGTAGAGGAAAAGGAAGGGCAAGGGATGGGAAGGTGTGTGGATCCTTAGTCCCAGGAGGGTCCAGATTTCCTGGCCCTGAGGAGGTTCAGGCTGAATGGTATTTAAACTGCTGGATGCTTCTAGGTCCTCAAGCATTGGGCTAAGCACATTTAGATAACACGTGAGTCACAAGTTTTCATTTCATGCACATTGAGAATGTGAAACAGGTCACTGCAACTTGATGATATTCATGATAGATCAAGTGAATCAGGCACTGTTAAATTTTCTGTGGCATTCATATTTTTAAAGTTTTGTAGATTTGTGAAGGAGGGAGATCTGAAATTAAGGTTAGTATCATCTCTCAGTGAGATTTCTGGAAGCCAGGTTTTCTGGCATAATAATCAAGACTCCCGAATTTGAGAATTACACACATTTTAGCATGTAATTATTATGGATGGAATGGTGTTTTTAAAAGAAACAGTTTCAGGTACCAAGCATGAACATTAGTTACTCCAGTTACTCCTATCTGATAGGGTTAAGTTGGTTCGTTTGTTTGTGTATTCCAATTTTGATATTGTTACCAAAAATTTAACCCACCCAAGTTCTGAATAGGTTGTTTTTGGGTTCTGATTTTCAGTAATTTACCATGCTATTTGTTATGTTCTTAGTTTTCCATCTCGGATATATTTTGAGTGAAAAGTAGAAATACCTAGCTTTGTTCTGTAGAGATAAAGAAGGAAGATTTTTAAAGTGATTTTTCATCTTTGATAGGTTCACGTATGAATACAATGAATTTATGTCATTTTGGCCTGGTACTAAATACTGCCTCCTTCTTTTCCTACTGCAATCTTTCCTCTTCACTGCTGATTTTCCCCTCTATCTTAATTTCCTTTTCTTCCTTCCTTTCTTTTCAATTTAACAACTTACTCTGTGGCCCACTGAGTTTCCTCTGGGTGGTTTTCCAATGACTTGTACTGGGGCACCTCCTGAAGCGTGGATGATACATCAGTAGTTATTCTGTGGAAGAACATGGTTCTACATCCATCAACACAAACCAACATTTATCCTCAATAATCTCTCAAAGAGTACTGAATCCTCTTAAGATGTTTCCTCCTCCATGGGTAAATGTTGATAGGGCAAATCATGTGCAGGTCTTGTGAGGTAGACATAGCTGAATTGAGATCATGAATGTAACAGTCCTGTCATGTCTAGGAGATACTGTCTGTGAAACAGACACAATCTACCCTTTGGGCTCTTACAATCTCACTGCCCCACTTGGGTGATATGACCTGAGTCTTGGGTGAGGATGTGGTTTAGAGGATCTGTTTAGTTCCTAGTCGTCTATAGTCACTTACTCTCTCTCATTGACCAGTTATGATTCTCCATGTTAACCACCTTCTATTGCAAAAGCAAGCTTGTATGTTGAGTGCTAAGGAATCCTGTAATGCTATGGTATAACTATAAATGATTGAATGTCTTTTTGATGGGATGTCCTTATAAATCCATCCTCATAGTTTGTTTCCCAATGGCTGTATTCCATGGTTCCACAGTACACACATTTTTAATTTAAATTCTTATCCTTATGTATTGTTACAAGTTTGAATCTGTCTCTGCATCTCTGTGTCAGCGAGTATATGAGTGTGTGTATGTGTGCATGTGTATGTGTGTCTGTGAAACTCAGGATCAAGAAAGCAGAGAGTAGGTGGAAAGGAATTTCAGGCCAAGCACTTCCCCAGTAAAACCCCTTACATGACTAGGTCCTTCACAAAAAGCCTGGCAAGCTGAAGCCACTCCATTCTGGAGGTGGTGTGTAGATCCGAGGTGCAGCTTCAAGTCTGGTCATGGGCTGGAAATCTAAACCTGGTGCTAGGCAGCTCAGGACATCATGTTATGAGGGAAACTAGGTGTAGAAAGCCTCAGCCCAGGGAACTCAATGGCTAGGATGAAAGTTGTTTTCTGGGCCACCTTAAGTGGAGATGGGCAGTGGCTAAATGACAGCAAGACTCTCTTGAGGACACAGGTGGCACTAAGGTTTCCTGACTGGTAGTGTAGAGCATTTGCTTAGGGGACATTCTGGCCAAGCAGGTTTCCTCAAGGGATCATCTTCCCAGGACACACTTGCTGAAGTCTTTAGGAGTGCCTGACTGTTTGTGTTTATGTGCCACCCACTTGTCCCAGTCAGGTCTGTTTAAATTGCATGCTGGAAGAGTACCTATGGATTTGGCATCTTCCCATATTGCAAATCTTTTCACAGGAAAAGGAAGGAGGTCTCTAGGGCTTTTTTCTTTCCTTAGAAGATGCTGTTGATAGGAAGCTGAGTGAGGGGTTGGTGGGTTAGGACAAACAGGAAGCAGTGGGACACTGCCACCTTGGTGGGCTTCTTGGGGATGAGCCCTTGAGGTGTGTACAGATGATGTTCCCCAGGCCACCGGGATCTTGTGAAGCAGCAGCATGGAGAACAGGTTGCACCCGCATCACCGAGATAGGGAGACAGACATAGAGAGCTTTCAGGTCTTTTGCAGGCATGAGCAACAGTGAGAATATCTAAGAAGTGTGCTAAGGTGGCTAAGGAGTAAGAGGAGCAGAGGAGGAGGAGAAAAGCAGCAGGGGATTGTATGGCAAGGTTGGCCAAGCTGAGCGGCTTTGAGATGGACAAATTCAAGGACAGAAGAGGAATGCTGTTGGAGAAGCCCAAAGACTTTACCATGGTGGTGGCTGGGTTGGAGTTTTGGGATGGTGCTTTTGGGGCCAGAAATTTGTCTGTGACTATATCTGGGTGTGTGAGGATCTGTGTTTGTGTCGATTTGATTATGTGCATGTGTGTGAGTATAGCCCAGGTCTGAGAAGTCAAAAATGCAGTTGGGAAGGAGCATTTTCTTCTCATGATGTTCTTTCTTGGCTCCACCTCAGGATGGTAGGCATCAGAGACAATCAGTGAAGTTTGGGGACCCATCTTAAGGCCAAAAACTCTGGAAGCTGTGGAAGATGGCTGACATTGCACATGAGGACAAAGCAAGACCCCTGGAGGACACTGACTGTGATTTGCTGGCAAAGGACCCTAGGTTTTCTAGGTGCAGTGTATGTGTCTTGTTCCAGGTTAAGACAGGAGTCTTTAGCCCTCCATGGTATAGGAGCTGGGCTGTGCACATGGTGTCTGAGCACCATGTTCATCCTAGAGCCACCTTCTGTCAAGAGGGGATACAGTGACTAGGCCCGGGCCTCTCATCTATGACGAGTATGAGGATTGTTGTGAGCCCACCTGGTGTGTGTGCACATACATCAGTGTATGTGTAAGTGTGCCAGTATGTGTCATGTTGCATGGGGTAAAGAAAAAGAGAGAAATGTTGATTGTCAGAGCTCTAGGGGATGAATCTTCTTTCACGCACTTAAGTGCACCATGAAATTTCAAGTCTGAGTCCACACCTGGCGGACCTGAACAGCTTATGTGGTAGCCTTGATGGTTCACAGACAGACAGAGAGAAAGGTGAGCTGAAGAAGACAAACAGGGTCTGTTGGCCCCACCCAGGATTTGCCCCAGGGCATGGCTGAGCACATGGGATTAAAGATGGCACTGAGGGCAAGGGTCCTGGGTGTAACCTGATCACGTTAAGGAGAGCCCTAATTGTCTTTCAGGTATTGGCTTGCCTCCTGTGCTGGTTGACATTGGACTTCACCTGTGGTACCTGAAAGTTGCCTTGATCTTTGACACAATTGGATGCCCATTTGGTGCCTTGTGGGTTTTTGTCTATTTAAGCTCCGTTTCTCCCCCCCAATAAACTTGAGATCTGCTAAAGACCAGACAGACTCCCCATTCTGCGACCGAGTCTCTGGGGAATGGAGGCAGAGGTGGAAATGGCATCTTCATCAACGCAGCCAGCAGCTGTGTAATAGAGCATGTGAATGAGTGTGTGAGTGGGCTGAAACACGCCACACTGTGGGTGAGTGGACACTACAAACTGGTGCCCAACATGGGGCAATTTCTGAACCGGAGGAAGCTAATCAAGGATTCTGAGGTGAGGCCTGCCTCTGAGTATGGGGAACGCATTTTATATTGACCCAGTGCCACCAGCACTGAGCTATATATTAAAGAATCATGGCTTTGAAATCCCAGAGCCCTGCATTGCCGAGGTGTGGGAATCAGCCCCTGAATTGGCTCCGTTTGTCTGAACGTCCAACATTTACTCATGGGACACGTGGAATAAGATAGAGAATCTACCCAGAGAGAAAGAAGAAAGTTTTAAGATATTGCTGCCTTTGGATTTTCATTCCGTGGTGGCCGCACTCAAGAAAGCGTTCCTTCCCAATCCAATCCAGCTTCCACTGGAGCCAAAGGTGCAGGGGGGACAGCCAAAGGTACAGTTGGGGGAGGGGCTGCCAGAGCCACAACGGAAAAGAGAAGCTGTTATGGGCAGGGATGTGGAGCCACGCAGGAATGCGGAACCACTTGGGACCAGGGCAGAGCCATGGGGGGGGGGAGCTACCGGCAGCGGCGAATAAGTGCGTGCCTGCTCAGAGGTTCCATACCAAAATATGGCAACGTGTATGGAGGTTCCATACAAAAATATGGTGGTGTGCAGCCTCGGCGCCAGCAGCAGTGGAAGGCCTCACAAAGCTGGACTGTCTCAGCCGGTGTACATGCGCAGAGCAAAATGCTTGCGAGTGGAGCAGCCAGTCCATCCCAACAGGGGAAAGAGGTCCGGCATGTGGAAAAATGCCTGCTGGGGGAGAAAATGCCTCATGGTTCCCTTCATCAAGGAGAAAGAGGATGGAAACTGTTTAGAAAAAACCTGCCTCACATGCACTTTCACAGAAACCTGTCCGGAATGGCATGGTCCCCGGCAGGCTAGACCTGGAAGCTCAAGGGGGGGCTGACATACGAAGTTACTTTCAAAAGGTTCTGACTTGTTTGGCTATTTGAATTCCCTGTAAATATGTGTGTTTTTTGTTTCACAATAAAAATAGTGGCCACTTTAGGTTATTGTGCACTAGTAATCACATTTTGGTTTTGACTTTGTTCATTATTTGGCATGCCCAATTTAAATGCACATGCACACTAAAGTATTACCATCAAACAGCCTAAGTACGAACTGATTAAAATATTTTGATCTTCATGAAGCTTCTCAAAAAAATATGTATGGTACTTGAATGTATATAAGGTTTTAAATAAGGTTTATAGGATAAGAAATCTCACTTAAAAATTAAAATGTGTATGGGGGTTTGAGTTGGTTGTTTAAAAGGGTGTTAAGGTATGCCATAAAGGTTTATGGAATGTTAGGCTTATAAAAAGACTTAGAACTAGAAATGGTGGTTAAAGGAAAATATTATACATTGTGCTTCTTTCATACTATAGAAAAGACATTGAGCCTCGGGGGTTGGAAATTAAGAATTATACTTCACATATTCATATATGCACACACTGTACGACTCCAGGCTGTCAGGGCAGAGAAAGGTGAATGTGCTGCAGGCTCTTTACCCCCACCCAAATCCAGGGGACTCCGGACACAGCAGGGAGTCTGTCAAGGCGAGACTCCTTCACTCACTCATTCACTCACTCAAACACACAGCTCCTCGCTGTGATGATGAAGATAAGTAAAGCATGACCACCTGCACCTCTGCCTCAGCCCTCCAGAGACTTGCCAATGGAGGGGAGTTTGTCAGAGCAAGATCTCAGTTTATTGGGTGTAACAAATCAGCTTATATAGACAAAGAATCAAAGTGCGTGAAACAGGCAGCCAATTACGTTAATGGTGAGTAAAGCACATACTCTGTGTAGGTCAAACTAAACATATATCTATGTTGGCTTCTATAAGCCAATTAGGACTCTGTATAATATGATCAGGGTTATGCCTAGGACACTAGCTCCCAGCGCTATCTTTGGCCCCATGTGCTAAGCCATGCCCTGCTCACTCCCTCCCAGACTATTATCCCTGGGCAGGCCCAACATATTCCCCTTTTTGTTTTAATAATTGTAAATAATTTTACAATTAACTATACATATGTCCAATGTCCCATAAGTCCCAGCTTGAGCTTTCGCTGTTGTCCTGCCCCAGTTGGTCTTCTCAGTCCGACAAATTGGCATCAGCAGCAGGCATGGCAGCAGGTAGCTTGGGGAAGTTGCATGTGGCTCACACAGACCAAGGCCTCACAAGCCTCCAAACTTGAATCACGTCTTTGGGGGAGTCCGTGGCATGGATGTCTTTAGCGTGGTCTTGTAGATGGAGTGCTGTTGAGAGATGTGCTGAGGAAACACTTAAGCGATATAGTTATTCAAAGAACAATTTTTACTAGATGTTAGGTCAAACCCAGATTGACTTTTTGAAAATTTAAAATGTTGATGGTAAATAATGCCAATCCTAGCTGTTGGTGTGGGCTTACTCCCTCTTTTTGTTTTAATAATTAGACCTTTAATTTAGTTGAGTATGGGGTCATCTAGCAGAGGGGGGATGTCTTTTTGGAATTTTAAAGAATTTCAAAGACCTTGAGAGACCCATTCCAGCATGGCTGTTCTAAACCTGCCTATTTTACCTCTAGCTTATTTGAGGATCCAGACTGCTCAGGGGATAAGGTTCGATGATCATTCTTTAACTGCTTCCTGCTGAAATGGGGCATTTAGTGTGAGAGCAGCCTGGCATCCTCAATAAAACAAACAAGCTCAGTAATCTTACAGTGGGTACAGGCAAAAGTTAGTAAAGAAAACCTGTTACCTAACCTGGAATAGTCATTGTCTTTGTTTGGTGAAAAACTAAGAATTAATCAACATAATGAAGATCTAATTCCTCTGAAGCTGCGAATCTCTATGATCATATCTTAAAACATGTTTAAAACCATGTGGACTGTCTATTTTGTTTTATTAAATAATGTAATGTCTAAAAGCAACATTGTTAATCATATAAGGAATTTTAGTAGTTACTTTTGAGTGACTGATGAACCTGTCATTTTCCTGATCATTAACATTCTAGTAAAATCAAAGATTGACACAAGCCTAGGAAGGAAGTTGAGCATTGAAATTTTGTGCTCCCTGGTCTAGAAACAAAGAGGCTTCCTATTTGCATGTTAAACTCAAGGTTCTCATGAGATGCTCAACCTTGGGCCTTCATTTGTTGTATATCAGAGGCAAACTCCTTTTTCCCATTGGAGGGAAGCTAAAGGCTTCTGGACATTTCATTGGTCTCCACCAGGGTGCTCGACCCCTCGGCCCCCTGGGGTTCAGGGGGCAATCTTTCCTCCAGTGGAAATTCCCAAGTTTGGGACATAGGCCACATGAAAGCTTCCTGTGTTTGCAACCGTCTCAAAGCGCCCAGTCTGGTCATATTCAAAGCATCTTTTTATCTCTCCCCTGTTGGAAGGGGTCTTGGGTTGGTCTGCTTGGGCATGCCTGTTAATTTTCTACCTATCTCCTTAGGCAAATGTCAAGTTTTGATTTCTTTGTTTTGTGGCTCTTATTTCCTTTTGTTTCCTTTTTTCAACTTAAGTCCTATTCTTATCACAGGCAAAGTACACAGAACAACAGACAGTTTTTGTGGTCCCCCCCAGTGGATGAGGGGCAAAAGCTGTTTTAAATCAAGCTTAGATAAACACAGAGACAGTCCCCATCTGGCTGCACAGGGAATTGAGGAGTTTGTACTAGCCTTCCTCAACCCCCCCTGAGTAATGATGATTGATAACACTTTCTTCTTCCTGGTACATGCTGGGGGCGAGGGTGGGTGCTTGCCAGGTTTTTGAACAATGCCTGCTACTGGCACTCCAGATGGACCTTTATCTAGTTTTTTCCATGTTGTCCTCTTTAATTTCTTTGCTTCCCAGGTATACCATACTGCAGAGCGATTGCCCTCTGTATCTAGGTTCGCAGTACACTTGGGCTCCAGCTCCAGATTCCCTGCTTTAACTTGATAGGGACTAGTGTACCCAAGCAGGAAGAAATTTTGGTGAGGGAGGGTGGGGAAGAGCTCTTGTACAGCCTGCCTGTGCCTGGTTCCCTTTTGAGGAGATCTAAGTCTCCCCAGACCAGTCCCGCTCCCCAGACCAGTCCCACTTCGTAGACCAGTCCCACTTCATAGACCAGTCCCACTTTGCAGTTGTTCACTTGCATTTATTTCCAGCCCCTGGACTCCACGCGGCCCCTCCCCCACGAGTAGAGCTAAGTTTGGATGAAAGGGACTGTCCCTGCCAAGCACCAAATCTGGCCACTCCCCAACCTGCAGGTCTCCAGGTGCGTGTAGTCCGGCCCCCTCTCTCAGCTCCACAAGGCTTTCTGCCTGGCGCATCTGGTTTTTTTCCCCTGCAGACTTTCCCCAATCTCCTTGGGCACCCAGCGCTGGGGCACCATGGCCCAGTGTGAATTACTCTAAGTCACTGGCCTGCTGTCCACTGCTTTCCCCGGCCCGGGGTCCAGCGGCCCCAGTCCCGGGGAGGTTTTCCTCTCCCAGCTTCTCTGCATCCCCGGCGGGCAGCCCAGCAGAATCTCTACTCTGTTATAGTGGCTCCAAATTTGTGCGGGGAGCTAGAAGCTGCTCTTGCTGCTCCTCATTACTTTCCAGGCCCTGCGTTCCCATGGAGGGTTTCCTTGAGCTGCTGCTCCGTGACCCCGGCTGGGGGCCAGGCAAAATCTCTGCTGCACTCCATGCCCATCCGTGCAGAAGGGCACCCAGGATGGCTTTTTTGGCTCAGGTGGCTGGGACCCACCCATAGTTGTCCAGGGTATAGGAACCGGTTCCCACACACGTACTCATTCACTCACTCACACACACACACACAGCTGCTGGCTGTGATGAAAGCAGGTTCCAGTCGTCCCCACCTCTGCCTCTACCCCCAGAGACTCAGCACGGGACAAGGAGATTGTCAGAAGCAGATCTCTCTTTATTGGAGGGAGAAAAGGAACTTTTATAAACAAAGGCCACCAAGGCGCGAAACGGGCATCCAATTGTGTCACAAGGTCAAGGCATCCTACAGGTGCTAATGGTCAAGTTCAATGTCACTCAGCACAGGGGGCAGGTAGATACCTGAAAGCCAGTTAGGGCTCTCTGTGAAGTGATCAGGTTACGCCCAAGACCCTTGCCCTCAGCACCATCTTTAGTCCCATGTGCTCGGCCATTCCCTGGGCAAATCCTGGGTGGGCCCAATATCTCCCCCTTTTGTTTTTGTATGAGAGGGTCTAGGAGGCTACCTGCAACCGAGCAGACCAAATGGTCTTGAGTGACTGTGCCTGTCTTAGGCGTGAAAAAACCTCCCACCGTGGTCTGATCCATCATGGGATCTTGTAGTTTCCAAGTATAACGCTACAACTCCTGTCTTAGGTTGATCCATGGCCGGGCTTCCACTTGCCCGTCTCTGGCTATCAGTCCTCTGTATGAAGTTGGCTTTACCAACCTTGGGGGTTTGAGTCGTATTTAAAAACCTGTATCGCACATTAGACACGTACTGCACTTGACAAGTTAACTAGACCAGAGAGGTTTTTCCATTAGCACCAGGCATGGCAGCAGGTGACTTTTCGGGGGTGTGGCAGGGATGTTCAAGGGCCATAGGTACCTGTAGTGTGGTCTCGAATGGAGCGCTGCTGAAAGATATGCTAAAAAAACACTTAAGCAATATAGTTATTAAAAGAACAATTTTTCTAGATGTTAGGTCAAACCCAGATTGACTTCATCCAGACAAGTTATCAATCAGGCCTATAAGGATCACAGTTAACATTTTCCTTGAGCACACCGTGGAGAGTTTCCTGACAGAAAGTTAGGTAGATAGGCTTCCCAGAACCTCAATTTAAGTTGTTCTTTTATAAAATTTAAAATTTAACTTTGATGGTAAATAATGCCAACCCCAGATATTGGTGCAGGCTTACTCACCCTTTTTGTTTTTGTAATTGGCCCTTTAAATATTGGTGATTTCTTTTAACAATGGCTTTTCCTCCAGATCGAAATTTGATCTACAGTCTCTTTTCCAATGATGCCCTCTGTGGCACCTAGGCCATGGAGTTGTAGGGGGCTTAGCCCCTCCTACCTCCCTCGGCTTCCCTTCCCAGCCCTGAGGACATTCCCTCCTGAAATGCCCCACCTGGCCACAATGAAAACAAACCCCATTGTTTCCCCTTCCCTCTTGGCCCTGCAGGCTGAGTGTCGGCCAGTGCCTTTGTCTGTGTCTCCAGGGCTGCAGCAAGTGTCTGACTCTGGTGTTTTTGAGTCCCCACATCCTGTGAAGCAATAATCCAGGTGCCCATGGATCTCTTCTTAAGACCTGTACACGCTATTTTGTGGTCCCCATTCATTCCTTCCCGTACCAGCAATTTAGCAAATTGTTCCCTTAGGGGGCCTGGGGGAAGTTTACAACAGAGACTTTTTTCCACCGGGTCAATGAACTCGGGGAGGGTCTCACCCAGTTTTTGTATAACGCCTGCTAGAGATGTTTCAGAAGGACCTTCATCTAGCTTTTTCCATGCTGCTAAACCTATCAAGTGGACTTGGTCTTGATATGAGGCTTCCATGGCTGCCTGCTGGACCCCACATTCTTTCTTAAATAGCACTGCCCACTTAATGAATTTGGAATGGGGAGCACCACATTGGCCATATCCATCCAGTCCTTAGTAGTACAGGGTTGGTGAGTTAGCTCTTGAAGGAGAGCCTCAACCCATGGAGAATTTGAACCATCCTCTAGCATGGCCTGCTTTAATTTTTTAAAATCTTTTGCTTCCCAAGGATACCACACTGCAGGGTGATTGCCCCCTGGATTTAAGTTAACAGGATAGGCTTGTACTTGATACGCCTCAGCATATGTGGGCTCCAGCCCTGGGTTCCCTGCTCTAGCCTGGCGGGGCCCAGTGTGCCCACACGTGGAGTCAGGAAGGATTTTTGTTATGGAGTATGGAGGTGGGTCTCCTTCTAATCCTTCTCCATCCCTTTCTCTCCCTAGCAGAGTTAAATCTGGATACAGGGGACCACTCTCTGTTCTCGGAGCGCTCCTAGCCTCTTCCCTTTGATAAAGGGGCAGGGCACTTTTTCGAGTGACTTTCCCAAATCCTTTTTGGGCTCTCGGAGTAGGCGCCGCCCTTCCTCTCCTTGGGCAAGCGGCTGGCCCTCCCAAATGGGAAGCTCCGCTCCCTCAGGCATCGCTCCCTCAGGCATTGGCTTGTCCCCGCATGCCGGCCCACAAGCTGGTCCGCTTCTGTGAACCTCTGTCCCCAGGCTATGTGCAGCCTCCTCGCAGCTGTGTATGGCTCCCCAGCCGCATGGTTCTACATCCCCACATGTCGCCCTGCTGCAGCCGCGTGCAGTCTCTCCACCGCCGCTGGTAGTGGCTTCGATACTGGTATCGCGCACCCCTGTCGCAGCCCACAACTCTGTGTAACATTCTCAGCATTAGCACAGTGATGGGTTATCATTCTCTAAACAGCAGGCACGCCCACCATCCCCATGGTTTCCTGCACCCTGCCATGGTCCAGCAGAAAGCCCGCCCAGCCCTGGCTCAGTGTGCCCACAGCTTTGCCCGCCTGGCCCCAGCTCAGCAGTCCCATGCAACTCTGCATCTCTGCACAGCTCATAGTCGGAGCCTCCTGTGGGGTGCCCAGGATGGCTTGTTGGCTCCATTGGCTGGAGCCAGCCCGGAATTGCTTGGGGAGCTAGAGGGCATTGCTCTGGTAGCTCCTTCCCCCCCCCCCTTACCTCTTGTGGAGCCTGGATTGAATCGGGAAGGAACACTGCCTCAAGGGCTCAAGGGCAGAAATAATGCAGTAAAATCCCTGAGAAGGGGACACCCCAAAATGTTCTTCCCGCTTCCTGGCTAGATTTTTTACCCCAGTCCAGGTGGTCAATGAAAACACATTGTCCAATTGGATCCAAGGTGCTAATTCAAGGGCTGTTTGCCACATTTCTGAAATAGCAGAGCTTGCAACTTTTAAACCCTGGCTTTGTAGTATGGCCCCCAGTGCTGCTGGCACCTCTTTATCCTTGCACGTTGAATTCCCCATATTTCCCAAGTGTTTACTTACTCCGAAGCCTGCTTAACTTTGTCCAATTTCAGAAGTGTCCCTTCGTGGTTGCCACTTGTAGGAACCGGTTCCCACACACACACTCATTCACTCACTCACACACACACACAGCTGCTGGCTGTGATGAAAGCAGGTTCCAGTCGTCCCCACCTCCGCCTCTACCCCCAGAGACTCAGCACGGGACAAGGAGATTGTCAGAAGCAGATCTCTCTTTATTGGAGGGAGAAAAGGAACTTTTATAGATAAAGGCCACCAACGCCCAAAACGGGCATCCAATTGTGTCACAAGGTCAAGGCATCCTACAGGTGCTAATGGTCAAGTTCAATGTCACTCAGCACAGGGGGCAGATAGATACCTGAAAGCCAATTAGGGCTCTCTGTGAAGTGATCAGGTAATACCCAAGACCCTTGCCCTCAGCACCATTTTTAGTCCCATGTGCTCGGCCATGCCCCGGGGCAAATCCTGGGTGGGCCCAACAAGGGGAGCTAGAAGCGCTGGCTCTGGGGTCTTCTTCCACTCCCCTTTTGCCTTTGCCTCTGGTGGAGGCTGGATTGGATAGGGAAGGAATATTGCCTCAAGGGCAGAAACAATGCAGTAAAATCCTGGAGAAAGGGACACTCCCAAAATGTTCTTCCTGCTTCCTGGCTAGATTCCTCATCCAAGTCCAGGTGGTGGATTAAAACACATTACCAATAGGATCCAAGGTGCTAATTTAAGGGCTGTTTGCCACATTTTTGAAATTGCAGAGCTTGTAACCTTTGTACCCTGGCTTCCTAATATAGATTTCAGTGCTGCTGGCACTGTTTCATCCTTGTACGTTGAATTCCCTATATTTCCCAAGTTTTCATTTACCCCAAAGTCTGCTTAGTTCTGCCCATTTTGAGAAGCCTCCTCACATGGGGCACCAGAATGCTAGGGTGATTTTCCCAGGCACACACTGTGACGACTCCAGGCCTATGGGGTGGAGAAAGGTGAATGTGCTCCAGGTCCTTTACCCCCACCCAAATCCAGGGGACTCCGGACACAGCAGGGAGTCTGTCAAGGCGAGACTCCTTCACTCACTCATTCACTCACTCAAACACACAGCTCCTGGCTGCGATGATGAAGATAAGTAAAGCCTGACCACCCGTACCTCCGCCTCAGCCCTCCAGAGACTCAGCAATGGATGGGGAGTTTGTCAGAGCAAGATATCAGTTTATTGGGGGTAACAAATCAGCTTATATAGACAAAGAATCAAAGCACGCAAAACAGGCAGCCAATTACCTTAATGGCCAGTAGAGCACACAGGCTGCATAGGTCAAACTAAACATATATCTATGTTGGATCCTATAAGCCAATTAGGACACTCTGTAATGTGATAATGGGTACGCTTAGGACACTAGCTCCCAGCACCATCTTTGGTTTCATGTGCTAAGCCATGCTCTGCTCACTCCCTCCCAGATTGTTATCCCTGGGCCGGCCCAATAATATATATTTTAATTGTCTGTTTGATTAAGCAGGAATTTTGGTTACTCATAGAATCCCAACTTCTCAAGGACAGCAGGAAGCTTATCCATTGGGTCACGAGTAAAAACTGGGAAGGTCGGAGAGCTGCCTGAGCAGGACTGTGTTCGGGAAAAGCAGGCCGCGCCCACCAGATGCCTCTTGGCTGTAATTGAATTCTGGATCTCATGGTTAAAACAATCAGGTTCCCTGAGAGGGGGAGAAAAAAAGAGCACCTTTTAAATCCAAAAGAAATGTATTAACTTCTGTGTGTATGTGTGAATGTAGGCCTGTTGTGGGAAATTTATCACACCGGTGCTCCCCATAATGGGATCCCTTGAAGCCATGGGATTTAATTGGGCCAGTTCTGCGTTTCCATGGTAATAACGTACAATCTAGAGTGGGTTTGAATTAAAACCTAATCACTGGGTTTATATACTAATTGACAGAACTTTGATAGGCCATGTGTCCTTTCCCCAAGTCCAGGTCCACCAAACTGTAGCCAAAGGAGAGATTTCCCCCTCCTGTGTCCAGGGACTAGCTAAAAAATACAAATTCTTAGTCCTACCAACCTGAAAGAGAGTCAACTTGTAGTATATTCTCGACATGGCTTGTTTACATCTTAGACAAGATATAACCCCTTTTAAACTTATTTCTAGACCATTTTAAGGGCTTTAAAATAGGACTAATGATCTAAGACTTAATGTAGAGAAAGGAAAGAAAAGAGAAAGAGCCACAAAACAAAGAAATCAAAACTTGACATTTGCCTAAGGAGATAGGTAGAAAATTAACAGGCACCCCCAAGCAGACAACCCAGGGCCCCTTCAACAGGGGAGAGATAAAAAGACACTTTGGATATGACCAGACTGGGCGTTTTGAGATGGTTGCAAACACAGGAAGCTTTCATGTGGCCTATGTCACAACCATGGGAATTTCCACTAGAGGAAGATTGTCCTCTGAACCCCAGGGCCCAGGGATCGAGATCCCTGGTGGAGACCAATGAAATGGCCTGAAGCTCTTAGCTTCCCTCTGATGGGAAAAAGGGGTTTGCCTCTGATATACAACAAATGAAGGCCCAAAACGCCAGGTTGAGCATCTCATGAGAACCTTGGGTTTAACATGCAAATAGGAAGCCTCTTTATTTCTAGACCAGGGAGCACAAAATTTCAATGCTCAACTTCCTTCCTAGGCTTGTGTCAATCTTTGATTTTACTAGAATGTTAATGATCAGGAAAATGACAGGTTCATCAGTCACTCACCAAGTAACTACTGACATTCCTTATATGCTTAATGATGTTGCTTTTAGACATTCCCTCGTTTAATAATACAAAATAGATGGTTCACATGGTTTTAAACAGGTTTTAAGACATGATCATAGAGATTCACAGCTGCCAAAGAAATAAGGTATTCAGTATATAGATTAATTCTTAGTTTTTCACCAAACTAAGACAGTGTTATTCCAGGTGAGGTAATAGATTTTCTTTACTAATTTTTGCCTGTGCCCACAGTAAGATTACTGAGCTTGTTTGGTTTATCCCAGTGCCTTCCTAATTACAACAGTTTAGTCCTTGTATAGATCTTAAAAGTTTAACCTGCGTTTTGTTTTTTTATAGAGATCTTAAAGTAATAGAGCCATATCCCAACACTTGTTAGATGAGGATACCAGGCTGCTCTCACTCTCAATGCCCCATCTCATCAGGAAGCAGTTAAAGCAAGGTCGTTGACCCTTATCCCTTGAGCAGTCTGGATCCTCAAATAGGGTAGGGGGTAAAATAGCTAGATTTAAAACAGTCATGCTGAGATGGGTCTCTCAAGGTCTTTAAAGTTTTTAAAATTCCAAAAATGATATCCCCCTCTGCTAGATGACCCCATACCCAACCAAATTAAAGGTCCAACTTTTAAACACAAAAAGGGGGAGTAAGCCCACACCAACAGCTGGGGTTGTCATTATTTACCATCAACATTTTAAATTTTATATTTTCGAAAAGGACAACTTAAATTGAGATCCTAAAGACTCTGGGAAGCCTATCCACCTAACTTTCTGTCAGGCAACTATCCACAGTGTGCTCTAAGAAAATTTTAACTGTAATTGTCATAGGCCTGACTTAACTCAAGATGGCTTGATTGATACCTTGCCTAGACCAAGGTGGAGTCAATCCGGGTTTGACCTAACATCTAGAAAAATTGTTCTTTTAATAACTATGTCACTTAAGTGTTTCCTCAGCACATCTCTCAGCAGTGCTCCATCTACAAGACCATGCTACAGACATCCATGCCATGCCCCCCCAGAGACGCGATTCAAACTTGGAGGCTTGTGAGGCCTTAGTCTAATGACAAACCAGGCAGGCCTGTATCGCCTGTGTGAGCCACATGTGACTTCCCCAGGACACCTGCTGCCATGCCTGGTGCTGATACTAACCTGGCTGACTGAGAAGACCAACCGGGACAGGACAACAGTGACAGCTCATGCTGAGACTGATGGGACATTGGACATATGTATAGTTAATTGTAAAATATATTCTTTGCTAAAACAAAAAGAGGAAGATGTTGGGCCTGCCCAGGATTTACCCCAGGGCATGGCTGAGCACATGGGACTAAAGATGGCACTGAGGGCAAGGGTCCTGGGTGTAACCTGATCATGTTCCAGAGAGCTGTAATTGGCTTTCAGGTATTGGCTTGGCTCCTATGCTGATTGACATTGGACTTCACCTGTGTTACCTGAAGGTTGCCTTGACCTTTGATACAATTGGATGCCCATTTGGTGCCTTGTGGGTTTTTATCTATTTAAGCTTCGTTTCTCCCCCCAATAAACTTGAGATCTGCTGAAGACCATCTAGACTCCCCATTTTGCGACTGAGGTTCTGGGGAATGGAGATGGAGGTGGGAACGGCCTCTTCGTCAACACAGCCAGCAGCTGTGTAATAGAGCGTGTGAATGAGTGTGTGAGTGGGCTGAAACACGTCATGCCATGAGTGAGTGGACACTACAAAGACCCAGGGTCTATCATTTTTCTGTGATCTGTAAGGAGAGTTACAGTGAGAGTTACCATTACTAGAGCTTGGGAACTGGCCCAGTCTGTTCCCTTCATGTGGTTACTTGACCCAGGGGTAGTTTGTCTGCTGACTGAAGTGTAAATGAGCAGCCTGAGGCTTGTGTGTCCTCTGCAAATAAACCTCTAGTTGGCCATGTCTCACAATAAAGAGAGAAGCGGGCCTACCTAGGAGTCTGAATACCAGGACTCTGGCATGTGTGCTAGCCAGAAGTTCTGCAACATTGCTAGCTCTGTCTCTGATCATGGAAGAATGTCCCAGACACCACCCCAATCAGTATGTTCCTAGTGGACTCAGAGTTTTTGAGGGACCAGGCAAGGAGGACCTTCCCATACATATCCAGGTCTCACTCACTTGCTGGATCACACAGTGCTCTAGAGGTCTTGCCACCAGTCTGTTGCTGTCTCAGATACTCCATATTCAGCTCCTTCATTGCTCCAACCTAAAATTCCTCTCTTTATCCATCTATCCCTCATTCCTTCCTCCCCTTGCTTCTTCCATAGGAGGATTTTGCTTTATGGACTGCCTCTCTGGTCTTTGAGGTCACACACAGGCACAGTGAGCACAGCATCTCCCTGGACACAACCAAAGTTCCTCACCTCAAAAGATGTCTCCCTCACTGCCAATCACCTCTATGACCTCATGGGCTAGAATTTTGAGCTATGTTGGGCAACATTAGGCCAATGTCCAGGAAGGACATGTCTGTAGTAAGTGGATCTTGGAAATGGGCTTGTGTTCTCCCTTCCTTGTGGGAGTGCACTGAAATCTGAGTGGAGGCAGCTGATAGTCCAAAGGAAAAGCCTCTCCTTCTCATGTTTAGGAAGTTCATGCCAGCATGCAGTCTCATCTCAGTTGTGATATGAGAAACTCAAGCCAGTCCATCAAATAGGGCCAGGTGTTTCCTTGTGCATAAATTTTGTTTCCAAATTCACCATGGGAAGCCTGACCAGGAGGAGCTGTTCTGTTCTTGACATGGTGTGGGAGACCCCAGGTGTGGCTTCGAGTCTGCTCTGATTCTGGAAATGGGAGCCTGGAACAAGGCAGCCCAGAACATTGGAGTAGGAGAACCCCAAACTTGTCCAGCAGCCAGGGTCTGGCATTTCCAAGTGCATTATACTCATGTCAGTTTTTCTGAGATTAATCTTGCCAGCTGGGGCGGTTCCATTCTGGACATCGTGTGAGAGATCCCAGGTGTGGTGTAGTCTGCTCATATAGCAATGTAAAGCTGGAACTATGTAGACCAGAATGTAAAGGTAGGAGGGAGAACAAGGGTCAGGTGGCCGTACCCCCAGCTCCTCAGTTGCTAGAATGACAGCTGCTTCCTGGGCTTGCCTAGATGGAGATGGGCAATGGTAGGTGAATAGAGGATTCTGGTCTAGAGGAACGAAGAACGAGAACAGCTCCTGGACCTCTGGAAGGACATAGAGGACTTTTTCACTCTCGAGTCTCCAGGGTTGGAGGGTTTGGGGACAAATTGTTATGAGAATTTTCAGAAGAGACAATGTGGCCTTCTACTTATCATCAAGGGAAAAACTGCCCAGGATACTGTGCTGAAGTCTGCAGGGGTCCATGAATCCCTACGCTTGTGTGCCCGGCACCTGTTCCAATCCTGTCTATTTCCCCACCAGACAACGTGCTGGCCCACAGGGCCAGTGACCTTGGATAAAAGAATGGAGGTCTCTCAGGCATTTCTTTTCCTTGGAGGATGCTGGAGATAGGAGGTGAAGAGAAAGGAGAGGTGTGTTTTATCTTCAGGTGGCACCCTAGTGGGCTCCATTAGGAAAGGGTTTCTAAGATTTATACTGATGGGTGCTCCTGGCATTTGGGGAGCCTGTGCAGCAGGATCAGGTATCTGGGTGCTGGCAAATCATCAAGAAAATGAGACAGAATTAGAGGAGTCTCATGTCTTTCACCCACCTGAAAAGCAGAGAGCAAGAATAGCAAAGGAGTTCAGGTGGAGTGGCTTGGTTTGGAGTCTGAGACAGACATTGTGGGAATAGTTAAGTTGTGAGGCAACCCCAAAATCTTTGCCAGGGTGGTGTCTGGGCAGAGATGGTAATATTGAATCATGGGGAGTGGGTGTGGGTGTGGGTGTATGTGTGTGTCTCTGGTTGCGTGTGTATATATTTGTGTGTGAAGCCCAGGTACAATAAAGAAGACAGTGGGTAGAATAGAACTATTCATTTTTTTAAATGTTTTTCTTGTCTCTACCTCAGGCAGCTGGGAACGCTTGACTATCAGTAAATGTTTGTGTCCGTATTGTGTCCAGAAAGCATTTGAAGCTGTTCTCATGGCCAACACTGTGCATATGGGCAAAGCCAGGTCACTGGATAGCACAGGCTGGCATCCGCAGGTAAGAGGATCCCAGGGATTGTTGGAGGGATACATTTGTTTCATTCTCCAAGCTCAGAAAAGAGATCTTGTAGTACTCCACAGCACAGTAACTAGGGTCTGTACGTGTTTTCTGAGTGTCATGTATAGCCCAGAGCAATCGTCTCCTAGATGCAAAGACAGGCCTGGGATCTGTGTTATTGTGTGTGAGGGTTTGTGTGCACAAGCCTGGCTGTGTCAATGTGTCAGTGCTAGTTCATGAGTGTGTCTGTGTGAGTTGGATAGGGTGAGGGGGAGGAGAGTTGGGGATATTTTCATAGGGAAAGGGAACAACATGCCTGTCCCCAGCAAGTTTTATCCTAGCACATATGGCGAGGATCCAGTTATGGCAGGCCCTATAGATTTCCCAGGAGGAATTTGTGGACAAGAGGCATTTAGAGATGTGGTGAGACAATGGATCCAACATGTGTCTGTGGTCTGCAAGGGTGGTTGTAGCTAGTGATGCCATTCCTGGTGCCTGAAACCTGGGATTGGCCCAAGTCTTGTATCAAGAGTTGGCACCCTGTCCCAGGGATAGTTTGTGGGCAGAATGCAGTGAAAATGAAGAGCCTGAATGGTTTATGTCTTCCAAACCAAGTCCTCTGAGTGAGGCTGGGAGGTCCTAAACTGTCTCTTAGTCTCTTAGAGGGTGAGTCACCATGTTTCGGCCAGGCACCCTGAGGAGGTGTGCATGTTTTGAGGGACCAAGGGCAGAGGAAGTGCCCATGGGGTCAGACTAGATGGGCATTAATGCCATGGAGCAAGACTAGTTTTACATTTACTCATAGCTGCTGTTGTGCTTTTATTTGGAAAGAGGGCCAGTGACCAGGGTGAGCTTTGTCTTTAGGACTTTGAAGTTGGACTTGGGCTTGCATTCTCTGTCCCTCCATGATATGGATAGGACTGAGTTGCAACATCTGCATCTTATACTATTGTCATTTAAGGCAGAGCAAAGACTCCTCTCAGGTGTTCCAGGAGAAGCTCAAGCAAATGTTATCAGGTAGGGTCAGGCATTTTTCAGTGTAACTCCTCCACACAGGATTGAAATTTAAAGTTGAAGGGGTTTCCAGGCTGGGTTTCTGGCCTAAGCCCACCAAGGACACAGGGCCAGAAAAGATGTTGAGGGAGGCCTCCAGGAACTGTTCCTTTTTCCCACCTCACACTGGAATCACCTTCCAGAAGATCCCTAGCAGCTGTAACTGGCAGAAAAGAAGGTAGCTAACTTCACAGGAGCGTGAGTCAAAAGAAGGCTAAGAAGAATGCCATCCACATTCCCCAGCATACCTGAGCACATGGCAACAAGACCCTGACACCTCCCCAGGGTTTATCTCCAAACCCTAGGTCCATAGTGTTCTCAGGGACTTTGGGGGCCACCACGGTGTGGATAACCCTCCCATTCCTATCTAGGGCTTACTGACTTGCTTTAGTTACACAGTTCTCTGGTGGAGTTGCCACTAGCTTGTTGCTACCTCACTTATTTTATTCAAATCTTCATTTTGCCTCTCTCTCTCCCTCCATTTATCACTCCACCCATCCCTCCTTCCTTCCCTAACTCCCACTTTTCACAGAAGGATTTTGTTTTCTTGGCTAAGTCTGTAACCCTCCTAGTAGTCAAGAGGAAGACAGTGCCTTACTGGAAGCAAAGGATGCCCTCTACCTCAAAATGTCTTCCTCCCAGCCAGACACATCTGTGACTTTATTGGCTAGAACTTTGAACTGTGCTAGGCAACCGAGGGCCATTATCAAGGTTGGTTTTGTCTTTGGGAGTATGTGCTTGTTCCTGGACATCTGTTCTCTCTCCTGGTATGATATATATTGGAATCAGAATGGGGATCCCTGGAATAATCCAGATTTGGATCTTCTGTTGCTTCTGATGGAGTTCTTATCAGTGGGCAAGCTCCTTTCACGTGTGCTAGGGGAAACCCAAGCCAGTGCACCAGGCAGGGTCATATGTTTCCCCGTGCAAAGTGTCCACACAGGTCAGGATGCAAAAGTGGTTGACGTACCCAGGCCTGAATTTCTGGGCTAACTCTGCCCAGGACTCAGGGCCTGGAAAACTGGTGAGGCAGGCTTCCAAGAAAGGTTCCTGTTCCTTCTTCACAGTGGAAGCTACTTACAGGAGATCCCTAACTGTCAGAAAAGGGAATAGCTAACTTCCCCAAAATTGAGTTCCAGGACTGTGATATGTGGACTAGGCAGAATGACAACCATTATTGCCTGCCTTTCTCTACCCATGGTAGCATAAGAATGACACAACTCCATTGATCACCCCAAACACTAGGTCCCTTATGATCTCAGAGACTTTGGGGGGCTTCCATGGTGTGGACGACCTTCCAACTCCTACCCAGTGCTCATTAATGTTCTTTAAACACACAGCGCCCTTGTGGTCTTCTCACTGGCTTCTACATGCCTCTCTTATTCCATCCTAATTTGATTGCTTTCTCCCTCCCTCCTCCTATTTGTTTCTCAATATACTGTGCCTTCTTTTTCCTAAATCTCTCTGTGCACAAGGGGATTGTCTTCTCTGGTCTGCCTATGTGGACCTCTGGGACACATACACTCAAGAAGACAGATCCTCAAAGGAGAAAAATGATGCTCCCCCCATCAATAAAATGTCTCCCTCACTGACAGACATTTTTGTGACCTTCTAAGCTAGAATATTGAGCTGGGCTTGGCAATAGTGAGATAGTGCCCAGGTTTGGCTTTTCTTTGGAAATTCAATGTTGGGCATGAGTTTGTCTTCTCTGTCTCTCTAAGATATGGATAAGTATCAGAATGGGGACCCCTAGCAAAGTCTAGACATGGGGTTTTGGCTTCTACTGATGGTGTTCATGGCAACAGGTAGGCTTTTAGCAGGTGTGGTAGGAGAAGCCCAGGGTAGTGCAGTAGCCTGGGTCAAGCTTTTGCCAATTCAATCCTTCCACACAGGTCAGGAAGTTAATGTGGGTGGGGTATCCAGGCATGGGTTCCTGGGCTAAGTCTGTCCAGCACACAGGGCAAGGAAAGCTGGTGAGGCAGACATCCAGGAACATTTCCTTCTCACCTCACACTGGAAGCAGCTTCCAGGAGGTCACTGGCAGCCAAGAATAGTGGGCCAGAGAGTAGCTAACTTCCCCAGAATATGACTCCCAAGACTGTGGCATGTGATCTGGGCAGAATGACAACCATCATCCCTGGACTTGTCATTTCACATGGCAACATGAGACTGACCCACCTCAAATGCTCAACCCCAAACCCTAGATCACTAATTCTCTCAGGAGTTTTTGGGGTCCACCATGGCTGGCATACCCTCCCATTCTTATCCAAATCTCAACCATTTGCTTTAAATGGAGTATTCTGTCCTCTTACTACTGGCATTTTCCACCTCATTTATTCCATCATCATCTTGCTAGTGTTGAAGTTGGGCTTATCTTTTGGGATTTTGTACTTCGGCCTCGAGTTGTGCACTTTTCCCCTACGAAATGAATTAGAATCAGAATGAGGATCCTGGCATCGTGTAGAACAGGAGCTTCTGTGAAGGGTTAAATTCCAAACAAGATTTTGTTTTCCCTGCAAAGCAACTGCCCAGGAATGTAAGAGAAATGGGTCAATCTCTAACCCAATGTAACAGCAAAACTTGGCAAAGTTGTCCAGTTGGTCCAGGTTTTAGAGGTTGGATTCTTCCTCCAAGATTTCAAAAGGTGGCAGAATCCTGGCAGCATGAGGCAAGAATCCTACAGTTTAGAGGCCATAGAAGGGTAGTTTTGCTGTGGAATTAAAGCCTGGTTTGGCCATCAAGAAACAAAGGTATTAGAGATGCCAGAAACAACATGGGACATCTCCCAAGGAAAGCTGTATACCCTGCAAGGAGTCAGCCCTTGAGAGTTATGTGCTCTATGGGCAGCTGTGTTGGATGGGTGGAAACTAAGCCTGTTGGAACTGAGATGACTTCAATGACAGGCTTAACTGTTGGACTTGGGGCTACTGGATTTGGAGTTTATCCTTTTGTTTTTTGGACTTGCTATGAACCGATCTTTCCTGGATATGCCACAATTCCTTCCTTTTGGATTCAGAAAGTTTATTCTATGCCATTGTATGTTGAAGGTATGTAACTTGTCTGATTTTACAGAACACTTTGGAATTTAGACTTTGGGACTATTTTGAGACTACTAATGTAAACTCTACTGAAACTTTTACAGTTGGACTGAGTATGGTCTGTACTAAGGAGATATTTATGTAATGTAATGTTAACCTGTAGTTAAGTGGTAAAATGTTGTAATCTACATTATCATATTGTGTGATGGTACACTGAAGATTAAGCATTTCTCAAGGAACTTTGCCACTTCTCTTGGGAAACATAATTCCTATGCAGTTGTACGTGGATGGCTATATAATGTTAGGCAGAACTATGAACCTTACTGTTTTTATGGGGAGACTAAGAATGGCTCAAGGAAATATGATCTGGTGTCAAGTTGACAAGGGGCAGTCTTGTGACAGTTTATCCTGGGTGTCATTGTGACATAACTGGTATTAAGGACAAACTGTGACCACCTGAATGGATTATACCTGCACAAGATCCCATAGGAACCTCCATAGATCTCAAAGGAAACTCCCAAAATGGACCATGTAAAAGGGACCACAGAATATAGGAATTCTCAAGCCATGTGGCAGTCTGCTGTGACTTAGTCTGCCCGCCAGCCTCAGCCACCAGCCAGCCTGCCATGCCATCTTTACAATGAAAGATTATCTATTTCCACTCTGGCACTGTAAGTTGAATAAATCTCTCTTTCTCACATAAGTTGTTTGACTTAAGGTGCTCTCTCACAGCAATAGTAAAGAGTAACAATTACAATACCCAATACACACACACACAAATATATGTATGTATATATGTGTGTATATGTATATATATATATAGAGAGAGAGACACACACATATATTATCGTCATTCAGTGAGAGAAAAGGAGAGATGTGTATGTAACATTAGAGGGCAAGGGTAAATAGTACTACATAATCCAAGCTGTCCTGAGAATCCGTTCATTCCCAACCTCACCATTTTTTGAATTGTATCAGTGAATATTCTTCGTTAAAATAAGAAAAAAGAATATACATTATGAGGAATCAGAATACAGGGATGATAACTATTTATCAATAAATTTATTCCTTTAGGTATTTATTTAGTTATATAATATTTTCGTTATTTATTTATTTATTTATTTATTTATTTTGTGTGGTATGTGTACCTATGTCTCACCCTTTAGCCTACCCTGTTTCCAAATAAAAGAAGCCTGGGCTGTCTTCAGAATCTTGGCAATCACAGACATCCAGTAGGTGGATTTATAAGCCACACTTACTGGGAAGAGTGAATATAATAATATAAATTATGTAAATTTTGAGAAGGAACAGGGGAAAATTTATGTGTGAAAATATCTCTTAAACAATTATTCGTATGTCTCGGTATATTTTTATTTGTGTGTGTATGTGTGTGTTTGTTTTTGTGTGTGAGTGTGTGTGTCTTAAACTTTACCCTATTGTAGCCTGGAAAAAACTAGCTTTCCCAGACTGTCTTCAGATGCCTGAGAATGAAGACTTCTACTTTTTGGAATTGAATACATCACTCACATTAAATGAGTAGAGATTCATAATAAATGTTTAGATATGTAGTGTTTGCTATTTAGTTTATATACTTTGAATTAACTCTTTACTAACCGAGATGGCTTAGTAATTAAGACATTGTCTTGCAAGCAGAAGGTCTTGAGATCAGATCCCAGATCAGTCAGAAATTACTCCAGGTGGTAGCCTGCACTTCTTATCCTGTCCCAGACTAGGAAATTCCACAAAGAAGCATGAAGGAGGATTAAGCAATCCAGGAGGATTTCTGTAGTCATTTTCATTGTGCACAGGGCACACAGTGCCCTTTGATGCACACTCACACACACACATACACACATATACATACATACATAAACACACACAGAAGGAAAGAGACACACATGTATACACTCAATAGAATATTTTTCAAATATAATGATTTGCTAATTTTAGTGTTTGTGTGTGTTTGTGTGTGTAAGTGTGTATGTGTGTGTGTGTGTGTGTGTGTGTGTGTGTATACATGTGTCTTTCTGCAGCCTATTGTGACATTGAACTCTATGCCACAGGCTGTCCTGTGAATCCTGTCATTCCCAACCTCAGATTTTGGGAATCTTATCACTGTGTACTCAAGGATAAGAAAAGAAAAAAGGAATATTCATTATTGCTGGGCTGATTTTCTCAGGCACACACTGTAATGGCTCCAGGCATTGGGGCGGAGAAAGGCAAACGTGCTACAGGCCCTTTACCCCCTCACACAAATCCAGGGGGGGTCCAAACACAGCAGGGAGTCTGTCAAGGCGAGACTCATTCACTCGCTAATTCACTCGTTCAGTTACACAACTGCTGGCTGTGATGACAAAGATAAGTAAAGCCTGACCACCCGCACCTCTGCCTCAGCCCATCAGAGACTCGGCCACAGACAGGTAGTTTGTCACAGCAAGATCTCAGTTTATTGGGGGTACAAACCAGCTTATATAGACAAAGAATCAGAGTGCACAAAACAGGCAGCCAATTACCTTAATGGCCAGTAGAGCACACAGGCTGCATAGGTCAAACTAAACAAATATCTATGTTGGCTCCTATAAGCCAATTAGGACTCTGTGTAATGTGATCAAGGTTACACCTAGGACACTAGCTTCCAGCACCATCTTTGGTTCCATGTGCTAAGCCATGCCCTGCTCACTCCCTCCCCATACTGTTATTCCTGGGGAGGCCCAACATCTCCCCCTTTTTGTTTTAATAGAGATGGTATTTTACAATTAACTATACATATGTCCAGTGTCCCATAAGTCCCAGCATGAGCTTTCGTTGTTGTCCTGTCCTGGTTGGTCTTCTCTGTCAGGCAGGTTGGCATCAGCAGCAGGCATGGCAGCAGGTAACTTGAGGAAGTTGCATGTGGCTCACAGAGACAGTACAGGTCTGCCTGGTCTGTCATTAGACCAAGGCCTTACAAGCCTCCAGACTTGAATCACGTCTCTGGGAGGGCCATGGCATGGATGTCTGTAGCATGGTCTCATAAATGGAGTGCTGTTGAAAGATGTACTGAGGAAACACTTAAGCGGCATAGTTATTAAAAGAGCAATTTTTTCTAAATGTTAGGTCAAACCCAGATCGACTTTTTGAAAATTTAAAATGTTGATGGTAAATAATGCCAACCCTAGCTGTTGGTGTGGGCTTACTCTCCCTTTTTGTTTTAATATTTGGACCTTTAATTTAGTTGAGTATGGGATCATCTATTAGAGGGGGATGTCTTTTTGGAATTTTAAAGACCTTCAAAGACCTTGAGAGACCCATCCCAGCATGACTGTTCTAAACCTGCCTACTTTAACTCTAGCCTATTTGAGGATCCAGACTGCTCAGGGGATAAGGGTCGGTGATCCTGCTGAAATGGGGCGTTGAGTGTGAGAGCAGCCTAGCATCCTCAATAAACCAAACAAGCTCAGTAATCTTACAGTGGGTACAGGCAAAAGTTAGTAAAGAAAACTTATTACATCACTTGGAATAGTCATTGTCTTTGTCTGGTGAAAAACTAAGAATTAATCTACATACTAAAGACCTTTTTACTCTGGCAGCTGTGAATCTCTATGATCACATCTTAAAACCTGTTTAAAACCATTTGAACTGCCTATTTTGTTTTATTAAACGAATGAATGTCGAAAAGCAACATCATTAAGCATATAAGGAATGTCAGTAGTTACTTGATGAGTGACTGATGAACCCGTCATTTTCCTGATCATTAACATTCTAGAAAAATCAAAGATTGACAAAAGCATAGGAAGGAAGTTGAGCACTGGAATTTTGTGCTCCTTAGTCTAGAAACAAAGAAGCTTCCCATTTGCATGTTAAACCCAAGGTTCTCAATTAGATGCTCAACCTGGCATTTTGAGCCTTTTGCTGGATATCAGAGGCAAACTCCTTTTTCTCATCTGAGGGAAGCTAAGAGCTTCAGGCCATTTCATAGATCTCCACCAAGGATCTTGACCCCTGGGTCCTGGAGTTCAGGGGGCAATCTTCCTCTAGTGGAAATTCCCATGGTTGCGACATAGGCCACACGAAAGCTTCCTGTGTTTGCAACCATCTCAAAGTGCCCAGTCTGGTCATATTCAAAGCATCTTTTTATCTCTCCCCTGTTGGAAGGGGTCTTGGGTCGGTCTGCTTGTGCATGCCTGTTAATTTTCTACCTATCTCCTTAGGCAAATGTCAAGTTTTGATTTCTTTGTTTTGTCGCTCTTTCTCTTTTCTTTCCTTTTGTTTCCTTTTTTCAAATTAAGTCCTAGATCAGTTGTCTTATTTTTATCACAGGCAAAGTCCACTGAACAACAGACAGTTTTTGTGGTCCTTTCAGTGCATGAGGGGCAAAGGCTGTTTTAAATCAAGCTTAGATAAACACAGAGACAGTCCCCATCTGCCTGCACAGGGAATTGAGGAGTTTGTACTAGCCTTCCTCAACTCCCCCTGAGTAATGGTAATTGATGGCACTTTCCTCTTCCTGGTACGTGCTGGGGGTGAAGGTGGGGGCTTCCCAGGTTTTTGTACCATGCCTGCTATTGGAATTCCAGAGGGACTTTTATTTAGTTTTTTCCATGCTGTCCTTTAATGAAGGTGGATTGGAAAGCACCACTCTGGCCACATCCAGCCAGTCTTTTGTTGTGCAGCGTTGATGAGCTAAATCTTGAAGAAGTTTCTTGACCCAAGGAAAATTTGGGCTATCCTGTAGAACTTTTTTTTTTTTTTTTTAATTTTTTTTGCTTTCCAGGGATACCATACTGCATACCCTCTGTATCTAGGTTCTCAGTATACTTGGGCTCCAGCACCAGATTCCCTGCTTTAGCCCGATAGGGACCAGTGCACCCGTGTGCCAGTTTGGAAGAAATTTTGGTGAGGGCAGGCGGGGAAGAGCTCTTCTCCACCCCACCTGCATCCGGTTCCCTTTTGAGGGGAGCTAAGTCTGGATACTGGCGACTGGTCCCAGTCCCACTCCCCAGATGAGTCCCGCTCTCCAGACCAGTCCCACTTAGCAGACCAGTCCTATTTCGCAGGTTACTCACTTGCATTTTTTTCTAGCCCTTGGAGTGCGGGCGGCCCCTCCTCCAGGAGTAGAGCTAAGTTTGGATGAAAGGAACTGCCCGAGCCAAGCACCATCTCTGGCCACTCCTCGACCTGCAGGTCTCGAGTTGTGCGCAGCCTCGCCCTCTCTCTGGGCGGCTTGCTCTCAGTGTCTGCCAGTTCTAAGAATTCTGGCAGCTCCCCCCCTCAAATCCATGCGGCTTTCTACCTGGCGTGTCTGGGTTTTCTACCCCACAGACTTTTCCCAATCTCCTTGGGGGCCCAGTGCTGAGGCACCATGGCCCAGTGTGAATTCCACTAAGTCACTGGCCAGCTCCCTGCTGTTTTTCCTGGCATGCGGTCCAGCACCCCGGTCCCACTGTTTTCCTCGCCCTGCTTCCCTGCATCCCCAGTGGGTGGCCCAGCAGAATCTCTACTCTGCTGCAATGGCTCTGAATTTGTGCCGGGAGCTAGAAGCTGCTCTTGCTGCTCCTCCCTACTTTCCAGGCCCTGCTGCCCTGCGTTCCCATGGAGGGTTTCTTTGAGCTGCTGTTCTGTGACCCTGGCTGATGGCCAGGCAGAATCTCTGCTGCACTCCCCGCCCCACCACGCAGAAGAGTGCCCAGTATGGCTGGTTTTTGGCTCCGGTGACTGGGGCCCACCCGGAGTTGCCCAGGGAGCTAGAAGCCACAGCTCTGGAGGCTCCTCCCCCTCCCCCTTTTCCCTTGCCTCTGGTTGAGGCTCAATTGGGAAGGAATGCTGCCTCAAGGGCAGAAACAATGCAGTAAAATCCTGGAGAAGGGGACACCCCAAAATGTTCCTCCCGCTTCCTGGCTAGATTCTTCACCCGAGTTCAGGTGGTGGACGAAAACACATTGTCTGAATGGATCCAAAGTGCTAATTCAAGGGCTGTTTGCCACATTTCTGAAATAGCAGAGCTTGTAACTTTTAAACCATGGCTTCGTAGTACAGATCCCAGTGCTGCTGGCACTGCTTCATCTTTGCATGTTGAATTCCTTATATTTCCCAAGTTTTCACTTACCCCAAAGTCTGCTTAGCTCCACCCATTTTGAGAAGCTGCCTCATGTGGGACACCAAATGCTTGGCTGACTTCTAGTGGAGTTCTAAGTGCTCTTCAAATCTATGAGTATAATAGTAGCTATTTACAGAGCAGTTTGGTGAGCCATCTTCCTACCTACATGTTTATATGCGGCTTTTCCCTATTGATCTACTGTCACGTTCTGTGCCAACCAGGCTGATAGATAAGATCCCAACCTGGGGAAGAGAGTTTTAAGAAAACGCCTTTTGGAACAGGACATGGCTTATTTTGAAATAAATAATAAAGATATAAAACATATGGGATTTTTCAGGCTTGCACCCTGCTTTGTGGAATGGGCAGTTGCTATGGGCCTGAACAATTGCTAGGAACCACTTCACTTTGAGTCTTGCCTCTTATCTTTGACAGACAAGTTCCTCTCTTTTTGTGATTGTGAATGCCTCCTATCTGTGACAGAGGTGTTCTTCCCTTTTTTGTGGAGTGGGAGTCCTCCTATCTTTTCCCATGTCTCTTCTTTGTTTTTTCCCAAAAACTAGCTAGGTTATCACCTCTTCCTAGGTTCCTGCCTTTCGAACTACAGATATCAAGTAATTTGCCTTAAGTCTTTTGTTTCCTAAATACAAACCAAGCCTGCTTTTAACTTTAAATTAAAATTCTAACTAGAAATTTCACATTCAATCATGCACAGTATACAGACTTGTTAGCCAGAATATATATGCTGATTTTAAAGTAATTAGAGAACAGCTTCAAGAGTCCTAAAACATAGATGGGTAGAATTCCCTAAAAAATATTACTCTTGTTAAATTAATTCAGGAATTATACAAATATGAGACTATGCCATCTGTTCACTAAAATTAGTACACAACTATTTCTTATAGAACACATGTTAATAGAAAATAACAATAATATAATTCCTAAAATTAATACACAACTATTTCTTACAGAGCACATGAGTTAATAAAAAATAAAAATAAAAAAATCCTAATATAGTTCTTACCAGTATAACCTAATATAGGCCAGCTTATATGATAACAGCCAGAATCTGATATCCACAAAAAAATTAATGTATAATATGCGCCCCCTCCAACAGATTCACCTTTACGATTTACAAGAATATATAATAGATATAACACAAATTAATAAGAAGATCAATCTCGGTGTATTTTAACTAAATCTCAAATGAAGTCTTTATTAAATACAACAACACATACTTAGACCCTGTGACTGTTAGGTGGGACATTGTAAAATAGATAAATTTAGAGAGACTGAGGGGCTTGGAAAAACCTGTTGATGGGCTGGGAAAAACCTGTTGTAGGGCAGGGAAAAAAACCTGTTAAGATGTGATAAGGATTTGTTTGTGTCTCACCCTTAAACAATGGGTTAAATTCTTAAAGTATGTTTATCCTAAAGGTGATTCCTACTGATTAGAATGATTGTGTCTGTCTACATGTACAACATTCCCTACTCCCAAAATTTTCTATTATAAAAGCTGCTACAAAATTCCAATAAATCAGATTCAAATTCACCCAGCCCAGAGTTGTGTGTGTCTGATTCTCATCCCAACGCCTCCTTGCCCCACTTGGTCCAGGGGAGATCTGGACAGAGAGGCCACAGCGTGGACTGTGGCATTCTAATTCCTTCCAATTTTTAGGTTCTTGTTCTAATTATTAGTAACAGGAATATGTTACATTCTGACAAGTGGGTCTTCAGTTAAATCAGAAAGTTGTTTGTTGTCTCTTTGGTATTCATGCCACTATGACATTGATGGTCACCTATTGCCATAGTGATTTTTATTGCAACTTGTAGATTTCATGAGTTGATGATGCCTGTAATTATTACGTTTCCCCAATACCTTCTACAATATTACTTGGTACTGTTTAAGCTATCCAGCAAAGATTAGTTTTTCAGACGTGTTCTACTTGATGTGTTTTGCCCATGTTCTGTGATCCATTTGAGTTGCATCTTCAGAAATAGGGACTTACTGATATTTGTTTCTTCTGAATTTTTTTTAGAGCAATCAAGAGTAATGGCAAAAGCCTATATTGTTTTGGTGCCTTCAAGAACTTTCTGACCAACATTTTATTAGGAAGTGCCCCATTCTCATTACTTCTAGTATATTACTGCATTGGGTACTAAGTGATTTAACCCTGGCTTTTTTATTTGCCCTGTTTTCCTTTGCATAAGGGCTGCCCACACGTTTCTTTCTTTCTTTTTTTATTTATTTCTTCCACTCATACAAAGTTGATAAGTACCTCATTCCTCTCTCTCCTTCCACACCTCCCTGGATCCCCTTGCTCCCTCCTCCTTTTCCTTTTCCTTCCCCCCTCCCTCCCTTTCTCCCAGTGCTCCCCCCCTTTCCTGGAGCTTCCATTAGTGTGCATGTCTGGGTCCTCCTCTCTGATGAGGTGTATGGTCCTCCTCTCTGATGAGGTGTATGGACTCAGTGGCATTGCCTAGAGCTCTTTTTTTGTGTTCCCCTTTAGTATAGGAACACTATTGTGGCTGTTAATCCCTTGCCTCTAAGGATCATAGTGCCTGTGATCCATGCTAGACTTTGGGAGTTCAATGATATGTTAGCAATTGTGCAGGTCGTGCACAGGCCTGTTATGATTACTTCAGCCCTAACTTGTATGGAGTATCTTGATATCTTTGCTCCTCCCCATCTTTAGGCTCTCAAAATCTTATCACTCCCTGTTCTGCAAATTTCCCTGAGTTTTAGGATGGGGAGAGATTAGGCAGGCCTGGTTCCAGATGGTTGATGTAGAGTCTCTGATTTTCTGAATTATGCTTTGTTGATTTTTTTTTTCAGTTTTGCTGCTCCTGCACTGCCCTTGGTTGCATCCTGATGGGTATTGGATATCACCCCCTGGCCAGAGATAAAATGCTGTTAAAATAGAGTCTTAATATAAGAGTAAATTCAAAGGTAGATGGAATTAGAGTAGGAGACCACTGTGAGGGGGGAGTCAAACTCTCATTTGCAGGATGATTACCTTCTATCTGCCAGACTCTATGCCCTCCCATTCTGGTGAGATCATACATCATCAGACGCAAGTGATCGGTAAGAACAGTATGCGAGCCCAACCAGATGTCTCATTACTTACTTGCAGTCCATGATGGTGGCCTATTTTCTCTGCTGTAGCATGATCCCCTCTCTCCTTGCTTCTGATCGGGGCCTCCTTCCCCTTCCCTCGCTGCTTAAAATCTTTGCAATTACTGTAGGTATTACAGAGATTTATCTTTGAGTGTGTCACTAAGTGGGTTTGATGCTAGGATCCACCTATTAGGGAATACATATGGCACTTAATTTTCTGTGTCTGGGATACTTCCGTCAATATAATTGTTTCTAATTCCATCCATTTCCTAGCAAATTTCATTAATTCATCATTTTTGAAGCCTGAATAGTATTCTATTGTATAAATGTACCACATTTTCTTTATCCACTCATCAACTATTGGGCATTTGGGTTAATTCCATGACTTTGCTATTGTAATCAGTGCTGCTATGAACATGGTTGTCCTGCTATCGAGGTGAATTTTTGCTGTAGGGGGATTATTCCCAAAAGTGGAATAGCAGGATCGTATGGCATTTCAATCTTTTACTTTTTTAAGAATCGCCAGACGGCTCGCCAGAGTGGTTGTATGAGCCTGAATTCTCACCAGCAATGTAGGAGAGTTCCCTTCTCTCCACATTCCCTCCAGCATTTTGTTTCTTTCTTTAAAAGGAATTTTTGACATATTATTAGCATTTAAGATCCCTATGGGTTTACATCCCAAAATCTTGGGGATTTTCTAGAAGTACTTCTGTCTCTCCTGTCTCCCATCTCCTCATTCCCCCTCATGTATTTTTTCCAATTATTCCCTCCCTCTCTCCACTTGTGGTGGTATCTTAAAACTCCACTTTAAAATGTTTCACTTTAACTGCTCCTTCCCATCTACTTATTCTTTGATACCATCTAATTTTCTGGCTGTTACAATAATTCTAAACCAGGTACATTGTAAAGGTATCTGTACTAGCAGCTGCATATAAAAACATGTGGTGTTTTTTTTTTGTGTCTGAGATACTTCACTCAATATTAAATTCCCCAATTCCATCCATTTACCATTTAATTCCATAATTTCATCCTTTTTGGTGACTGAACAGTATTCCCTTGTGTTATATGTACCATATTTAAATTACCCATTCTTCTGCTGATGGGCATGTTGTCTGATTCCATCTTCTTCCTATTGTGACATAGGTTTCCAATGAACATAGGTGAAAAAGTGTCTTTATAGCAAAATGTAGAGAATTTTGGGACTATTTCTAGGAGTGTTAGAACTGTGTTTTATGGCAGTTCCATTTTTAGCTTTCCGAGGAACCACCACACTGATCTCCATAGACTCTGTACCAGTTTACACTCCCAACAGCAGGAAGTGATCCCTTTTCCCCACATCCTTGCTGGTATTCTCTGTTGGTTGTGTTCTTTATCTTTCCCATTCTGACTGGGCTACGATGGTATCGCAGGGTAGATTTAATTTATATTTCTCTGATGATCAGGGAAGTTGAGCATTTTTTCAGACATTTGTTTGACATTTCAATTTCTTTTTGAGTGAAGTCTTTGTTTAGTTGCAGGTCAATATTTTACATGGATGTTTGCTGTCTCAGTGTGTAGTTTCTTTCTTTTTTTTTTTTTTTACTATAGCTCTGTAGTATAGTTTGAAATATGGTATGATGATATCTCCAGCAGTCTTTTCAATGCTCAAAAGTGTGTGGCTAAATGTGTTATTTTGTTCTTCCATATAAATTTGTAGATTTTTTTCCATTTCAGTGAACAATTTCATTGGGATTTTGATTGGAATTGCATTGAATCTGTATACTGCCTTGGGTAAGATGGTCATTTTCACAATTCACAATCACAATTCACAATCGATTGATCCAATTGACCCATGAGCAAGGAAGGTTTTTCCACTTTCTAGTATCCTTTTTAATTTCTTTCAGCAGTGTTTTTTAGTTTCCATTGTACGAGTTTTTATTTCCATTGGTTAAATTTACTCCAAGGTAGTTTATTTTCTTTGTAGCTATGGTGAATGGGATTGACTCTCATTTCTTTTTCAGCTTGTTTGTCTCTGGTGTATAGGAAGGCTACTGATTTTTGTATGTTGATTTTGTAGCCTGACACTTTTACTGAAATTGTTTATTAATTCGCAGCTTCTTGGTGGAGTCATGTGGATCTCTCAAGTATGGAACCATATCATCAATAAATAGGGATACTTTATCTCTTTCCTTACCTATCTGTATCCCTTTATCTCCTTTTCTTCCCTTATTTCTCTAGGTAGGACTTCAGGCACAATATTGAAGAGAAGTGGTGACAGTGGACAGCCTTGTTTTGTTCCCAATCTAAGTCAGAATGCTTCATTTTTACCTATATAGAATGATGCTTGCTTTAGACTTGTCATATATAGCCTTTATGGAAATAGGTCCCCTCCATGTCTGTTTTCTCCAAAGCTTTTATTATGAAAAAATGTTGAATTTTGTCAAAGGCCTTTTCTGCATCTACTGAGAGGATCATATGGTTTTTGTTTTTCAGTCTGTTAATATGGTGAATCACATTTGTTGATTTACGAATGGTAAAACATCCTTGCATTCTTGGTATGAATATGAATCAATCTTTGTGTATGACCTTTTGGATGTTTTTGGATTTGGTTTGCTAGGTATTTTAATGAGGATTTTTGCACATGTTTATTAGTGATATTAGTCTCTGATTCTCTTTCTTTGATGTGTCTTTCTTTAGTATTGGAATGAGCGTTATATTGGCTTTGTTAGAAAGAGTTTGGGAGTTTTCCTTCTTTCTCTATTTTATAGAATAATTTGAAGAATAATGGTGTTAGTTCTCTGAAGGCCTGGTAGAATTCTGCACTGAATCCATCTGGTATTGGACTTTTTTTAGTTAGAAGAGTTGTAATTACTATTTTAATCTCATCTTTTGTTATTGGCCTGTCTTGAGTCAATTTTGATTGGTCACATGTGTTTAGGACTCCATCCATTTCCTTTATTTTTTTTAATTTTTTAACATTTTTTATTATTATGTCTGCTCATACAAACTTAATAGGTAGACCAGTTCCTTCCCCTCTCCTCCTCCCCCCAAACCCCCTGTTCCCCCTCCCTCCCTCCCCATCTCCCAGTGCCTCCCCCCAAATTCCCAGAGATTCCTTTATTATGTATGCCTAACTCTCCTCTAGGTCCTCCTCTCAGATGACGTACAAGGACCCAGTGGCATTTCCCTGAACCCTTTCTCGTGTTCCCCTTAAGCATAGGAACACTACTGTGGCTGTCAATCCCGTGCCTCCAAGGATCTTGGTGCCTTTAGTCGATGTTAGACTTTGTGAGGTCAATAGTGTGTTGGACATTGCGCAGGGCATGCAAAGTCCTATTATGATTGCTTCAGCCCTAACTAGTGTGGAGAATCTTCAAATCATTGCTCCTCCCATCCTTTTGCTCTTACAATCTTACTGCCCCCTCTTCCGCAAATGTCCCTGAGCTTCAGGATGGGGGGAGATTAGGCTGGCTTAGTTCTATGTGGTTGATATAGAGTCTCTGAAGTTCCATCCATTTCCTTTAGATTGTCCAATTTATGAAAATATAAATTTGTAAATTATGTCCATATGATTCTCTGGATTTCTTCATATCTGTTGTAATCTCCCTCTTTTCATTTCTGGTTTTGTGGATTTGAGTGTTCTCACTCTTCTTTTGGTTAGTGAACCTAAAGGTTTGTCAATCTTATTTTTTCAAAACAAGCTCTTTGGGGCTGGAGAGGTGGCTCAGGGGTTAAGCTTCTACCTTGCAGGCAGAAGGTCCTGAGTTCGGATACTAGACCCCACGTATAGTCACCTGGCAGAAGTGGGAGCAGCCTGCGTCTCTGGTCCTGGTAGGGCGGAGCCTGTGAATCCCGGGGCAGAGTAAACAAGGAGGAGGTGGAGGTGTCCATGGTGTTCCCCGAATTCAGCTTACACACACACATACATACACACACACGCACATATGCATACACTCACAATTGAATAAATAATAAATAATAAAAAAATTAAAAAAAAAAACAGCTCTTTGTTTCACTGAGATTGTGTATTGTCTTTTTCATTCCAATCCATTGATTTCTGTCCAGATCATGGAAATTTCTTCCCATGTGCTACTTTTAGGATAGGTTTGTTTCTTTTTTTTCTAAGGCTTTCAGGTATAACATGAAGTCATTTACTCAGGATCTTTCCTTTTCATGATGTAACTATTTAGTTGTATAACATTTTCTCTTAGATAGAACTGCTTTCAGTGTGTCCCATAGATTTTGGTAGGCAGTATCTTCATTTTCACTGGCTTAAAGGAAGTTTTTAAATTCCATTTTTATTTCATTTTTGACACTCAAAAGTGTGTTATTTAGCTTCCATGAGTTTGCGTGGTTTCTATTGCTTTCTTTGTTGTAACTATCTACGTTTATTCCATGATGGTCAGATAGTATGCAATGAATGATTTCAATTTTTCTGGGTATATGGAGATTTGATTTGTGTCTTATTATATGATCTATTTTCAAGAATGTCCCATGAGCTCCTGAGTAGAATGTGCATTCTTTGGTGTTTTCATGAAATGTTCTGTAGATATCTGTAAGGTCCATTTGATTTATAATTTCATTTAACTTCAATTTGTCTCTGCTTAGCTTTTGATGCCATTGTCCTATTCAATGCTATGAGTAGAGTATTGAGGTCTCCTACTACTACTGTGTTTGGGATGATTAGTTTCTTTGTATCCTGTGCTTTATGAATTTGGGTGCTTCTATGTTTGATGTTGTTATGGTTACATTTCAGTGTTAAATTGACAGTTGAGGACAATTTAAGGCACAGCTGTGGAAAGTTAACAGACCCTTGAACAAGTCTACAGGTACTTGATTAATCAATGAGGAAAATCTAGCCCATAGTGGGCTGTAATTTCCAGTATTGGACCTGATAATAGAAGGTGCAAGGAGAAGGCACTTGCTCTTCCCTTATCTTGTGTTGACTTGTTGTTGAGGTCATTCTTTGAGCATTGTTCACTTTTTAGAGCAGAACTGCATTCATCATTGCTGCTGTCATTACTGCCTTCATTCTTCACTGATGCAGAGATCCATCCTTTTTGCTTTGCCACTGTTCCAGCTGCATTTGGAGCTTGATGTCTAGACCTTGCTGTTGTTTGCTGTTTATCAGTGACATTAGAGCATAGCATCTCCAACCCTCCAATTCTTTGGCTTTGTGAGACATTCTGATCAAGAACGAAGCAGCTACTTTGATGGACACTATTTTTAATTGTGAATTACTTTATTTTTATTTTAGTACATTTTGTTTTATTTATATATATTATATTATTTATATTTATTACAATTTATTTTAGTTTAATAAACTTATTTATATGTATTGGATTCTAGAGATTATGTTCTTCAGAGAACCCTGACTAATACAGGTGCATATATGTTTAAGATTGTAAGATCTTCTTGTTAGAATTTTCCCTCAACTAAGGCAGAGTACCCATTTGTATCTATTATGGTTTGCTTTAGTTTGAAGTCTATTTATGTTTAATATTAATGTTCTGGTATTTTGTAATCATATTTTAGCATAGTATATTCTGGTTTACTAGATCAGATTAGAAAGAATTTTCCAATCTTCGAATTTGATAATCATTGTTAGCCAATTACATTTGTCATATTCTGACTTCAATATCAAATTTGCTATTGTACGAACATTTAAAGTAAATATTGGTGGTTAGTTCTTAAATAATGTCATGCAAGCTATGCCAGTATTATATAAGTCAGACAACCCCATAAACATGGGTAAAATAAGTTGTATTATTTTTAATATATCAACTTTTACAGCATGTCTCCTTTTCATAGAAATTACATAGCAGAAAGTATTTTGAGTGTTTTTTATTTTATATGTTACACATTTTATTACATTTTTTCCTAGTTACATAAGCTAATTAGGTACCCTCCTTTTTCTCCCTCCCTTTCTCTTTCTCCCATTATAATTCCAATCTCCCCCTTCCTACTCTAACCCCCTCCCTCTCACCCTTTTTGTTCCTTCATTATCTCTTGGTGCTTCCTGCTTTCTCCCATCCTCCAGAGCATCTGTTTATGTGGGCACTGAATTTCTTCCTGAGTCATCTACACTAGTGAGGATTTAGGACTCAGCGGCATAGCTTGGGGCCCCTTCTTGGGCTGCCTGCTAGTATGGGAATTCTATTATGACTGTTTAACCCCTTGCCGCTAAGGATCCTACTTTCAGAAGCCTTCTCCCCTGTGATCCCTACTACGTTTTGGGGAGTTGTTGACATTTCAGCCATTGGACAGGTCTGGACAGGTCTGGTAAGGTCCAATCACATTGTGGCTATATCTTGGCTGCTACAGCCCTGAGTTGTGTGGAGTATCTTGCATATCATTGGTCATCCTCATCATTGGCTCTTACAATGTTTAAACAAAGATTTTAGTATAAGAGGAGATTCAAAGGTAGGTAGAAGAATAGGAGTAGGACATAGCAGTGAATGGGGTCAGTCTCCCATTTGCCAGTAGGTTATCTCTTACTGCCAATTCCTATACCCTCCCTGACTGGGGAGATCAAACCTATTCAGTCCCAAGTGTACGGGAAGCAAAGTGAGAATGAGCTGCATCTGATGTCTCACTACTTACATGTAGTACATGACCATGGCTTAACTTCTCTTTGATGCAAATCTCTATTGAAGATTGTTCTTTTATCTCCTTTTCTTTGAGGTCTTCTTTCCCCTCTTTGCTGATCATAATCCATTATAATTACAGTGGGTGTTATAGAGATTTATGTATGCATATGCCATTAAGTGAGTCTGGAACTAGGATCCACTTATTAGGGAGTACATACAACATGTATCTTTCTGTGTCTGGGATACTCACTCAGTATAATTTCTTCTAATTCCATCCATTTCCTGGCAAATTTCATTAATTCATTTTTTTTGATGGCTGAGTAGTATTACACTGTATAAATGTACCACATTTTCCTTATCCACTCATCAACGCTTGGGCATTTGGGTTGATTCCATGACTTTGCTATTTTAAATACTGCTGCAATGAACATAGTTGTGCTCACGTCAGTCAACTGAATTTTCACATTGTGGGGGATTATTTGCAGAAGTGATATAGCAGGCTCATATGACATTTCAATCCTTAACCTTTTTAGAAATTTCTATAGTGATCACCAGAGTGGTTGTTCAAGCCAGCATCTCCACAAGCAATGTATGAGAGTTCCATTCTCTCCACATGCTGTCCCCATTTGGTGTTTTTTGTATTGTGGATTTTCACCATCCTGATTGGGGTAACATGATATCTCAGATTAGTTTTGATTTGCATTACCCTGATGACTAGGGATGTGGAGGGTTTTTTAAGATATGGAGGCTTTAATTTCATCCCTTGAAAAGTTTGTTTTGAGTTCTGAGGTTCCATTTTCTAATTGGGTTATTTATCTCCTTGATGTTTAATTTTGTAAGTATTTTGTGCACTCTGGATAATAGAGCTTTATTAGATATGTGGTTAGTGAAGATTCTCTCCCATTCTCTGGGTTGCTTATTTGCTCAGTTTATAATCTCTTTATCTGAACAGAAGCTTTTTAATTTCCTAAGATCCCATTTGTTGAGTGTTGGTTCTAGTGATTGTACTATTGGATTTCTGTTTAGGAACTGTTGGCCTAGCCCAATCAGCTCACAGGAGTTCTCTATCCTTTCTCCTAGGAATTTCATAGTCACTACGCTAATATTAAGGTCCTTGACCCACTTGCAATTAATTTTTGTGCATGGTAAGAACTAAAGGTTCAGTTTTATTCTTCTGCATGTGGATCTCCAGTTTTGCCAGCACCATTTGTTGAAGATGCTGTTCTTTTTCTATTGAGATTTTTGGGCCCATTTCTCAAAGATCAAATGGCTTTAATTTTGTGGGCTTCTACCTGGGCCTTCAAACCTTATCCATTGATTTATGTGTCTGTTTTGGAGCCAGTACCAGGCTGTTTTTATTATTATGGATTTGTAAGGTAGATTAAGTTTTGGTATAGTGCTAACTCCAGAAGTGTTTTTGTTACTCAGGATTATTTTTGTTATTTTGGGCCTTTTGTGCGTTCATATGAATTTTGAAATTGTTTGGACAATTTCTTTAAAGCAATGCTTTGGAATTTTTAATTGTAAAGCATTGAATCGGTATATTGCTTCTGGTAAGATGGTCATTTTTATGATGTGACTTCTGCTAAACCAGGAGCATGGAAGGTCTTTCCATTTCCTGGTCTCTTCTGTAATTTCTTTCTTTAGGATTTTGAAGTTTTAATTATAAAGGGAAATAAATTCTTTGGTTAGATTTGTACCAAGGTATTTCATTATTTAGGAGCTATAGTAAATGTGATTATTTCTCTTAGGACTTTTTTCAATTTTTTTCAACTTTGGTGTATAAAAAGGCCAATCATTTTGCACATTTATCTTAAAACTTGCCACTGTGTTAAACTTATGGATTAGTTCCACAAGTTTCCTGGTGGAGTTCTTAGAATCTCTCAGGTATATGATCATGTCATATGCAAATAGAAATACCTTGACTTCTTCCTTGTAGATTTCAATCCCTTTTATCTCCGTCTCTTGTCTCATGGCTCCAGGTAAGACTACAAATACAATATTGAATAGAAATAGTGAAAGTGGATAGCCTTGTCTATTTCCTGATTGAAGTGGGAATACTTCAAGTTTCTCCTCGTTACGTATAATCCTTGCTGTTGGCTTGTTATTATGCTTTTATTATGTTGATATAAGTTCTTTCCATTCCAACTCTCTTGGGTATTGATCCTAAAAGGGTGTTTGACTTTGTCAACACCTTTTTCTGCATCTATCAAGAGATTCATGCGATCTTAGACATTTGTCGATTTGCATATGTTGAATCAGGCATGTGTGTCTGGGATAAATCCAACCGATCACAGTGAATAATCTTTTAGATATTTTTGAATTGGTTTTGCTAAGATTTTGTTGAGAATCTTTGAATCTTTGTTCATCAAAGAGATTGGCTATAGTTTTCTTGTTAAGTGTATTATCTTTCTTAGGTTTGAGGATTAGTATGATGTTAGCTTCCTAGAAAGAATTTAGAAGTGTTCCTTCCTTCACTATTTTATGGAATATTTTAAGGAATAGTGTTGTTAGTTGTTCCTTGAATGTCTTGCAGAATTCTGTGCTGAATCCATCTGGTCCAAGACTTTTTTTGGTGGGAAGAGTTAAGATTATTTCATTAATTTCCTCATTTGTCAGAGGACAATTTAAATGGTTTAAAACTTTATGATTCAGTGTAGGTAAGTCGTGCTTACTCAGGAATTCATCCATTTCTTTCAGGTTATCAAATTTCGTGGACTATAAGTTTTAGAAATATGACCATATAATTCTCTGAATTCTTTGTGTATCAGTTGTGGTAACTTCATTTTCATTTCTAATTTTGTTAATGTGGGTTTTCTCTCTCTTGATTTTGGTTAATTTATCTAGAGTTATATCAATCTTATTGATTCTTTCAAAGAACTAGCTTTTTGTCTGATTGATTATTTGTATCTTTTTTTTATCTCAATTTTGTATATTTCTCCCCTGATTTTGCTAATCTCCTCTCTTCTACTGCTTTTGGGATCAGATTGCTCTAGTGTCTCTAAAGCTTTAAGCTGCATTGTTAAGTTATTTACTTGTGATATTTCGGTTTTGTTGATATAGGCATTGAGACTTATAAACTTACTGCTTAGGACAGCTTTCATTGGGTTCCAGATATTTTAATATGTTATATTTTCATTATTGTTTGCTACTAGGAAATCTTTTTTTTATTTCCACTCATACAAACTTAACAGGTACACCAGTCCCCCTCCCTCCAACTCCCTATCCCTCTGTGCTCCCCTCCACTCTCTCTTCCCTCCCCATCTCCCAGGGCCTCCCTCTCCCATCCTCAGACCATCCTTTAATGTTCATGCCAAACTTTCCTCTGTGTCTTCCTCTCCAATGAGGTGCAAGGACCCAGTAGCATTTCCCAGAACCCTTTCCTATGTTTCCGTTAAGCATAGGAACACTACTGTGGCTGTCAATCCCTTGCCTCACAGGATCCTAGTGCCTTTAGCAAATGCTAGACTTTGTGAGGTCAATAGTGTGTTGGTCACTGCGCAGGGCATGTAAAGTCCAAATATGATTGCTTTGGCCATAACTTGTATGGAGAATCTTGCATGTCATTGCTCCTCCCATCCATGTGCTCTTACAATCTTAACACCCCTTCTTCTGCAAAATTCCCTGAGATTCAGGATGGGAAGAAATTAGGCTGGCCTAGTTCCAGATGACTGATATAGAGTCTCTGATGTTCTGGATTATGATTTGTTGATTTTTTTTCAGTTTTGCTGCTCCTGCAATACCCCTGGCTCCACCCTGATTGGTATTGAATGTCACCCCCTGGGCAGAGATAAAAACCTGTTAAATTAGAGTCTTGCTTTAAGAGTATATTCAAAGGAAACCACGGTGAGGGAGGGGTCAATCACCCATCTACGAAAAGGTTACTTTCTATCTGCCAGACTATACACCCTCCCCTTCTGGTAAGATCACACCCCATTAGTTGTAAATGATCAGGAAGTAAAGTCTGTGAACTTAACCAGATGTCTCATTACTTAATTGCAGTCCTTCATGGTGGGCTATTTTCTCTGCTGTAACATGGTCCCCTCTCTCGTTACTGGTGTGGCCCTCCTTCCCCATCCCTCCTGTTCATAATCTTAGCAATTACTGTAGTTATTACAGAGATTTATCTTCGAATGTCTCTAAGTGGGTTTTGTACTAGGAGCCACCTATTAGGGAGTACATACAGAGCTTAATTTTCTGGGTCTGGGATACTTCACTCAATATTTGTTTCTAATCACATTCATTACACAGCAAATTCCATTAATTCATCATTTTTGATGGCTGAGTAGTACTGCATTGTATAAATGTACTACATTTTCCTTATCCACTCATCAACTCTGGACATTTGAGTTGATTCCATGACTTTGCTATTGTAAACACTGCTGCTATGAGCATGGTCGTGCTTGTGCTATCGAAGCAAATTGTTGCTGTATGGGGGGGTTATTCACAAAAGTGGAATCACAGGGTCATATGGCATTTCAATCTTTAATTTCTTTACTAATCTCCAGACAGCTCACAAGAGTGGCTGTATGAGCCTGCATTCCCACCAGCAATGTAGGAGATTTCCCCTCTCTCCACATCCTCTCCAGCATTTGGTGTTGTTTGTATTGTGGATTTTTGCCACCCTAACCGGAGTGAGATCATACCTCAGGGAAGTTTTGATTTGCATTTCCCTTATGGCTAAGGATGTGGAACGTTTTTTAAGATATTTGTTAGACATTTTAATTTCATCCCTAGTAAAGTTTCTTTTAAGTTCCAAGGACCATTTTTTTAATCAGGCCATTTGTTTCCTTAGTGTTTAGTTTTCTGAGTTCTTTGTGCACTCTGGATAAAATAGCTCTATCAGATGTGTGGTTAGGGAAGATTTTCTCCCGTTCTGTGGGTTGCCTTTGAGCTCGTGTGACAATCTCTTTATCTGAACAGAAGCTCTTTAATTTCACAAGATCCCAACTGTTGAGAGTTGGTAGCAGTGATTGTGCCATTGGATGTCTGTTTAGGAAGTGTTGGCCTAGCCCAATCAGCTCGAGGGAGTTCCCTATCCTTTCAACTATGGTTTTTAAAGTCTCTGGCCTGATATCAAGGTCCTTGATCCATTTGGAATTAAGTCTTGTACATGGTGACAAGTACGGGTCCAGCTTTAATCTTCTGCATGTGGAGATCCAGTTTTGCCAGCACCATTTGTTGAAGATGCTGTTCTTTTTCCATTGGATTCTTTGGGCCCCTTTGTCAAAGACCAAATGGCTGTAACTTTGTGGGCTTATATCTGGGTCTTCAATCCTTATCCATTGATCTGTGTGTCTATTTTGGAGCCAGTACCAGGCTGTCTTTACAACTATGGATTTGTAGTATAGACTTAGGTTTGGTATGGTAATACCTCCAGCTGTGTTTTTGTTACTCAGGATTGTTTTTGCTATCCTGGGTCTTTTGTGCCTCCGTATGAATTTTGAGATTGTTTGGTCAACTTCTTGAAAGAATTGCTTTGGGATTTTAATTGGTATAGCATTGAAGTTGTATATTGCCTTTGGTAGGATGGTCATTTTTACGATGTTGATTCTGCCAATTCAGGAACATGGGAGGTCTTTCCACCTTCTGGTGTCTTCTGCAATTTCTTTCTTTGGGTTTTAAAGTATTCATCGTAAAGGTCTTTTACCTCTTTGGTTAGGTTTATACCAAGGTATTTCATTTTTGGTGGGGGGCAATAGTAAATGGGATTGTTTCTCTCAGGGCTTTTTCACTTCTTTCATTCTGGGCATATAGGAGGGCCACTGATTTTTGCACATTTATTTTGTATCCTGCCACCCTGCTGAACTTCTTAATTAGTTCCAGGAGCTTCCTGGTGGAGTTTTTGGGATCACTCAGGTATAAGATCCTGTCATCTGGAAATAGGGATAGCTTGACTTCTTCCTTACCGATTTGAATCACTCTTATTCCCTTTCTTGTCTTATGGCTTCAGCTAAGACTTAAAGTACAATATTGAATAGAAGTGGTGAGAGTGGACAGCCTTGTCTCGTTCCTGATGGAAGTGGGAATGCTTCCAATTGTTCCCCATTGAGCATAATCCTTGCTGTGGGTTTGTTGTAAACAGCTTTTATTATATTGATAAAGGTTCCTTCCATTCCTACTGTCTCTAGCATTTTGATCATAAAAGGCTGTTGGATCTTGTCAAAAGCTTTTTCTGCATCTTTCGAGAGTATCATGTTGTCTTGGACTTTGGACTGGTTTACATGGTGAATTACATTTACTGATTTGCGTATGTGGAACCAACCTTGTGTGCCAGGGATGAAGCCTACTTGGTCCCTGTGAATAATCTTTTTAATATGTTTTTGAATCCGATTTGCTAAAACTTTGTTGAGAATCATTGCGTCTGTGTTCATCAGAGAGATCGGACTATACTTTTCTTTTTTAAGTGAGTCTTTATTAGGTTTTGGGATTAAAACGATATTAGCTTCATAGAAGGAATTTGGTAGTGTTCCTTCCTTTGCTTTTTGATGCAACAGTTTAAGGAGTATTGGTGTTATTAACTCCTTAAATGTCTGGTAGAACTCTGTGCTGAATCCATCTGGTCCAGGACATTTTTTGGTGGAAAGATTCGAGATTACTTCCTCAATTACCTTATATGTTATAAGACTATTTAAGTAATTCACAACTTCCTGATTCAATTTAGGTAAGTTTTGTTTACTTAGAAATTCATCCATCTCTTTTGTGTTGTCAAACTTCACCAAGTATAAGTTTTTGAAATATGATGTTATAATTCTCTGTATTTCTTGGGTATCGGTAGTGATAACTCCATATTCTTTTCTAATTTTGTTAATTTGGGTTTTCTCTCTCTTGCTTTTGGTTAATTTAGCTAGGGGTGTGTCAATCTTATTGATTTTTTCAAAGAACCAGCTTTTTGACTGGTTGATTTTTTTTCTATCATTTTCTTAATCTTGATTTCAGATATTTCTCCCCCTATTTTGCTAATCTCCTCTCTTCTACTACTTTTGGGATCAGATTGCTCTAGTTTCTCTAAAGCTTTAAGCTGCATTGTTAAGTTGTTTATTTCTGATGTTTCCATTTTTTTGATGTAGGCATTAAGAACTATGAACTCCCTCTTAGGACAGCTTTCATTGTGTCCCAGAGATTTTGGTAAGTTGTATTTTCATTATCATTCACTTTCAGGAAATCTTGAATTTATTTTTTAATTTTTTCCTGAATCCAGTTCTCATTCAGCATCATATTGTCAAGTTTCCATGAGTTAGTGTATTTTCTCTTGTTTGTTGTGTTGTGGATGTCCAGCTTTAGCCCGTGGTGGTCTGATAGGGCACAGGTTAGAATTTCAACTTTTTTGTATAAGTGCAGATTCATTTTGTGGCCCAATATGTGATCTATTTTGGAGAAAGTTCCATGTGCTGCTGAGAAAAATATGTATTCTTTGGTACGTGGGTGAAAAGTTCGATAGAGAACTGTAAGGTCCATTTCTTTAAGGGTTTGATTAAGGTCCCAAGTGTCTCTGTTAAGCTTTTGACCTGTTGATGTATCCCATGTTGAGAGGGCGGTGTTGAAGTCTCCAAGAATTATCATTTGGGGGTTAATTTCTTGCTTTAGACACTGTAGGGTTTTCTTAATGAATGTGGAGGGGCCCGTATTGGGTGCATATATGTTCAGTGTTGTGAAGTCTTCCTGGTGAATTGAACCTGTTACTAAAATGTAGTATCCATTCGTGTCTCTTATAATTTTCTTTGGTTCGAAGTCCACTTTGTCTGATAGCATAATGGCTACCCCTGCCTGTTTTCTGCTTCCATTTGCTTGCAGAATTGTTGACCAACCTTTTATTTTTAGTATGTGCCTATCTTTTGTGGTGAGATGGGTTTCCTGCAGGCAGCAGATTGATGGATTGTGATTTTTAATCCATGTTTGTAATCTTTGTCTCTTGATTGGTGAATTAATTCCATTAACATTTAATGTTATAATGGAGAAACTATTTTTAATTCCAGACATTTATTATGTTTAGTAGTTTTTATAAGTATATTGCTTCGCTTTCAATGGTGTTATACTTGCCTTCTGTTCTCCTGGATATGCCTGTTTTTTTCTTCATGCTTGAGTATCATTTCTAGCATTTTTTGAAGGCCTGGTTTGGTAGACATGTATCCCTTGAAGTTTTCTTTGTGCTGGAATATTTTTCTTTCTCTCTCTATCATGATGGATAGTTTTGCAGGGTAAATCAGCCTGGGTTGACATTTTTGCTCATTCAATACTTGAAGTATGTCTCTCCAAGCTCTTCTTGCTTTTACTGTTTTGACTAAGAAGTCATTTGTTATCTTAATAGGTTTACCTTTAAAAGTGACTTGTTTTTGCAAAAGGAAATCAACAAATCACAATCCAGAACTTCAGAGACTCTATATCAACCACCTAGAACTAGGCCAACTTAGTCTCTCCCCATCCTGAAGCTCAGGAAATTTGCGCATGAGGGGGTGGTAAGAGTGTAAGAGCAAAAGGATGGGAGGAGCAATGATATGTAAGATACTCTATACTAGTTAGGGCTGAAGCAATCATAATTGGACTTTGCATGCCCTGCACATTGTCCAACACACTGTTGACCTCACAAAGTCTAGCATCTGCTAAAGGCACCAAGATCCTTGGAGGCAAAGGATTGGCAGCCACAGCAGTGTTCCTATACTTAACAGGAACACGGGAAAGGGTTCAGGGAAAGGCCACTGGGTCCTTGTATGTTATCGGAGAGGAGGGCTCAGAGGAAAATCAGTCATCCACAAGAAAGGACTCTCTGGGAATTGGGGCGTGAGGCACTGGGGGATGGGGAGGGAGAGGGGTGGAGAGGGGGAGCAGGGGGTACGGGGGAGGAGGAGGGAGGGAGGGAATTGGTGTACCTAATAAGTTTGTATGAGCTGAAATAAAAAAAAATCAAATAGCATTTGATTCAAATATGACATTCAACAATGCTATTACTAGGTAGCTTCTTTCTCTCAGTTTTATAAAGTTAATAATAATAAATTCTTATTAATGCAATAGCTCACAAAGTGAAAAAAAAAGTGACTTGTTTTTTCTCCCTTGAAGCTCTCAGCACCAGTTCTTTATCTTGAATGTGGAGTGTTTTAACTATTATTTGCCGTGGCGTGCTTCTGTTTTGGTCGTATCTGTTTGGGGTGCGGAATGCCTCTTGTATATGGATGGGCCTCTCTTTTTTTAGATGAGGAAAGTTTTCCTTGATGATCGTTTGAAAAATATCCTCAGGGGTGGTATTTTGCGATTTTTGCTCTGGTATTCCATGAATACGCATGTTAGGCTTCTTCAAGGTGTCCCATATCTCTTGGATATTTCTCTCACGTATATTTTTGGCTTTAACAACCTCTTCCATTGAGCTGGTTACTACTCCCACTTTATCTTCAAGGTGTGAAATTCTGTTTTCTGCTTCGTTAGTTCTGTTGATAAGACTCTCTGTGGAGTTCTGGGTTGAAGATAACTTGTCTTGTAGCTCAGTTTTAAACTCTGCTTGAGTCTGTTTAAACTGCTCTATGCCAGTTTTGTTTCTTGCACTGTTTTTCTCAACTCCTCCAAGTGTCTGTTGTGTTCCTCTTCAAAGTGATTGATTCGATTATGTAATTCCTCCCGGATTTCCTCTTTCATAGTATTGAACATGGTAATGATCATATTTTGAAAGTCGTTATCCTGGGTCAGGCTTCCTTGGCCATTTTCCGTGGGTTTGTTCTGGTTGGAGTCTAACATTATGGGATTAATTTCTTCTGTGGGAAATTTGTTTACCTGAGTGTTGCTTCCCATGGATTTGCACTTTGACTTTGGCATTGTCGTTTTAACTCTTAAGATCTTTCAATTTCACTAAACTGAATTATTTGGCCTGGGCGTGGGCAGGGACAGAGTTTACCTAGGTCGCGGATAAGGCCCTGCTGGACCCCACGCTCGTCCCGTCCTGCAGAGTGGAGTGGGGAAGGGAGGATGGGGGCATCGGTGTGGAGCTATTTAACCCAAGGGAGCTGGGGCGGGCCCGGGTGCAGGGGGAGGTCCTCCTCGCCCCTGGGCCCTGCGTGCGGCTCCGGCTGGATGGTGGGGTAGGAGCTGGGTCCCTTGGGATGACCTGGGGTTCTGGTGGGCGGGCACGGGCAGAGCTTACCTAGGTCGCGGATGAGGCCCGGCTGGACCCGGGGCACGAGTCCGGTCCAGCGGAGCGGGGTGGGGAAGGGAAGATGGGGGTGTCAGCGTGGAGCTATTTAACTTGAGGAGAGCTGGGGCTGGGCCAGGTGCAAGGGGAGGTCCTCCTCGTCCCTCGGCCCTGCGTGCGGCTCTGGCTGGATGGTCCAAAGATGTGATCTTGATGCATGACTGTTGTCAGATGGGGTCTCTTTCCTGAATGCCAGGATTAGGAGGAGATCAGGTCTCTATGAAACTGAGAGAGAAGAAGACTAAATAAAAAAGAGTCTTCCCCAACACCTGAATATGGGCAGTCAGCACTTCATATCAGCTGTGGAGACAAAGACTTCTTGGATGATGGAAAAGCCTGTGCGGTTCTTCATAGAAACACAAGTGAAGAGTGAGGTGAAAGTCATGGAAAACAACCTGCAGTCCCAACCTGTGAGGAAGGGAAAATCACTGCTGTAGCCCAGAGGGGAGGCCTTATCAATGATCCTATCCAGGAAGCTGAAACTTTGATAATATTCTGCATATGAACTTCTTGAACTGGGAAAGTGTTTTGCTTAATCTCAAGATAAAGAACTAAATCACTCTGTGTTCCAGTTGATCTGGTCAATCATTTTATCTCACACTGGCCTTTATTTTGCAGTGTTCTCCTGAAGATCAAATATGTGTGACCACACCTTGCAGTGAAGACTTATAAAACCAGAAATGCAAGGGATTTTCAAACCTGATAGAAGATCATCTTGCTGCTCTAGGCAATGCTACTGAGTCCTTACAACTCATCAGAAGAGGAGAACCCAGAGGAAAGTTTGACATGCACAGTAAAGGATGCTCCAGGAATGGGGGGAAAGGGGGCACTGGGATAAAGGGTGTGAAGGGGGGAAAGGAAGAGGAAAATGGGGGAGAGAGCAAAGGGATCCAGAGAAGGGAGGGGAATGGGGTACCTATCAAGTTTGTAAGAGTGGAAAAAATTTGAAAAAATTAAACAAAAAGATTGTTTTGCTGCATTGGACCAGGAAAGCATGTGTGCTCTGAATCCAATTAGATGATGATATTGGAAACCAATTTGTTCTTGCACAGAATGTTGCTGGGCCTTTACAAACATTACCTGAGCTGACACAATGCTTGGGATACTTACAGATTCACCCACTCATCTGAGAAGCATGCATGTGTAGATAAGGGATCGGGGTTGGGAAATGCCTTCACACTAATGGCCATGACATTCTTAGGAGTCTTTATATGCAAAGAAAGCACAGACAACACCCTATGAAATGAGTGCAAACAGTACTAGCTCTCTCTGTTTCTGTAAACATTAGAACGAAATTGGGAGAAAAGTGATGCTCCTAAGTCAGCATGGTTATTCCAGAACTTGGGATGCAAAGGCAGCTGCATCACAGCAAGTCCCAGACCAACCTGATGTGAATAGTGAATTCTAGGCCAGCTGGAGATTAATAGCAAGACCATGTTTCAAATGAAATGTGCAACAATCCTTCAGGTGAGCAAGTAAAAATCCCAGGAGTGGGGTTGAATACCTTGCTATGAGTTCTTGGCCTGGGAGGAGTTTGTTAACCAGGAGGAAGCAGGTATCAACCTGGGGGTTCCCAAAGTAATGCCACCTATTGGCGTAAAGCATCTCAAAGTTGGTATGCAAGGTTGGGGAATTTATGTTGGGTCTAAGATTCATAATAGTTCATATTGTCAGATGACAGCATCAAGAAATCCAAGGTATGTCTGGGTATCTGGGAGGGACTTTCTGGATAGAGTTTATTGTTGTCAGAATGCCCAAACAAAATGTCAGGCCATCCTCTGTTCCTCCCAATTGGATAAACAAGAGAATATCAGTGAGGTTACTGCATCCATGTCTCTCTGTTTCACAGCAGCAAGTTCAATGAGGTCATTTGGTCTCATGGATGGTCCTGTTGCAGTGTCTTTCTTATGGTGAAGGAATTCATTCCTTCTTCCTTCACAAAACAAAATAAATCCTTCATTTTTATTACTTCTGTTGCAGTTCATCTGCATAGTTGCTGATAAACGACCATCAAACATCTTAAGGGAACAAGGTGTTTACTCTCTTACAATTCCTGGTTACAGTTCTCAGTCCAACTTGATGGGAGAGCATGCACCAACACCAAGGGCAAAGGAACTGGCCACACCATCACTGCATAATGGCTGAGAGATGGACAATCCATACTTGCCAGACCAGCATGTCTGGCCAAGTGAACAGAAGGATGCCAACTCTTGTAACCACCTCTCCAATTTATCCACATCCTAATCCCACCCACCATGGTCTGGGTCTTCCTCATCAGCTAGACAATCTCCTTCAGGTTTGCTATGGGCTTAACTCAACCATCAGCTCTCTACAACTGTGCCCAGAGCTTAAACGCTCAACAGTCAAGTTGACACCTGTGCTTAACTATGACAGCTTCTTATCTAATATTTGTTCAAAACAACATAAAAGATCATTATCAGGAGGTAGAAACTTCCTCCCTATAGCAGGCTTTTGAAGTGGTTGACTGCTATTCAGACTAGAGGAGACTTTTCATCAGATGGGAATAGGACATGCTGCTTTGCCAATGATCCAGACAAAGACTGTTCACTGTGAAATATGAGCACAAATATTTTGGATGCAACAAAGTATTTTCTGATTGGGTTTAAGACCTATTCCATGCAAGGTGATGCCTGATTGGTACTATAATTAACAAAATCCTGTAGAAGATGATTGAGGAATGTTCCACTCAGGTTTTCAGTGCCTCATTCTTCCACCACATCACAACCATCAGAAAGGCCAAAAGAGGCAGTGTGATACAGGGCAAAGCCTATAGTGGCATGCGAAAGAGGAGCGAGCCAATATAGACTTGCAAAACACAAGCAGCCAATTACAATCTTGACAATGTGCGATAACCGTCTTGCACAAAAGAAACATTCAACAGGCACTGATACTCTTTGAAAAAGGAGAAAAGCAAGAGCAGGGAAAGGGACCCAATGGAAGTTTGTTGAATTAGAGGGAGGCAATGGCAGTCTCACAAAGAGGAAGGGTCGTCTTGGTAACAAGGAAGGGACAATGGCAGTCTTGGAATTGAAATTATGATGTTGTCAAGGTGAGAAAATCTCGAGACATGAAGCCAGAGTTGCCAAGGCAAGCAGATGGAGTGGAGGCCTGTGGCTTGGGTGGAGCAGAGGCATGGAAGAAAGAGGCTGCCCATATTGTCCTCATTGCCACCTCATGTGGCAAGATGAGCATGAAAATCCTTTCCACTTTGGGCAGCTGGCCACCGCAGGGTATTGGAACAACTTCATTGGTGAGGAGCCAGTGAATCTTTGTCTGAGGAATGAGGAAGGTGTTGATAGCCCCTGATCCCAGAAGGCATCGAAGGCAACTGGGACACCCAGGCTAATGTGCAGTCCCAGCACATTAGAGAAAGGGGCCCCCAGGCAGATGGGTCCCCCAGAGATTCACCAAATCTCAGACATCCAAGGGGATCCCAAAGCTGGTGTGCCTCAACTACATGCCTTGCACAACTAGGAAGAGGTGGGGGCAAAACATCTGCTATAAAAAAATTCACCAACTGGGAGGTCAACCAAATGGAAACGGTGTTTACAGATCATCCAAGTCCATCTATTATCATAAGGTAGGTGCCCTATATTAGGTTGGTTAGGTTGGTTCTGTCCCTAGGGGCTCATGTGGGCTGTCCTTTCTTCTGTCCAGACCAATATTCCCCAGGGATCCCCAAACCAGGACCTGTTCTCTGATAGTGCTTCCTCCTCTTCAGAGAAAGTCTAATGGGATCGGATCAATATTTCCATGCAGTGTTGGTAGGAATCAAGCCCGCGTGCTGGTCTCTGACTCTCATTCTTAGAGTGTGCTAAATACATTATAAGCAGAAATGTTGTGTCCTAGACATCTCTCGGACCTTTGAAATTCCAAGTTCAAAATTGGCTGTCAAGGAAGAAGATCTCAACACCCAGATAGAATGCAGTCTAGGGCAGTAAAAGAGCAGTGAAGTGGACAGCAAAAGGCCTGCCATAATGCCTGGTACCAGCTACCTAACAATGTTCACCCAGAATCAGGCCAACCTAATCTCTCCCCATCCCAAGCTCTGGGAACCTCACTGAATAGAGGATGGTGAGATTGTAAGAACCTAAAGATGGAAATGTTCACCATTGGACAAAACATTCCATTCAAGCAGGACTGTTGCATCCAGGAACTCAATGCAGTGAGACTTGTCCTTGCTAGACATGCATAATGACTGACATAACAACATGCCTCCATAGACTATAGAGGAATTCAAGAGAGATAAGAACATGCAGTGGAAATCTTGGGGACTAAATTTGGATGAGTGAAGGAAAATTCTATCAATGGGGTGACCCAAAGAAAGGCAATTTTGTATGCCACAAGAGGCCTGAACCCCCACAAGAGTAGACAAGCCAGAGGAAACCCTGGAGTTCATAGAAGCAGACAGAGAGGAGGGAGTTGGATGGATTGATGAAAGGAAAGGAGGAGCATGGGAAGGAGGGAGCATGGAGGGAAGCAGAGATGAGTACTCAATATACTTGTAAATCTAGAAAAATAAATTACATATAAAAATGTAAATCATCCCAAAAATTGGTTGGCTATGTGTGACACAATCCAGAAGTTGGCTCATTTTGCAAACTACACTGCAAGCACCTGTCCTCTCTTCTCCTTGTCTTTGATGGCACCCCTTCAATTCCCATAGAGGGAGCGATGTAGACACCACTCTGGGAAAGTTATCTGGGCTTGTTCTTTTGTGACTGAGTGACTTCACTGAGCATAAGGTCCACAGACTCTGCTCTTGGTGTTCCTGTCTTAGCCAGTGTGCAGGGTATCCCAATGTGTGGATGTGTTCTCCACACTTCATATGCAGGGGCTCTAGGTTGATCTTCTCTCATGGCTTTTTGAATGGTCTGCTGTGAGCATACCTGGACAAATAACATCTCAAATCCAGGTTCTCTGATCTTTGCGTTTTTTTTTTTCTCCAGAAAAGTTATTGGTGGAGCCAAGATAGGTCGATGCATAATTGTCATCATCACTAACCCCTTTTTCATTAAGGTTGGCGTGGACTGACATTTTTCCCCTCAGGACAAGAGCTTTCCAATGTCTTCCTCACCTCTCCAACACTTATGTTACCAGCTTTTGGTAGATCTGCCACTGGTTGTGACATAATAGCAATAAGATTTTCAAGGGTTGTTTCATTTATATGCTTGCCTTTGCTTCCTATCCCCTCCTTCTCCTCTCTCTGAAAACAAGTGCGAGGGATTCAGCTTGAGGCTCTGTGCATGCTTCACGGTCACTCACCCATTTAACTATGACCCTGGGGCCTCTTTTGTTTTTGCTTTTTCTTCTTCTTCTTTTTTTTTTTTTTCTGTTTGTTTTTGTGTTTGAGAGATTGTCTTTCTATGTAACCCTGGCCAGTGTAGAACTTCCTGTGTCATCCTTGCTGACCTTGACTTAATCTCTTCTTCTGAATTCTCTTCTTCCCACTTGCTTTTGATTCCAAGCCCATCATTCTCCTGCCTGGGTATGCCAACCCTCTTTTCAATTTTTATTTTTGACACTGGGACTCACTAACTTTGTCATTATCTCCTGGGTCAGGTTCCCAAGGAATAGAGCTCTCTGCCACCAGGATGGGATAAATACCCTTTATTATAATCTTTGGTATTTGAGAATTTTTTACTTTCCAAAATTTGACTTTACCTGTCTCTCAGCTCCATACTTCTTTTCTGGTTTCTGCAAATGAAATTTTACTTAAGTCAGCAAAAAGAGTATGAGATGCTGTCATGTTGCACTATTGAAAATAAATGTTCATTTAATTTGTGTTTGCAATGTGTATAATTTGTTCATCATTGATTTTTGTATCTCTGCTCACTTTGAAAATGTTGCTGAAATTATTTGTGTATGTTAATTAAAATTTTTAAATGAGAAAATTATGATTTTCAAGTGCTGTTATAAAACACATCCTAGATTTTGATTGGAAATCCATTACTTTCTCAAAGTGGGTTACGGGAGTTGCAGTCAGGTGCATGTGAGGTGCAGTGAGGACTTTGAAAGAAGCATAGCATGAGTGTAGCATGGAGCATGTTCTCCACAGCAATGAATAATGAATGCCTGTGGCTTTTTTTCCACAAGAAGTTTCTCTGAAAACATATTGATGCGAATGATAAGCAAATACAGGTCAGTAAATATGACAAAGGATATGGTTGGGCAAGTAATCTCTATTCTCCTCCAGGTCTTGGATAGTTTTTGTCCTGAAAGTTTTAAATTGGTGTGTTTTTAATGACTTATTCTGATATTTGACTTTCTTTTCTACAAGGTATACTAATTTTCAGATTTTATATTGCAGTCAGGCATATTGTTTAATTTGTTTACTACTCATTTTATTTTCCAACCATACAATCAATGTCAAATAACTTTAATACATATTCTAGCACATATTTTTAAAATTAAAAAGTAGTAAATCAAATATACCAACCTGCTCTGTAATTAGCTGCTACTATATCCATAGATTTGAAGAACACTTAACTCTCAGCCTTAAAATCTTCGTCTATGACAGAGGTAGAGGATCTGAACACCCTGGTAGGATGAGTCTAAGACAGTAGAAGAGCAGTGATGTGGACAGTAAAGGGCAGCCATAATGCACTGTACCAGCTGCCTAGCAAGGTTAACCCAGAATCAGGCCAACCTAATCTCTCCCTATTCCAGGGCTTTGGGAACTTCACTTAAGAGGGGATGGTGAGATTGCAAGAACCTAAAGATGGGAATGTTCACCATTGGACAAAAACATTCCATTCAAGCAGGACTGCTGCATCCAAGAACTCAATGCAATGAGACTTGTCTTTACCAGATATGCATAATGACTGACATACCAAAGTGTCCCCATGGACTATAGAGGAAAACGAGAGAGATAATAAGAACATGAAGTGGAAATCTTGGGGACTAAAGTTGGATGTGTGAAGGGAAATTCTTCTATCAGTGAGGAGGCCCAAAGGCAGGTACTTTTGTATACCACAAGAGACCTTAACCCCCAGAAGAGTAGAAAAGCCAGAGGAAATCCTGGGGTCCATAGAAGCAGACAGAAAGGAGGGAGTAAGATGGCTTGATAAAGGAAGAGAAGAGTGTGGGAGGGAGGGGGTAATTGAGGGAAACAGAGATGAGTACTTAATATGCTCATAAAACAAGAAAAACAAAATAAAGAGTAATAAATCAGCATTGCATGTGTTAATTAGAGAGATTCAGCATGTTTTGTCGAACTTTAAAAAGCTTTTCAAGAATTAATACATTAGATCTATACTTGCATATAACAGGACTTTATATATATACTATATAATGTGAGCATACTTATTTTGTATTCATATAATCATATAATGTTTTTGGTAGATATTCTTGATAGTGTTACTCATGAGTTGCTCAGATAAAGGCCACAGTGGTACAATAAAAATGAGAGTTGTCACTCAATAACTTATGCTTTTGCACTATTTTGGTTTTTTAATTATTTACACTACCTAATCCTTGAAGGGAGAGGTTTGGATGTCCCAGCAGACCGAATAGTCCATAGTCATCTGTTCTTTCCTGACCACCAGCTATCAGTAAACAAAGCTTCTGGGTAACAGGAGGCTAACTACACAAATCTAGAGGATCAATTTTAGTTTCTGCATTGGAGGAAACCAGTGGTGTTTATCTTTTGGAGACTGTTATCTCAATTGGTATATATTTTCCAACTCTACACTTTTATACAGATTCTTATTTTTTACATGTGGAATACTTTACTCATCATGATTTCTCCTAAATTCATCCATGTACCAGTGAATTTCCTTAATCTATTTTTTGAAAACTGAATAGCATTCTATTGTGTACATGTACCACATTTTCATTATCCAGGTGTTTGGTGTTGGACATCTATACTGATTCCATGTATTTGCTATTGTGAACAGAGCTGCTGCAATGAACATTGATGTATGCATGTCTCTGTATCAAGAAGTAAAATTCTTTGAGAATATTTGCAAGAATTGGATAGCTGGGTCATATGGTATACTGATGTTTAACATTTTTAAGAACATACATACTGATCTTCAAAAGGGTTGAGTAAATTTGTGTTCCTATTAGCAATGAATAAAAGATTCCTTTCCTTCCCATCCTTGCTAGCATTTGCTTGTTTGTATTTTGGATTCTAACCATTCTGACTAGGGTGAGATTATATCAGGGTACTTTTGATTTGTGCATCCTGAATGGCTAGGTAAGTAAAACATTTTTAAAGATATTTTTGACACTTGAATTTTATCCTGTTAAAGTTTATTTTCACTTCTTAGTCCCATTTTATTTTAGTTGTTTACTTCTTAATCATTTACTTTGTTGAGTTCTTGTATACTCTGGCTACTAGCCTTCTGTTAGATATGTGGTTAGCAAAATTTTTTCTCTCATTCCATGGATTTGTTTTCTGCTTGATGAACAATATCTTTTGAGAAATAGAGCTTTTTAATTTCATGAAGTCCCAATGGTTGAGCATTGATCTTCTTTCTCTATATTTGAGGTGCAATTCAGAAATCAGTTCAAGTGTACTCCTGGATCAATCAGTTCAAATGTACTTCTTCTTTCTTCTAGGAGTTTCATAGTCTCTGGCCTAATTTTGAGTAATTTGATCCATTTTGAGTTCATTTCAATGCAAAGTGATAGATAAGAGTCCAGTATCATACTTCTGCATGTAGATGACCAATATTTCCAGCACCATTTCTTCAAGATTCTGTCCTTTTTCAAATGATTTTTTGGTACTTGTGCCAAAAATTCAATTAACATTAGATGTATGAACTTATATCTGGGGTTTCAATTCTAATCCATTAATCAATATTTGTGATAAGAAAGCATAACCATACTGTTTTTTTATTTACCATCCCTATTGTATAAAATTCATGGTCTCGTATGGTAATGTATTGGGTCTGCCTAGGAATAACGGTCTGGGAGGAAGTGAGCAGAGCATGGTTTAGCACATGGGACCAAAGATGGCACTGGAAGCTAGTGTCCTAGGCGTAACCCTGATCACAATACAGAGAGCCCTAATTGGCTTATAGGAGCCAACATAGATTTATGTTTAGTCTGACCTATGCAGAGTATGTGCTTTGTTGACCATCAAGGTAATTGGCTGCCTCTTTTGTGTGCTCTGGTTCTTTGTCTATATAAGCTGATTTATTACCCCCAATAAACCGAGATCTTGACTAACTCCCGAGTTTCTGGAGTGTTGAGGCAGAGGTGCGGGTGGTCAGGCTTTACTTATCTTCGTCATCACAGCCAACAGCTGTGTAACTGAGTGAGTGAATGAGTGAGTGAATGAGTCTCGCCTTGAGTCTCCCTGCTGTGTCCGGAGTCCCCTGGATTTGGGTGAGGGGGGAAAAGGGCCTGCAACACGTTTGCCTTTCTCTGCACCGACGGCCTGGAGTCATCACAGTGTGTGCCTGGGAAAATCAGCCCAGCATCTGGTGTCCTGCATGAGGTGGCTTCTCAAAATGGGCGTAGCTAAGCAGACTTCGGGGTAAGTGAAAACTTGGGAAATATGGGGAATTCAACGTGCAAGCATGAAATAGTGCCAGCAGCACTGGGATGTATACTACAAAGCCAGGGTTTAAAAGTTACAAGCTCTGCTATTTCAAAATTGTGGCAAACAGCCCTTGAATTAGCACCTTGGATAAAATTGGGTAATGTGTTTTCGTCCAACACCTGGACTTGGGTGAGGAACCTAGCCAGGAAGCGGGAGGAACATTTTGGGGTGTCCCCTTCTCCAGGATTTTACTGCATTGTTTCTGCTCTTGAGGCAGCGTTCCTTCCCGATCCAATCCAGCCTCCACCAGAGGCAAAGGCAAAGGGGGAGGGGGAGGAGCCACCAGAGCCCTGGCTTCTAGCTTCCCTGGCAACTCTGGGTGGCCCCAGCCATCGGAGCCAAAAACAAGCCATACTGGGCACTCTTCCACGTGGTGGGGCGGGGAGTGCAGCAGAGATTTTGCCCGGCCACCAGCTGGGTTCACGGAGCAGCAGCTCGAGGTAACCCTCCATGGGAATGCAGGGCAGCAGGGTTGGGAAAGTAGTGAGGAACAGCCAGAGCAGCTTCTAGCTCCCCGCACAATTTCAGAGCTACCACAGCAGAGTAGAGATTCCACTGGGCTGCCCGCCAGGGACGCAGGGAAGCAGGATGAAGAAAACCTTCGTAGGCCCAGGGAAAGCAGCAGGGAGTGGGCCAGTCACTTTGAGGGATTTGCACTGGGCCACGGTGTCCCAGTGCTGGGCACCCAAGGAGATTGGAAAAAGTCCTCAGGGGAGAAAACCCAGAAGCGCCAGGCAGAAAGCTGCACAGAGCCGCTGACCAAGGGGGCAGAACTGCCAGAGCTCCTCGAACTGGCAGACACGGAGAGCAAGCTGCCCAGAGAGGGGGAGGGGCTGCACGTGCCTCTAGACCTGCAGGTCAGGGAGTGGCCAGAGATGGTGCCTGGCACATGCAGTTCCTTCCATCCAGACTTAACCCTACTCATGAGGGAGGGGCTGCGCAGTCCAGGGGCTGGAAAAAAATGCAAGTGAGCAACTGCAAAGTGGGACTGATCTGCGAACTGGGACTGGTCTGGGGAGCCGGACTGGTCTGGGGATTGCTACTGGGATCAGTCACCAGTATCCAGACTTAACTCCCTTCAAAAGGGAATGGGGCACAGGCAGGCTGGACGAGAAGTCTCCCCCGCTCACCCTCACCAAAATTTCTCCCAAAACAGTGCTCGGGTGCACTGGTCCCTGTCAGGCTAAAGCAGGGAATCCGGAGCTGGAGCCCAAGTGTACTGAGAACCTAAATCCAGAGGGCAATCGCTCTGCAGTATGGTATACCTGGGAAGCAAAGAAATTAAAAAGAACAGTTCTACAGGATAGCCCAAGTTCTCCTTGGGTCAAGAAACTTCTTTGAGATTTAGCTCATCACCCTGCACAACAAAAGACTGGCTGGATGTGGCCAGAGTGGTGCTTTCCAATACCACCTTCATTAAATGGACAGCATGGAAAAAACTAGATAAAGGTCCCTCTAGTGTGCCAATAGCAGACATGGCACAAAAACCTGGGGAGCCCCCACCCTCGCCCCCAGGACATACCAGAAAGAGGAAAGTGCCATCAATCACCATTACTCAGGGGGGGTTGAGGAAGCCTAGTACAAACTCCTCAATTCCCTATGCAGGCAGATGGGGACTGTCTCTGTGTTTATCTAAGCTTGATTTAAAACAGCTTTTGCCCCTCATCCACTAGGGGGGGACCATAAAAACTGTCTGTTGTTCTGTGTACTTTGCCTGTAATAAAAATAGGACAATTGATCTAGGATTTAATTTGAAAAAAGGAAACAAAAGGAAAAAAGAACAACAAAACAATGAAATCAAAACTTGATAATTGCCTAAGGAGATAGGTAGAAAATTAACAGGCATGCCCAAGCAGACTGACCCAAGACCCCTTCCAACAAGGGAGAGATAAAAAGATGCTTTGAATATGACTAGAGTCTGGGCGCTCTGAGACGGTTGCAAGCACAGGAAGCTTTCGTGTGGCCTATGTCCCAACCATGGGAATTTCCACTAGAGGAAGATTGCCCCCTGAACCCCAGGGCCCAGGGGTTGAGATCCCTGGTGGAGATCAATGAAATGGCCTGAAGCTCTTAGCTTCCCTCCGATGGGAAAAAGGGGTTTGCCTCTGATATCCAGCAAAAGGTCCAAAATGCCAGGTTGAGCATCTCATGAGAACCTTGCTTTAACATGCAAATGGGAAGTCTCTTTGTTTCTAGACTAGGGAGCACAAAATTCCACTGCTCAACTTCCTTCCTAGGATTTTGTCAATCTTTGATTTTACTAGAATGTTAATGATCAATAAAATGGCAGGTTCGTCAGTCACTCACAAAGTAACTACTGACATTCCTTATATACTTAACAATGTTGCTTTTAGACATTCCCATGTTTAATTAAAAAAATAGATAGTTCACATGGTATTAAACAGGTTTTAAGATGTGATCATAGAGATTCTCAGCTGCCAGAGGACAAAGGTCTTCAGTATTTAGATTAGTTCTTGGTTTTACACCAGACAGAGTCAATGACCATTCCAGGTAAGGTAACAAGTTTTCTTTACTAACTCTTGCCTGTACCCATAGTAAAATTACTAAGCTTATTTGGTTTATCCCATATGTCTTTCCATTTACAATGGTTTAACCCTTGTATAGATATTAAAAGTTTAACCTGAGTTTTGTCTCTGTAATAAAGTAATAGAGCCATATCCCAACACTTGTTAGATGAGGATGCAAGGCTGCAACACTTGTTAGATGAGGATGCAAGGCTGCTCTCATACTCAATGCCCCATTTCAGCAGGAAACAGTTAAAGAATGATCATCGACCCAAATAGGCAGATTTAAAACAGTCATGCTGGGATGGGTCTCTCAAGGTCTTTAAAAGTCTTTAAGATTCCAAAATGACATCCCCCTCTGCTAGATAACCCCATACCCAACTAAATTAAAGGTCCAATTATTAAAACAAAAAGGGGAAGTAAGCCCACACCAACAGCTAGGGTTGGCATTATTTACCATCAACATTTTAAATTTTCAAAAAGTTGATCTGGGTTTGTCCTAACATCTAGTAAAAATTGTTCTTTTAATAACTGTATCGCTTAAGTGTTTTCTCAGCACATCTCTCAACAGCACTCCATCTATGAGACCATGCTATAGACATCCATGCCATGATTCCCCCAGAGACGTGATTCAAGCTTGAATGCTTGTAAGGCCTTGGTCTAATGACAGACTAGGCAGGCCTATACTGTCTGTGTGAGCCACATGCAACTTCCCCAAGTTACCTGCTGCCATGCCTGCTGCTGATACCAATCTGCAATTGGTACCAATCTGAGAAGACCAACCAGGACAGGACAACAGCGAATGCTCATACTGGGACTTTTGAGACATTAGACATATGTATAGTTAATTGTAAAATACCGTCTCTATTAAAACAAAAAGGGGGAGATGTTGGGCCTGCCCAGGAATAATGGGAGTGAGTATGGCACGGCTTAGCACATGGGACCAAAGATGGAACTGGGAGCTAGTGTCCTAGGCGTAACCCTGATCACATTACAGAGAGCCCTAATTGGCTTATAGGAGCCAACATAGATTTATGTTTAGTCTGACCTATGTAGAGCATTTGCTTTGCTGACCATCAATGTAATTGGCTGCCTCTTTTGCATGCTCTGGTTCTTTGTCTATATAAGCTGATTTATTACTCCCAATAAACCAAGACCTTGTCTGACTAACTCCCCGTCTGTTGCCAAGTCTCTGGAGTGCTGAGGCGGAGGTGTGGGCAGTCAGGCTTTACTTATCTTCATCATCACAGCCAGCAGGTGTGTAACTGAGTGAGTGAATGAGTGAATGAATGAGTCTCGACTTGACATACTCCCTGCTATGTCGGGAGTCCCCTGGATTTGGGTGCAGGGGTAAAGGGCCTGCAGCACGTTTGCCTTTCTCTGCCCTGATGGCCTGGAGTCCTCACAGTGTGTGCCTGGAATAATCAGCCCAGCAGTAATGCCTACTGCAGTTTTTATTATTCAAGATGTTTTTTGCTCTCTTGTGTCTATTGTGTTTCCATATGTATTTTCAGATTTTTTATCAATTTCTGTGAATTGTGTTATAATTTTTATTGGTATTGTATTGAATCTCTGTATTGCTGCTGGTAGGAGGGTCATTTTTACAATGCTAATTCTACTAGTATAGGAATATGGGAGATCTTTGTACTTTCTAATGTCCTCTGTAATATCTTTCTTTAGTATTTTAAAGTTTCATTTCAAATTCTTGGTTAGATTTACTCTGAGGTATTTCATTTTCATTTGTGGGGAGCAGTAGATTTGTTTCTCTCAGGACTTTCTTGCTTTGTTTATTCTTGGTGTCTAAGATAGTGATTGATTTTTGGGCATTAATTTGTAACTTTCAACTCTACTAAACATATTTATTAATTGAGGAGTTCCCTGATGGAACTTTTTGGGTCTCTCAGATATAGAATCATGTCACTTGCAAACTAGTATAACTTGATTTCTTCCTTTCTGATTTGAATCCATTTATCTCCCTCTCTTGTCTTATGGCTCTAGCTAACACTTTAAGTACAACATGAAATAAAAGGGGTTAGAGTGGACAGTCTTGTCTAATTCCTGACCTAAGTAGGACTGCTTCAAGTTTTTCACCATTTAGGATAATTTATGTTGCAGACTTTCTTCATATGACCTTTATTATATTGATGCATGTTCTGCACTTCCCTGTTTTCTCTAGAACTTTCTTTTAATCATAAAAGGACATTCAATTTTATGAAAAAGCTTTTCTTGCATCGATTGAAAGGAGAAGGTTGTGTGATTTTTATCTTTGCAATTGTTTATAAGATGCATGACATTTTAAATATGCATATATTGTGCCAACCTTGTGTTTCTGGAATAGACATAAACTGGTCACAGTGGCTGATCTTTTTGATATGTCGTTGAATTATGTTTCTTAGTATTGCATTAAGATGCAAGGGGTTTTATTCTGTTGTAGGATTGTGTATTCACAGTTCATTGTCGAGTTTAGCAGGAGAGCACACACCAACACCAAGGGCTAAGGGAGCTGGTTATACCATATCTACTGGACTGCTGAAGAGACCATTCTCATAGCCAGACCAGCATGACTTCCCAAGTATACCAAAGGATGACAACTTCCTCAACGAGTTCCCTCCTTCCTATTCACCTGGCCAGGACTTGTGCCACCCACTATGGGCTTAGTCTTCCTCAAAAATTAGACAATGTCCTACAGGCTTGTTCAGGACTCAACTTAACTATGAATTTCTCACAGCTGTACTCAGAGCTCAGAGTCTTCAGTTGGCAAGTTTACAACAGCACTTATCCATGATGGAAACAAAACAAACAGGAAGAAAACATTTAATTCTGCAATTGCTTGATGAAGGTGAAAAGCAAAGGAGGAAATTGCATATGATCAATGTACGCCTGGGAAATTTCCTCATGTGTATAAGTGAGTCTTCTGTTGAGTGTATTCCACAGCTTGGCTACTATTCAATAATTGTTATTCAAAGAGGTGGGTGTGGTGTGAGTTCTCTTAAAATAATGGTCGTAGCTGCTGACTCCTGTTCTGTGGTTGGAACACGGGGTTTTGTAGAGCCTAACTCTACTTATTTGCCGTGGTGAGTTTCTATTTTGGTCATATCTGTTTGAGCTGCAGAATGCCTCTTGTATTTAGATGGGCCTCTCTTTTTCTAGGTGTGGAAAGTTTTCCTTTATGATAGCTTGAAAAATTTCCTCAGATGTGGTATTTTGGTATTCTTATTCTGGTATTCCATGTATGCTCATGTTAGGTTTCTTCAAGGTGTCACATAACTCTTGAATATTCCTCTCAAGTATCTTTTTGGCTTTAACAACCTCTTTGACTAAACTGGTTTGTTCTTCCACTTTTTCTTAAGATGCAATATTCTATTTTCTGGTTCATTTGTTCTGCTGATAAGAGTCTCTTTTGAGTTCTGGGTTGAAGATAGCTTGTCTTTTAGTTCAAGTTTAACTCTGCTTGAGATTGTTTTAACTGGTCTATGCCTATTTTCGTTTCTTCAATCACTTTTCTCATTTCCTCCAAGTGCCTGTGGTGTTCCTATTCGAACTGGTGGATGCGATTATTTAACTCCTACTGGATTTCCTCTTTCATTGTTTTTAATCATAGTAAAGATCAGGCTTTAAAAATCATTATCTTGGGTATGGCTTTCTTGTCTATGTTTTGTGAATTTTTTTCTGGTTGGATTCCATGATTATGGGGTTGATTCTTTTTGTAAGAGACTGTTGTCTTGGTTTTTGTTTCTCATAGATTAGAGCTGTGACCTGGACATTTTTTTTTTTTTTACAGGGGAGAGCGCGAACGCAGTCCCCCACTACCACAAATTATGCAGTCGAGTTTCCCACATTTGCGGAAATCGCAGGGGTCAGCACATCCGGAGTGCAATGGATAAGCCTCGCCCTGGGAAAACCACCTTCGTGATCATGGTATCTCCCCTGCCAGGTAAGTATGGCATTTTTTTTTTATCTCTTATGTCCTTCTTTTTGTTTTGTGTGTCTTTGGCTAAACTGAATTAGACAGTATTCTAAGCAGTTCTGAGCAGTTATTGCTAGTGTTTGCCTTGGTGTTGGGTTTGCCTGTCTGGTGTTGGTGTTGTTTCCCAGGTGAGGCTATTGGAATGTTAGTACATCATTTCAATCAGGTTTAGTAGACAGGAATTGAAGATTAGTATGGTAATGCAGTTTTTAGGTTTACTTCCTTAGCAATATGTGAAGGTGAAGGGTACAGTCCCTGAAGTTGTATGGGTTTTGAGGTAGCTATATGGAAATGTTAATCTATGTTAACTAATAATTGAGAGGAACAGGATGGTGAAAAGAGTTTGCTTATCTTAGAGCTGAATGTGAAGATTCTTTCCTACATGATGGGATGATTTTAGAATACCTCAAATGAATGGTGTTGGTTCCCTAGCCAGTTTCTTGGTTTTTCTCTGGACTCTGTTGAATTCTGAGGAGCAGGGAGTTCACTTGGACCCATGGTCCTGGGCAGAAAGGCAGAGTGGCTAGTGGAGAGCAAAGATGAACTGGGGCCTTGGGTGTGGCCTAGGAGCCTACCCTAGGAGCAGAAAGGCAGGCTGGCTAGTAAGATGTGCAGATAACCTAGGGTCTGAGATGTGGTCTAGGGGCCTTCTAAGAGAAAAATTTATAACTGTTGGCATTAATATTCAAATGTTCCCTCCTAATCCTTATCCAGTGTTTAATATCAAATACTGGTGATTCATCAAAAGGACTCACGTACATTGTATAAATATTTGGAGTACTAAAATCTTTTTGATATAGATATTTCCAGTGAAATAACTTATTTGGTAAATGACCTTGAGTGGGATCCAAACATCTTATTTTAATTCCCAGAACACATATAAAGTTGTGAGAAGAGATTGCATATTTTGTCCTCTAATCTCTACGTCCTCTGACCTCTACATTGCATGTAGGTGTACCCAGATACATTACAGAAACACGCCATGAGCATGAAAACTTTTTCAAAAGATTACACCATAAATATTTTGAGAATGTGAATGATACCTTTTAAAATCCTGTCAAGTTCATTATTACTAATGTAGATGGCATTTCCCTGCAGGGAGATAAAATGTAGACAATGTTCTTGGGTGGTCCATAGACATGTCCACAGGGAAGTTGGATGCTGAAAACATGGTTGTCTCAGAAATATTCTCAGCCAAACATGGTAGTACATAGCCTCAAAAATTCTTAGGGAAGAAGATGGCTTGAGGTCGCGCATTCAGGTTCATCTGGGCAGCATAGTTAGACTTTATTTCATGCAATCAACCATACAAAACAAAAACAAAATACAAACAATATCCAGGAATTGACTGAAATATTAGCAAAAGGAACCTGCATATTCAGGGTAATAGGGCTTCATATTTACTCCATCAAATTACAGGTTGCAATAGATGGGTCTATATGAGAGGAGCAAACAAGACTGAAAAATGCATGACTACAATTACTAATGTACTCTTCTGCAGGACATTAATAAAGTTGCTTTTTCAGGCTAGAATGTTGTGATGCCATAAGCGCAACATGCTTTTCCTTTCTTCTAGTTTCGAATGCAAATTCATCATTGGGCTCACTTCTAATAAGCACAGTGTTCCTGCCTTGGGCTGGAAACAGAAGCCTGAAAGAGTAGTGTTTGCATGGGCAATAATTTAGACTTTAGCTTATTTGTGATTACCATGGCGATTACTGTAGCTTCAAAGTATAATTTTACTGCTTTATTTAAATTTTATGAATCTGAATGTTTTTACACTAAGTTTTCCCAATAAAGTCCATCATTAGGGCTGGAGAGGTGGCTCAGGGGTTAAGCCTCCACCTTGCAGGCAGAAGGTCCTGAGTTCGGATCCCAGATCCCACATATAGACGCCAGGCGGAAGCGGGGGCCGCCTGTGCTTCTGGTCCTGGTAGGGCGGAGCCTGTGAATCCCTGGGCAGAAGGAGGTGGAGGTGTCCATGGTGGTTCCCGAATTCGTCCGTGGTTCTACACACACACACACACACACACACACACATACACACACGCGCGCACACATACATACGCACACACTCACAATTGAATAAATACTAATAAAAAATAAAAATAAATAAATAAATAAATAAAAGTCCATCATTAAACCAAAAAAAAAAAAAAAAAAAGAGAGAGAGAGAAAGTTCCCAAACTCATGCAATTCTTACTTTGGTTGCTCACAACTGAAAGTAAATGGTATCTTCTTCCATGAGAGCTTCAACCATTTGTTCAACTTGGAGGAGAGTAGTCCCAGAAACAACACATCTGTTAAACAGGATTGAATCCTCAATGCAACCCTAATCATCTCTGAAACGTGTTACCAGGTCCTTGATGTTTTTATTACCAGCTCTCCTATGGAACAGATAAACAGAAGGTTCCATCTTATGATGTGTAAAGCTAACAACCATCACAAAGAAAGCCTTCCCACAGTTGTTAAAGTCAACCTTCATCTCCTTCAAGAAAGACATGCATCTCCATTTGATATAAATGTAGAAAATTATTTTGAGCTGTGATAAATCATTTAGACAGAATGTCCAGAGTTGCATTTTGGCTGTGAGTGGCGCAGTTCCTTCATGCATTAGACAGAGTATGACCATCATAGAGAACCTTGTGCCAGGATGGTATTTCCTGGATAATAAGCACATATTTCTAGACTGGCGATTTGTGTAACCATACCCAAGCACATTTGTAACTTCTCTGGCAGAGTCAGGATTGTGAAACCATATCAATGCATGCATGTTTGCTTTCTCCTCTGCTCATTAACATGCACATCAGTTTCTTAAAACAGAGAGAGTCTGGTTCTGTTCAGAGGGATAGCACTATTGTTTCCAAAGTATCTGTGAATGGATAATATGTGTTCCATTTTCTTTGCATCCTTGACAGAATTCACTCTGGAGCTCACTGCAATGAGAACTTTTATCACCAGATCTGCACGATCACTGATGTATCAACCTTCTCCCATGGTCTCACAAGGATCTCAGTTGCACTTTGTGAGAGTTTCTGAGGAATCTACTGGACAAGAGGAACCTCCTTTCTTATAATTGTACCCACTAAAAAGCCACATATACTACAACATAGACCTAACTCCCTTACCAGCACAGACACCCCAAAGGGAAACCAATGATCCACACATGCATAGAGGCAGGAGGCTAGGTGGAACAGGTCTGGAGTTAAAGGGGGAAGAGGCATTTCTATACACCAAAGATGAAAAAATGAAAACGCCCTAAAATAAACAATCCCATTTACTATAGCCCTTAAAAAAATAAAATACTTTGATATAAACTTAAAGAAGGAAGTGAGAGGCCTTTACAATGAAAACTTTAGAACCCTAAAGAAAGACAGTACAGAAGACACTAGAAGTTGGAATGACCACCCATGCTCCTGGATTAGCAGAATCAACATCATAAAAGTGACATCTTACCAAAAGTAACATACAGATTTAATGCTATACCAATCAAAATCCCCAAGCAATTCTTTAAAGAAATTGACCAAACAATCTAAAAATTCATACAGAAACACAAAAGACCCAGAATACAAAAACAATCCTCAGTAAGAAAAACATTGCTGGAGGTATCATCATACCAAACCTTAATCTATACTACAAATCCATAGTAGTGACTCCAAAATAGATATGTAGATCAGTGGATAAGAATTGAAGACCCATAAAGGGGAACAAAGGAAAGGGTTCAGGGAAATGCCACTGGGTCCTTGTAAGTCATCAGAGAGGAGGACCCAGAGGAGAATTTGGCATGCACATTAAAGGAGTCTCCGGGGATTGGGGGAGGGGAGGCACTAGGAGGTGGAGAGGGAGGAGTGATGGGAGGTGAGCAGAGGGGTTGGGGGGAGGAGGAGGGAGAGAGGGAACTGGTGTACCTATTAAGTTTGTATGAGTGGAGATAATTTAAAAAAATGTTAAAAAATGTGATAAGGATGCAAAAATAAATATTTCAAAAAAAAAAAAAAAAAGAATTGAAGACCCAGATATAAGCCCACACACAATTACAGCCATTTGATCTTTGACAAAGAGGCCCAAAAAATTCAATGGAAAAAGAACATCTTCAACAAATGGTGCTTTCAAAACTGGATGGACACATGCAAAAGATTAAAACTGGACCTGTACTTGTCACCATGCACAGTAGATATGACACTAGGTGGAATATCAATGAGTACACAGCTATGAATGCACACAGTGATATGCAACAAATTATTAAAGAATCAAAATACGCCATGGTAGAAAGGTACCATATTCAACATATGTTGCCTGAAAGTTTGGATACTCACATGTATAATAATAATGAACCTAGATCCATATCTTTCACTCTGGCAATAATCAATTCCAAACAGATCAATGAACTTAATGTAAGAGCTGAAAACAATCTAAAAGGAGCAAAGTGGAATATAGGGAAAGTGTTTGAGAATAAAATCTAAGTAAATACATTCTAAGAAGAGTCCTCTCAGGAAATAGCATCAAGCATGGGCAAGTGTAATTAAGAAAATTTTCAACCATAATGGAAAAAAGTCCACAAAATTATCAAGATAGAAAGAAAATAATATTTATCAATACATCTGACAGAGAACTATAATCTAGCACATACAAGATGTTCCAAACCTGAACAAACATTCCACTTCAGATTTCTAGTGGAATTAATCAGGGTTGAGGTTAGTCATGTGGTTATTAAGCAAAGGAATTCATGTGTTTAGATGCCATTCTTTGTGGCTAGGGCCATTTTGGGCTACTTTTTTCTAAGCAAGGTGGCTTACTTTTCTCTAAAGTTCATCTTAGATCTAAAGATAGCTTTAAAAATAATTAGCAATATGAATTGAAAATATCCCCCTTACTTTTCTCATGGATATTGTTTAGTCACAATAGCCAGCTAGAAAAGACTGTTGTTGGGAAGCTGATCCATGACTCATTTCATGGGACTTCAGTCCAATATAAAATCTGCAGTGTGCTAGCCACACACACTTGTCAAAATGTATCAAAATATAGCAGATGCAAATCATTCAATCAGCAACAAGAGCAACAACTAGATATATCTAAGATGGGAGAAGGGGGCTCTGACAATTTAAAAAAATTGCTTTCATATTTAAGGATTTATCTGGTAAAGAAAAACTGTGTATACAGGAAAAAGTTAAGTATTGCCATTTATGTTACGCATTATCCAACATTTTTAGTATGGGAGCTGGAGGTATGTTTAAGAAGCTAAGACTCTGCCTCACAAGTATATGACCTTTGTTTAGATCGCAGATCCCAGATGGAAATGGCAGATAGAGATGCAGGAAGCCTGCACTTTCGGCTCTGGAATGCAGAACCTAGGAAACCCCATATCAAAGCAAAAAGGAGGTAAAAGCTCCAGGATGATTCCTGAAGTCACCTTTGCATCTCCACAGGCACACACAGTGCCCTCAGACATAGATAGTCATTCACACATACACACCTACAAACAAACACACATATAAACACGTATAAACACACACGCACGCACGCACACACACGCACAACACACACAAATTGGTGTAGTGAACAGGTCAAGCGTCTGAATACAATGAAAACTCCAGTGTACAGAAATGCAAAAAGTAATGAAATGAACTCAAACCCTTTTATTGGAAAGATCTTAAAAGGAAATTCAGACATAAGAAAGGGTAAAAATGAATGAAGTCATCGTGTATGTGCATGAAACTTTTGAATAAAAAATGAGCATTAAATAAAGAATAAACAAGAAACAAGCTAATAAATAAATGTATTATACCTGTGATGGAATTTTATTCAGCCATATTGAAATATGAAATGATGGAATATGTAGAAAAATGGATAACACTAAATTTCTGTGGTAGCTGCCTATCCTAGTGAAATTGTACTGCTTTTCGTTGTGTAATTCTATGAGTACCATAATCTTAAAATGGCCAAAGAGAGGCAAATATCAACAGGACAGAGGAGGATCACTCCATGTTGTGACCATGTGATCTATCTAGAAGCCCAACACCAAATACCCCACTCCTAGTTTCAAAAGAGTCACCTTTCTTCATCTGGAAAGAAGTATTTCCAATTTTTGAAGTATGCAAGGACAAACCCAAACCTGGGAGGGGAGAAGGAACCAAGTTTGATCTGAAAACTAAGAGAGCTTTTCTTGGGAGGAATTACTGAACAAGTGATAATGTCATCTCAAAAACAGATGCCTAACTACCACAGATGAACTTACTACTTCTAAAAGAATTTGGCAAGCAAGAAGAAAGGAAGGAAGAAATATTTATTTATTTATTTATTTATTTTTTTACCTTTTTGGTTCTTTATTCTTTAATATTTATTTTTCTTTTTTTTCTTATTTAATAATTTTTTTATTTTAATACATTTTTATTATTATTTCAGCTCATACAAATTTAATAGGTACACCAGTTCCCTCTCTCCCTCCTCCTCCCCCCAAACCCTCTGCTCCCCCTCCCCTCACCCCTCCCTCCCCATCCCCCCGTGCCTCCCACCCCAATTCCCAGAGTCCTTTCTTGTGCATGCCTGACATTCCTCTGGGCCCTCCTCTCCGATGACGTACAAGGACCCAGTGGCATTTCCCTGAACCCTTTCCTGTGTTCCCCTTAAGCATAGGAACACTACTGTGGATGTCAATCCCTTGCCTCCAAGGATCTTGGTGCCTTTGGCAGATGCCAGACTTTGTGAGGTCAATAGTGTGTTGGACATTGCGCCGGGCATGCAAAGTCCAATTATGATTGCTTCGGGCCAAACTTATGTGCAGTATCTTGCAAATCATTGCTCCTCCCATCCTTTTGCTCTTACACTCTTACTGCCCCCTCTTCCACAAATGTCCCTGAGCTTCAGGATGGGGAGAGATTAGTCTGGCCTAGTTCTAGGTGGTTGATATAGAGTCTCTGAAGTTCTGGATAGTGGTTTGTTGATTTTATTTTGCAGTTTTGTTGCTCCTGCAATGCCCTTCACTCCATCGTGATGGGCACTGTATGTCACCCCCTGGACAGAGACAGAAAGCTGTTAAACTGGAGTCTTATTATAAGAGCACATTCAAGGGTAGATGTAATACTCATACCCAAAAGTGGAATCGCAGGGTCATATGGCATTTGGCAGTGGGAGGGGTCAATCACCCATTTGCAAAATGGTTACTTTTTAATCTGCCGCACTATATGCCCTCCCCTTCTGATGAGTTCATACCCCCTTAGTTGTAAATGATCAGGAACGAATGTCTATGAACTTAGCTAGGTGTCACATTACTTTCTTGCGGTCCTTGATGGAGGCCTATTTTCTCTACTGTAACATGGTCACTTTTTTCTGGTATGGCCCTCCAACCCCATTCCTCCTGTTCATAATCCATGCAATTACTGTAGGTAATACATAGATTTACCTATGAGTGTTTCCAGATGGGCTGGGTGGGTTTGGTATTAGGAGCCACCTATTAAGGAGTACATATGGTGCTTAATTTTCTGGGTCTGGGATACTTCACTTAATATAATTGTTTCTAATGATATCCATTTCCCAGCAAATTCCAGTAATTCATCATTTTTGATGGCTGAGTAATACTCCATTGTATAGATGTACCACAGTTTCCTTATCCACTCGTCAACTGTTGGACACTTGGGTTGATTCCATGTCTTTGCTATTGTAAACAGTGCTGCTATGAACATGGTCCTGCTTGTGCTATCGAGGTGAACCTCTGCTGTATGGGGGATTATACCCAAATGTGGATTTGCAGGTTCATATGGGATTTCAATCTTTAATTTCTTTAAGAATCTCCAGACAGCTTGCCAGAGTGGCTGTATGAGCCTGCACTCCCACCAGCAATGTAGGAGAGTCCCCCTCTCTCCACATCCTCTCCAGCATTTGTTGTTGTTCGTATTGTGGATTTTTGCCATCCTGACCGGGGTGAGATGATATCTCAGGGAAGTTTGATTTGCCTTTCCCTGATGGCTAAAGAAGTGGAGCATTTTTGAAGATATTTGTTAGACATTTTAATTTCATCCCTGGTAAAATTTCTTTTAAGTTACAGGGCCCATTTTTTACTTGGGCCATTGTTTTCCTTGGAGTTTAGTTTTCTAAGTTCTTTGTGCACTCTGGACAGTAGAGCTCTATCAGATATGTGGTTAGTGAAGATTTTCTCCCATTCTGTGGGTTGCCTTTGAGCTCGTGTTACAATCTTTTTATCTGAACAGAAGCTCTTTAATTTCACAAGATCCCAACTATTGAGAGTTGGTAGCAGTGACTGTGCCATTGGATGTCTGTTTAGGAAATGTTGGCCTATCCCAATGAGCTCCAGGGAGTTTCCTATCCTTTCAACTATGGTTTTTAAAGTCGCTGGCCTTATATCAAGGTCCGTGATCCATTTGGAATTAAGTCTTGTACATGGTGACAAGTACAGGTCCAGCTTTAATCTTCTGCATGTGGAGATCCAGTTTTGGCAACACCATTTGTTGAAGATGCTATTCTTTTTCCATTGGATTCTTTGGGCCCCTTTGTCAAAGACCAAATGGCTGAATTTTGTGGGCTTATTTCTGGGTCTTCTATCCTTATCCATTGATCTGTGTGTCTATTTTGGAGCCAGTACCAGGCTGTTTTTATAACTATGGATTTTTAATATAGACTAAGGTTCGGTATGGTAATACCTCCAGCAGTGTTTTTGTTACTCAGGATTGTCTTTGCTATCCTGGGTCTTTTGTGCCTCCATATGAATTTTGAGATTGTTTGGTCAACTTCTAAAAGCATTGCTTTGGGATTTTAATTGGTATAGCATTGGATTTGTATATTGCCTTTGGTAGGATGGTCATTTTTGCAATTATGATTCTGCCAATCCAGGAACATGGGAGGTCTTTCCACCTTCTGGTGTATTCTGCAATTTCTTTCTTTAGGGTTTTAAAGTTTTCATTGTAAAGGTCTTAAACCTCCTTGTTTAGGTTTATACCAAGGTATTTCATTTTTTTAGGGGCTATAGTGAATGGGATGGTTTCTCTCAAGGCTTTTTCACTTCTTTCATTCTGGGCATATAGGAAGGCCTCTGATTTTTGCACATTTATTTTGTATCCTGCCACCCTGCTGAACTTCTCAATTAGTTCCAGGAGCTTCCTGGTGGAGTTTTCGGGATCACTCGGGTATAAGATCATGTCATCTGCAAATAGGGATAGCTTGCCATCTTCCTTGCTTATTTGAATCCCTCTTATGTCCCTTTCTTGTCTTATGGCTTCAGCTAAGACTTCAAGTACAATATTGAATAGAAGTGGTGAGAGTGGACAGCCTTGTCTAGTTCCTGATTGAAGTGGGAATGCTTCAAATTGTACCCCATTGAGCATAATCCTTGCAGTGCGCTTGTTGTATACAGCTTTTATTATATTGATAAAGGTTCCTTTCATTGCTACTGTCTCTAGTGTTTTGATCATAAAAGGCTGTTGGATCTTATCAAAAGCTTTTTCTGCATCTATCCTGAGTGTCATGTGGTCTTGGAATTTGGACTGGTTTACATGATGATTAATTGATTTGCATATGTTGAACCAACCTTGTGTGCCGGGGATGAAGCCTACTTGTTCCCCGTGAATAATCTTTTTAATATGTTTTTGAATTCGATTTGCTAAAATTTTGTTGAGAATCTTTGCGTCTGTGTTCAACAGAGAGATCGGCATATAGTTTTCTTTTTTAAGCGAGTCTTTATTAGGTTTTGGGATTAAGACGATATTAGGTCCATAGAAGGAATTTAGTAGTATTCCTTCCTCTGCTATTTGATGGAAGAGTTTAAGGAGTATTGGTATTATTAACTCCTTAAATGTCTGGCAGAACTCTGTGCTGAATCCATCTGGTACAGGACATTTTTTGGTGGGAAGATTCAAGATTACTTCCTCAATTTCCTTATAGGTTATAGGACTATTTAAATAATTCACAACTTCCTGATTCAATTTAGGTAAGTTGTATTTACTTAGAAATTCATCCATCTCTTTTGTGTTGTCAAACTTCACAGAGTATAAGTTTTCGAAATATGATGTTATAATTCTCTGGATTTCTTGGGTATCAGTAGTGATAACTCAATGTTCACTTCTAATTTTGTTAATTTGGGTTTTCTCTCTCCTGCTTTTGGTTAATTTAGCTAGGGGTGTATCAATCTTATTGATTTTTTCAAAGAACCAGCTTTTTGACTGGTTGATTTTTTCTATCATTTTCTTAATCTTGATTTCAGATATTTCTCCCCTTATTTTGTTAATCTCCTCTCTTCTACTACTTTTGGGATCAGATTGCTCTAGTTTCTCTAAAGCTTTAAGTTGCATTGTTAAGTTGTTTATTTCTGAGGTTTCCATTTTTTGATGTAGGCATTAAGAGCTATGAACTTACCTCTTAGAACAGCTTTCATTGTGTCCCAGAGATTTTGGTAAGTTGTATTTTCATTATCATTCACTTTCAGGAAATCTTGAATTTCCTTTTCAATTTCTTCCTGAATCCAGTTCTCATTCAGCATCATAGTGTTAATTTTCCAGGAGTTAGTGTATTTTCTCTTGTTTGATATGTTGTGGATGTCCAGCTTTAGCCTGTGGTGGTCTGGTAGGGCACAGGTTAGAATTTCAACTTTTTTGTATATGTGTAGACTCGTTTTGTGGCCCAATATGTGATCTATTTTGGAGAAAGTTCCATGTGGTGCTGAGAAAAATGTATATTCTTTGGTGCGTTTATGAAAATTCTGCTAGAGATCTGTAAGGTCCATTTCTTTAAGGGTTTGATTAAGTTCCAAAGTGTCTCTGTTAAGCTTTTGACCTGTTGATCTATCCCATGTTGAGAGGGCGGTGTTGAAGTCCCCAAGAATTATCGTTTGGGGGTTGATTTCTTGCTTTAGATGCTGTAGGGTTTTCTTAATGAATGTGGAGGGATCCGTATTGGGTGCATAGATGTTCAGTATTGTGAAGTCTTCATGGTAAATTGTACCTGTGACTAAAATGTAGTATCCATCCATGTCTCTTATAATTTTCTTCGGTTTGAAGTCTACTTTGTCTGATAGCATAATGGCTACCCCTTCCTGTTTTCTGCTTCCATTTGCTTGTATAATTGTTGACCAGCCTTTTATTTTTAGAGCGTGCCTATCTTTTGTGGTGAGATGGGTTTCCTGCAGGCAGCAGATTGATGGATTGTGATTTTTAATCCAAGTTTGTAATCTGTGTCTCTTGATCGGTGAATTAATTCCATTAACATTTAGTGTTATAACAGAGAAACTATTTTTAATTCCAGACATTTATTATGTTTAGTAGTTTTTATAAGTATATTGTTTCGCTGTTAATGGTGTTATACTTGTCTTCTGTTCTCCTGGATATGCCTGATTTTTTCTTCACGCTTGAATATCATTTCTAGCATTTTTTCAAGGCCTGGTTTGGTGGCCATGTATCCCTTCAAGTTGTCTTTGTGCTGGAAGATTTTTCTTTCTCCCTCGATCATGAAGGATAGTTTTGCAGGGTAAATCAGCCTGGGTTGACATTTTTGCTCATTCAATACTTGAAGTATGTCTCTCCAAGCTCTTCTTTCTTTTACTGTTTCGACTGAGAAGTCATTTGTTATTTTAATAGGTTTACCTTTAAAAGTGACTTGTTTTTTCTCCCTTGAAGCTCTCAGCACCATTTCTTTATCTTGAATGTGGAGTGTTTTAACTATTATTTGCCGCGGCGTGCTTCTATTTTGGTCGTATCTGTTTGGGGTGCGGAATGCCTCTTGTATATGAATGGGCCTCTCTTTTTTTAGATGAGGAAAGTTTTCCTTGATGATCGTTTGAAAAATTTCCTTAGGGGTGGTATTTTGAGATTCTTTCTCTGGTATTCCATGAATACGCATGTTAGGCTTCTTCAGGGTGTCCCATATCTCTTGGATATTTCTCTCAAGTATCTTTTTGGCTTTAACAACCTCTTCCATTGAGCTGGTTAGTACTCCCACTTTATCTTCAGGGTCTGAAATTCTGTTTTCTGCTTCCTTAGTTCTGTTGATAAGACTCTCTGTGGCGTTCTGGGTTGAAGATAACTTGTCTTGTAGCTCAGTTTTAAACTCTGCTTCAGTCTGTTTTACTGTTCTATGCCAGTTTTTATTTCTCGCACTGTTTTTCTCAACTCCTCCAAGTGTCTGTTGTGTTCCTTTTCAAAGTGATTTATTCGATTATTTCATTCCCCCGGGATTTCCTCTTTCATAGCATTGAACATGGTAATGATCCTATTTTGAAAGTAGTTATCCTGGGTCAGGCTTTCTTGGCCATTTTCCTTGGGTTTGTTCTGGTTGGAGTCTAACATTATGGGATTAATTTCTTCAGTGGGAAATTTGTTTACTTGAGTGTTGCTTCTCATGGATTTGCACTTTGACTTCGGCATTGTCGTTTTAACTCTTAAGATTTTTTTTTAATTTTTTTATTATTTATTCAATTGTGCGTGTGTGTATGTATGTGAGCGTGCATGTGTGTATGTGTGTGTGTAGAACCACGGACGAATCGAGAACCACCATGACGCCTCTACCTCCTTCTGCCCCGGGATTCACAGGCTCCGCCCTACCAGGACCAGAAGCGCAGAGCCTCCCCCCCTTCTGCCTGGCATCTATACATGGGATCTGGGATCCGAACTCAGGACCTTCTGCCTGCAAGGCAGAGGCTTAACCCCTGAGCCACCTCTCCAGCCCTTAACTCTTAAGATATTTTAATTTCACTAAACTGAATTATTTGGCCTGGGGTTCTTGGGGTGGGCAGGGACGGAGCTTACCTAGGTCACGGATGCGGCCCGCGCGGGCGTCCCAGCAGGCGGAGCAGGGTGGGGAAGGCAGGAAGAAATATTTAAAGAGACAATGCCATTGGTTAACACTGTACTTGGCACAATATCATGAACCACGGGCTCCCAAGAACTTAGGTAACCTCATTCTATGTTGGCTGTTAGATGCAGGCCAGGTGAACTCTTATCTAGGCTAATGCTGTTCAGGATTTGCAGCTCTTCTCTTCCACAAAGGCAGTGCATGCCATAATTTGTATGTCTCCATGGTGATTTTAACATCCATTTGTTTGAGTAGGAAATTAAGAGATCTCTATTCAAAATTGAGGTGTTTCCAAAAGGCAACTTAACTTTTGTGGAAGGGTGTTGAGCAAGTACATGAAGCCAGAGGTCTGATAACCTTTTAGCCATACATTGTACCTCATCCCATTTTCAGGCTCAGTCTCCCATCCTTAGCCCATTTGGTTAATGGATAAGAGGTAAGATTTGATGGATAGATTGAATTTTTTTGCCTGGGAAAGTCTTTCACAAAGTACATTCCAGAAAACCATCATGTAGATAAGACCTATTAACACAGAAAGGGTACATAAAATGTGATAGTAAAGAATCCTAATTAGGGCAGGAGTGTCAGGAATGTAGTTATTCCAGGAAAATAGATAATTCTAGTCTATACCAGGAAATAGACTTCATCTAAACACAGGGTCATGTTTCTTCACAAAAGAATAAGGTGGACATGAAAGAAAGCATGCATAAAAATGCTGAATTTATTTGATGGCATGATTAGAGCTGTGCATCCTGGGTTCTTTTCTACTCTACAGTCTGGCAAGCTCTGCTTCTCTGCATCATAAAGCTTCCATGGCAACAAGATGCATCCTGGCCCATTGCAGATAATTTTTCTTAACTAAGAGTATAATGTTTAAATGGCGGTTTACTATCAAGTATTTATAACGAACACTAAGACATCTGTTCCTGTCCAATGTCAGTGTTCTCTCCTTCCACTTTGGATATTTAGATTCCACTTCCATATTTGGATAGCTTCATAGAACTAGATATTTTGAAGATAGAATTCCTTCAACGAACAGTGGCCTTGCCAAAATGTGCTGAAATTAGTTGAGTTTTGTTCTGAAAATTCAGAGAATGCTTGATGTGAATACCTTAGTTCTTCACAGGAAAAGACATATTAGAAAGTAATCGGAAGAAGTGAAAGGGTGTCTCAAAGCTCAAAGTATTTACACACCCCAAAAGGAGGTCAGCAATGGTAGAAAAAATATCTCAAATCTGCTGGGTGTTTCACTGTGGGTACCTCCAAACTGGTACCTTGATAAACTGTGGAATACTAAGGGCTTCCCATATGCTATAGATGGGGCCAAATCCACAACTCACAGTGACTAAGAAGCCCTGCTATATCTCAGGGTGTCTAGTAGGGTTCTATAGGTGAGGTGGGAAAGGAGGGCTAAGGACCAGAGTCCCCCGCCACATAGCTTTCTGAAGTTCTCAAGACTCACAATAAATAGGCTCACTTTGATTTCCTTCAAAGCCCAAAATATTAGCAAACTGCACTAAACTGAGGACTAGCAAGTCAATTTTACTGAAACTAACTCTCTGCACATAGGCACTCTTTCGTTGGGTATGTGTAACTCTGGCTAGTAGTTGGCCAAGTAGAAGAGGGCTGAGCTTCAGGCCATTGGCAGAAGCTGTGACGTGTCAGGCTATTAATCATTGGACTGTTTCCATCACCGAGTTTAGACATAGATTTGCTCTTCTCTACCATCTACTGGGAACTAAATCAACATCACCTCCAATGGCAGTTACTAGGTTTTTTCAAACATCCATCTTGAAGGTGGACATCTTGAAGGTGGACAGTTGAGAGTTTAATCTGTATGAATGCCAGTAAGACCAAGTGTGAGGGAGCCTTTGGGAGATTATCTGATTGATGTGGGAAGATTCAGCCAGAATTGGTGGGTCTATTCTTTGGGCAAGTGGATAAGATGGAGAAAGCTGATAGGAATTTGGTTAGACCATAAGCAAGAAGGCAGATCTATCTCTCAGCATATTTGTGGCCTGTTGTTTTGTTTCTGATATTGACTCTCCTACCATACCATATTGTTGAACTGCTACCAAGAACCATATGGTGAAATAAATCCCTTGTTCACCTTATTTTTGGTATCCTGTATTCATTCTGTAACTGGAAGATTAAGTACATAATCTCAAGTCAAGATTTTCAAAAAACCTAAGTCAACACTTCAACAAGTGATTTTTTAAAAAATCAAATATTTGAATACAATGTAATCCAAATGTGCTAAGTTAATACATTCCGAACAGTAAAAACATGTGTATTTATATATTTATATATAAATACATTTGAGTGTATATATGTGTGTATTATGTATACATATATACATTCGTTACTGCAAATGCAAATCAAAGTGCACAACATCAATGAATTTAACTGGAAAGTCTTGGATCAGATTCAAAACCAATGGGGTATGATTTTCAAATATTTTAATGTACATAAAATTTTATGTTATTTCATTGGAATTTATTTGTCTATTATCTCTGCTGAGTATCAGTACATTTTTCAATGTATTTTGTATATATATATATGTATATGTTGCAGCATGCTGGCATTTCTACAAATGAATCCAAATTTGCTGTGATATAATATGGAATTTTAAATTAAATTTGCTGCAGTTTTGCTGCAATTTTGTTTATAATTGTCCTGTTAATGTTCAAAATTGTTATCCTGAATTTTTATGTTAATATTTTTATATTCTTATCCAATTTTTTTCAATAGTAATAAAGGCTTTGTAGAATCGTTTTATAGTTTTTGTTTTTAGATAAATTCTTTGATTAACTCTGTGTTCTTTTCATTTGCTATTTTATTTTTTTCTGTTATTTATGCTTTCCATCTATGGATATTGAGTTGGGTTTGCCGTTTTTAAAGATAATTTTAGGCATCATTAGGATTTGTTTAAATCATTCTGATTTTTTTTATCTAAATACATGCAGTTAAATATTTCCCATGAGACACATGGCTATGTCTCAGGAGTTCTTATTAGTGGTCTTACATTGTTAACTGACTCTAGGGATTTCTGATTTCCTTTGACTTCTTCCCTGATTTCCACTATTCTTTCAAAAATCTTTCTTCAATCTCTAAATCTTGTATCATTTCTAATGTTACTCTCACTGTTGATATCTAGTACTACTGTATTGTTGAACAATAACATATGGTGAAATTTTCAATTTTCTTGTAGCTACTGAAGTTTTCTTTGTGGCATCTAATATGATGAAATGATATATTTGCAGTATTATAATTTCTCTTCTATATGTCTTGGCTTTCTAAGTCTTTGTGTCTTAAATGGACTTTATTGTGTTCTCTACTTTCAATTTGTGTGAAGAATACCAATGGACTTTTTTATGTAATTGCATTGAATTGTGTCTCACAGGTGTAAGTTTAGTTTAACAGTGGATATCCTCCCAAACGATAGAAATAAAATTACTTTTAATGGCATAGATATTTCTTTAAATATTAAATCAATAAAATTGCTACAGTCTGACTACAGGCTATTGATAAATTTTTGACAAAAATGGCTTATGAGATAAAGGGATTTTATTTTACTTTACAATTCTCCAGTTATGTTTTTTAAAAAACACATTTGCTTATGTGGTTATGTGTGTGTGTGTTCATTCACACACATGTGTGTGTATCAGCAGGCACTGTATGTCCCTGTGGAGAATCAAGAGTGACTTTTGGAATCATCTTAGATTGCTTCTACCTCCTTTTTGCTTCACTCTGGGATTTCCCAGGCTCCACCCATAAGGGACAGATTACTGTTTTGTGTTTCTGCCTGATGTTTTTACATGGTATCTGGGTTAGGAACTCAGGCCCTTTGGCTTATGAAGCAGAGTCTTAACCCCTGAATCACCTCTTCAGTCCCCAGTTACATTTTTAAATCAAACTTGACAGAAGAGCTCATACTATCACCAGAGACCAAATAAACTAGACACATCATATCAATGGGACTACTAAGAGAAGGACAATACCAATTTTCCAGACCAGCATGTCTGGCCAAGTATATAGAAGAATGCTAACCTCCTTAGCCAGCTCCCTCCTCTATGACCTGACTGGGTCTTCCCCATCAATCAGACAATCTCCTGCATATTTGCCTGGGTTTTAATTAATTGAACTACTAATTCTTTTCAAATGTGTCCAGAGCTTTAATTTTGAAATTGACACCTGTAAATAACTATGTGGCCCAAAAACTCTGTACATAACTTCATCTTAGCTTCTCAGATAGTCCCCCCCCCCCAGTTATTTTATTTTTTTCTCAACTTGAAGATGGGAATTCTCTTAGCTTCAGGAACTTTCAGAATCTTAATGAAGCACCTTACCAGATTCAATGTTTTGCTTTAAATCTTATGATCATTAATGCATATCCTTCCATCAAAGAATGTGTTAAATATCAGGAAATTGCTATGCAGATCAGTCAGAGCACAACCTTTGTGTTTAGAAGATAGAGCAGTGTAGAACAGAGTTGTATTCCATGAAGTTTGGTTCAGAGAAGTCAACAAAAGAGACTCCAAACATACCAAAATATGGTATGCCTACAGCATGAGCTATTCATAATTGAAAGCTTTAAGCATTCAGTTTTCCCTGAGCAAGTGAAGGGCTATGTTACATTTACTGTCATTTTGCTGAAAGTCAGTACTCAGACTCAGGGAACATAAGAGAGAATGGGAGATTTATTTGGGGATATAGTCCATTAGGATGGGAATCACATTAGTGGAAAGCATATCTGGAGGGAGAAGCAGCAGGCTGGTTCAGGTCACCAGAGCCATCAGTAGGAAGAGAGAACAAGAGAATGAGAGGAAGCAGGACAGGGCTACCCAACCTTAAGGCCCACCCCCTATCATGTGCCCTCCTTCAGTAAGGTTTCACTTCCTGAAAGTGTCATGATTTTCCTAAACATTAACACCAGGTAGGGAGTCAAAGTCATGAGCATGTGTGAAGACAACTCACATTCAAACCATCATATGTCCTCTATGTTATACATGGCAACTGCAGAGATTCAGGGTTACTAACCTGTGTATCAACCTCACATGGTGCCTGGATATGACGAATTGCAAGACATACATATTATAAGTAGGAATATACTTTGAACTTCAAAAGATATTTTAACACTTATTTGTAAACTATGTTCACATTGTGAATATTATGGGAACTCTTCAAACTAGATACACATTACTTTATGAAATGGTTAACATCCTATCTATCTCCAAGTGTGTGTGGGGTGTATGTGTGTGTGTGTGTGTGTGTGTGTGTGTGTATTTAGTAGTGTTCTTTACCTGGCTGTATATATGAACAACTGTACTCAAGGTCCCCAATTCTGGAAGTTTATTGAAATATTTGATAAGATGCTTTGACTTTTGAACTTGGTCATCAGTGTCAAGTCTTTGAGAATAATAACATAAAATTTTCTCACCATGATATTAGCTTATATGTTGGTCAGGGATACAGTAACATTCCTAGTCTTTCATTCTAAAATGCTCCTTGGAAGCTCAAGTATTTTACACTTGATCTCTATTAATGATGTCACTTTAATGATGTCATAGGTACTTGGGAAAGTGAGTTCTTGATATTACAAGTTGGCTCTTGGGGCCTGACCATTTCTCAATAGCCTTACCCCTCATCGGAGAAGAGGACCCAGAGAGAAGTTTGACATGCACACTAAAGGATGCTCCAGGGAGGGGGGGCACTGTAAAAAAGGGAGGGAGGGGGTGGAGTGGAAGGTGAAAAGAGGGGAGGGAGTAAGGGGGTTTGGGGAGAGGTGGGGGGAGAGAGGGGACTGGGATACCTATTACGTTTGTATGAATGGAAAAAATAAATAAATTTAAAAAACATAACAAATAGCTTAAATTAAGGCCTTAACCACTTATGTTCTAAATTGATCACAACTATTTTCTGATAGGATGTAAGTTTTCTTTCATTAAAGATTATCTCATTTGGTTTTGTTCTTTAATAGTACCACAAATGAATATGTCATTGTGTTCTTAAAGGTTTTTCCATATGTTCCCAAAAAACAAAGCCACTATGATATTGATTTTTTTATCATTTTTATTTATTTATTTATATAAGCTCTATAGGTATCCCAGTCCTCTCCCTCCCTACAACCCTCCCCAGTCCTCCTTGCACACTCCCCTACTTTTCACGATCCTTTCAACCCCCTCCCTCCCCTTCTCCCAGTGCCTCCAATTCCCTCCTCCCATCTCCTGGAGCATCCTTTTGTGCGAATTCCAAACCTCCCTCTGAGTCCTCCACTCTAGTGAGGTGTAAGGACTCAGTGGTATAACCCAGAGCCCTTCTTGGGCTCCCCTTTAGTATGGGAGCACTATTACGATGGTTAATACCTTGTCTCTAAGGATCCTACTTCCTGTGATCTATGCTAGACCCTGGGGGGTCGCCAACAAGTTAGTCATTGTGCAGGTTATACGAAGTCCATTTATGGCTACTTTGACCTTAACATGTCTGGAGTATCTTGCATATCATTGATTCTCCCCATCTTTAGGCTCTTACTATCTTGCTGCCCCCTCTTCCGCAAGTTTCCTTGATCTTTAGGATAAGGAAAGATTTGGCTGCTCTGGTTCCAGGTGATTAATGTAGGGTCTTTGGTGTTCTAAATTATGGTTTGTTGTTTTCAGTTTTGTTGTTCCTGCACCACCCTTGACTCCATTCTGATTAGTATTGGAGTTCACCTGCTAACCAAAGATAAAAGACTGTTTAAATGAAGATCTTACTGTAAGAGGAGATTCAAAGGTAGATGGAATATGAGTAGGAGACCACAGTGAGTGGGGGAGGTCAGTCTCCCATTTGCAGGGTCCTTACCATCTAGCTGCCAGTCCCTATACTTTCCCTGATTGGTGAGATCAAACCACAGTCTCAAGTGTCTAGGAAGGAAAGTGAGAGTGAGCTTCACCAAATGTCTCACTGAACTTGCAATACTTGATGGTGATCTATTTTCTCTACTGAAGCATGATCCCCTCTCTCCTTATTTCTGGAGGGCCCTCCTTTCCTTCACCTCCTGTCTATAGTCTTTGTGATTACTGTAGGTATCACAGAGATTTATCTTTGAATATGTCATTAAGTGGGTTTGGTACAAGGATCCACCTATCAGGGAATACATATGGTATTTAATTTTCTGTGTCTGGGGTACTACACTCAATATAATTTTTTTCTGTTTCCATCCATTTCTCAGGAAATTTCATTAATTCATCTTTTGTGATGGCTGAGTAGTATTCCATTGTGTAAATGTTACACATCCACTCATTAACTATTAGGAATTTGGGTTGATTCCAGGACTTTGCTGCTATGAAAATGGTTGTGCTTGTGTCATTGAAGTGAACTTTTGCTTTATGAAGTATTATTCCCAGAAGTGGTCATACAGCATTTCAATCTTTAACTATTTTAAAAATCACCAGACTGATAGCTAGAGTGGTTGTATAAGCCTGCATTCCCACCAGCAATGTAGGAGAGTTCCCTTCTCTCTACATACTTTCCAGCATTTGGTATTGTTAGTATTGTGGATTTTGCCATCCTGAGAGGGGTGAGTTGATATCACAAGGTAGTTTTGATTTGGATTTCCCTGATAGCTAAGTATATGGAGCATTTTTTATGATATTCGTTAGACATTTCAATTTCATCCCTGGAAAAGTTTCTTTTGAGTTCCCGGGCCCATTTTTAAATTGGGCCATTTATTTCCTTGATGTTTAGCTTTTTAAGTTTTTTGTGCACTCTGGATAATAGAGCTCTATCAGACATAAGATTAGTGAAGATTTTCTCCCATTCTATGGGTTGCATTTTTGCTGTGTTTACAATTTCTTTATCTGAGCAGAAGCTCTTTAATTTCATAAGATCCCATTTGTTGAGTGTTGGTCTAGTGACTGTGCTTTGGATTTCTGTTTAGTAACTGTTATCCTAGCCCAATTAGCTTCTCTTTTAAATGCATCTTTTTTAGGTTTTCGGATGAAGACGATGTTAGCTTCATAGAATGAATTTGGTAGTGTTCCTCCCTTTGCTATTTGATGGAACAGTTTAAGGAGTATTGGTGTTATTTTTCCTTGAATGTCTGGTAGAGCTATGTGCTGAATCTATCTGGTCCAGAATATTTTTTTATGGGAAGACTCGAGACTACTTCATTGATTTCTTATGTTATAGGACAATTATATAATTCAAAACTTCCTGACTCAATTTAAGTAAGTTGTGATTATTTAGGAATTCATCCATTTTTTTGTTATCAAATTTCACAGAGTATAGGTTTTTGAAATATGATTTTATAATTCTCTGAATTTCTTGGGTATCAGCAGTGATAGCCTCATTTTCATTTCTAATTTTGTTAATTTGGGTTTTTTCTCTCTTGCTTTTGGTTATTTAGCTATGGGTGTATCAATCTTACTGATTTTTTCAAAGAACCAGCTTTTTGACTGGTTGATTCTCTGTATCGTTTTCCTTATCTCAATTTCAGATATTTCTTCCCTGATTTTGCTAATCTCCTGTCTTCTACTACATTTTGGGTCAGATTGCTCTTGTGTCTCAAAAGCTTTAAGCTGCATTGTGAAGTTATTTATTTGTGATGTTTCTATTTTTTGTTATAGGCATTAAGAGCTATGAACTTACCTCTTAGGACAGCTTTCATTGTGTCCCAGAGATTTTGGTAAGTTGTATTTTCATTATAATTGTTTCCAGGAAATTTTGAATTTCCTTTATAATTTCTTCCTGAATCCAGTTCTCATTCAGCATCACAGGTTTAGCTTTAAGGAGTTAGTGTATTTTCTTTTGTTTGTTGTGTTGTAGATGTCAAGCTTTAGACCATGGTGGTCTGATAGGGTCAGGCTGGAATCTCAACTTTCCTATATATGTGGAGATTCGTTTTGTGGCCCAATATGTGGTCTATTTTGGAGAAAGTTCCACATGCTGCTGAGAACAAAGTGCATTCATTGGTGTATGGATGAAAAGTTCGATAGAGATTTGTAAGGTCCATTTCAGTAAGAGTTTGATTAATTTCCATGTGTCTCTGTTAAGTTTTTGACCGGTTGATCTGTCCCATGTTGAAAGGGCAGTATTGGAACCCCAAGAATTATCATTTTGGTGATGATTTCTTTCTTTAGATACTTTAGCATTTGCTTAATGAATTTGGAGGATAACATATTAAGTGCATATATAATCAGTATTATGAAGTCTTCTTGGTGAATTGTACTTGTGACTAAAATGTAATGTTCATCTGCCTCTTATGATTTTTTTTTTAGTTTGAAGTCTACTTTGTGTGATAGCATAATAGCTACCCCTGTCTGTTTCCTGGTTGCATTAGGTTGCAGAATTTTGGACCAGCCTTGTATTTTTAGGATATGCCTAACTTTTGTGGTGATATGAGTTTCCTGAAGGCAGCAGATTGATAGGTTGTGATTTTTAATCCAAATTTGTAATTTGTTTCTCTTGATTGGTGGGTAAATTCCATTGACGTTTAATGTTATAATGGAGAAATTCCTTTTAATTCTGGACATTTTTTATGTTTAGTGGCTTTCATAAGTGTATTATTTGGCTTTTAGGTTTTGGTGATATTATACTTTTTTCTGTCTTCCTGGATATGTTTGTCCTTTTTTTTTAACTTCATTTATTTATTCATTCATTTTGTGTGTGTGTGTGAGACAGAGAGAGACAGACAGAGACAGAGGGCACTGTATGCCCCATGGAGAACCAAGAGTGACTTCAGGGATCATCCTAGATTGTTTCTACTTCTCTTTTACTTTGCCCTGGGATTTCCTGGGCTCTGCTCACCAGGCCTGGAAATGCAAGCCACAGCCCTTTCTGCCTGGCATTTTTATATGGGACTTGGGATCTGAACTCAGGACCTTTTGCTTGTGGGGCAGAGTCTTAATTCCATAGGCAAACTCACATCTTAAAAGCAACATTGGAACCAGACTTTCTTTCAAGGGGGCTGTAACGGTTACTCTTAACTATTGCTGTGAGAGAACACTGAAAGTCAATCAACTTAAGGGAGAAAGGGAGGTTTATTCAGCTTACAGTTCCAGAGGGAAGGTATAGTCTCTCAAAGCAGAGGCAGCATGGCTGGCTGGCCAAAGCTGGAGGAGGCTAAGTCACCGCAGACATCTTGGAAGCTGAGAGCTGCAGACTGCTTGCAGCAAAGGCAGACCTCTCCTGGAGGTAGGGTGGGACTAATCCACCACAAGGCCCACCCCTTGTGACAGCTTTCCTCCAACAAGGCTCTACCTCTCAAGGTGCCAAGACCTTGCCAAACACATGAGACTGTGGGGGGACACATTTCAAACCATGACACTCCATCCCGGCCCCCACAGGCTCATTGCCATTTCATTATGCAAACCATACTCAGTCCAACTTTAAAAGTCTTCATAGACTACATCAGTAGTCCCAACACAGTTCAAAAGTCCAAAGTCCAAAGCCTCCTGTAAAATCAAAAGATAAGTTACATACTTCCAACATACAATGGCAGAGAATAAACATTCCCATTCCAAAAGGAAAGAATGGGGGCATATGGGTCCATAACAAGACTGAAAACCAGCAGGACAAACTCTAAATTTTGTAGCTCCAAGTCCAACAGGTGAGCCTCTCGTTGAAATCATCTCAGTTCCAAAGGGCTTTGGTTCCACTCCTCCAATGCAGCTGCCTATAGAATACATTGCTTTCTTGAGCTGACTCCTCCCAGGGTATACAGCTCTCTTTGGCAGGTGTCCCACGTTGTGTCTGGAATCTCTAACATCTTTACTTCTCAATGGCAAACCAGGCTTTAACTTCACAGCACAAACTGCCCTTCTTGGTCCTCTAAATGGCAGACTTTTCTGCCACATGCTGCCTGGCTTCCATCATTTTTCGAAATCTTTGAGGAGGACTCCATGATCTCCTCCTTCTTGCATCCTTGATGTCTTTAAAACCAGAACCATGTGGACGACTTTGCCAAGATTGGCCCCCTTGAATCACAGCTGATTCTCCTTCTGTATGTTGACCATCTCTTTCACTCCTGGGCAGTTGCTTTGTAAGAGAAGCCAACTCTTGCTTTGGAACTCCAACCTTTAGCTCCAGTCTTCTGAAAGGATTTGCATTCTTATGAGTGGGAGCCTTTCCTGAGGATCTTGCCCTCAAGCTAGGGCCTCTCTTATTATTCAAATTGGAGCAGGCTTTGATTTACAAATGGAGCTAATCTCTTTGACAGTCATTTTGTTCTCTGCTTCTTCCTGGTTCAACTCTTTAAGTTAGGGATTGTATTTTTCATCATCAGATCTTACAGTTTTTGCTTATTCTTGATTCTTTGCTCTTTTTCATAACTCTGAAGACAACTAAAAAGTAGCCATATCACATTGTTAAGACTACATTGCTTTGAAATTTCCTCCGCCAAGTACTCCAGCTTAACTTCAGGCAAGCTTTCAGGACAAAGGCAAAACTTCACTAAACTCTCAGCCAACACACGGCTCCATGTGTCACTCATCCATTTGCAAATACAGTCTCTGTTCCCCTCTGGACCATCACAAGCTGGGCTTCCACTGCCTGCGTCTCTCACAGCATTGCTCTTCTCTGAGCTCTCATGAGAAAGGACCATTTAGCCCCCTCGCCAAGATGCAAAGACTTTCCCAGCACAAAGTCCTAAAGTTCTCCATATTTCTCCCAACAAATAGTTCCAAAGGCACACTATCCACATCACAGCATTGGCCATACTGCTGGGTACCAACTTCTCTCAACTTTACAAACAACTTCACATAGTGATACCAGCTGTTCTTAATCTCACAGCAATAACCCACTCTTGGTACCAATTTCTGTAATGGTTATTTTTAACTATTGCTGTGAGAGAACACTCAAAGTCAATCATCTTAAGGGAGAAAGGGAGGTTTATTCAGCTTACAGTTCCAGAGGGAAGGGACAGTCTCTCAAAGCAGAGGTGGCATGGCTGGCTGGCCAAAGCTGGAGGAGGCTAAGTCACTGCAGACATCTTGGAAGCTGAGAGCTGCAGACTGCTTGCTGCAAAGGCTGACTTCTCCTCTGTTTGTTCTTTTCTTCAAGCTTGAGTACCTTTTCTAGCATTTTGGAAGGCCTGGTTTGGTAAATTTGTAAGCCTTCAAGTTGTCTTTGTGCTGAAACATTTTTCTTTCACTCTCGATCATTACAGATAGTTTTGCCGGGGTTGACATTTTTGTTCATTCAATACATGAAATACGTCTCTCCAAGCTCTTCTTGCTTTTACTGTTTCCATTGAGAAGTCATTTGTTATTTCAATAAGTTTACCTTTAAAAGTGACTTTTTTTCCCCCTTGAAGCTCTCAGCCCCATTTCTTTATCTTGAATGTGGAGTGTTTTAACTATTATTTGCCGTGATGCCGTGACTAGTTCTATTTTGGTCATATCTGATTGGAGTGTGGAATGCCTCTTGTATTTTTATGGTCCTATCTTCCTTTAGGTGAAGAAAGCTTTCTTTGACAATAATTTGAAAAATTTCCTCAGGTGTGGTATTTTGGGATTCTTACTCTGGTATTCCATGAATGCGCATGTTACGCTTCTTCAGAGTGTCCAATAACTCTTGCATATTTCTCTCAATTATCTTTTTTGGCTTTAAAAACCTCTTTCATTGAGCTGGTTAATTCTTCCACTTTGTCTTTTTTTTTTATTAAAAATGTAATTATACATTTTAAAATTTTTTTATCAGTTCCCGCCCTCCCCCCTCCTCCCCCGAACCCCCTCCTGCTTCTCCTCTCCCTCCCCATCCCCCAGTGCCTCCCCCACAATTTCCAGAGAGTCCTTTATTGTGTACGCCTGTCTCTCCACTGGGTCCTCCTCTCCGATGACATATAAGGACCCAGTGGCATTTCCATAAGCCCTTTCTCTTGTTCCCCTTAAGCATAGGAGCACTACTATGACTGTCAATCCCTTGCCTTCAGGGATCTCGGTGCCCTTAACAGATGCTAGACTTTATGAGGGCAACAGTGCGTTGGACATTGCACAGGGCATGCAAAGTCCCATTATGATTGCTTTGGCCCCAACTATTGTTGAGAATCTTGCAAATCGTTGCTCCTCCCATCCTTTTGCTCTTACAATCTTACCGCCCCCTCTTCCGCAAATGTCCCTGAGCTCCAGGATGGGGAGAGATTAGGCTGGCCTAGTTCTATGTGATTGATATAGAGTCTCTGAAGTTCTGGATTGTGGTTTGTTGATTTTCTTTTGCAGTTTTGCTGCTTCTGCAATGCCCGTCACTCCATCCTGCTGGGCACTGTATGTCACCCCCTGGCCAGAGACAAAAAGCTGTTAAACCAGAGTCTTGTTATAATAGCACATTCAAGGGTAGATGTAATAAAAGTAGGAAACCTCAGTGAGGGAGGGGTCCATCACCCATTTGTAAAATGATTACTTTTTCTCTGCTAGACTATATGCCTTCCCCTTCTGGTGAGATCAGGAAAGAACGTCTGTGAACTTAACCAGGTTTCTCATTACTTACTTGCAGACCTTGATGGAGGCCTATTTTCTCTGCTGTAAAATGGTCCCCTGTCTCCTTGTTTCTGGTGTGGCCATCCTACACCATCTCTCTTGTTCATAATTCTTGGAATTACTGTGTTACATAGTTTATTTTTGAGTGTCTCAATGTGGGCTGGGTGAGTTAGGCACTAGGAGCCACCTATTAGGGAGTACATACGGCACTTAATTTTCTGGGTTTGGAATACTTCACTTAATATAATTCTTTCTAATGACATCCATTTCCCAGCAAATTCCAGTAATTCATCATTTTTGATGGCTGAGTAGTACTCCATTGTATAGATATACCACAGTTTCCTTATCCACTCGTCAACTGTTGAACATTTAGGTTGATTCCATGACTTTGCTATTGTAAACAGTGCTGCTATGAACATGGTCGAGCTTGTGCTATCGAGGCGAACCTCTGCTGCATGGGGGGTTATTCCCAAAAGTGGAATAGCAGGGTCATATGGCATTTCAATCTTTAATTTCTTTAAGAATCTCCAGAAGGCTCGCCAGAGTGGCTGTATGAGCCTGCATTCCCACCAGCAATGCAGGAGAGTTCCCCTCTCTCCACATCCTCTCCAGCATTTGTCATTGTTTGTATTGTGGATTTTTGCCATCCTGACCGGGGTGAGATGATATCTCAGGGAAGTTTTGATTTGCCTTTCCCTGATGGCTAAGGAAGTGGAGCATTTTTTAAGATATTTGTTAGACATTTTAATTTCATCCCTGGTAAAGTTTCTTTGAAGTTCCAGGGCCCATTTTTTAATTGGGCCATTGTTTTCCTTGGAGTTTAGTTTTCTAAGTTCTTTGTGCACTCTGGACAGTAGAGCTCTGTCAGATATGTGGTTAGTGAAGATTTTCTCCCATTCTGTGGGTTGCCTTTGAGCTCGTGTTACAATCTTTTTATCTGAGCAGAAGCTCTTTAATTTCACAAGATCCCAACTGTTGAGAATTGGTAGCAGTGACTGTGCCATTGGATGTCTGTTTAGGAAATGTTGGCCTGGCCCAATCAGCTCGAGGGAGTTCCCTATCCTTTCAACTATGGTTTTTAAAGTCTCTGGCCTTAAATCAAAGTCCTTGATCCATTTGGAATTAAGTCTTGTACATGGTGACAAGTATGGGTCCAGCTATAATCTGCATGTGAAGATCCAGTTTTGCCAGCACCATTTGTTGAAGATGCTGTTCTTTTTCCATTGGATTCTTTCGGCCCCTTTGTCAAAGACCAAATGGCTGTATTTTTGTGGGCTTATATCTAGGAAGTTGTGAATTATTTAAATAGTCCTATAACATACAAGGAAATTGAAGAAGTAATCTCGAATCTTCCCACCAAAAAATGTCCTGGGCCAGATGGATTCAGCACAGAATTCTACCAGACATTTATGGAGTTAATAACACCAATACTCCTTAAACTGTTCCATCAAATAGCAAAGGAAGGAACACTACCAAATTCCTTCTATGAAGCTAATATCGTCTTAATCCCAAAACCTAATAAAGACTCGCTTAAAAAAGAAAACCATATGCTGATCTCTCTCATGAACACAGATGCAAAGATTCTCAACAAAGTCTTAGCAAATTGGATTCAAAAACATATCAAAAAGATCATTCACGGGGACCAAGTAGACTTCATCCCCGGCACACAAGGTTGGTTCAACTTACGCAAATCAATAAATGTAATTCATCATGTAAACCAGTCCAAAGTCCAAGACCACATGATACTCTCGACAGATGCAGAAAAAGCTTTTGAGAAGATCCAACAGCCTTTTATGATCAAAACGCTAGAGACTGTAAGAATGAAAGGAACCTTTATCAATATAATAAAAGCTGTATACAACAAGCCCACAGCAAGGACTATGCTCAATGGGGAACAATTGGAAGCATTCCCACTTCGATCAGGAACTAGACAAGGCTCTCCACTCTCACCACTTCTATTCAATATTGTACTTGAAGTCTTAGCTGAAGCCATAAGACAAGAAAGGGACATAAGAGGGATTCAAATAAGCAAGGAAGAAGTCAAGCTATCCCTATTTGCAGATGACATGATCTTATACCTGAGTGATCCCAAAAACTCCACCAGGAAGCTCCTGGAACTAATTGAGAAGTTCAGCAGGGTGGCAGGATACAAAATAAATGTGCAAAAATCAGAGGCCTTCCTATATGGTCAGAATGAAGGAAGTGAAAAAGCCTAGAGAGAAACAATCCCATTTACTATAGCCCCTAAAAAAGTGAAATACCTTGGTATAAACCTAACCAAGGAGGTAAAAGACCTTTACAATGAAAACTTTAAAACCCTAAAGAAAGAAATAGCAGAAGACACCAGAAGGTGGAAAGACCTCCCATGTTCCTGGATTGGTAGAATCAACATTGTAAAAACGACCATCCTACCAAAGGCAATATATAAATTCAATGCTATACCTATTAAAATCCCAAAGCAATTCTTTAAAGAAGTTCACCAAATAATCTCAAAGTTCATATGGCAGCACAAAAGACCCAGGATAGCAAAGACAATCCTGACTAACAAAAACACTGCTGGAAGTATTACCATACCAAACCTTAGTCTGTACTACAAATCCATAGTTATAAAAATTGCCTGGTACTGGCTCCAAAATAGACACACAGATCAATGGATAAGAGTTGAAGAGCCACTTTGTCTTTAAGTTGTGAATTTCTGTTTTCTGCTTCATTAGTTCTGCTGATAAGACTCTCTGTTGAGTTCTGGGTTTAAGATAACATGTTTTTTAGTTCAATTTTATACTTTGCCTGAAACTGTTTTTGCTGCTCTATGCCTATTTTTGTTTCTTGAACTGTTTTTCTCAACCTTTCCAAGTGTCTTTTGTGTTCCTCTTCAAAGTGGTTGATGTAGTTACTTAACTCCTCCTGGATTTCCTCTTTCATAGTATTGATCATGCTTTGAAAGTTGTCTTGGGCTTGGCTTTCTTGGCTATTTTCTATGAATTTGTTCTGGTTGGGGTCTATCATGGGGTTAATTCTCTCATTGGGAGATTTGTTTTCTTGGGTTTTCTTCTCATGGATTCACACTTTGCCTTGGGCATTGTTGTTTTATTTCTTAAGACCTTCTTTCAGTTTCTGCATATTTTTGTTTGAACTGAATTACTTGGTATAACTACTTCCGAGAAGTTATTACTAGTGTTTGCATTGGAGTTGGGAGTGCTTGTCTGTTGTTATTGTTATTTCCTAGATGAGGTTATAGTATGATAGTGTACTTTTACAATTTAGTACCTTGGTGATATGTGAGAGTGAGTAGTATAGTCCCTGAAGTAGTATATATTTTGGGGGTGGCTATATGGAAAAATTAGTCTAATGTAACTAATAATTGAAAGGAACAGGATGGTAAAAAGGGGCGTTTACTTATCTTTGGGCTGGTTGTGAAGAATCTCTCCCATGTGACAGGATGATTTTAGAGGACTTCAGATGTGTGGTCTTTGTCCCCTAGAGCTTTGCTTGAGTTTTCTTTGGACTCTTTTGAATTCTAATGAGCAGTGTGTCCTCCCTGGACCATGAGCCTCCCAGGCAGACAGGTGGAAAAGCAGAGATCCTGGTGATGGCACAGTTGACCTGGAGACCTGCGGTGTGGCCTAGGGGCATTCCTCAGCCCAGAGTAGGCTGGGTGCTGCTCCAACTGCCTGGCAGGAGAGGCTGGGATGAGCAGGTGACCTGGGGCCTGGGAATGAGCTGGGGGAGGTTGCCTGGGGAGAAGTGTGTACTACCTGGACCACGAGTTTCCTGCATGGTGGATGGGCGGTAAGGTATTTGTTGTTATGTTTTAAGTAAGCATGCACACATTTACAAAGCAGAATACCAAAATTGCATAATATGAATGAAAAAAACTGAAGTGGCCACAGCTTTGTTATTTTGAAACATAAGACACACAACATATAAACATGTAACACATAAACATACAAACATATGAATAAAATACAATTTATTGCCTTAAAATTTACCCTTGAAACCTTCATCAAAAGCAGATTAACATTTAGGAAAACCTTATCATTTAAAAGTCCAGCAGCTTAGTTATTGAAAGCAGATTAAACCTTAAAATATAGTATCAAAAACAAAGTACTATTTAAGAAACCTCATTTTAGCGACAAATTATTTGCCTAATTTTTTCTTTCTCCAAAAATCTGTTAACATTCCCCCAAGTGCCATTCACATTTTCAAAGACCAATTGTTTTGTATTCTTGTTTCTCTAGTTGAGATCCTCTGGGCCACAGCAGCAGAAGGGGCAGCTTTAGTTTTTCTGGAGTAGCAGCTGTTGTAAAGATCTCAGTTTTTTTAATGTGTTTCTCCATAATTTAAGGATTATCAAGTGGAATATTTTCTGGTCCTCTTCTTTTTCTCTGATTGATATGAAACCAAATTCTAGGATTTATGCTTCCTTCAATAAAAGAGACTTGTAACTCTTTAATAAGATTTGAAAACTTTAATATTTGCTTAAGCAAATATTATGGCATCATACTTTGTGTATGTGTGTGTGTGTGTGTGTGTGTGTGTGTGTGTGTGTTTGCATGTGTGTTTGTAAAAGAGGGCACTGAGTGTGTATTCCTATGGAGGCCCAAGGGCAGCAATAAAAATCATTCTGGATTAGTTTGCTCTGGAATTTTCCTGACTCTGCTTCTATAGCCACAAATACAGACTGCTACCATTTTCAGCAGTCTTTTTATGTAGGATTAGGATGTCAGAACTCTGGCACATTTGCTTTCAAGGTAGAGGCTTTTACTGCTGAGCCATCTCACCAGCTCCTCCGAGACATTCATATTTTGTTTTGGGATGCTTCTAGAGCAAAGGATCTCACATACACCCTCTATAAGTCTTTACCCAGACTATTTCTTTTTAAATACTGTGCATTATATTTTTGTGCCATTCTCAAGAATGTCAAACTGCTTGTTCATGAATAGTTCATGTATAGTTCATGAAGGCTTTTACAACCCTCAGCCATGAACTGCATCTGGTGTCACCTAGGAACTATTGTTCTAGGATCATGGCTGTAAGATTGTTTTCAGAAAAGATTACTTGGCAAGGGAAGTCACACTGAGTGATGATTGTGTCTTTCCACAGTTCTGAAGAGAAGGCAAGCTTTTTTTTCTTTCTGAATCCTCAAGTTAGATCCATGTTATAATCATTTGCCCAATACTCCTTCTGCTATGAATCCCATTATGATGGTCTATTCTCTCAAAGGGTGACCCCCAAATAAACTTTTCATGCATTTCTTCACAGCATGAAGGAAACTAACTAGTATAGGAGAAATAATAAGTTTACATTTACACTCAGTATCTCTGTAGTTTGAAGAGGCCGACTTGTGCATGCTTCATGACTTGTCCTAAGCAGAAATTCCCTAGTGGAAGAACCTAGGCTGAAGACACTGTTGCTCCTTCCTGGTTTTTCGCCTCCCAAAGCAAAAAAAAAAATAAAAATAAAATAAAAATAAAACAAACAAACAAACAAAAAACCCTACACACTAGGTGCTCTTGGCAAAATCCCAGAATATATGTTTTCTGCTGGTAACAAGGAACAATCAACACACCTGTCTCTGCCAAACCCAAGCAGTCCTAAAAGGAAATAAAAGAGATATGCCCTACCCTAAAGAAGAAATGAAAGAGGTATGCCCCATCCTAAAGAGGAAATGAAAGAGACATGCCCCATTCTAAAAGTCTCATCTTTACTTTCTGATGATTTACTTTTGTGAATCCACAGTTTATAATTTTCTGTTGTTTTACTTTCACCTTAAAATACAAGTTAGAAATAAACTTTGGCTTTCTGCATTCTCAACCCTTTCCTGCTTTTTAAGGTTTAAGTTGGTGATGAGAACAAGCCCTCACTGGTATGTAGTGTCAGGCCCTCTAGGGGAGTTATAATCATTAAATAGGGCTTGAATTCTGATGCTAACTTCGTAATATCATCTGACATCATGTCTTTCAATGAGTCTACATGATTATATATCATCTTCCCCCAAACAAGATCTTTAATTAAAAATTTAACAGTTACAGTTGTAGTGTTGTAGGAATAGTATGCTGTGTGTCCCTTTGTGGTCACCACATATTACAGGATAGTCCCATCTGGGTCACAAAATGTTACAGGGTTCCTGTTCAAGGGCTAAATGTCACAGGAATGACTGTCCCAATGTTGCAGGGTTCTTGTGTTCCTGAGTTGAAGATGGAAACTAGAATACGTGTAGATGATTAGGGTAGAGTTTATTAGAGGAGAGAAAGGCTGGAATTCATGGACTCCAGATGTGGAATGCCATGAGGAGCTAGGGCTCCAAGGAGAACTCATAGAATCCAGGCATGAAACCCATGAGCAGCAAGGAACTAGAAACAGATTTAAGGCACTAGAGGGCAGGCACCAGACAACTCATGGAATCCATGAGAGGCAAGGAACTAGAAAGAACTTGTGGCACTCCAAGTACCACAAGGGACTAGGGTGCTAGAGATGGCTGCCAGGGTCAGGCATATTTGCACACTTAGGCAAGCCCAAGGAAATTGGCTTTTTCTCATTGGTTGGTTACCATTGGGCCCCAATCCAGTTGCTCTTAGTCCCAGGTGGTGCTAGAGATGAAGTTTCTTGTTAGATATGGAGGACTCATCTCCATAATTCCTTCACAGAGAAGTTGGCCATCTTATCTCTGGGAGGATTGGAGTCAGTTCTTCAGCAGGGGTGTTCCTTCATGGACATTACAGCAGTGGGTGATGGCCTTCAGAAATTCTAAGACCTTCAAAGACCTTAGGAGACCCATCCCAGCATAGCTGCTCTAATCCTGCCTTAAGCATTACTAGAATTCAAATTGCTGCTATCTTTTATAGATGCAAATTTTGCTTACCTGTTGTAATAAATGATGTTTATATTATCATAGTTAGGGGGAAATGTAATCTAACACACTGTTGTGTGATCAATTGCCAGGGGCAAGGTCATTTAAAAAAATCTATTCACCCCAAAGAGGCATTCAAAAGCAGAGTAAGGTAATGATTATACCAAAATCTAATTTGGTGAACAAAATAGTTTAGTGGGATTACTTACAGTTTATGGAACAAGTCAAAGGCAACTATTCTACCAGAAAGCTTGCCCTGGGTGAGATCCACTGCCATGAGTTTTGTTGAAGTTGGCTGGTCAGAGAATCACCTCCAGACTGCTTATCTAGCCTGAAAGTATCCTTTCACTAGCCATTGCCTACTATTTATCTTTACCTTGGAGAGAGCTTCCTGGAATATTGTCACTTTTTTATTATTATTATATTTATTTATTTTTCCCAATCACACAAGCTTAATAAGTTCCCGTTCCCCTTGCAACCTACAACCCTACCCAGTCCCCCTTGCACCCTCCCCTCCTTTTCTCCATCCTTTCATCCCCCACCCTTTCCTTTTTCCAGTGTCTCCCCCTTCCCCTCTCCCATTCCCTGGAGCATCCTTCTGTGTGAATGCCAAATTTCCCTCTGAGTCCTCTCTTCTAGTGAAGTATAAGGACTCATTGGCATTGACCAGAGCCCTTTCTTGGGTTCCCCGTTGGTATGGGAACTCTCATGATTGTTAATCCCTTGCCTTTATGGATCCTAGTGCCTGAGGTCCATACTAGATTTTGGGAGGACGTTGACATGTCAGTCATTTCGCAGGTTGAGCTAAGTCCCATTATGGCTACTGTGGCCCAAACTTGTGTGGATTATCTTGCATATCGTTTGTCCTCCCTTTCTTTAGGCTCTTACAATCTTGTAGCCCCTCTTCCACAAATTTCCCGGGGCTTTAGAATGGGGAGAGTTTTGGCTGAGGAACTCTACTACATTGCTGGCGGGAATGCAGGCTTATTCAGCCACTCTGGCAATCAGTTTGGTGATTTTTTAAAAAGTTAAAGATTGAAATGCCATATGAACTCCTATTCCACTTCTGGGAGTAATACCCCATGCATCAAAAATTCACCTTAGTGATACAAGCATAACCATGTTCATAGCCATGCTATTTACATGGAATCAACCCAAATGACCAACAGTTAAAGAGTGGTTAAGGAAAATGTGGTACATTTATACAATAGAATATTACACAGTCATCAAAAAATATGAATTAGTGAAATTTATAGGGAAATGGATGGGAGTAGAAAAAAATTATTTGAGTCAAGTATCCCAGACATAGAAAATTAGACACTGTATGTACTCCCTAATAGGTGGATCATAGTACCAAACCCACTGAATGACATTTTCAAAGATAAATCTCTATAATATCTATAGTAATAACAGAGATTGTAAACAGGAGGGAAGGGAAAGGAGAGCCCCCCCCCCCCAAGAAATAAGGAGAGAGGGGATCATGCTTCAACAGAGAAAATAGGTCAACATCAAGTATTGCAAGTAAGTAGTGAGACATCTGGTTAAGCTCACTCTCATTTTCATTCCTGGTCACTTTCAACTGAGGAGGTTTGATCTCACCAAGCAGGGAATGTATAGTGACTGGCAGATAGATGGCAATCATTCTGCAAAGTGGAGACTAACCATTCCTATTCCATGTACTATTGGATATCCTCTTATAGTAAGATCTTCATTTAAACAGTCTTTTATCTTTGGTTAGGAGGTGACCTCCAATACTAATGAGGATAGAGCAAGGATGGTATTGGAATAGAAAAACTGGAATCTTGTTACTTTTAAAACTTTTTCCTTGTTAATGAGTCTCCCTCCAAGATATTACTGAGCCACCCTCCTTGATAAAAATGTTTCGAATTACTGGAGAATACAGATGGAGGATTACAGGTCTTTGCTGGATTGGTTGACTCTTTTTTTTTATTAAAAATTTAATTATACATTTTAAAATTTTTTACCAGTTCCCTCCCTCCCCCCTCCTCCCCCTCCCCTTCCCCCAGTGCCTCCCTCCCAATTCCCAGAGAGTCCTTTATTGTGTATGCCTAACTCTCCACTGGGTCCTCCTCTCCGATGACATGTAAGGACCCAGTGGCATTTCCATAAGCACTTTCTCTTGTTCCCCTTAAGCATAAGATCACTACTATGGCTGTCAATCCCTTGCCTCCAGGGGTCTCGGTGCCCTTAACAGATGCTAGACTTTATGAGGGCAACAGTGCGCTGGACATTGCGCAGGGCATGCAAAGTCCCATTATGATTGCTTTGGCCCCAACTATTGTTGAGAATCTTGCAAATCGTTGCTCCTCCCATCCTTTTGCTCTTACAATCTTACCGCCCCCTCTTCTGCAAATGTCCCTGAGCTCCAGGATGGGGAGAGATTAGGCTGGCCTAGTTCTATGTGATTGATATAGAGTCTCTGAAGTTCTGGATTGTGGTTTGTTGATTTTCTTTTGCAGTTTTGCTGCTCCTGCAATTCCCTTCACTCCATTCTGCTGGGCACTGTATGTCATCCCCTGGCCAGAGACAAAAAGCTGTTAAACTGGAGTCTTGTTGTAATAGCACATTCAAGGGTAGATGTAATAAGAGTAGGAAACCTCACTGAGGGAGGGGTCCATCCCCCATTTGCAAAATGATTACTTTTTATCTGCTAGACTATATGCCCTCCCCTTCTGGTGAGATCAGGAAAGAATGTCTGTGAACTTAACCAGGTTTCTCATTACTTACTTACAGACCTTGATGGAGGCCTATTTTCTCTGCTGTAACATGGTCTCCTCTCTCCTTGTTTCTGGTGTGGCCCTCCTAACCCATCTCTCTTGTTCATAATCCTTGCAATTACTGTGTTACATAGGTTTACTTTTGAGTGTCTCAATGTGGGCTGGGTGAGTTTGGTACTAGGAGCCACCTATTAGGGAGTACATACGGCGCTTAATTTTCTGGGTTTGGGATACTTCATTTAATATAATTCTTTCTAATGACATCCATTTCCCAGCAAATTCCAGTAATTCATCATTTTTGATGGCTGAGTAGTACTCCATTGTATAGATGTACCACAGTTTCCTTATCCACTCGTCAACTGTTGGACATTTAGGTTGATTCCATGACTTTGCTATTGTAAACAGTGCTGCTATGAACATGGTCGAGCTTGTGCTATCGAGGCAAACCTCTGCTGCATGGGGGGTTATTCCCAAAAGTGGGATAGCAGGGTCATATGGCATTTCAATCTTTAATTTCTTTAAGAATCTCCAGACGGGAAGTTTTGATTTGCATTTCCCTGATGGCTAAGGAAGTGGAGCATTTTTTAAGATAATTGTTAGACATTTTAATTTCATCCCTGGTAAAGTTTCTTTGAAGTTCCAGGGCCCATTTTTTAATTGGGCCAGTGTTTTCCTTGGAGTTTAATTTTCTAAGTTCTTTGTGCACTCTGGACAGTAGAGCTCTGTCAGATATGTGGTTAGTGAAGATTTTCTCCCATTCTGTGGGTTGCCTTTGAGCTCGTGTGACAATCTCTTTATCTGAACAGAAGCTCTTTAATTTCACAAGATCCCAACTGTTGAGAGTTGGTAGCAGTGATTGTGCCATTGGATGTCTGTTTAGGAAGTGTTGGCCTAGCCCAATCAGCTCGAGGGAGTTCCCTATCCTTTCCACTATGGTTTTTAAAGTCTCTGGCCTGATATCAAGGTCCTTCATCCATTTGGAATTAAGTCTTGTACATGGTGACAAGTACGGGTCCAGCTTTAATCTTCTGCATGTGGAGATCCAGTTTTGCCAGCACCATTTGTTGAAGATGCTGTTCTTTTTCCATTGGATTCTTTGGGCCCCTTTGTCAAAGACCAAATGGCTGTAACTTTGTGGGCTTATATCTGGGTCTTCAATCCTTATCCATTGATCTGTGTGTCTATTTTGGAGCCAGTACCAGGCTGTCTTTACAACTATGGATTTGTAGTATAGACTTAGGTTTGGTATGGTAATACCTCCAGCTGTGTTTTTGTTACTCAGGATTGTTTTTGCTATCCTGGGTCTTTTATGCCTCCATATTAACTTTGAGATTATTTGGTCAAATTCTTTGAAGAATTGCTTTGGGATTTTGATTGGTATAGCATTGAATCTGTATATTGCCTTTGGTAGGATGGTCATTTTTACAATGTTGATTCTGCCAATCCAGGAACAAGGGAGGTCTTTCCACCTTCTGATGTCTTCTGCTATTTCTTTCTTTAGGGTTTTAAAGTTTTCATTGTAAAGGTCTTTTACCTCCTTAGTTAGGTTTATACCAAGGTATTTCATTTTTTTAGGGGTTATAGTAAATGGCATGGTTTCTCTCAAGGCTTTTTCACTAGTTTCATTCTGGGCATATAGGAAGGCCTCTGATTTTTGCACATTTATTTTGTATCCTGCCACCCTGCTGAACTTCTCAATTAGTTCCAGGAGCTTCCTGGTGGAGTTTTTGGGATCCCTCAGGTATAAGATCATGTCATCTGCAAATAGGGATAGCTTGATTTCTTCCTTGCCGATTTGAATCCCTCTTATGTCCCTTTCTTGTCTTATGGCTTCAGCTAAGACTTCAAGTACAATATTGAATAGAAGTGGTGAGAGTGGACAGTCTTGTCTAGTTCCTGATCGAAGTGGGAATGCTTCCAATTGTTCCCCATTGAGCATAATCCTTGCTGTGGGCTTGTTGTATACAGCTTTTATTATATTGATAAAGGTTCCTTCCATTCCTACTGTCTCTAGCGTTTTCATCATAAAAGGCTGTTGGATCTTGTCAAAAGCTTTTTCTGCATCTATCGAGAGTATCATGTGGTCTTGGACTTTGGACTGGTTTACATGATGAATTACATTTATTGATTTGCGTATGTTGAACCAACCTTGTGTGCCAGGGATGAAGCCTACTTGGTCCCCGTGAATGATCTTTTTGATATGTTTTTGAATCCGATTTGCTAAGACTTTGTTGAGAATCTTTGCATCTGTGTTCATCAGGGAGATCGGCCTATAGTTTTCTTTTTTAAGTGAATCTTTATTAGGTTTTGGGATTAAAACGATATTAGCTTCATAGAAGGAATTTGGTAGTGTTCCTTCCTTTGCTATTTGATGGAACAGTTTAAGGAGTATTGGTGTTATTAACTCCTTAAATGTCTGGTAGAACTCTGTGCTGAAACCATCTGGTCCAGGACATTTTTTGGTGGGAAGATTCGAGATTACTTCCTCAATTTCCTTATATGTTATAGGACTATTTAAATAATTCACAACTTCCTGATTCAATTTAGGTAAGTTGTGTTTACTTAGGAATTCATCCATCTCTTTTGTGTTGTCAAACTTCACAGAGTATAAGTTTTTGAAATATGATGTTATAATTCTCTGGATTTCTTGGGTATCAGTAGTGATAACTCCATGTTCATTTCTAATTTTGTTAATTTGGGTTTTCTCTCTCTTGCCTTTGGTTAGTTTAGCTAGCGGTGTATCAATCTTGTTGATTTTTTCAAAGAACCAGCTTTTTGATTGGTTGATTTTTTCTATCGTTTTCTTAGTCTCGATTTCAGATATTTCTCCCCTTATTTTGCTAATCTCTTCTCTTCTACTGCTTTTGGGATCAGATTGCTCTAGTTTCTCTAAAGCTTTAAGCTGCATTGTTAAGTTGTTTATTTCTGATGTTTCCATTTTTTTGACGTGGGCATTAAGAGCTATGAACTTACCTCTTAGAACAGCTTTCGTTGTGTCCCAGAGATTTTGGTAAGTTGTATTTTCGTTATCATTCACTTTCAGGAAATCTTGAATTTCCTTTTTAATTTCTTCCTGAATCCAGTTCTCATTCAGCATCATAGTGTTAAGTTTCCACGAGTTAGTGTATTTTCTCTTGTTTGATGTGTTGTGGATGTCCAGCTTTAGGCCGTGGTGGTCTGATAGGGCACAGGTTAGAATTTCAACTTTCTTGTATATGTGTAGATTCATTTTGTGGCCCAATATGTGATCTATTTTGGAGAAAGTTCCGTGTGCTGCTGAGAAAAATGTGTATTCTTTGGTGTGTGGGTGAAAAGTTCGATAGAGATCTGTGAGGTCCATTTCTTTCAGGGTTTGATTAAGTTCCAAAGTGTCTCTGTTAAGCTTTTGACCTGTTGATCTATCCCATGTAGAGAGGGCGGTGTTGAAGTCCCCAAGAATTATCGTTTGGGGGTTGATTTCTTGCTTTAGACGCTGTAGGGTTTTCTTAATGAATGTGGAGGGGCCCGTATTGGGTGCATATATGTTCAGTATTGTGAAATCTTCCTGGTGAATTGTACCTGTGACTAAAATGTAGTATCCATCCGTGTCTCTTATAATTTTTTTTGGTTTGAAATCCACTTTGTCTGATAGCATAATGGCTACCCCTGCCTGTTTTCTGCTTCCATTTGCTGTAGAATTGTTGACCAGCCTTTTATTTTTAGAGCCTGCCTATCTTTTGTGGTGAGATGGGTTTCCTGCAGGCAACAGATTGATGGATTGTGATTTTTTAATCCAAGTTTGTAATCTGTGTCTCTTGATCAGTGAATTAAGTCCATTAATATTTAGTGTTATAATGGAGAAACTATTGTTAATTCCAGACATTTATTATGTTTAGTAGCTTTTATAAGTATATTGCTTCACTTTTAATGGTGTTATATTTGCCTTCTCTTCTCCTGGATATGCCTGTTTTTTTCTTCACTCTTGAGTATCATTTCTAGCAGTTTTTGAAGGCCTGGTTTGGTGGCCATGTATCCCTCAAAGTTGTCTTTGTGCTGGAAAATTTTTCTTTCTCCCTCGATCATGACTGATAGTTTTGCAGGGTAAATCAGCCTGGGTTGACATTTTTGCTCATTCAATACTTGAAGTATGTCTCTCCAAGCTCTTCTTGCTTTTACTGTTTCGACTGAGAAGTCATTTGTTATTTTAATAGGTTTGCCTTTAAAAGTGACTTGTTTTTTCTCCCTTGAAGCTCTCAGCACCAGTTCTTTATCTTGAATGTGGAGTGTTTTAACTATTATTTGCCGCAGTGTGCTTCTATTTTGGTCGTATCTGTTTGGGGTGCGGAATGCCTCTTGTATATGTTTGAGGTGCGGAATGCCTCTTGTATATGAATGGGCCTCTCTTTTTTTAGATGAGGAAAGTTTTCCTTGATGATCGTTTGAAAAATTTCCTCAGGGGTGGTATTTTGAGATTCTTGCTCCGGTATTCCATGAATACGCATGTTAGGCTTCTTCAGGGTGTCCCATATCTCTTGGATATTTCTCTCAAGTATCTTTTTGGCTTTAACAACCTCTTCCATTGAGCTGGTTAGTACTCCCACTTTATCTTCAAGGTCTGAAATTCTGTTTTCTGCTTCATTAGTTCTGTTGATAAGACTCTCTGTGGCGTTCTGGGTTGAAGATAACTTGTCTTTTAGCTCAGTTTTAAACTCTGCTTGAGTTTGTTTTAACTGCTCTATGCCACTTTTGTTTCTTGCACTGTTTTTCTCAACTCCTCCAGATGTCTGTTGTGTTCCTCTTCAAAGCGATTGATTCGATTATGTAATTCCTCCCGGATTTCCTCTTTCATAGTATTGAACATGGTAATGATCATATTTTGCAAGTCGTTATCCTGGGTCAGGCTTTCTTGGCCTTTTTCCGCGGGTTTGTTCTTGTTGGAGTCTAACATTATGGGATTAATTCCTTCAGTGGGAAATTTGTTTACTTGAGTGTTGCTTCTCATGGATCTGCACTTTGACTTTGGCATTGTCATTTTAACTCTTAAGATCTCTCAATTTCACTAAACTGAATTATTTGGCCTGGGGTACTGGTGGGCGGGGCCGATCGGGGACTTACCTAGGGCGCGGGGTGAGGCTGGGTGGACCGCGCGCGTGTCCCAACTGGGGGAGCGGGGTTGGGTGAAAAGGGAGGATGGGCACGTCGGCGTGGAGCTATTTAAACTGAGTGCAGCTGGGGCGGGGCCCAGGCGCAGGGGGAGGTCCTCCTCGTCCCTCGGCCCCCGCGCGGCTCCGGCTGGATGGCGGGAGTCGGAGCCGGGTCCCTGTGGGCTGACCTGGGGTCCTAGAGCGCGCGGTGAGGCCCCGGCTGGATCTCGCGTAAGCGTCCCGACTGGCGGAGCGGGGGTGGGGTGAAAAAAAGGGACGATGGGCGCGTCGGCGTGGAGCTATTTAACCCGAGGGCAGCTGGGGCGGGGCTGACTCTTAAATCTCTTCACACCTAAAAGGAAAGTTACCTTTGGAAATTCAGTAAAAGACTTCTCTTTTTCTTCAACATTTTTTATAACATTGTCAAGCAGTTTTTCTCCCTTGGGAGGAAAAACTGTTGAGGTTACATTGAATGGATCTTGATAAAGTCAGGAAAAAACACTTAAGTGAACAAGAGGGTTTAGTTCTTACATGTGATTGTCAGTTTAAAATTCTTTGTCTAGCTTGATAGGAGAGCACACACCAATACCAAGGGCCAAGGGAATTAGACACACAGTACCACACAATGGTTGAGAGAGACAATCTCACTCACCAGAGCAGCATGTCTGCCTAAGTGTACCAAAGGATGCCAACTTCTTCAACCAACTCCCTCTATCTTATCCACCTCCCCAGCATCTAGTCCCACCCCTCCATGGACTGGTTCCTTCCATTAGTCAGACAGACAATCTCCTGCAGACTTGCTCTGGACTTAACTCATCCATTGATTATTTACAAATGTGTCCAAAATTTAAAGCCTCAGTAGTCAAGTTGACACCTGTATCTAACTATAAGAAAAGCAACTTACTACTTCTAACAGGTTTTTTTTTTACTTCCGATATATTGATGGGCATGTTTTTTATTATAATACACAGCATATTGAGTTCAAACAAATATCTCAACTATTTTCAATAATTACTATGTAAGTTCAATAGGACAATTTTCATAGTACTCTTAGAACAAGGAAATTATTCTGAAGGATTTAAAAAATGAAGATTTAAGAACTATGGAAAAATGTCAAACAAGTTGCACAGAGGGTCACACAACATTTTCACATTCACTTCAGAACCTCCTTTGTATTTACAGGCTGGTAACCAACCATTGCTTCTGAGTTCATCTAAAATTTATATGCCATCTAAAGTTGTTGCTGAGACTCAATGCTAGAGGCAATGTGTTTGTTTAAGATTCCTCCCTAGAGAGAGGGAAAGGGAGAGAAAGAGAGAGAGAGAGAGAGAGAGAGAGAGAGAGAGAGAGAGAGAGAACAAAATTTTTAACTTTTAATTATTTATTTTTTTCATTTACTAATTTTTTTATATTTCCACTCATACAAATGTAACAGGAACCCCTGTCCTATCCCTCACTCCACCCCTCCCTGGACCTCCCTGCTCCCTTGCCCCTTTTCCCCTTCCATTACCCCTCCCTCCCTTTCTCACAGTTCCCCTCCCCCCATCTCTGAAGCATTTTTGAATGTGTGTCAAACTTTCTTCTGTGTCTTCCTTTCTGATGAGGTGTAAGGACTCAGTGGCATTTCCCAGAACTCTTTTTTATGTTCCCCTTAAGTATAGGAACACTATTGTGACAGTTAATCCCTCGCTTCTAAGAATCCTAGTGCCTTTAGTCCATGTTAGACTTTGAGGGGTCAATGATATGTTGGTCATTGAGCAGATCATGCAGTCCTATTATAATTGTTTCGGCTCTAACTTGTGTGGAGTATCTTGCATATCATGACTCCTCCCATCCGTGTACTTTTACAATCTTACCGCCCCCTCTTCCATAAATTTCCCTGAGTTTCAGCATGGGGAGAGGTCAGGCAGACCTGATTCCAGGTGGTTGATATAGAGTCTCTGATGTTCTGAATTATGGTTTGTTGATCCCCGTGGATGGTCTTTTTGACATGTTTTTGAATCTGATTTGCTAAGACTTTGTTGAGAATCTTTTCATCTGTGTTCATCAAAGACATTGGCCTGTAGTTTTCTTTTTTATGTGTATCTTCATTACGTTTTGGGATTAAGACGATATTTGCTTCCTAGAAAGAATCTGGTAGTATTCCTTCCTTTGCTATATGATGGAACAGTTTAAGGACTATTGGTGTTATTAGCTCCTTAAATGTCTGCAAGAACTCTGTGCTGAATCCATCTGGTCCACGACATTGCTTGGGAAGATTCAAGATTACTTCATCGATTTCCTCATATGTTATAGGACTATTTAAATAATTCACAACTTCCTGATTCCATTTAGATAAGTTGTGCTTACTTTGGAATTCATCCATTTCTTTTGTGTTGTCAAATTTCACAGAGTGTGATTTTTTCAAATATGACATTATAATACTCTGAAATTCTTCGGTATGCATATAGATAACTTCATTTTCATTTCTAATTTTGTTAGTTTGTGTTTTTTTCTCTGTTATGTTTGGTTAATTTAGCTAGGGGTGAATCAATCTTGATATTTTTCAAAGAACCACCTTTTTGACTGGTTGATTCTCTGTATCGTTTTCCTAATCTCAATTTTGGATATTTCTCCACTTATTTTGCTATTCTCCTTTCTTCTACTGCTTTGGGATCAGATTGCTCTAGTGTCTCTAAAGCTTTAAGCTGCATTGTTAAGTTATTTACTTCTGATGTTTCCATTTTTTTGATGTAGGCATTAAGTGCTATGAACTTACCTCTTAGAACAGCTTTCATTGTGTTCCAGAGATTTTGGTAAGTTGTATTTTCATTATCATTCACTTTCAGGAAATCTTGAATTTCCTTTTTAATTTCTTCCTGAATCCAATTCTCATTCAGCATCATAGTGTTAATTTTCCAGGAGTTAGTGTGTTTCTGTTGTTTATTGTGTTGCAAATGTCAAGCTTTATATCATAGTGGTCTGATAGGGAACAGGCTATAATTGCAACTTTCTTGTATATGTGGAGATTGGTTTTGTGGCCCAATATGTGTTCCGTTTTGGAGAAAGTGCCGTGTGCTGCTGAAAAAAATGTGTATTGTTTGGTGCTTGGATGAAAAGTACAATAGAGATCTGTAAGGTACATTTCAGTAAGGGTTTGGTTAAACTCCAAAGTGTCTCTGTTAAGTTTTTTACCTTTAGATCTATCCCATGTTGAGATGGCGGTATTGAAATACCCAAGAATTATCATGTTGGGATTGATTTCTCGCTTTAGACTTGTAGGGTTTGCTTAATGAATGTGGGAGGGGCCGTGTTGGCTGCATATATGTTCAGTATTGTGAAGCGTTCCTGGTGAATTGTACCTGTGACTAAAATGTAGTATCCATCCGTGTCTCTTATGATTTTCTTTGGTTTGAAGTCCACTTTTTCCGATAGCATAATGGCTACCCCTGCCTGTTTTCTGCTTCCATTAGCTTTTAGAATTGTTGACCAGCCTTTTATTTTTAGGGCATGCCTATCTTTTGTGGTGAGATGGGTTTCCTGCAGGCAGTAGATTGATGGATTGTGATTTTTTAATCCAAGTTTGTAATCTGTGTCTCTTGATCGGTGAGTTAATTCCATTAACAGTTAGTGTTAGAACAGAGAAACTATTTTTAATTCCAGACATTTATTATGTTTAGTAGTTTTTAAGCATATTGCTTCACTGTTAATGGTGTTATACTTGCCTTCTGTTCTCCTGGATATGCCTGTTTTTTTCTTCACGCTTGAGTATCATTTCTAGCATTTTTTCAAGGCCGGTTTGGTGGACATGTATCCCTTCAAGTTGTCTTTGTGCTGGAAGATTTTTCTTTCTCCCTCGATCATGAAGGATAGTTTTGCAGGGTAAATCAGCCCGGGTTGACATTTTTGCTCATTCAATACTTGAAGTATGTCTCTCCAAGCTCTTCTTTCTTTTACTGTTTCGACTGAGAAGTAATTTGTTATTTTAATAGGTTTACCTTTAAAAGTGACTTGTTTTTTCTCCCTTGAAGCTCTCAGCACCATTTCTTTATCTTGAATGTGGAGTGTTTTAACTATTATTTGCCGTGGCGAGCTTCTGTTTTGGTCATATCTGTTTGGGGTGCAGAATGCCTCTTATATATGGATGGGCCTCACTTTTTTAAAATGAGGAAAGTTTTCCTTGATGATCATTTGAAAAATTTCCTCTATCTACCTCCCTACTTACCTAATTTCTATCCCTCATATTATATATATATATATATATATATATATATATATATATTCATCTGTCTTTCATCTATATATCGAACATGCTATGTATCTATCATCTATCTACCTCTTATCTATTTATCATATATCTGCCCCTCTATCATCTATCTTCTTACCTATGTGTTGTATGTGCCATCTATGTATTTATCTATTATCTGTCTTTCTTTTATCTATTACTGTTTGTCATAGTTTGAAGGTTAAGTTTTCCAATCACATGGTCATTGGTTTGCCTCCTGCTTCTGCCTTCATCCACACCCTCTGCTATAATGGGCTACCTCTTCTCTCAAACTGTAAGCCAATTTCTCTTTGAAATTTTCCCTGAGAACTAGTCCGATGGCATCAGAAAGAAAAGTTACTAAACATCTACTTTATTTTCTTTTAGGATCAATGGAGAGTGCAAGCTGCACACTGTGGTGTTTACTCGATATAGAGAAGAAATTATATTTGCAGGACTTTCTCCACATTTTGCAAGTTATATTTGCAGGACTGTCTCCGTATTTTACTTTTGAAAGGGCTTCACAATACCAAATGTACAGTACTCTCAAATCCATTCTATATGACTTACTTTTGTAAATTTTTTAAAAACCAAACCTGACAGAAGTAGCGTAACAGTGACTTTCTTTTGTCTTCCAGTTCCAAAGGAGCTTTCTCCACATTCAGATGATGGCCAAGGAAGGAAGTATGCTCTCCATCATGGGAGATACAGTTCTCTTGCCATCTTTCCTCAACTGAATGGGGACCCACACATCAAAGACTGATGCCAGACATTTAGCTTTCAGAGGTTTTTAATCCCAGGAGTGATAGAAGCTTTGAATCTCGGTCTATTTGAGCATGACACATTAGCATATCATGATGCCATGATTTGAATGTGTGCTTTCCACACAGACTTTTCTGGGTTTGATTCTTTAGACATTAATATTTGGGAGTGCTGTAGCACTTTTAAGAAGTGAATCCCCTTCTCCAAGGAATGGGGGGGAGGCACGGGGGGATGAAGAGGGAGGGGTCAGGGTAGGGGGACCAGGGGGGTCGGGGGGAGGATGAGGGAGGGAGGGAACCGGTGTACCTATTAAGTTTGTATGAGCAGAAATAATAATAAAAAATGTTTTAAAAAGAAGTGAATCCTTACTGGAGGAAGGAATATCATGGGAAGGTGGGGAGGGGAGGGAGGGAGGGAATGAGGTTTGGTTGTCTGGCCTTTGATCCCTCGCACTCTTTTGCTCTCTCTGCCTGGTGATACCTGCGATCACCTGAACCAGCCTCCTGCTTCTGCCTCAAACAATGCCTTTTGCTACACAACTTATGCCAAAATAGACTATATCCCCTCTGTGATCATAATATAAATAAATTTCCCTTTCTGTTCTAAATTACTTGGATCTGAATTGTTGTCTCACAACAAAGGAGGAGTAACTTCAAGAGATGCCATCTAGTAGTAATACATGATTAGAACATGGCCAAACATGAGATTTGATTCACCACATTTTCTTCAAGGTTTAATGTCCCTCTCATAAATTTTCTTTGAAATGACAATGTGTCTTAATTGCTATGCCAATTTCAAAGGGTGTCATGAAGTAAAGAAAAGGACTTCAACACATGAACATTTGTGGAACAGTTCAACCAAATGGGCAAGCCTTTTGCTATAAACTGTTCCCATATTGTAACCCAATTAAATTTTCCAAAAGTATATGACTGCAGAAAAAAAACTTGTATTTTGACACTGATTAGTTTGTAATGTAATGATCCTTTCAAAAAAAGGTAAGAAAATATACACTTAGATTTGTATACTTGAACAGAAATTATTTTACTTTTTAAATCCCAACCCTTGATAACAAAGGAAACACTTGTCTTCATGTTATAGATTTGGTTTCATACGCACTATACATCTATTAAATATTCATGTATATAACATGCATTATTATTATTATTATTCAGCATTTGTGATCAGAGACACTGACCCAAACAACATAGGGAAGAAAGGCTTTATTACTTTGACTTCTAGGTTCAGAGGGGAGACAGTCCATGATAGCAGGAAATTCAGGGTGACAGGAGCAGGAGGCTGGCGGGTAACATTGTATCTACAGTAAGTAAGGGAGGAAGAACAAGAAATGAGCCCTGTCTGTCAAACTTCAAGGTCCCACCTCCCCAGTGACACAATGCCTCTATTTAGATCCATCCTACTCAAGGTCCTACAGCATCCCTAAAGAGTAATACATGTTGGGTACTAGGTGCTCAAACACATGAGTCTAAGGGGGAAATATCATATGCAAACCTTGATAGCATCCATATCTAATTTTCATATAAAGAGAAAATTTAGGCTCTGTTTAAAATATGATTCCATGACAAATACATAAAACACTGTCTTGCAGCTTTATATGATTAATTTTTCTTATCATTTGCTCTACAAACACCTGACAAATTTATATTCCAGAGGACTTTTAAGTTTGAATGTGATGTACCCAATTATATGTTTTTCCATTTGCTGTAGTTTAGGTTCACATGTTCCTATATTCCTACAAAGAAATCATTATTTTATTAATTTTTTACTTATTAATTTATTCTCTGTGTATATGTGTGTATCAGAGAATGCTGTGTGTCCCTGTGGAGGACCAAAGGTGACTTGGGGAATCATCCTGGATTGCTTCTACCTCCTTCTTGCTTCCATCTGGGATTTTCCAGTCTCCACCTCCCAGAGCTTGAAGTCCAGGTCTCTGCCCTTTTCCACCTAATGTTTTTACCTGAGAAAGCTGGCCTGTTAGTATAGGAAGTTCCTGCCTTTCATGTAGCCAGATAGATAGAAAGATATATGATGCATCGGCAATAGATAGATAGATAGATAGATAGATGACATATAGATAGATGATAGGTAGATAGATAGGTAGATAGATAGATAGATGATAGGTAGATAGATAGATAGATAGATAGATAATAGATTGATACATACAATGTATAGTTCACATATGAACTTGCATAAATTATGTCAGGTTTTATTGCAGGTTAGGTAATTTTGGAAGACTCGACACCATTCTGATTTTAAATGAAATGTGATTTTGCCTTCTTATATCAATGATCCTTGTATGTATCAATTTTAGCATGTGACAAGGGAGACTAGTCTATGATTCCTGTCCATGAATTGAGTTTGAAAATATATATTACATATAACATACATATCTTATTGCATATTGTTTCAATGTTGGAATCGATCAGAAAGATTCTTTCTCTCTCCAGGTCTAATAGTGTTTTCATTTTTCTCTGTGTCAGAAAACACCCTCATATTTCTCGCTTTCTATCATGAAGATCAAGACAGAATAATAATATTGTCTGCCACCTTTGGTACATATAATACAGGATTCTCTGCAGGATTTAGCATGTTCTTCTGTTTGAGTTATGCATGGGAGCAAAATGACAACTGATTATTTTTCATTCATTGCCATTATGTGGAATTATTTTCCAATTTGTGTCTATAAGCACCACCTCAAAGGAATGAAGGATTCTTATACATGAGTATGTTGCACATAAAGACAAAGTCAGGCTGGGGGGATACCATCAGAGTAAGAAAAACCTTTACCTCCCAAGCGAAAGGATCTTGGTTCAGATCCAAATATCCCACATCAAAATGCCTGGTGAGTATCACATCATGTGCCTATAATTCCAACACTGGAAAGCAGAGCCTGGGAAATAAATAAGGAAGTAGAGAAATCAAACATCATTATTGATATCCCTTGAGCTTCCCCAAGCATACAACACTCAACTGCCTGCTTGTGTACACACACACACACACACACACACACACAAGAAAAAAAATAACTCCAAAAAAGACAACCTCTTTCAGCACATCTGACAGGTCTTCACTAAAGTACACACATAATTATTAGACTCTCAAGCTAGTACTTTTATGTCACACACTGGTGTAATTCATTTGTATCCTCTTACCTACACAAATTAAGCTTATGTTGGACTATCTAAGTGAGTTCCCATCATCCTGCCTGTACTTTTTATTAACTGCACTTACTTTTTTTTTCCTAGTAGGTAGTAATTATTTAATGTTACTTCCTCTCTGAAACAGAGGTCAGTTAAGCCATTGTAATCAATCTTGGGGCTGCACTAATTGTGTCCTGTTGATGCTAATGCTGTGATTTTTTTTTTATTTTTGAAGATATTTTTAATACATTTTTTATTATTTCCGCTCATACAAACTTACGAGGTAGACCAGTTCCCTCCCTCCCTCCTCCTCCCCCCAAAACTCCTCCTCTCCCTCCCCTCCCTCCCCATCCCCCAGTGTCTTCCCCCCAATTCCCAGAGAGTCCTTTATTGTGTATGCCTAACTCTCCTCTGGGTCCTCCTCTCTGATGATGTCCAAGGACCCAATGGCATTTCCCTGAACCCTTTCTCATGTTCCCCTTAAGCATAGGAACACTACTGTGGCTGTCAATCCCTTCCCTCCAAGGATCTTGGTGCCTTTAGCTAATGCTAGACTTTGTGAGGTCAATAGTGTGTTGGACATTGCTCAGGGCATGCAAAGTCCCATTATGATTGCTTTGGCCCCAACTATTGTTGAGAATCTTGCAAATCATTGCTCCTCCCATCCTTTTGCTCTTACAATCTTACCGCCCCCTCTTCCGCAAATGTCCCTGTGCTTCAGGATGGGGAGAGATTAAGCTGGCCTAGTTCTAGGTGGTTGATATAGAGTCTCTGAAGTTCTGGATAGTGGTTTGTTGATTTTCTTTCGTAGTTTTGCTGCTCCTGCAATACCCTTCACTCCATCCTGCTGGGCACTGTATGTCACCCCCTGGTCAGAGACAAAAAGCTGTTAAACTGGAGTCTTGTTATAATAGCACATTCAAGGGTAGATGTGATAAAAGTAGGAAACCTCAGTGAGGGAGGGGTCAATCACCCATTTGCAAAATGATTACTTTTTATCTGCCTTACTTTTTAATGATTTCATTTATTCCTATTATGACAGAAGCTATATTTCACTTCCAAAATAAAACAAATTCATGTTCTGGTTCTCCCTCATGTCCAAGAACTTAAGAGATATCAATTTTTGGTTGTGTATATTTCTAGCAGGGAACAATGAACTTACATGCTGGTTTCCTGAGAATTAATTGACATTAATTGACTGAAATTAGTAGACTGAGATTCATGTTTCAGTTACTATGAAATTTTGCCAAAAAATTCATGACCAAAGATCTTAGAGAAACGAGGTGTTTTATTCTTTCTTGTGGTTGTCCACTTCCAATTTGTAGTCCAGTTTGGCAGGAAATTTCATCCCAACACCAAGAGCTGAGGGAACTGGGTAATCGATATCTACAAGGATGGCCAAAAGAGGGGCAAATGCCATTCGCCAAGCAGCAAGACTCCAAAAGTATGCTGAAGAATGCCAAAGGCTAGTCTATCTTAGCACATAATCATGGCTGGATAGAAACCACTGTCCTTATGACTGGGCATGAAATGGATATGCACTTGTATTTATTTTATAAGAATCAGGCAGGAATCTAATGGATATCATTTTTACTCCTTTATTTAAAACCAGACAGAGAAAAGAGTCTGGTAAGAAAATGCTAAGGGATTATTTGCTTTCATGGTACACCTTCCATATTTGACATGAAGAAGTCATGCAAGTCATAGAAATAGGTAAAATCATTGTATTTCTATTACCGAGTGAAATTGGACATACACCAATTACCATGGAATTGTTTCAGATCTTCTCTTCCAAAAGTTATTTGATGTGTTACTGTCAAGAAGAGTCACTCAGATATTTAAGAAGTCATTTTCTTATATTCTGTTCTCTGCTGTTTTATATAGACACCTGCCCTCCATAAGAACATGGAATTACAAAAGATATAGTAAGTAATTTCAACTCTCAATGAAATGCTAGGCAGACTCAATTGTCCTACTTACTTGGTTTGTTGTTGATATGGATACTTGGGCAAAATCAATCTGAGGAACAATGGGTTTGTTATTCCTTCTTTTTTTTAATATTTTTTTTAATTTTTTATTATTATTATTATTTATTCAACTGTGTGCATGTGTGTGTGTATGTGCGCGCGTACGTGTGTGTGTGTGTCTGTGTATGTGTAGAACCACGGACGAATTCGCGAACCCCCATGGACGCCTCCACCTCCTTCTGCCCCGGGATTCACAAGCTCCGCCCTACCAGGACCAGAAGCGCAGGCCGCCCCCGCTTCTGCCTGGCGTCTATACGTGGGATCTGGGATCCAAACTCAGGACCTTCTGCCTGCAAGGCAGAGGCTTAACCCCTGAGCCACCTCTCCAGCCCCTGTTATTCCTTCTTTTGTTGGCAACATGGCAGGAAAGTTCACGGCAACATCCAGAGCTAAGAGAACTCCCCCCTAAATATCCACTGCAAGAACTGACGGAGAAGTTTACATTCTCACTCACCACTAAACACTTTTCTTTCTCCATATTAAGCACAAACTTGGGAGAATAGCCCACCCAGTGTGGGCTTCTTTTTCATACATCTATTATGTTTTCTTCCACATATATTAGCTCATAGTAGTTCAAAGTCTTACCCTAAGGAAGTAATTCTTCGTATATGTACCCACAAGCTTAAATTTCATTTGTCAAATTGATACCTGATTCGAAATGACATACCATCTACTGGAGGAAAGTGTCCAATAGTGTTTTAGCTATTACAATTTGTAGTATGAAAACAGACAGGAAACGATATTGACCAAAAGCAGAAGCTGGGTTTGCTTAATTTTGTAACCAGGAAAATATATTTGGTAAAGTAATGGTATGACTAATCTGTTTAAATTTTGTTGTAAATGATGTAGCTGTAAGTATAAAAATGCATTTTTAGTAAATTTTGAGAGGTCAAGAGTTTACCAAATAGGTGCTTGATTGTTCTATGTGTATGGTGTCATTTTCAACATTGAATGCAAAAGTCATACTTACTGATCCAGAGGGATTCATGGAATGTTATCATCAGTAGTTATATACATATAAGATATTCATTACCTTGTGTGTATGGATCCTGTATATTTGAAGATTGCTTTAATACTTTTATCACACTCTCAATGATAATGCAACAAATGTAACATCATATGTGTTTTAACTTTTATGTTCACTATGACAGAGGCTATCAGTGATATTTGCAATGTAATTTTCATGATAGAGATGAAGTGAAATTCAACTACATGAATATTTGTCTGTCTTTACAATCTTGTGCTCATTTATACAGACCTTTCTACGTTCTTGGATTTTCTTTCATGAATAGACACATCAAATTAATTTACTGGCATTTGTGATATTCAAGAGTCATAACTAATGCTTGACATGAGATATTTTATTCAAAGCTGTTATCAAAAAATGACCTGAGTTCACAATGATATGCAGGAACACATTTATTTGGTTTTTGTTATCAGGCACATTTGTATAGCTACTTTGCACCATAAACGGTCTATACCCTGTGCAGAACCATAAACAAATAAATCACCCTTTCTTCCCTTAAATTGATGTGATTGGAGTGATTGCAACAGGACAGTAACCAAGAAAACATTAAGGATGGCATTCCAATATTGTTCTTTGGTATCTAATCACATGTTGGGGTATCATGAATGCCCACACCAACACTTAAAAAGTTGGTGCTTTTGCTTCTTCAAAATCACAAATTTAAGTAAATGAAACTGACCTGCTTGATCATGAAAAAATCTAATAACATAGATAGGAAAGGCAGTGGAAAATATAATGTAATAAGTATACTTGAAAAAGCATAGAATATAAATTGTAAAGACAGTCAAAAGTTCAGATAGGTGAGTGCTACTCCATTAGGAACATTATTTTGTAAGTAACCCCTATCTTTACAGCATCTATCACAATGAACTCTCAAGTCAGAATCTGTCTGATGTTACATTTGCTACGTTATGACTGTGAGTATGATTAGCATTCCACTTTTGGAGAATTCAGTTGGGTCAAAATGTGCCAATAGTTTATTATAAACAGCTGTGTAACTTGGCTGGACTGACCCACAATTATCCATGCGTTGGTGGCCTTGTCTTTATCCCATGACACACTTTGAAATTGGCCTAGCAATCAAGACATGGAATCATTTTGAAGGAATACATTTTGGAGAAAAGCATTCTTTGTAAAGATGTTGTGACTAGCATCTCATTATTTGCCATGCTACACCTATATACTGCCCCATTTTATCTCACAGTCAGGCAATTTGAAGAGAAAGGGAGATTTAGTTTCAGGATTTTTTTGGCATAGACTGTTATTTTATAAATCACATAGCAGAAGGCATGACTGGGGGAAGAAGGAGGAGGCTGGGTCAGTTATCCATAGCTAAGAGAGGTTAAGAGAGGTAGAGGAAGCAGGGCTGGGCTATTCAATCCTCAAGACACACTCCCTGTGACCTACCTTCCTCCAGCAATTTTTTATGTCTGAAACATTCCAAAATAAAGCATCAAGTAAGGACACAGATACATGAAGTTGTGGGTGGACACTTACATTTAAACCTTGACACTATCCTTGTTTTTCAAGTGCTGACACGAAAATGTAGCATGCCCCTAAAAACCCAGATTTAAAGCTCTGAATATTCATGAGATATATGTATATACATGTGTGTTACATGTGTGTATGCATGTGTGCCAGTGTAAAAATCCCATGTTTTAATGCACAAGTGTTCATCATGATTCTATGTGTGCTACATAGAACCCAATAAACACATCTCCAAAATGATATGGATATAAACAAAAAATATGTAACCTAGGTTGTTCTGATATAGACTAAGAAAACAGACTTTGATAGATATATAAAACCAAGATTAATCTATCCCCTTTTCACACTGAAGAAAATAAATTTCAGCCATGGTGTTCTACCATGAGTTTTACTTTGTCTTTGGGATACATTGGAGAATCCCATGGTTCTACAAGAAATCTCTCTAACTCTAACATACGTGGATCATTTTCTAGTTAGTGGCATGCAGCAAGATATATACCACATGACCCATTGGGTGTGTTCTTAAGGGATAAATGCATAAAGACGACACAGAATCACACAGAATCAATCTATTTAATTGTTCTGAAATCCAGGAGCATGGAATGAGGCATGCATTTGGTACAGAGAGGGTGAAATCAAGACTGAAATTATGACTACATGCACAAACAGGCAGAGAGTAGGATCCAGAAGAAAGGTTAGACTTTCTTCGCGTGGGTGAATCTGATTCCATCCAAGATAACCTTGCAAATAATTCTGATCCCATATCAGTCCTGAAAATGTAAATGAAGGTATTCAGAGAAAATGCATGTCTTGTTGGTGAGCATGCATGAAGAGAATGGGCAGGACAAGAATACACAAATTGTCAGCAATCAATCACTCCCCAACATACAACTAGGGCCACCAATGGGCATTTTTTCAGGACAGTGTAAGGGTATTCTATTGTCCAATACACAGGCTAAGAGATTTAGTGTAAAAAGTTTTGTCTGAACCTCATTGAAAATTGTATGTGCATAGCCATCACAGTTACCCTTTGAATTACTGAACATATGAGCTGCTTTGTTTATTCTTTATGAATCATTCAGATCAGAATGGAGATTAATTATATTCCATGGTTCATTGATTTACCTAATATTATTCATTATTTTCTTCACAGAAGCCATACATATGTATATCATATATGTGAATACATGTGTATGCATATAAGATATACATACACAAATATATACATAATATATACATGATATATGTCATGTACATGTGCATATTAAATTGATCAGTAACATTTCATACCTCCAGTGTTAGAGAACTGTTTTTGCATAAAACAATTTCTGTGTAAGTCTCCTAACATCCTGGGATGTAAATGTGGTTTGTACCTGTGAACCCAGTGTACAGTTGTGATATACAAGGAGTTGAAGTTACCATCTGCTGCATATGAGGGAAAGCTATCTGAAAATGAGAAGAAAGAGGGAAAGATGAGATTGTCTTTGTATTTTTATATGCATTTTTGAATGCTTTTAGTAAAAGGAAAAAACAGGATTTTTTGCTGAAGAGATGGATGATAACTATGATAATTATTTATTATTTTTGCATTCTGATGGTAAGAATTTGTTCAATGACCTCCCTTGCATGGCTAACATCTTGTATATTTCCTGGGTAATACCCTCAGAAGCAGTCATGTGTAGATATTCACCCATCATTTTTCATTCAGACAGGTGCCTTGGCTGGATATTAATGAAAAACAAAAATGCAATAGAGATACCCATTTGAAGACATACTCTCTTTTTTCTGGGTTATGAAATACAATGTTGCTTTTTGTCTGCATGTTTGGTAGAGTGTTTCTGGACAGGATTGACTGAGGGAAAAAGAACCATCTAGATATGGATAGAACTTTTGCAGCATTCATCTACGTCTGTTTCCTTAGCTAGTTTAGCATGATCAGCTACATGTCATTATTGTTTACAACGCTTTTCCATTCCTGATTGGCTATTGGGTTTCTATATTTCAAAGAGAACTAAAGTGATTCATTTAATTAGAGTTATGTCTGAAAAGACAAGACACATTGGAGATTTTTTCAAAGTAGAAGAAAGAATGCACAATAGTACAAGAACTGTCTACTCTCTTCCATAAGACAACTAATATTTCTTCTCCTATAAATAATAAGACCATGCTTAGCAAAGGCTGCTATAAGGTGTGTTCTACCTTCAGCATATCACCTCTTAATAAGATGGTGCTTCTGGATACAAAATACAATGGGTAGTGATTTTTATCTATTGAAGAAGAACACAAACTTCCCAGAGTGATACAAACATTGAGCCACTTTTATCTAGATATTCCTCACATCAACATACAATTTACAACATTGACTTGTTCACAAGAATATCTAAACCAACAGTAATTTCCTTTCAGATATTGGATCAGGCAACACAATTACTGATTGAAGGAGTGTATTCCTAAAGTGCGATTTGAATATGAGTTGTGGTTGAGGAACTTTTAGGAGGTTGTGACTTGCTAGAGGAAGGTATGTCAGAGGGGACAGGCCTCTCTACTTCTATGAAAAGTCTGCTCTGTGTGCAGCTGACCCTCTCTGCCCACATAATATCTGTGGTGATGTAATCAGCATGTCATACTGACTGTATCTCCCCTCTGGAACCTTATGCCAAATAAATCTCCCTTTCTGCTTTAAGTTGTGTTTGAATTTCTTCTTGTATTAGAAGTTGGAAAACACTCTCTTCTTCCAAATTTAACTATCATGCATAGCCTAAGTTGTTCATGGTGAATTGCACACAGTACAAAGGTGCTATATATGACTATAACACATATATAAGCTATATATGATATAAACAGATCTGAAGCACTTAGATTTGTAAATGATCAGTTACTATAGTTAGAGAAATCATTATTTCAATATGCGATTATAGCAAATTAGTTGTAATATAGTGAATGTAAACTGATTCCAGACGCTTAGATTAGCTAAAAATCACTTATCATTATGAGAATGATTTTTCATAGCAGTAACTATTATTACATTTTTATTTTTCTGACTCTAATATAGATGCTTCTTGTCCTTTAGAAATTAAATGTATCACTTCTTTTTTAATGTATTTTTTCCACTCATACAAACTTGATAGGTAACCCATTCCCCTCCCTCTCTCTCCACCCCTCACTCGATCCACTTGCTCCCTCCCCCCTTTTCCCCTTCCTTTACCTCCTCTGTCCCTTTCTCCCGTTCCCCCCCCATTCCTGGGGCATCTTTTAGTGTGCATGTCAAACTTCCCTCTGGGTCCTCTTCTCTGATGAGGTATAAAGACTCAGTAGCTTTGCCTTGAGCTCTTTTTTGTGTTCCCCTTTAGTATAGGAATACTATTGTGGCTATTAATCCCTTGCCTCTAAGGATCTTAGACCCTGTGATCCATGCTAGCCTTTGGGGGTCAATGACATGTTGGTCATTGCGCAGGTCATGAAGAGTCCTATTATGGTTACTTTGGCCCTAACTTGTATGGAGTATCTTGCATATCGTTGCTCCTCCCCATCTTTAGGCTCTTACAGTCTTACCGCCCCCTCTTCTGCAAATTTCCCTGAGATTTGGGATGGGGAGAGATTAGGTTGGCTTGGTCCCTGGTGATTAATATAGGGTTTCTGATGTTCTGAATTATGTTTTTTTTTCTTCTTTCAGTTTTGCTGCTCCTGCTCCACCCTTAGCTCCATCCTGATGGGTATGGATATCACCTCTTAACCAGAGATAAAAGGCTGTTAAAATAGAGTCTTATTATAAGAGTAAATTCAAAGATAGATGGAATAGGAGGAGGGGACTGCAGTTGTGGGTGGGGTCGGTCTCCCATTTGCAAGATAGTTACCTTCTATCTGCCAGACTGTATGCCCTCCCTTTCTGGTGAGATCATACTCCATCAGTTGCAAGTGACCAGGAAGGAAAGTATCAATTCTTTTATTATTATTATTATTATTATTATTTAATTTGCATGTGTGCATGTATGTATGTGTGGGTATGTGTGTGTAGAATCATGGACGAATTGGGGAATCACCATGGACGCCTTCACATCCTTGTTTACTCTGCCCGGGGATCCACAGGCTCCACCCTACCAGGACCAGAAGCGCAGGCCGCCCCTGCTTCCGCCTGGTGTCTATACGTGGGATCTGGGATCCGAACTCAGGACCTTCCGCCTACAAGGCGGAGGCTTAACCCCTGAGCCACCTCTCCAGCCCTTTAAAAATTTTTTTAATCCCTTTTCTCTTAAGGATCCTAGTGCCTGTGACCCATGCTAGACTTTGGGGGTCAATGACGTATCAGTCATTGTGCAGGTCATGCAAAGTTCGATTATGGCTACTGTGGCCTTAACTTTGTGGAATATCTTGCACATTGTTGGTCCTCCTCATCTTTAGGATCTTACAATCTTAGACAATTTATTTATAAGGCAAGTTAATGAATGTATATCATAGAATCACACATGCACACACATACACACATACCCAGAGTAACACATTCTACTCAGCTTATCCCAGTTACATGAATGGGATCAAGGTATTTTAGAAGTGCCCATGTGTACAAATGGAATAGGTCAGAGTAGCTACCACAAGAATTCTCATCTTTCTGATGATTCCTTTCTCTCCTGTACACAAATTGAACATATCTCTGAGGCTGGAATCAGAAAAAGTGACTTGCAAGCATGTGCATGATATTTGTGTGCTTTATGGCATAGAAGTAAAAAATCGTCACTCATTATAAGATTGTTTAAGATAACTAAGGGCCGTATGTACTCCCTAATAGATGGCTGGTAGTACCAAACCCACTTAGAGACACTCAAAGATAAATCTCAGTAATACCTACAGTAATTGCAAAGATTATGAACAGGAGGGATGGGGAAAAAGGGACACACTAGTAACAAAGAGAGAGGGGACCATGTTACAGCAGAGAAAATAGGCCACCATCAAGGACTGCAAGTAAGTAAGGAGACATCTGGTTAAGTACATAGACTTTCCTTCCTGATCTGGCCAGGGAGTGATATCCAATACCCATCAGGATGGAGTGAAGGGTATTGTAGGAGCAGCATTGCAGGAGCAGCAAAACTGAAAAAAATAAATCAACCGAACCATAATCCAGAATATCAGAGACTCTGTATCAACCACTTGGAACTCGGGCAGCCTAATCTCTCACCATCCTGATGCTCAGGGAAATTTGCGGAAGAGGGGGCGGTAAGATTGTAAGAGCACAAGGATGGGAGGAGTAACTATATGCAAGAATCTCCACACAAGCTAGGGCCAAAGCAATTATAATTGGATTTTGCATGCCCTGCGCAACATCCTACACACTTGACCCCACAAAGTCTAGCGTTTGCTAAAGGCACTAGGGTCCTTGGAGGCAAGGGATTGACAGCCACAGTAGTGTTCCTATGCTTAAAGGAAACACAGGAAACGGTTCTGGGAAATGCCCCTGAGGAGGCATAGGAGAGGAGGACCCAGAGGAGAGTTTGGCATGTTCATTAAAGGAGGTTCCGGGGATGGGAGGCGGAAGCACTGGGGGATGGAGAGGGAAGGAGGGGTGGGGGGTACAGGGGGATGGGGGTTTGGAGGGAGGGGGGACAGGTATATCTGTTAAGTTTGTATGAGTGGAAATAAAAAAATATTACTGTCAAATCCACACCAAAGGTCTCAAGCAAATGAGACAATAGTGGAAATTAAAGTCCAAACAGCCATCAAGTGTTACTGTTTCTACCACAAGTCAGCACAGCATTTCAGATCAGCTGGAATCTTCCAACAAGTTAAAGAGTGTACAGTCTACTTTTTGGATTCTCAAACTATTACTGTATTTTTTTCAGTATTTTTTGATGCTCTGAATCTTTGGGGTATGTAAATGTGAAATCACTCTGAAAAGAATGCAAATGTAATACAATATTGAACATCCCCTGCCTCTCTACTTCCCTGTATGTGCATATACACATGATCTTACTCATACAGAAGGCTAAACAAAGATAATCAAGTTGAATAATTTTTTTTACTTGCAGAATTCACAATTCTAAAGTTGGGTTTTCATAGTAATGTATGTAATAAATTTTGGTCATTTTCACTCAAAAAAAGATATATTTTAACTAAATGCATCCTTTTTGGCAGTGTTGGACTGCATATGCCTTTTTTAATCTCATCATGACATTATTATAAGTAGAGTTGAAGATGAGCACAGTGACATTATATGAAAATGGAGGCTTTCAGAGTATGCTAACATTTCTCAATCCATGTGATATAGGATTCAGTAGAATCTGTCCAAAACATATCTTCAATAGCTCATTAAGTGGATATGTACAAAATAGTTCATCAAATGTAAGGTAATCATTTCTGTTTTTTAAAGAAAATGGCATGTATGTACAATATAATTTGAAGGTGGCAATGCATTCTGCAAGGAGGCAATACAAATAAATAAAATATATTTTACATAGATTGCAAATGAGAAAAAGTCTTATCTCTTACACGAACTAGGAATCCTTGCTTCATTCAGAGCTATGCATTCCTTCCTACACAGTTAGAATTTTTTGTAATCTTAGTTTTCTGTGAAGAAATGAGAAATAAGTTATCAGTGGCAACTTTTGATCTTCAACTTAACTTGTCCAAGTCAGGTCCATATGCATGTCCAATTAACTTTCTGACTGTGCAATCACACTTCTGCAAATGCTAACTGAGCAACCATACTACCACTTGATGAAAAAGAGACTGAATACTAACAAAGCTAAGTAAATAAATAAAGGGAAATGAAAGTGTATTTAGTGCTAGTTTGCATTCCATGTCTGGGATACCAGTAGTGTTTCTGTGGCTTCACATATCTCAGTGCACACATTCTCCAATTCTACCAGTAAGTTCTTTCCATATGACATCTGCCTTAATAATATTAACTTTCATAAGTTTCCATTTCTGGCTTCTGAATTAACACTCAAGCTTTCTACGTTATCATCAGATAGACTTCTCCTAGACCTCGAAATAATGTAAAAAAAAAAAAAAAAAGACTGTCTTGAAAACAGGTTGGCAAGTACTTCCATAACATTTACCTACTTTGTTCTGCATGCTTGAAAACCCAGTTGAGTGGATCTGAAACCAAGCTTCTCTCCTATTCAGAAGCAAAGATATCTGCTAACCAACTTTCTTCAAATAATGGGGAAACACACTCTAACACTGTCCCAAATTGGCACACACCCAATCATCCTTCTGAGAACATTCATCCATACGTATTTGTAAACATCCTTGAAAAGGTCCTTCATGGAAAGGCTTGTAAATTTACGGAGGTTGCTTCTGTTATTTGGGCCAATTTTCTCCCAGGTAGACTTGGGGCTAAGGAGAGATGACTGTAAACCTCTGTTCCTTCTGACTCTTGATTGTAATTGCTTTGATAATAAGCATATGAGAATGTGAAGCCCAGAGCTTTGAGCCTGTAAGTTGGAACTCTGCCAATTGAATTGTGTCTGTAGTCCAAGCATATGTGTTGAAAATAAGTCATTGGCAATTCAAATTTACTTTGGCAAATCCTCCATGTGAAATTTGATAATGACATAAATTTATTGTGTTGAAGAATGGAAGCAGCAAAGAATAAGAATAAATTAAAATACATAAATAAAAGTACAGTGAGCAGTGACTTTTGTAATAGATGCAATGTTTAAAAGAACTTCAACTTCTCTGACCTGAACTCGGACCAGAGTGGACTCCCTGCTCCTCAGGTGAGGCCCCTAGACCATGACGCAGGCCCCAGGTCACCTGCATGCCCCACTAACATCCAGAGCTGTAGCCAGTCTATTCTGGAACTGGGGAAGGACCCTACGCCATGACCCAGGTACTAGGTGATCTGACCACCACACTAGATGCTCTGACCTGCTGCCCCGGACCAGAAAAAGGGAGAATCCCTTTGCTCCTCAGGTAAGGATCCTAAATCACATCACAGGCCCCATGTCACCAGCGTACCCAATCAGCAGCCAGAGCAGCAGCCAGTCTTCTCTGGCTTTGGAAAAGGACCCTAGGCCATGCCCCAGGTCCCACATGATCTACACGCCACACTAGACACTCTGCCTTGCTGCCCCAGACCAGACAAAGGTGGACTCCCTGCTCCTCAGAATTCAACAAAGCCCAGCGAAACCCAAGCAACATTGTAAGGGACTAGCACCATACATCTGAAGTCCTCCAAAATCATCCCATCTCATGGAAGAGAATCTTGACATTCAGCTTAAAGATAAGTAAAACCTTTTTACCATCTTGTTCTTCTCAATTACTAGTCACTGTAGTTTAACATTTCAATATAGCCACCCCAAAAAGAACAGGAGGACAGCAGGCACTTGGAGAAGATGAGAAAAGCAGTTGAAGAAACAAAAATAGAGTAGTTAAAACAGACTCAAGCCAAGTTTAAAACTGAACGAAAAGACAAGTTATCTTCAACCCAGAACTCAACAGTCTTATCAGCAGCACTAACGAAGCACAAAATAGAATTTTAGACCTTGAAGACAAAGTGGGAGTATTAACCAGCTCAGTGGAAGAGGTTGTTAAAGCCAAAAAGATACTTGAGAGAAATATTAAAGAGTTATGGGACATCCCGAAGAAGCCTAACATGCATATTAGTGGAATACCAGAGCAAGAATCACAAAATACCACATCTGAGGAAATTTTTCAAACTATCATCAAGAAAACATTCCTCATCTAAAAACAGAGATGCCCACACATATACAAAAGGCATTCTGCACCCAAAACAGATACGACCAAAAGAGAAACTTGCCATGGCAAATAATAGTTGATACACTCCACATTCAAGACAAAGAAAAGGTGCTGAGAGCTTCAAGGAAAAAAAAAATCACTTTTAAAGGGGAACCTATTAAAATAACAAATGACTTCTCAATGGAAACAGTAAAAGCAAGAAGAGCTTGGAGAGACTTACTTCAAGTATTGAATGAGCAAAAATGTCACCCAGGCTGATACATCCCACAAAACCATCCGTTATGTTGGAGAGAGAAAGAAAAATTTTCAAGCACAAAGACAACTTGAAGGGATACATGTCCACCAAACCAGGCCTTCAAAAAATGCTAGAAATGACACTCAAGCTTGAAGAAAAAACAAGCATATCCAGAAGGACAGAAGGGAAGTATAAAACCGCCAAAACTTAAAAACGAATCAATATATTTACAAAAGCCACTAAACATAATAAATATCTGGAATTAAAAATAATTTATCCATTATAATATTAAATGTTAATGGTATTAGCCCACCGATAAAGAGACACAGATTACAAACTTTGATTAAAAGTCACAACCCATCAATCAGCTGCCTGCAGGAAACACATCTAACCACAAAAGATAGGCACATTGTAAAAATAAAAGGCTGGTCCAAAATTCTACAAGCTAATGGAACCAAGAAACAGGCAGGAGTTCCCATTATGCTATCGGACAAAGTGCATTTCAAACAAACAAAAAAAAATCATAAGAGACATAGATGGATACTACAATTTAGTCATAAATACAATTCACCAGGAAGACTTCATAATACTGAACATATATGAACCCAATACAGACCAGCCTACATTCATTAAGCAAACCCTACAAAGTCTAAAGTGAGAAATAAACCCTGAAATGATAATTCTTGGGAATTTCAACACTGCCCTCTCAACATGGGATACATCAACAGGTTAAAAACTTAACAGAGACACTTTGGAAATTAATCAAACCCTTACTGAAATGGACCTTACAGATCTCTATTGAACTTTTCATCCACGCACCAAAGAATACACATTTTTTTCAGCAGCACATGAAACTTTCTCTAAAATAGATCTCATATTGGGCCACAAAACGAATCTCCACATATACAGGAAAGTTGAATTTTTAGCCTGTACCCTATCAGACCACCATGACCTAAAGCTTGACATCTGCAACACAACAAACAACAGAAAATACACTTACTCCTGGAAACTTAACACTATGATGCTGAATGAGAACTGGATTCAGGAAGAAATTAAAAAGGAAATTCAAGATTCCCTGAAAGCGAACGATAATGAAAATACAACTTACCAAAATCTCTGGGACACAATGAAAGCTGTCCTAAGAGATAAGTTCATAGCTCTTAATGCCTACATCAAAAAAATGGAAACATCTGAAATAAATAACAATGCAGCTTAAAGGTTTAGAGACACTAGAACAATCTGATCCCAAAAGCAGTAGAAGAGAGGGATTAGTAAAATAAGGGGGAAAATATCCAAAATTGAGATTAGGAAAATGATACAGAAAATGAGCGAGTCAAAAAGCTGTTTTTTTGAAAAAATCAATAAGGTTGATACACCCCTAGCTAAATTAACCAAAAGCAAGAGAGAGAAAACCCAAATTAACAAAATTAAAAATGAAAATGGTGTTATCACTACTGATACCCAAGAAATTCAGAGAATTATAACGTCCTATTTCAAAAACTTATACTCTGTGAAATTTGACAACACAAAAGAGATGGATGAATTCCCAAGTAAAAAAAACTTACCTAAATTGTAACAGGAAGTCATGAATTATTTAAATAGTCCTATAACATATGAGGAAATCAATGAAGTAATCTCGATTCTTCCCACCAAAAAATGTCCTGGACCAAATGGATTCAGCACAGAATTCTACCAGACAATTAAGGAGCTCATAATGCCAATACTCCTTAAACTGTTCCATTCAATAGCAAAGGAAGGAATGCTACCAAATTCCTTCTATGAAGATAATATAATCTTAATCCCAAAATCTAATAACGGAACATTTAGAAAAAAAAATTATAGGCCAATCTTTCTGATGAACACAGATGCAAAGATTCTCAGCAAAGTCTTAGCAAATTGGATTCAAAAACATGAAAAAAAGATCATTCATGGGGATCAAGAAGGCTTTACTCCAAGCGCACATGTTTGGCTCCACATATGCAAATCAATAAATGTAATTCACCATATAAACCAGTCCAAAGTCCAAGACCACATAATACTCTCGATAGATGCAGAAAAAGCATTTGACAAGATCCAACAGCCTTTTATGATCAAAACCCTAGAGGCAGTTGGAATGGAAGGAACCTTTATTAATATAATAAAAGCTGTATACAACAAGCCGTAAGCAAGAATTATACTCAGTGGGGAAAAACTTGAAGCATTCCTGCTTCGATCAGGAACTAGACAAGGCTGTCCACTCTCACCACTTCTATTCAATATTGTATTGAAGTCTTAGCTGAAGCCATAAGACAAGAAAGGGACATAAAAGGGATTCAAATCGGCAAGGAAGAAGTCAAGTTATCTCTATTTGCAGATGACATGATCTTATACGTGAGTGACACCAAAAATTCCACCAGTAAGCTCCTGGAACTAATGCAGAAGTTCAACAGGGTGGCAGGATACAAAATAAATGCCCAAAAATCAGTGGCATTCCTATATGCCCAGGATGAAAGTAATGAAAAAGCCCTGAGAGAAACAATCCCATTTACTATAGCCCATAAAAAAAAAATGAAATACCGTGCTGGAGAGGTGGCTCAGGGGTTAAGCCTCTGCCTTGCAGGCAGAAGGTCCTGAGTTCGGATCCCAGATCCCATGTGTAGATGCCAGGCGGAAGCGGGGGCAGCCTGCGATTCTGGTCCTGGTAGGGAGGAGCCTGTGAATCCCGGGGCAGAGCAAACAAGGAGGAGATGGCGGCGTCCATGGTGGTTTCTGAATTCATCCATGGTTCTACACACACACATGCGCACACACACACACACACACACACACACACACACACACACACACCTGAATAATAATAGATAATAATAATAATAGATAAATAAAATTAAAAAAAGGAAATACCTTCATATAAACCTAACCAAGGAAGTAAGAGACCTTTATAATGAAAACTTTAAAACCCTAAAGAAAGAGATTGCAGAAGACAGCAGAAGGTGGAAAGTCCCCCCATGTTCCTGGATTGGAAGAATCAACATCATAAAAATGACCATCTATCAAAGACAATATACAGATTCAATCCTACACCATTTAAAATCCCAAAGCAATTCTTTAAGGAAATTGACCAAATAATCTCAAAATTCATATGGAGTCACAAAAGACCAGGATAGCAAAAAAAATCCTGAGTAACAAAAACACAGCGGGAGGTATCACCATACCAAACCTTAGTCTATACTACAAATCCATAGTTATAAAAACAGCCTCGTACTGGCTCCAAAATAGACACACAGATCAATGGTTAAGGGTTGAAGACCAAGGTATAATCCAACACAACTACATTCATTTGATCTTTGAATAAGGGGCCCAAAAATCCAATGGAAAAAGAACAGTATCTTCAACAAATTTTGCTGGCAAAACTTAATATCCATATGCAGATTAGACCTAGACCCGTACTTGTCACCATGCATAAGAATTAATTCCAAATGGGTCAAGCACCTCGAAATCAGGCCAATGACTATGAAAACCATATTTGGAAAGGTAGGGAACTCCCTTGAGCTGATTGGGCTAGGCCAACAGTTCCTAAACAGACACGGAATAGCACAGTCACTACAACCAACACTCAACAGATGGGATCTTGTGAAATTAAAGAGCTTCTGTTCAGGTAAAGAGATTGTAACACGAGCACAAAAGAAACCCACAGAACAGGAGAAAATCTTCACTAACCACATATCTGATTGAGCTCAATTATGCAGAGTGCACAAAGAACTTAGAAAACTAAACACCAACCAAACAAGTGGCCCAATTAAAAAATGGTCCTTGGAACTTAAAAGAAACTTTACGAGGGATGAAACTAAAATGCCTAACAAATATCTTAAAAAATGCTCTACATCCTTAGCCATCAGAGAAATTCAAATCATCTCACTCAGGTCAGGATGGCAAAAATCCACAATACAAACAACACAAAATGCTGGAGAGGATGTAGAGAGAGGGGAACTCTCCTACATTGCTGGTGGGAATGCCGGCTCATACAACCACTCTGGCGAGCCATCTGGCGATTCTTAAAGAAATTAAAGATTGAAATGCCATATGACCTTGTGATTCCACTTTTGGGAATATCCTCCCATACAGCAAAAATTCACCTCAGTACCACAAGCATGACCATGTTCATCGCAACACTGTTTACAATAGCAAAGTCATGGAATCAACCCAAATGTCCAACAGTGGATGAATGGATAAGGAAAATGTTGTAAATCTATACAATGGAATACTACTCACCCATCAAAAATGATGAATTAATGCAATTTGCCAGGATATTAATGGAATTAGAAACAATTATATTGAGCGAAGTATCCCATACCCAGAAAATTAAGCGCCATATGTACTCCCTAATAGGTGGCTCCTAGTACCAAACCCACTTAGAGACACTCAAGGATAAATCTCTGTAACACCTACAGAAATTGCAAAGATTATAAACAGGAAGGATGGGGAAAGAAGGTCCCACCAGAAACAAGGAGACCATGTTATAGCAGGGAAAATGGGCGACCATCAAGGATTGCAAGTAAGTAATGAGACATCTGGTTAAGTTCACAGACTTTCCTTCCTGATCATTTGCAACTGACAGGGTATGATCTCACCAGAAGGGGAGGGCATATAGGCTGCCAGATAAAAAGTAAACATTTTGCAAATTGGTGATTGACCCCTCCCTTACCATGGTCTCCTACTTTTATTACACCTACCTTTGAATATACTTGTATAACAAGACTCTAATTTAACAGATTTTTATCTCTGGCCAGGTGGTGACATCCAATGCGCATCAGGATGGAGACAAGGACATGTCAGGAGCAGCAAAACTGAAAACAAAATCAACAGACCATAATTCAGAACATCAGAGACTCTATATCAACCATCTGGAACTAGGCTAGCCCAATCTCTCCCCACCCTGAAGCTCAGGGAAATTTGTGGAATATGGGGCAGTAAGATTGTAAGAGCATAAGGATGGGAGGAGTGATGATATACAAGATACTCCACACAAGTTAGGGTTGAAGCAATCATAATTGGACTTTGCATGCCCTGCACAATGTCCAACACATTATTGACACCACAAAGTCTAGCATGGACTAAAGGCACTAGGATCCTTGGAAGCTAGGGATTGACAGCCACAGTAATGTCCCTTCACTTAAGGGGAACACAGAAAAGGGTTCTGGGAAATGCCACTGGGTCCTTGCCCCTCATCGGAGAAGAGGACCCAAAGGAGAGTTTGGCATGCACATTAAAGGATGCTCTTGGGATGGGAGGGTGAGTCACTGGGGGATAGGGAGGGCGGGGGGAGGGCAGGAGCAGAGGGTTTGGGGGGTGGAGGGAGGGAGGGGACCTGTGTACCTGTTAAGTGTGTATGAGCAGAAAGCAAAAAAAAACTTAAAAAATATATATTCTGTTCATATTCAATAAACTTTGAATTATGGGTGCTCTTTTCTTCTTCTACTCAGTCTTTCAGAATATTTCTTCCCAACTCATAAATTTTGATGCTTGATGCCATAACTCAGAGATAGTTATTGCTGACTCAGAGGTAGTTGTAGACAAATCATTGTTGATTTTTGTATACATTTATTAAAAATCATACACTGACCTAACAAATATCTAAATAAATGCAAGATCAACTTTGGTATCACTCCTGGAAATGTAGACCTTCTTCATAGGGAAAATCCACTCTTCATTGCATTCGGTGTCAACCACCACCTTGCTATTAAGAGATATCCTTGATGATGATAATGGCAGAAGAATACACTTGATATCAGTCTTTGGTACATATGACCTATCATTTATTAGAGGACAGGAAATAATTATATAGAGAAGACAAGACAGTACACATACTATTGTGCATTCTTTTTCCCCTCTGGAAACATCTCGAACATGGCTTTTTAAAATTATTCATTTATTATTTCATACATGATTACAGCAAATTTATGATAGGTTTATGTATTAATTACAATTCCCATCTTCCCTACACTTCCCATATAAGCCCCATCTTCTCTGCCAATATCCCTCTTGTTATCACTTTTTTTTTCATAAGGGGTCCATTGGGTTTGATTTGGGTTGCATTTATGGACCTCTGGAAAATGATAACAAGATACCATTATTGCATACACAACACTTGTTGATCACAGGACAAAGATAACAAATACCAGCTGGAAGTGGTCTGGAAACTGGCTTCTTGCTAGACAGCTTTTAGAGTACTAAACAGTGCTGTGAAAGCTTTGCAGGGACAAAAGAGAGCTCTGCTCCACCCATGAAAGCTTCAAGATACAATAACACCCACCCTAGAAAGAGGTGAACATCAGTGTAATAGGTGCATGTCCATCAAAGTCACAACCAACAGCTTTGTGATTGAATTTAAGGCACACTTTTTAAATGGATCACATTCCTGGTATTGTAAACCAGAACAACATGTCTTTTCAAATATCATTCTGCCTGAGCTAAGCACGTGAGATATCTTTGAAGTATGTAAACCCAACAGCCTATTATGAATAAAAGAAAAAAAAAAAACTCTGTAAGGAGAACATCAGAGGAATGTCACACAGATGGTCATGCTATTGCTGCCTTCAGAAAGCAAATGAAAAAAAAATCAGATGGACACGAATATTGATGTGCAGCTCACATTCTCTCCTTACTTCACTCTGAGACTTCAGTCTATGGAAAGGTTCCATCCATATCTAGAATGGGTGTCTCTCCCTTAGATAATTCTATCAGACATGTCCAGAAGAAATGCTTCTGAGATGAGACACATCATAGGACTTAACCTACAAACAAGACAGGGTGTCCTTAGCTACACTTTTACAAGCTAGATGGGATTTAAATGGGTATCTCTATTCCATTTTTGCATTAAAATGCAGCCAAAAGAACCCATCTGAGTAAAGAAATGATGGGCGAGTATCTCCAGATGACTATTCCTGAGAGCTTTCCCAAGGAAAATATGTGGGATGTTATCCACACAAGTAAAGTTATTGCTGTCATCCTGAGCATTCAACATGGGCTAGAAATAAAAATAAAATGGTTGTAGTAGTCATCTTCCAAATCTTCAGTTCCAAAGACTACCTAACTTTAAACTTAAAAAAAAAACACTTGAAAGTACTTATAAAATGCAACGACATTCTTATCTTGCTCTCTTTCCTGTCTTTTACAGATACCTGCCCCTGCATTCAAAATTGATTTTTGTGTAGAGACAAGGTAACTATAACACTTTACATATCACAGTGCTATGTATTTTACTCATGGGTGCAATCTGCCTTCACATCACAGATGTTAATATACTCATAGGGAAGTGTGATTATTTAAAAGCTATCCCCTATCACTGGAGAAGTGGAATAATGTTGAGCCGGCCCCTAGCCCAGGCAAGATGGCGCTGGGAGGAAGTGAACAAGGTGTAGCCGAGCATATGGGGTCTAAGATGGCGCTGGGAGCTAGTGTGCAGGACATAACCCTGTTTGCATCACAGGGAACCCTGATTGGTTCGTAAGAGTTCCCTAATGCTGACCCTTGCCTGTGAAGCCTGCGTGCTGCACTGACCTTTAATATGATTGGCTGCCCGTTTCGCAGCTCACAGTTTTTGCCTTTATAAACTGCTGTGCTACGTAAAATAAAGTGAGTTCATGCTTTGACTTAACTCCCTGCAGTGCCTGATTGTCTCCCAGTACCTGGGAGGCAGAGGGGCAGGCAGCGCACTCACCTCTCTCCTTCCTGGTGGCCAAAAGCTGACCCCTGCAGAAGAATTATTAATTAATTGACTATATTTTATACATGCATTGCACATATTTTATGTATATGTGTTATATATGTATTTATGAATTTTAAAAAGAACTTCATTACTTCAAAGAAAAACTTAAAACAGGAATACACTTCAGAAGTATTGTGCAGGAAACAAAATTCTCAAACTATAAAGAGAAAAGCAGAATCACAAAGACAGAAATACAACCGGACCATTATATAGAAATACAAATTTCTACCTATTTCTACCTATTAAGTTTGTATGAGAAGAAATAAATAAATACATTATTAAAATAAATAAATAAAAAGAAGAGAAATACAAATTTCTTAGCCTACATAGAGGATACTAGAACATTGCTAACTTACATGGCAATGGCAAATGCTGATGACCCTCCTTAGTTAAGGGTGGTGGAGTGCTCCACTGCTGAGGAGTCATTCATTCTTGCCCCACGCATTCTCTTCATGTTGCATGAAGGCTCATAACAAGACTCGTTCATTTTTTCACATCTCTGATGACCTTTGTTTACATTTTCACAGATGGTGTGGGATGAGAATTATTTGTAGTCTAATCCTTTATGGAATCAGATTCACCCATGTGAAGAAAACATAATCCTTCCTCTGGTCCCTACTCTCTGCCTGCTTGTGTATGTAGTCATGATCCTAGACTTGACTCTACCCTATCTGTACCTAACATCCTTCATTCTGTGTTCCTGGATTTATGGATGACTAAATAAATTAATACCACATGACATTTATCTATGTGCCCCTTAAGATCATACCTACTATGTCATGTAATATGTATGTTGCTGGACCTATCTAGTGAATAATCAATAATTTTTGGAGTTTCAGAAGTTTCTTGTTGAACCATGGGATTCTCCAGTGAGTCCCAAACACAAAGCAAAACCTACTACAATACCATGTCTGGAACTTTTTTTTACTCCATAGTGGTGCATGATGGCTTAGTCTTGGAGTTCTATATCCTCCAAAGAGAAAAGCTTGCTTTCTGAATCAACATCAGAAACCTTTGGTCCAGACATGATTCTGCATATAGGTATATCTTTTCTAAGAGTTGATGGTTTGGTTTTTGTACCATATATCTAATACAATAAAGATTTGTATATTTAAACTTGGGGATTAAACACACAAACACCCACATTTGATGTACACACATTGGAAGCTATTTTCTTTCCCATTATTCCATTGTCAATATATTTTATATGTCTTCAAAATCAAAGGATTCTATTTTCCTTCTGTGCAAATTTTCTGTGGAATTTTCACTTAAACTGCATTGAGTCTTATTAATTTTTAGCACTATAATGTCTTTTATAATGTTGCTTTATCTCATGCAAGGTGATCTTTCCATTTTTGGTGCCTTCTATAGTACATTTAATTTCAGTGCATTAAGCTTTGTCATACTGAAGCACTCATGTCTTTATTTAACTTCCATCTCTACCAGTCTCAGGACAGACACATCAAAAAAGATAATTGCACATCCATGCTTACTAGAGATATAATGTCTAAAATCAAGATTTATACTACATTATTATTACCTACCACAAAAACACTATGACAACTTGCTTATCATTACTAGATAAATGAAGATAGTGTGATTATAATGTGACCCACTTGAGGATCAGTAAACACCACGTGAAACAGAGTTCACTACCTGAGAAGGAAGGTGAGGAAAAATTGTAGGAAAGACTGTTTTCTAGATGTGACATGAAAAGCAGGAGAGGGTTTAATCAGAAAAAAAAAATAAAGAGTTATCAGGAACAGAAGGAGATGAGGGGATAATGAAGAGTCTTGCAGGTGAAATGCAACCCAAATGATACATTTTCTGAAGTAATTTAAAAAGAAAATGTTCCAAAATGGGTAAGTAACTGCTTAGGAACAGTCAATGCCATTTTGAGCTCACCTACCAAAGGAGCAGGCTTTATTAATACTACCTACACATCTGAAATGTAATCAGGACAAGAGTAGGAATCTCACCTAAGACAGACCCAGACCCTGTGAAATGATACACAAAAGCTTTGCCTTAGTGATTTTTAACAAGTCTGCTTAGAGCACACAATTCAGATGGGATAAAGTTTTCAACATACGGTGTTATCAAATCGTGACCTACACATATTGGATAATTTTGCTAATCACTATCGTACCAGGTAAATGATCATGTCAAAACTCATCACATGTTTAAATGTAAATTTGGAATTGCTAGGGATGGCAAGACAATTTTTCAATGAAGATCCACCCCCTAATAACATTGTAAATAAAATGAGGAAGACAGTATTACAAAAGGAAAAAAGAAGGAAAAAAAACAAAAAAATCAGTAGAGTGTGTTTCATCTCCATAGAACAGAAAAAGAAATATTTGCAATACAAACTCCTCACAAAGGATTGATACCTGACCATAAAAGGTATGTAATTAACACCACAAAAAAATCATGAGATAAGCAAATATAAACAAATAAGTGGTATATAAATTAATGATGGTTGGCAACTCATAAAACAGATATTTTATTTTTTTCTTTTATTTTAGTTGTCATATATTCATTGAATATTGTGTTAGATCTTGCAAAGAAAATTTCTTTGGGATATGTCCCATAGGTTTATTCATTTCTCATTCTATAATTTCTCCCTCTTTTCCCTATCTACTTTTACTAATCTTCTTCCTTTCCTGAGCCTGACTTGTCCCTTTATGTCATATATGTACATATATATGTGTATAAATATGTATACATGTATATCAGTTATATGTAATCTATGTATTTTATATATGGTGCATTCAGGTACTATTTATGACTATATGGCCCACTAATATGTCTTTGTATTTAAATGTAAATGGTTTTAGATATCTGTATAAATTTTAGAATACATACATTAAAGAAAAGTGATATTTTCATTTGGGATTTATTAAATGTGATTTCGGTTTATATTCAATTTCATCAAGAAATATAATTACATACATATTTGTGAATGTATTAATCTCTGTTGTTTATATGGAGCACATTTTATTTAGTTTTTCAGGTAGTTGAAGACATGCTTGAGCTATTCTGAAGACTGAGTACCGCGCAAGATCCAAGTGTGCAATCAGAATACGAAAATGCAAACTAAAGCTATATAGATTTTTTTAAACTGTGACCTATGAATGATTATCACACATCTCAAAAATTTCAGTGCATTGATATCAGTGTGCTGCATTCTGGTATGTACCTAATAAGCTGTTAGAATTCACCACACAGAGCTTCCTAAAAGTAGAGATCTTTAGTTTTCTGATTTTCCCTAAGCATTCAGAGAACCTATCTTGGCTAATGCTTGCAATATTTCTGCTAGCAATATCTATACATATTGTGAAAGGAGAAAGTTATTACGGAGATTTATGGTTGAGTGTCTCTAAGTGGGTTTGGTACTAGGAGCCACCTATTAGAGAGTACATACAGTGCTTAATTTTCTGTGTCTGGGATACTTCACTCAATATAATTGTTTCTAATCCCAATTACAGTAATTGCTAAGATTATGAACTGGAGGGATGGGGAAGGAGGACCACACCAGACACAAGGAGAGAGGGAACCATGTTACAGCAGAGAAAACAGGCCACCGTCAAGGACTGCAAGTAATGAGACATCTGGTTAAGTTCACAGACTTTTCTTCCTGATCATTTATAACAGATGGGGTATGATCTTACCAGAAGGGAAGGGCATATAGTCTGGCAGATAGAAAGTAACCATTTCGCAGATGGGTGATTGACCACTCCCTCACTGCGGTTTCCTACTTTTATTACATCTACCTTTGAATATACTTTTATAACAAGACTCTAATTTAACAGGTCTTTGTCTCTGGCCAGGGGGTGACATCCAATACCCATCAGGGTGGAGCCAAGGGCATTGTGAAAACAGCAAAACTGGAAAAAAAAAAACCATAATACAGAACTTCAAAGACTCTATATCAACCACCTGGAACTAGGCCAGCCTAATCTCTCCCCATCCTGAAGCTCAGGGAAATTTGCAGAAGAGAGGGCGATAAGATTGTAAGAGCACAAGGATGGGAGGAGAAATGATATGCAAGATACTCCACACAAGTTAGGGCCGAAGCAATCATAATTGGACTTTGCATGCCCTCCACAATGTCCAACACACTATTGACCCCACAAAGTCTAGCTTTTGCTAAAGGCACTAGGATCCTGGGAGGCAAGGCATTGACAGCCACAGTACTGTTCCTATGCTTAATGGGAACACAGGAAAGGGTTCTGGGAAATGCCACTGGGTCCTTGCCCCTCATTGGAGAGGAGGACCCAGAGGAGAGTCTGGCATGCACATTAAAAGATGCTCTCGGGAGATGCGAGGGGGAGGCACTGGGGGATGGGGTGGGAGGGGGGAAGGAAGGGAGGCACAGGGGGATAGAGAGTTGGAGGGAAGGGGGGACAGGTGTACCTGTTAAGTTTGTATGATAATAAAATTTATTAAAAATTAAAAAAATAAAAAATAAAAAAGATAGGAGAAAGTGCACACTCTATCAAAGCAGTTCCAAAAATAACAGTCCCCTATGCTCTATAATTTAAATGTTAAAGTCTCAGATATTACTATTATTCAAAAGAAAATGAACAGACTTTTGGATCGGTCATATTTATACTGCAACCTTTCCAAATGTTTGCATCTGTATTCTTAGTGAAATGAATAATAAAACTAATAGATGATGTGAGCTACTCAAAAATGGCAGAAACACTGTTCATGCAATTTCATTCTATCTTAATCCTAGCCTTAAAACTAAGATCAAAAGAAAATGGCATAATTTCATTCTAATACAGTTCTAGTCTTAAAAATGGAGATCAAAAGAAAACTGGAATAAGTTGGTGATGGAAATTAGATTAAAGCATAATATCATGTTATTAACTTGTAGGTATTTTTACCTCTAGACATTGTAAATGATGGATATTTAAAGACAATTAACCTTTATAGATATAAAGAATAGCTAGAATGACAAACTATAAAAAGTGCAGGATTATTATATCCATGAACTCACTCCAAATGTGTGTGCTTCCACAATACCTGCACAGGATTTGACCTGTCAACATTTCACGAGGGAAGGTAGAAAATCTCAAGAGACTCTGCATCTCCATTAGAGAATGCTGAGGGTTTAGGCAAGTAAGCTGCCAACTGATAGGTGATTCATGCTCCAGCAAGTGCTCAGACACATGCCATCAAAGGAAACACAGATGAAACTCAGAGGGCCACACATGCAAAAAGACATGAAAGCAGGAGGGAGTGTGGCAAGGAGCTGAAGGGGTGTAAGGAGAAGAGGAAGGGGTTGGAATTGGAGATTAATCCATGAAAATAGAAATACACTGTATCCATGTATGAAAGTCCAAAAGAATAAAAATACCATTGATGAGATGTAGGAACGATCAGTTACTCCTAATGATTCACCATGGGAATTAGGAGTGTGCATCTCACACTGCCTTCTGTAGTTTGTAATTCAGGTCATGAAATAAATCAGCATCACTAGAAATGTATGCACTGTACTACCTAACAGTCTCCAGAACTTCTTAGGCCTCACACAATGTTAATCTCATTACTAAATTAAAACAAAGGCATATTCAACTCCCAAATTACTCCCAAACAGGATACACTGAACAAATATTCATCTGAGGACAATTGATCATTGGTCAATTCATTTCCTGCCAGGACAACAGATTTCTGTCCTCAGACTAAGTTGCTCTGAGCATTTGCACAAAAACACGTCAACAGTGACAAAATGAAGATGTTGCTGCTAGTTATGGTAACCTGTTTGACTTTTGCTGAAGAGGAAGTCAAAACTCAACTGAACCCCTCGAAGGAACAATTGATACAGAGAACTGAAGGTGCAGAGTGCATTCTTACAAAGAAATACATCTATTAGTAATTATTGTACATACTAAATAGATTTTTCATTTTATTTTTCCACTCATACAAAGTTGATAAGTAGCCCATTCCCATTCCCCTTCCTCCATCCTCTCCTCCCTGGCCCCCCTGCCCGCTCTTTTCCCCCATTTCTCCTCCCTTTCCCCCCTCCCTCCCCTTCGCCTTGTGCCCCCTCATTCCTGGAGCATACTTTAGTGTGTCTGTAAAACTTCCTTCTGGGACCTCCTCGCTGATGAGGTGTAAGGATTCAGTAGCATTGAGGTGTAAGGATTCAGTAGCATTGCCTAGAGCTCTTTTGTGTTTCCCTTTAGTATAGGAATACCATTGTGGATGTTAATCCCTTGGCTCTAAGGATCCTAGTGCCTGTGATCCATGCTAGAGTTTGGAGGTTCATTGATATGTTGGTCATTCCACAGGTCATGCAAAGTCCTATTTTAATTACTTTGGCCCTAACTTGTATGGAGTATCTTGCATATATTTGTTCTTTCCCATATTTAGGCTCTTATATTCTTACTGCCCCCTCTTCTGCAAATTTCCCTGAGCTTCAGGATGGGGACAAATTAGGCTGGTCTGGTTCCAGGTGATTGATGCAGAGTTTCTCATTTTCTGAATTACAGTTTGTTGATTTTTTTTTCAGGTTTGCTGCTCCTGCACCACCTTTGGTTCTATCCTGATGGGTACTGGATGCCACCCATTGCAGTCTTTGATGGTGGCCTATATTTTCTGCTGTAGTGTGATCTACTCTCTACTTGTTTTTGGCAGGGCCCTCCTTTCCCTGCTTATAATCTTTGCAATTACTGTAATTATTACAGAGATTTATCTTTGAGTTTGTCACTAAGTGGTTTTGTTACTAGGATCCACCTATTACGGAGTACATATGGCACTTAATTTTCTGTGTCTGAGATACGTCACTCAATAAAATATTTTCTAATTCCATCAATTTCCTGGCAAATTTCATTAATTCATCATTGTTGATGGCTGAATAGTATTCCATTGTATAAATGTACCACATTTTCCTTATCTACTCATCAACTGCTGCACATTTGGGTTGATTCCATGACTTTGCTATTGTAAACAGTGCTGCTATGAACATGGTTGGGCTTGTGTGATCGAGGTGAATTTTGGCTGTATGGGGGATTATTCCCAAAACTGGAATAGCAGGGTCATATTGCATTTCAATCATTAACTTTTTTTAAGAATCAACAGATGGCTCACCAGAGTGATTATATAAGCTTGCATTCGCACCAGCAATGTAAGAATGTTCCCCTCTCTCCACACCATCTCCAGCATTTGGTGCTGTTTGTATTGTGGATTTTTCCACACCAGACCAGGGTGAGATGATATCTCTGGGAGGTTTTAATTTGCATTTCCCTGATGGCTAAGGATGTGGAACATCATTTAAGATATTTGTTAGACATTTTAATTTCGTCCTTGGTAAAGTTTCTTTTAAGTTCCAAGGCCCATTTTTTAATTGGGCCATTTGTGTCCTTGTGTTTAGGTCTCTGAGTTCTTTGTGCACTCTATATAATAGAACTCTATCAGATATGTGGTTAGTGAAGATTTTCTCCCATTCTATGGGTTGCATTTGTGCTCAAGTTACAATCTCTTTATCTGAACAGAAGCTCTTTAATTTCATAAGATCCCATCTGTTTAATGTTGGTTGTAGTGACTGTGCTATTGGATGTCCATTTAGGAACTGTTGGCCTAGTCCAATCAGATCAAGGGAGTTCCCGACCCTTTCAACTAAGACTTTTGTAGTCTTTAGCCTTGGAAATAAGTCTTGTATATGGTGACAAATATGGGTCAAGTTTTAATCTTCTGCATGTGGAGATCCAGTTTTGCCAGCACCATTTATTGAAGATGCTGTTCTTTATCCACTGGATTTTTTGGGCCTCTTTGTCAAAGGTCAAATGGCTGTAGATGTGTGGGCTTATATCTGGGTCTTCAAACCTCATCCATTGATCTGTGTGTCTATTTTGGAACCAGTACCAGGCTGCTTTTATAACTATGGATTTGTAGTATAGACTAGGGTTTGGTATGGTGATAGCTTCAGCAGTGTTTTTGTTACTCAGGCTTGTTTTTGCTATCCTGGGTCTTTTGTGCCTCCATATGAATTTTGAGATTATTTGGTCAACCTCTTTAAAGAATTGCTTTGGAATTTGATTGGTATAACATTGAATCTGTATATTGCCTTTGGTAGGATGGTCATGTTTATGATATTGATTCTCCCAATCCAGGAATATGGGATGTTTTTCCACATTCTGGTGTCTTCCATTATTTCTTTCTTTAGGGTTTTAAAGGTTTCATTGTAAAGGTCTCTTACTTCTTTGGTTAGGTTTATACCAAGGTATTTCTTTTTTTTGGAGCTATAGTAATTGGGATTGTTTCTCTCAAGGATTTTTCACTTCTTCCATTGTGGGCATATAGGAAGGCCACTGTTTTTTGTACATTTATCTTATATCCTGCCTCTGTGCTGAACTCCTGTATTAGTTCCAGGAGCTTCCTGGTGGAAATTTTGGTATCACTCAGGTATAAGATCGTGTCATCTGCAAATAGAGATAACTTTACTTCTTCCTTGCTGATTTGAATCCCTTTTATGTCTCTTTCGTGTCTTATGGCTTCAGCTAAGACTTCACGTACAATATTGAATAGATGTGGTGAGAGTAGACAGCCTTGTCTAGTTCCTGATCAAAGCAGGAATGCTTTTAGTTTTTCCCCATTGAGCATAATCCTTGCTGTGGGCTTGTTGTGTACAGCTTTTATTTTATTGATAAAGGTTCCTTCCATTCCAACTGTCTCTAGAGTTTTGATCATAAAAGGCTATTGGATCTTGTCAAAAGCTTTTTCTGCATCTATCACGAGTATCATGTGGTCTTGGATTTTGGACTGGTTTATTTGGTGAATTACAGTTATTGATTTGCATATGTTGAACCAAACTTGTGTTCCTGTGATAAAGCTTACTTGATCCCCATGAATGATCTTTTTGATACATTTTTGAATCCAATTTGCTAAGACTTTGCTGAGAATCTTTGCATCTGTGTTCATCAAAGAGATTAGCTTATAGTTTTCTTTTTTATGTGCATCTTTATTAAATTTTGGGATAAAGACGATATTATCTTCATAGAAGGAATTTGGTAGTGTTCTTTTCCTTGTTATTTGATGGAACAGTTTAAGGAGTATTGGTTTTATTAGCTCCTTAAATGTCCAATAGAATGCTGTGCTGAATCCATGTGATCCAGGACATTTTTTGGTGGGAAGATTCCAGATTACTTCATCAATTTCCTCATATGTTATAGGACTATTTAAATAATTCAAAACTTCCTGATTCAATTTAGGTAAGTTGTGCTTACTTAGGAATTCATCCATTTCTTGTATGTTGTCGAATTTCACAGAGTATAAGTTTTTGAAATATGATGTTTAAATTCTCTGAATTTCTTGGTATCAGTAGTGATAAATTCATTTTCATTTCTAATTTTGTTAATTTGTCTTTTTTCTCTTGCTTTTTGTTAATTTAGCTAGGGATGTATCAATCTTACTGATTTTTTCAAAAAGCCAGTTTTTTGACTGGTTAATTCTCTATATTGGTTTCCTTATCTCAATTTCAGATATTTCTCACCTGATTTTGTTTATCTCCTCTCTTCTACTGCTTTTGGGAACATATTGCTCTAATGTCTCTAAAGCTTTGAGCTGTATTGTTAAGTTATTTATTTGTGATGTTCCTATTTTTTTATGTAGGCATTGAGAGCTATGAACTTATGTCTTAGGACAGCTTTCATTGTGTCCCAAAGACTTTGACAAGTTGTATTTTCATTATCATTCACTTTAGGAAATCTGGAATTTCGTTTGTAATTTCTTCCTGGATCCAGGTCTCATTCAGCATCACAGTGCTTAGTTTCCAGGAGTTAGTGTATTTTCTGTTGTTTGTTATATTGTGGAAATCAAGCTTTAGACCACGATGGTCTGATAAGGTACAGGCTAGAATTTCAACTTTCCTATATATGTGGAGATTCATTTTGTGGCCCAATATGTAGTCTATTTTGGAGAAAATTCTGTGTGCTGCTGAGAAAATTGTGTATTCTTTGGTGGATAAAAAATTTGATAGAGATCTGTAAGGGCCATGTCAGTAAGAGTTTGATTGAATTCTAATGTGTCACTGTTAAGTTTTTGACCTGTTGATCTATCCCATGTTGAGATCGCAGTGTTGAAATCCCCAAGAATTATTGTTTGGAGGTTGATTTCTCACTTTAGACACTGTAGGGTTTGCTTAATGAATGTGGATCAGCCCGTATTAGGTGCATATATGTTCAGTATTGTGAAGTCTTCCTGATGGATTATATCTGTGACTAAAATGTAGTATCCATCTGTGTCTCTTATGATTTTTTTTGGTTTGAAGCCCACTTTGTCTGATAACATAATAGCTACTTCTGCCCATTTCTTGGTTGCATTAGCTTGCAGAAGTTTGGACCAGCTTTATATTTTTAGGATATGTCTGTCTTTTGTGGTGAGATGTCTTTCCTGAAGGCAGCAGATTGATGGGTTACAAATTTTAATTCAAGTTTTTAATCTGTGTCTCTTGATTGGTGAGTTAATTCCATTGAAATTCAATGTTTTAATGGAGAAATTACTTTTAATTCTGGACACTTTTTATGTTTATTGGTTTTTATAAGTTTATAATTTGGCTTTTAGGTTTTGGTGGTATTATACTTCTCCTCTGTCCTCCTGGATGTGCTTGTTCTTATCTTCAAGCTTGAGTACATTTTCTAGCAAGGTTTAAGTCCTGGTTTGATAGATATGTAAGCCTTCAAGTTGTCTTTATGCTGGAAAACATTCTTTCCCCCTCAATCATGACAGATAGTTTTGCAGGGTATATCAGCACAGGTTGACATTTTTGCTCATTCAATACTTGAAGTATGTCTCTCCAAGCTCTTCTTGCTTTTATATTTCCATTGAGAAGTCATTTGTTATTTTAATAGGTTTACCTTTAAAAGTAATTTGCTTTTTTTCCCCTTGAAACTTAACACCATTTCTTTGTCTTGAATGTGGAATTATTTAACTATTATTTGCTGTGGCAAGTTTCTATTTTGGTCATATATGCTTGGGGTGCAGAATGCCTCTTGTATATTGATGGGCTTCTCTTTTTGTAGTTGAGGGCTGATCCACATTCATTAACTTGATGATAGTTTGAAAATTTTCCTTAGGTGTTTTATTTTGGGATTTTTTCTCTGGTATTCCATGGATATGTGTGTTAGGCTTCTTCAGGATGTCCCATAACTCTTGAATATTTCTCTCGAGTATCTTTTTGGCTTTAACAACCTCTTCCATTGAGCTGGTTAATACTCCCACTTTGTTTTCAATGTCTGAAATTCTGTTTTCTGCTTCATTAGTTCTGCTGATAAGACTCTCTGTGGAGTTCTGGGTGGAAGATAACTTGTCTTTTAGTTCAGTTTTAAACTCTGCTTGAGTCTGTTTTAACTGTTCTATGCCTATTTTTGTTTCTTGAACTGTTTTTCTCAACTTCTCCAAGTGTCTGTTGTGTTCTTCTTCAAAGTGGTTGATGTGGTTGTTTAACTCCTCCAGGATTTCCTCTTTCATAGTATTATCATGGTAATGATCATGCTTTGAAAGTCGTGATCTTGGGTCAGGCTTTCTTGGATATTTTCTGTGGATTTGTTCTGATTGGAGTCTATCATTATGGGGTTAATTGTTTGGTGGGAGATTTGTGTTCCTGGGTTTTGTTTCTCACGGATTTTCACTTTGACTTGGGCATTGTTGTTTTCTCTCTTAAGACCTTGTTTCAATTTCTGTGTTTTTTGAGTGAACTGAATTAGTTGGTATCACTACTTTTGGGCAGTTATTACTAGTGTTTACCTTTGTGTTGGTTACACTTGTTATTGTTATTTCCTAAGTGAGGCTGTTAGACAGTTAGTACAGGGGATGGACAGGGTTTGATGCTAGGATGGTAGTGTACTTTTATGATTTAGTACCTTGGTGATATGTGAGGGTGAGTGGTATAGTCCTTATGTTCTGTGTGTTTTGTGGGTAGATATATGGAAAACTGTCTCTACAGTAACTAATAATTGAAAGGAACAGGATAGTAAAAAGGGGGGGTTACTTATCTTTGGGCTGGATGTGGAGAATCTCTCCCATGTGATAGGATGAACTTAGAGGATTTCAGATGTGTGGCCTTTGTCCCCTAGAGCTTTGCTTGGGTGTTCTTTGGACTTTGTTAAATTCTGATGAGCAGTGTGTCCTACCTGGACTGGGGTGCAGTGTGTCCTCACTGGAGTTGGCATGTCCAGGGTGGGCAGGTGAGCAGGGAAAGGGCAGAGATGCTGGGGCACAGTGTCTCCTCGCTGGAGTGCACACATCACGGCTAGGCAGGTGGCAAAAGGAGTAAATAGATTTTTCATCAGCAAAATTGATTTCCAGTTATCCATACTTTATAATCTTATGCTTCAGTTCTTCATTTTGTTTGTTGTGAAGATACAAAGAAAAATAAAATCATAACACTGAATTTCCTCGGGATTAAATTATTTCTTCAAGATTAAAACCTCATCATTTATATGTGACATCTAAACACAATTTCATTTTGCACACCTGTAATGTGTAGAAGTAGAAGGCATATTGATTATATTTATGGATCTATATATTTTTTCTAAGGAAAAGCAGATGTAATGGTTACAATAGGTGTTGAAATACAAAGACACCAATTTAGCTATTGATGACTTTGTTCTATTTGGAATATCATTTTTCATTTCTTATAAGATTATTGCAGTTTACTCAGCTGCTGATAGTATAGAGATCATGGAGGAAAATGAGCCGTGTAAGATTACATTTTATGAGGACTTTGAGATAATAGCTTCCACATTTATATGAAGTGAATAACTCTAAAAAGACCCACACAATAATAATGAAATAATATTTACTCATGTAAAAGTACAGAGCTTTGAACTGTGACATGCATATACTCAGTCTCTTATGGAAACAACTGGTGATTTTAAAATCTTATTTTTACAATATGCTATAAGATTATCATCAACAAAGTCTTACTTTAGAGTGGTCTGATATTTTCAGGCAATGAATAAGTATTTGCACAATTTGTATTGGATTGGATCACTATGATATTTATGGACATTAAAACTAAAAATAAAAACACCTGTGACGATTCTTGGCAATTCAGAATTGAGTGGAGAACACAGACTGATGAAAGAAAATGTGCCATTAATAATTGGGAATAGATGCCAATCATATGCATGTTCCCATAGGCATAGATGTAGATGCCTTTACCCTAGATCATATGAAATATTCTTGCAATTGTTACTTTTTTCTCTGCTGTTGGGAGAGAATATTCATACTTAGAATCCATATGGCAGGGAAAATATGTCAGACAGTAGAAGCTGAATGTGTCCCAGGTCCTGCAGACTTCAGAAGGGCGTGGATACTCAATCTCAAGGCCCACCCTGTGACCTTACTCCCTCTAGCAAAACTCCACCTCTTAAAAATGCCACAACCTTCTTGAGCATTAACATCAAATAAGGATGTAAACATGTGAGCCCATGGGGAAAACTCACATGCAAACCATGAGAAATATCAATACGAGGGTATAATAGTGAAAAGAACTGGTCTAACAATGTCAGCAATGCATTCAGCTTCTTTGGAAAGTCAGGCTACATTAACACTACCCTATGTTCAATGAACATGAAAATGAGAACAAACTGGCATCAAAAATAAGAATAAACAGGAACATTTTTATGGTTAAATAAACGTGTTTTGCAGCTTGAGAGATGAGTCAGTGGGTAAGGTAAAGGTATAAACTTCACATGTTCTCATCAGATATTCTACCCAATCAGTGAGCTATAAGTTTAATCTTAAAAAAAGGTGAGGACAGATATAGGAAGACAGCAAATATCAGCCTCTAGCACATGCATACACCTGTTCACGTACATACACACCTACATGTTTACATATATTTTGTAAATAACTACAAACATTCATGTCGATAAATGAATAATGAGTACAAAATGTGTAAATGAATATGTGATACAAATATGAATGCATAAACAATAAACAAATATAGAATGTGCAAATACATGTGAGCCTAATGAACAAATATAAAATACGTAAAATATGTTTTATTCTCACTATGTCAGAAATTATAAAGGGTAAACATACTAAAGATGAAGAATGATGTCATTCATTTTCTATTCATTAGTCCTTAGACCCCACCATGAAAGATTACATTTAGAAAACAATTAGGGAAATTTGAGCAATGGAAATTTGTAGATTAACAAGTGAATTTAAGTTTTATAGTTATTTCTGTTTTTCTGTTCAAGGGAATTTGATGCTGATATTGGAGCTTATCTTTCTATTAATCTAGTGATCATACAGATGAAGGAAATGTACTATTAATAACTTTGTACATGGACAAATGACTCTTTAGGTAAATTGATTATTGTGAACATGTAAAGATGTGAGGTCAGAGTTCTGGGGTCTATATAAGACAAGGTCTGTTAATTCATGTCTGTGATCCTAACAATACCACAATAAAATAGCAGAAAGATACTTCTAGGCCAGCTTGCCTGATAATACACTGCATTGAGCAACAAATTAAATGGCCTCACCAAGCTTGAATCTGGGTGGCACACTGGGTGGCCCTCTGAACTCCACACACATGCTGTGGAATGTGAACACCAATACACACTCACAAAGAAACTAAAACACATACACAAAGATAAAAGAAAAATTTGTCAAATATGAATGTGAGCCAGAAATTTAATATACTGCCAGAAGAACTCTTATTGATAGATAGATGGTGTACCAGAATAGTTATGTTTGAAAGTTTTTAAGTGCATGTGCATTTCTGTTTTTAATCCATACCTCCATTTTAATCTCTTTATTAGATATTTGCAGTTTAATTTAGATTGTCCTGCAACCTTACAGAGTGTTCATCATCATTAGAAATTGTAGTTCTTTTAGGAGATACGAGGAATAAAAATTAAGAAAGAATAAATCAATGGTGAGATTACATATATTAAAGAAAAATTATCCAGTATTCCTCATCAAATAGGATTATTTTTCCTTTCACCCCAACTGCTGCTAGTCAGGAGATAATCTTTTTTCTCAATTAATATGTGGAAACCACTTGAATCTAGAAGATTGATACCTGTCACATTCTCAATGTAAAAAAATGTATGCATGTAAATATACATAACTATATTGGCTCAGGAAATTGTGCCAGCAAAATATAATTAGTGTTACTACTGATAATTATTTAAAATTGTTTAAAATTATAATGATGGAGAAATATTAGCAATTAAGAAGTCAAAGAGAACGATAAAAATCTCCTAATTGATGCATACAAAATGGAGCAAAATCTTTGCAGTTCTGAATTCAAAAGATTATGCAGAGTAATGCTTGAGAAATATTTTTTCTTATTTTCAAGAAAGGATAAATGGAATGTGTCACAAAAGCACAGTTATGGAAATAAAGTTTTCATACGTATTTCACAACAATTTATGTACATCTACTATTCCCAGGAGACTGTATAATAAAAGTCACAATTCACAAAAAAAAATCATTGATGTTTCTTACTATGGTGTGAATGTTTTATTCCTTAAAAATTCAACTGGATAAGTAAAGTAGACCATCAGCTTGAAGACTGGTTGCCTATAACATACTAAGAAATAACAAGATAATCAGGTATCAGTGAGATAGTTCAGTTGATAAGATTGCTGCTCGCCAATCATAATTGGACTTTGCATGCCCTGCACAATTTCCAACACACTATTGACCCCACAAAGTCTAGCATTTGCTAAAAGCACCGAGATCTTTGGAGGCAAGGGGTTGACAGCCAAAATAGTGTTCCTATGTTTAAGGGGAACAAAGGAAAGGGTTCAGGGAAATGTCGCTGGGTCCTTGTACGTCATCGGAGAGGAGGACCCAGAGGAGAGTTTGGCATACACATTAAAGGATTCTCCAGCGATTGGGGGAGGGGAGGCACTGGGGGGGTGGGGAGGCAGGGGTGAGGGGAAGGTGATCAGAGGGGTCGGGGGGAGGAGGAGGGAAGGAGGGAACCGGTGTACCTATTAAGTTTGTATGAGCGGAGATAATAAAAAATTTTTTAAAAAAAAAGATTGCTGCTCGCAAACATGGTGAGCATATTTTGAGATCTGGAAGCTCACAAGGTAGAAGGAGAGAAGCAACATGCAAAAGATGTGTGGAATGTATGTATGGTATGTTTGTATGCTGTGAAAGTATATGTGTGGAGTTTATAAATACAGTATATATATAGTGTGCGTATGAGTGTTCATGTGTATCTTGTGTGTGCATTTGTCATGTGTGGAGGGCGTGGTATGTATTTTAAGTGTAAGTGTAGTGTGTATTATATGTGTGCATTTGGTGCATGTATGTGTTTGTAGAGTATGGTACACAGTGTGTGTGGTATCTATGTGGCACATGTATGCATTGTTTGTGTGTATGTGTTGTATGTTTCTATGTTATCTAAGTGTGTGTCTGGTATGTGTGTGATATATATGGAGAGTGTAGATGTGGATGTGTGAGTATTTGTATGTTGGTATGTTTGTGAATGTTTATGTATGTTTGAATGCTTTTGTATATAGAGAGATGTGTATAACGGTGTGTGTGTGTGTGTGTGTGTGTGTGTAGAGGAATGTGTGTGTATGTTCTCATGTTCTGCAGTCAAAATGCCATCTCATCTTCACGATAACATAATACCATCCATCTTTCTTCATTGGTATTGTGATAAATTACATTTGAAATCTGGTAGCACAGCTTCATGTAAGACACTAATACCCATGCATGCAAGAGAAGCAGCTGAGCCTGTTGAGATGGGTTAACAGCTTATTTACTTCCCCACTGTTGATGTATTTGAAGACTGTCTGCAAATCCCAAAACTAGAATTTGAGTGTGACCATGTAGATGAGAGGCTGAGCCAATAGACATGGGCCACTGCCATGGATTAAATGTGAGTTTCCTCCCTCCCTGTTTTCAGCCACAAGCTCCCATGTTGGAATCTTTACTGGAAGGTTGACTTTAAACCATGAGAACGATTCCTAGGAGAGCTCAACTCTACATCCCAGTCAAGATTCACAGGAAAAAAACAATTTCTGTATGAAAAATTAGCTTTTTAAAATTATCATTTTTCCTAGTTTCACAGGCTCAATGAGTAGACATCCTCATGAGCTCCTTCCCTCTTCTCTTTCTGATCCCCCTTCTTCCTCTCCCTCTCTTCCTATCATCAATCCATCCCACTCCCTCCTAACCTCTTCACCTTTTTCTATGACTCCTGGAGTTCCTTCTGTATCAAGTGTTCTGACAGGAGTTCAGGCCTCTGTGGGAGAACAAGTGGCCCTTTCTTGGGCAGACCCACTAATATGGGCATGCCCCTTCATCTGTCTAACCAGAGTCCCTAAGGATCCCACTCCATGAAGTTATTCTCCTGAGATCCTCACTAATCTCTGGGGGCATTTTGATATGTCAGCTCTTACAATCTTACTGCCCCTTCTTCTGCAAGGTTCCCTGAGCTTTGGGATGAGGAGAGATTTGACTGGTTTGGTTCTGGGTGAGCATGTCAGGGTCACTGGTATTCTGCATCCCATTGTTGTCTATTTTGCTGTATGAGCAATTAGCTTATTTCTGCTTCATGTAAACACGGAGAGAAATTCAGATGTCATTTCAGAATCACCCCAAGAGCTCCTTGAACTTTTGACAAAGAAGAAAGAAAAGGGTCCTTAAGTTAAAAATTCTTCTAGTAGTTGCTAACACATATATGCATTTCATGTTCAGGGAACTGGTTATGAGGAGTGGTCACCAGCAGGACTGTGCAAAGAGTGATCTAGAATTTATTTTCATGTATGTGAGTTTTTGTACATGACCATATACCACTCAGTGTGATACGTGCATGAGTGAACTTGAGAAATCTATCAAGTTCACATTAAACATTTTATAAAATTCTGTCATTATAGTTTTGAAAATTATCATTGTTTATCTTTCAGAATGTTAAAACGTTGAGTATTTTTTAGTTTTCTCAGTATTTAGACATCTATAGAGATGCTTATCTAATCTCAAACTCAAAATGCAATAATTATACAAGAATCTGACACATTGTACCTTTTGTGGGACACACAACAACCTTTGATCTCTGATATCCACACGTACCTATTTCTTGTAAGTCAAAACAGATACAAATAAAATTGGTATAAGAAAGAAAGAAAAAAATAGCAAATCTTTTGACATAAATGGATTTTTTTCAGTTATCTGGGAATTATCACATATTTTACCTAGTAGGGGCCAAAGTCAGGAAATAGGAATAGAGAGACACCTCAGAATTTCTGTGAGACACATTAAGACTTACAATAATAGCTTACGAGGGCACGGTACTACTTCAAACAGGTAACCGAAAATGTACTTGAGGGGAAAAAATGCATGCTGACTTCTGTTCTACACAGAATTGTGCAATATGCATATAACTAGAAAGAAATGACAAATGTTTGCTCATTCTCTATGCTTTCTTAATCCATGATGTGAGAACAACATCAATATAAACTCATTGTAGAAAGACCAACAACAATACAAACTGGCTACAGAATCCCATGCCATTTTCTTAGAGTATTTGGTGGTGGAAATTGCTTTGTTCATATATATATATATATATATATATATATATATATATACATACATACACACATATAATCAGTAGAAGCCATCTTTAAAATTTGTGTTCATTTCCAAAATATTTAGAGATGACAACTTGTGTGAATAAAGTTTTGCTGCCTTAGTTAAAAGGTCAGAATGATTGGCTATTAGGATTTGGATTCCAACCACATTGGATGTGATACCTTATGTAGACAGTCTGTGCACACACCTCAAAAAGAAACATGCAACAGAATTACAGTATTCAGAAAGAAGAAAGATCATTAGTGTAAGGCCACAGGGCTTGGAAAAGACAGAGGCAATAAAGTTGAAAATATCTATTACTTTTACACTAGCATACAAAGACCTGAAATCCTTGTTGTCAGGATGAAAACAAAAATGATGTTAAAATGTTAAATGTTATTTAATGAATGATTATGACTCTTACTGCTTAGAAGAAATGGGTATAACCAACTTCTTTCAGGAGCAGCTCTCTCTCATGGCCTTATTCCTTCATAACAGTATAGTACCTCGCTTACCATGGAGGTCCATGAAGCTGTCCTGGGATTAGGAAATGTGAAAGGCAGATAACACACACAGCACACACACACACACACACCACACACACACACCACACAATGGTAGAAATTTAGAGAAGAGTTGGGCCAGAAAAGGTGAGGTGTTTCATTGCCTCTTGGAGGGAGAGGGTTAAGAAGTTACTAACCAGTCCAACCAGACTTTAATAAACCAGACACATAGATGGGTGTCTGATTGGTAGGAAGGAGAGATAGAGATATGCAAACATGTCTGAGTTTTCAGCACCAGCCTGAAAGACAGAAAAATCAAACAATCCTGTTATCTATCATAGACAGTTAAATTGTTATTTAGAGAAAGGCAGTTTAGTACATGAAACATTTCATGTCCAAATATACATATGGTCTTAAACAGTGGCTTTATACCAATAAGGACTCTAAGAAAGAAAAAGGAGCTCTAGAAAGTTCCATAAATTGTATTTTTAAAATTAAAGTAAGCTAATAAATTTCAAAGATCAGTCATTTATAAAAGCTTTGTATCATATATATATTTTAAACATATATTATCTTTTTGTAAACATCACCAAAAATACAGGATTTTTATTTTCAATCAGTCACAATAACGTGTTTTGAAGAATATTGCATGTGTTGTTAATTAACACCATACCACCTGTTATTTTTACTGTCTACTCTACTTAAAGCGCTATATTAAACTTTACTGATCTTTAGTTTGAATGTGACTTCTGTGAGTGTGGGCTAATTTTCCATTCAATGCATGACTGTGATTGGCAATTCAGTCAGAAAATGTACGACCATACATATTCATGTTTGGTGACTGGACTGGGTGGTTTGACAGATCTTTTCCTTCTGTGTGCTTACTGACCCCAACCACAATGTAGATTGAAGCTCTGAACCAACAAAGTTTCTATAGTAAATGCTCTTCTCTGCTGCTATGAAATGTCACTCAAAGTCAAGCAACTTAAGGGAGAAAGGGAGATTTATTCATTTACAGTTCCAGAGGGAATTGACAATGGTTGGCACAAGCTGGAGGCTTCCTAGGTCCTGGCAGAGTTGTAAAACTGACAACTGCAAGAGCAGACCTTTCCCAGAAGTAGGATGGGGCTAATCCACCTGAAGTCCCACCTCATGTGAATGCCTTCAGCCAGCAAGACTCCACCTTCTAAAGGTGCCATGACCTTCCTTAACAACTAAAGATTCAAGCACATAAGCCTGTGGGGAACAATTCTCATTTCAAGCCATGACAGATTCCATTACTGATTTGGTAGCTTTCGAAGATTAACTATTTATTTTTTACTGAACATACAGTGTTGCTTCTGTAAACAAGTAGTAACTTAATATAAACATGTTGGGAGGAAGGTTTGTGACAAAGATCCCTGTTGATTGGTAGATTAATTATGGTCTGATATAAAGAGTCCAAACCATTGGCAGTAGTAAAATCAATGTTGGAATAATTTCTCAAATATTATTTATGCTCAGTCCAATATAGAAGTGAATTTTTGCTGCATGTGTCTTATTAAGAACTGTAGATGGGAGCTGGAGAAGTGGCTCAGGGGTTAAGACTTTGCCTTGCAGGCAGAGAAGGTCCTGACTTCAGATCTTAGACCCTAAGTATAGACGCCAGATGGAAGTGGGGGCTGCCTGAATTTCTGATCCTGGTAGGGCAGAGTCTGTGAATCCCAGCGCAGAGTAAACAAGGAGGAGGTGGAGGTGGTCCATGGTGGGTCTGTGGAAGAAAAGAAATTTTTAAACAGACCGAAAGACAGAAATGTTTATGTCCTTGAGCCTGGTAGTCAGCAGTTTTCAGAGTTCTGAAAACAACAGGTGGCTAGAGACTGAAAAACACCTCCCGTCCCAAGGTCCCTGTGAGAGGGCCAGATGCCAAACCATACAGACTCAGATATCGGACCAAATTTGGTTCCAGGAATCTTCCCCCTTTTCAAGGTCTCAGTCTTCGGCACATGCAGATGTCACTTGAGCCCACTCACTCCTCCCAATTCCCCTCTCAAGGTCTAATATGTACAGCTATGCTTTTGTACTAACTAATATGATAGCCAATTATTTTGTAACATGACATAACCTCCCTGTGAGGAGGGTATAAAAAGTGTATGCTTCTTTAGCTCGGGGTCATCTCTCCCTCTAGTGTATGGGGCGAACCCAGCGCGCTGGAATAAAATCCTCTTGCTTTTGCATCGAACCTGTGTCTGTGAGTATTCTGTGGGGGTCCACTTCCTGGTGGCCTTTGGGCTTCGGCCCTTTAGGTCTAACAGTTCCCGGATCCTCCCGTAGTTCTACACACACACGGATGCACGCACAATTTTGCCCATGGTTCTACAAACAGACACATACACATACACACACGCACACTTGAATAAAAAAAAAAAAAAAAAGAACTGTAGATTTAGGGGCTGGAGAAGTGTCTCAGGAGTTAAGCCTCTGCCTTGCAGGTGGAAGGTCCTGAGTTTGGATCCTAGACCCCATATATTGATACAGGGCAGAAGAGGGGGTGGCCTGCATTTCTGGTCCTGGTAGAGTGGAGTCTGTGAATCCCGGGGCAGAGTAACAAGGAGGAAGAGGAGGCGGTCCATGGTGGTTCTTGAATTCACCTGTCATTCTACACACACGCACACACACACACACACACACACACAATTGAATAAATAATAAAAGAACTGTAAATGAAAATAAAATTAAGAAAGTAGTCCATCTGCTGGCTACATTGTTGAAATATCATTTATGATGTTTGGTAAAAAATCATGTATTTATTTTCTTTTTATGAAATAAATGTGACACCCGCCCGCCTGCCAGGTCCCAGGTCCCAGGTGAGTGAGTCTGCCCAGCCCCCCAGCTGGTGCCCCCTTCTCCCAGCACCACCCACACGGCCTCTGGCTTTGCCTGGGCCCTGCCCTGGAACACACCCTCTTGCCTCCTCCTGCCCCCGTGCCGTCGTTGCCCCCCTGCCCGCCCGCCAGGTCCCAGGTCCCAGGTGAGTGAGTTCACCCAACCCGCCAGCTGGTGCCCCCCTCCCCATCTCCCAGCGCCACCCAGACAGCGTCCAGCTTTTCCTGGGCCCTGCCCCGGACCACAGCCCCTTTCTTTCTATGGCCCCGTGCCTCTGCCAGACAGGACTTGCTCACATTCCTTAATCCCTGGAGCTTGGGTGGGCCCTAAGCCATGTCCTAGGTCCCAGGTGAAGAATTCTGCCATCAACATCAGACCCTCTGGCTCTCCGGTCCACCGGGGACCTATGCACATGGTCCACAGAAGACACACTACTACTCAGAATTCAATAGAGTCCAAAGGAAACTCAAGCAAAACTCTAAGGGACAAAGGCCATACATCTAGAGTCCTCTACAATCATACTATCATGAGAGAGAGATTCTTCACATGCAGTCGAAAGATAAGTAAACCTCCTTTTTTAACCTTACTGATCCTTTCTAGTATCAATTGCTGTAGATCAACTTCTCCATACAGCCACCCCAAAAACATATACAACTCCAGGGAGTACACCATTCACCCTCACATATCACCAAGATACTAAATCGCAAAAATGCACTAACATACTACTATTCACCCCTTGCCTACCTAACCTGACTTAACTGATATACTAACAGCCTAATAGCCTCATCTAGGAAATTAAAATAACAATAGACTAACATACCCAATCCAAGGCAAGCACTAGTAATAACTGGCAAGGGTAACAATACCAACTAAATCAGTTCAGTGAAAAAAAACATAGAAACTGAAAGGTCCTAAGAAACGAACAATGCCCAAGTCAAAGTGCAGATCCATGAGAAACAAAACCCAAGAAGATCAATCTCCCACCGAAAGAATTAACTCCATAATGATGGATTCCAACCAGAACAAATGCACAGAAAATAGCCAAGAAAGCCAGAACCAACATAATGATTTTCAGAGTATGATCAATACCATGATTAATACTATGAAAGAGGAAATCTGAGAAGAGTTAAACAACCGAATCAACCACATTGGACAGGAAAACAACAGGCACTTGGAGGAGTTGAGAAAAAGAGTTCAACAAACAAAAATAGGGATAGAGCAGTTAAAATAATCTCAGGCAGAGTTTAAATTTGAACTAAAAGATAACATATCTTCAACCCAAAACTCAACAGAGAGTGTTATCAGCAGAACAAATGAAGCAGAAAATAGAATTTCAGATCTTGAAGAAAAAGTGGTAGAATTAACCAGCTCAATGGAAGAGATTGTTAAAGCCAAAAAGATACTGGAGAGGAACATTCAAGAGATATGGGACACCCTGAAGAAGCGTAAAATGCAGATTCATGGAATACCAGAACAAGAATCCCAAAACAAAACACCTGAGGAAATATTTCAAATCATCATAAATGAAAACTTCCCACAACTAAAGAATGAGAGGCCCATCCAAATACAAGAGGCATCTCGTACTCCAAACAGTTATGACCAAAATAGAAAATCGCCACAGCAAATAATAGTCAAAACACTCCACATTCAAGACAAAGAAAAGGTGCTGAGAGCTTCAAGAGAAAATAAGCAAGTCACTTTTAAAGGTAAACCTATTAGAATAACAAATGACTACTCAATGGAAACATTAAATGCAAGAAGAGCTTGGAGAGACTTACTTCAAGTATTAAATGAGCAAAAATGCCAACTCAGATTGAGGTACCAGGCAAAACTATCTATCATGATTGAGGGAGAAAGGAAAGCTTTCCAGCACAAAGACAACTTGAAGGGATACATGTCTACCAAACTAGGCCTTCAAAAAAGGCTAGAAATGATACTCAAGCTTGAAGAAAAGAACAAGTGTAACCAGGAAGACAGAAGGAAATTATAACACCACCAAAACATAAATATCAAACAATAGGCTTACAAAATCCACTGAACATAAAAAATTACAAACTGGAATTAAAAAACCACAATCCATCAATCTGCTACCTTCAGGAAACTCATCTCACCACAAAAGATAGGCACATCCTAAAAATGAAAGGCTGGTCCAAAATCTTGCAAGCTAATGGAAACAGGAAACAGGCAAGGGTACCAATAATGCTTTCGGACAAAGTGGACCTCAAACCAAAGAAAATCATAAGAGACACAGATGAATACTACATTTTACTCACAGGTACAATTCACCAGGAAGACTTCACAATACTGAACATATATGCACCCAATACGGGCCCCTCCACATTCATTAAGAAAACCCTACAGCGTCTAAAGCAAGAAATCAATCCCCAAACGATAATTCTTGGGGACTTCAACACCGTCCTCTCAACATGTGATAGATCAACAGGTCAAAAGCTTAACAGAGACAATTTGGAACTTAATCAAACCCATAAAGAAATGGACCTTACAGATCTCTAGCAAACTTTTCATCCACGCACCAAAGAATATACATTTTTCTCAGCAGCACATGGAAATTTCTCCAAAATAGATCACATATTGGGCCACAAAATGAATCTACACATATTCAAAAAAGTTGAAATTCTAACCTGTGCCCTATCAGACCAGCACGGCCTAAAGCTGGACATCCACAACACAACAAACAAGAGAAAATACACTAACTCCTGGAAACTTAACAATATGATGGTGAATGAGAACTGGATTCAGGAAGAAATTAAAAAAAGAAATTCAAGATTTCCTGAAAGTGAATGATAATGAAAATACAACTTACCAAAATCTCTGGGAAACAATGAAAGCTGTCCTAAGAGGTAAGTTCATAGCTTTTAATGCCTACATCAAAAAAATGGAAACATCTGAAATAAATAACTAACAATACAGCTTAAAGCTTTAGAGAAACTAGAGCAATCTGATCCCAAAAGTAGTAGAAGAGAGGAGATTAGCAAAATAAGGGGAGAAATATCTGAAATTGAGATTAGAAAAACTGATAGAGAAAATCAACCAGTCAAAAAACTGATTCTTTGAAAAAATCAATAAGATTGATGCATCCCTAGCTAAATTAACCAAAAGCAAGAGAGAGAAAACCCAAATTAACAACATTAGAAATGAACATGGAGTTATCACAACTGATACCCCGGAAATCCAGAGAATTATAACATCATATTTCAAAAACTTATACTCTGTGAAGTTTGACAACACAAAAGAGATGGATGAATTTCTAAGTAAACCCAACTTACCTATATTCAATCAAGAAGTTGTGAATTATTTAAATAGTCGTATAACATATGAGGAAATTGAAGAAGTAATCTTGAATCTTCTCACCAAAAAATGTCCTGGACCAGATGGATTCAGCACAGAGTTCCACCAGATATTTGAGGAGTTAATAACACCAATATTCCTTAAACTGTTCTATCAAATAGCAAAGGAAGGAACACTACCAAATTCCTTCTATGAAGCTAATATGGTTTTAATCCCAAAACCTAATAAAGATTCACTTAAAAAGGAAAACTGTAGGCTGATCTCTCTGATGAACACAGACGCAAAGATTTTCAACAAAGTCTTTGGAAATCGGATTCAAAAACATATCAAAAAGATCATTTGCGGGGACTAAATAGGCTTCATCCCCGGCACACAAGGTTGGTTCAACATACGCAAATCAATAAATGTAATTCATCATATAAACCACTCCAAAGTCCAAGACCACATGATACTCTCAATAGATGCAGAAAAAGCTTTTGACAAGATCCAACAGCCTTTTATGATCAAAACCCTAGAGACAGTAGGAATGGAAGGAACCTTTATCAATATAATAAAAGCAGTATACAACAAGTCCACATCAAGTATTATGCTCAATGGGGAACAATTAGAAACATTCCCACTTTGATCAGCAACTAGACAAGGCTGTCAACTCTCACCACTTCTAGTCAATATTGTACCTGAAGTCTTAGCTGAAGCCATAAGACAAGAAAGGGACATAAGAGGGATTCAAATCGGCAAGGAAGAAGTCAAGCTATCCCTATTTGCAGATGACATGATCTTCTACCTGAGGAATCCCAAAAACTCCACCAGGAAGCTTCTGAAACTAATTGAGAAGTTCAGCAGGGTGGCAGGATACAAAATAAATGTACAAACATCAGTGGCTTTCCAATTTGCCCAGAATGAAAGAAGTGAAAAAGCCCTGAGAAAAACAATCCCATTTACTATAGCCCCTAAAAAAATGAAATACCTTGGTATAAACTTAACCAAGGAAGTAAAAGACCTTTACAATGTAAACTTTAAAACCCTAAAGAAAGAAATAGCAGAAGATACCAGAATGTGGAACGATCTCCCATGTTTCTGGATTGGCAGAATCAACATCGTAAAAATGAACATGCTACCAAAGGCAATACACAAATTCAATGCTATACCAATTAAAATCCCAAAGCAATTCTTTAAAGAAGTTGACCAAATAATCTCAAAATTCATATGGCAGCACAAAAGACCCAGGATAGCAAAGACAATCCTGAGTAACAAAAACACTGCTGTAGGTATCACGATACCAAACCTTAGTCTATACTACAAATCCATAGTTATAAAAACAGCCTGGTACTGGCTCGAAAATAGATATACAGATCAATGGATAAGGGTTGAAGACCCAGAAATAAGCCCACAAATTCGCAGCCATTTGATCTTTGACAAAGGGGCCCAAAAAATCCAATGGAAAAAGAACAGTGTCTTCAACAAATGGTGCTGGCAAAACTGGATCTCCACATGCAGAAGATTAAAGCTGGACCCGTACTTGTCACCATGTACAATATGTAATTCAAAATGGATCAAGGATCTTGATATAAGGCCAGAGACTATAAAAACCGTAGTTGAAAGGATAGGGAACTCCCTGGAGGTGATTAGTCTAGGCCAACAGTTCCTAAACAGACATCCAATGGCACAGTCACTCTTACCAACTCTCAACAGTTGGGATCTTGTGAAATTGAAGAGCTTCTGTTTAGATAGGAGATCGTAACAGGAGCTCAAAGGCAACCCACAGAATGGGAGAAAATCTTCACTAACCACATATCTGATAGAGCTCTATTATCCAGAGTGCACAAAGAACTTAGAAAACTAAACACCAAGGAAACTAATGGCCCAATTAGAAAATGGGCTCTGGAACTTAAAAGAAACTTTACTAGGGATGAAATTAAAATGTCTCACAAATATCTTTAAAAATGCTCCACTTCGTTCGCCATCAGGGAAATGCAAATCAAAACTTCCCTGAGATATCATCTCACCCCAGTCAGGATGGCAAAAATCCACAATACGAACAACAACAAATGGCTGGAGAGGATGTGGAGAGAGGGGGACTCTCCTACATTGCTGGTGGGAGTGCAGGCTCATACACCCACTCTGGTAAGCTGTCTGGAGATTCTTAAAGAAATTAAAGATTGAAATGCCATATGACCCTGCGAATCCACATTTGGGTATAATCCCCCATACAGCAGAGGTTCACCTCGATAGCACAAGCAGGACCATGTTCATAGCAGCACTGTTTACAATAGCAAAGACATGGAATCAACCCAAGTGTCCAACAGTTGACGAGTGGATAAGGAAACTGTGGTACATCTATACAATGGAGTATTACTCAGCCATCAAAAATGATGAATTACTGGAATTTGCTGGGAAATGGATATCATTAGAAACAATTAAGTGAAGTATCCCAGACCCAGAAAATTAAGCACCATATGTACTCCTCCTAATACCAAACCCGCCCAGCCCATCTGGAAACACTCATAGGTAAATCTATGTATTACCTACAGTAATTGCATGGATTATGAACAGGAGGAATGAGGTTGGAGGGCCACACCAGAAAAAAGTGACCATGTTACAGTAGAGAAAATAGGCCTCCATCAAGGACCGCAAGAAAGTAATGTGACACCTAGCTAAGTTCACAGACATTCGTTCCTGATCATTTACAACTAAGGGGGTATGAACTCATCAGAAGGGGAGGGCATATAGTCCGGCAGATTAAAAAGTAACCATTTTGCAAATTGGTGATTGACCCCTCCCACTGCCAAATGCCATATGACCCTGTGATTCCACTTTTGGGTATGAGTATTACATCTACCCTTGAATGTGCTCTTATAATAAGACTCCAGTTTAACAGCTTTCTGTCTCTGTCCAGCGGGTGACATACAGTGCCCGTCACGATGGAGTGAAGGGCATTGCAGGAGCAACAAAACTGCAAAATAAAATCAACAAACCACTATCCAGAACTTCAGAGACTCTATATCAACCACCTAGAACTAGGCCAGACTAATCTCTCCCCATCCTGAAGCTCAGGGACATTTGTGGAAGAGGGGGCGGTAAGAGTGTAAGAGCAAAAGGATGGGAGGAGCAATGATTTGCAAGATACTGCACACAAGTTTGGCCCGAAGCAATCATAATTGGACTTTGCATGCCCGGCGCAATGTCCAACACACTATTGACCTCACAAAGTCTGGCATCTGCCAAAGGCACCAAGATCCTTGGAGGCAAGGGATTGACAGCCACAGTAGTGTTCCTATTCTTATGGATTCTTATTAATAGTGTTCCTATTCTAATGGATGCCATTATAAACAATTATATTAAGTGAAGTATCCCAGACCCAGATAATTAAGCACCATATGTACTCCCTAATAGGTGGCTCCTAGTTCCAAACCCACCCAGCCCACCTGGAGACACTCAAAGATAAATCTATGTAATACCTACAGTAATTCCAAGCATTATGAACAGGAGGGATGGGGATGGAGGGCCACACCAGAAACAAGGAGAGAGGGAACCATGTTACAGCAGAGAAAATAGGCCTCCATCAAGGTCTGCAAGTAAGTAATGAGACATCTGGTTAAGTTCACAGACTTTCCTTCCTGATCATTTACAACTTAGGGGTTATGATCTCACCAGAAGGAGAGGGCATACAGTCTGGCAGATAAAAAGTAACCATTTTGCAAATGGGTGATTGACCCTTCCCTCACTGTGGTTTCCTACTTTTATTACATCTACTTTTGAATGGGCTCTTATAACAAGACTCTAGTTTAACAACTTTTTGTCTCTGGCCAAGGGTGACATACAATATCCATCAGTATGGAGTGAAGGGCATTGTAGGAGCAGCAAAACTGAAAAAGGAAATCAACAAACCATAATCCAGAACTTCAGAGACTCTATATCAACCACCTAGAATTAGGCCAGCCTAATCTCTCCCCATCCTGAAGCTCAGGGAAATTTGCGGAAGAGGGGGAGTTAAGATTGTAAGAGCACAAGGATGGGAGGAGCAATGATATGCAAGATATTCCACACAGGTTAGGGCCGAGAAAATCATAATTGAACTTTACATGCCCTGCGCAATGTCCAACACACTACTGACCTCACAAAGTCTAGCATTTGCTAAAGGCACCAAAATCCTTGGAGGCAAGGGATTGACAGCCACAGTAGTGTTCCTGTGCTTAAGGGGAACACAGGAAAGTATTCAGGGAAATGCCACTGGGTCCTTGTACGTCATCTGAGAGGAGAGCCCAGATGAGAGACTGGCATGCACATTAAAGGATTCTCTGGGGATTGGGGGGGAGGCACTGGGGGATGGGGAGGAAAGGGTGAGGGGAAGGGAAGCAGGGGATCAGGGGGAGGAGGGGAGAGGGAGGGAACCAGTGTTCCTACTAAGTTTGTATGAGCGGAATTAATAATAAAAATGTTAAAAAAGAAAGAAATATGAGCATGCATCTGTACATAAAGCCATAAGTTCTTCCATATATTAACAAATGTTTCTTCACACATCACCATGGCTGAATAAAGAAACACTAGTAATCAATGATAGCACATCAACAACATAATTTTAAAAGATTACAATATTCTTATAATAACATCGCTCATACTCATGTAGCATAACAAGATGTCCCCCCCAAAAAATCACCAAATGTCCCATATCGGACTCCATTGATTTGTTCAAGTAATATGCCGAAAACATAAACTTGAGATGAGATGCAAGGGTTCCATTCATTATGATTAATTACAACTCATTTGAGCTTGCTTTATGGAGTCGCGATCTTTGGATCAATGACAAACTTTAAACATACTACACTGCAGACAATATCTATGTCAGATTCAGACTTCTGTCTTGGTTTGGATGTGAGTTGTCTCATGCAGGATCATGTCTTTGAATCCCTTAGTTGTTGTTTGGGAAACTTTGACATCTTTAGGAGGTGGAGCCTCTTTGGAGGAGGGCATGTCACAGGGGTTAGGATTTGAAGCTTGTTAGCCCCACCCTTAATAAGCTAATAATTTTCTCTGGCTGTCTACTGCTTGCTCCCTCACCCACCATGATGTCTGTAGCCACCTGCGCCTCATCCAGTTTCTGCCAGCCAGCCATGCATTTTCCTACCATAATAGACTTTATTTCCCCTCTGGAACTATATGCCAAATAAATCTCCCTTTCTTCCTTAAGTAGCCTGAGTTTGAGTATTGTTTCACAGCATCAGAAAGAGTAACTGGCACACTTCCAAAGTCACAGTTAGCAAGGTTGAAAATTCACCAAAATCTGGAAAAATGATTAGATGCTACCCAGCTAAATTGCATGTACTCTTTCACCCTAAGCAAGCATGACATGGTTGTTTTGTTTCAGCACCATTTTAGAGGGGAAATAGGTGATAAAGCAGAAGGGATTGTTTCTGTTCAACAAATGTACATCAAGAATAATTTAAAAATTAGACAATATTCTAATGGACAGCTCATCTGACTTCCGTTCCATTGCAAGGAAGTAAAGGAAAAGTGTCTCTAAAAGGAAATGTACACATAGATGCAGAAAAAGCTTTTGACAACACTCAAGTTCAGCCAATTTAAAAGGAGATTTATTTGTCTTATTGCTCTAGAAGGGAAATAGAGTACATTATGGCAGAAAATGCACAGCATGTGCAGTTTAAGTCACATCCATTAAGAAAAGTTGAAGAGGCTGAGTTCAGATGGAGACAGGAGGGAAGACTAGTTTTCCAGCATGGGGCCAGATATTCAATCAGCTCTTCTGTCTTGTGATTCTCTTATCTATTCTGCTACTGGGAGATCCCATCCACATGAGATTAGGGTTAATCTTTATGTTGTAAATACATGGATCCAAATAATCTCTTTGGGTGGTCTGGCACTTAATCTGTTAAGTAATCAGAAGAATAGTCAATTTGATAACCAAGATTAACTATCACAACTACCCTTCTCACATTCATGTCTTTGCCTATGACCCATGGATTTGGAAATGCCCAAGGAATCTCATTTGATTCCATAGAGAATGTGTTTATTATCAAAATTATAAGAAAACTTACATGACTACATTTCCCCCATATCCACATACTGATTTTATTAATGATACACATTTAGTCATACACCTTCATAACAGTACTATAATTGTTTATTTCTCTTGGATGAGTGTCCATGCAGGCATGCATATGGTTCATGGTCTACCTGTGGAGATTAGAGGATGACTTTGTAGAGTCGATTCTGATCTCACAGCATGTGGGCTCCTGCCAATTAGTCGCCATGGTAATGGCAAACACCTTCACCAGCTGAATCATACTGTAGGCATAGATGTGGCCAAAATCTTACATAATTGCAAACTGTTCCTTCCCATGGTGAAAACTGCTGGAAATTTTATATATATATATATATATATATATATATATATATATATATATATATATATATCATTTACCTGAAAATGACCTTATAGATGTGTGTTCACTCCATCTGCCCATGTATAGGTTATATAAATAGTGTTTTATGTTCAATATATATCATCTCTTCTGAGTCTATGCATTAATATACCATCAAACAAATGTTCAAATTAGTGCCCAATCATTTTTAGATTTAATATTATTAGATTGCTATGAAGAAAAACATTTTAATTATGATATTACAAAACCAGCATGTCTGAGGATTTACCCACTGACAGGAGAGGTATAGGTAAAAATGTAAGAGGCTGAGGGTGGGTAGGGGCGCTACTAGACAGGATCCTCTGTTCAGGTCAAGGCTGTTGCACCCAAGAACACACTGACTCAATATCAACTTCCACAAGACCTTCACAGTAGGTGGCCTATCAGCATTTCATGTAGATGATGGAAGATCTCAGGAGACACTACACAGCAGAAAGGAAGCTTCTTTATTGAATGATTTACCAACTGAAAAATCATCCATGACCCAGCAAGCTTCCAGGCACATGCCAGTACAGATTTCCCAGATGAAATCCACCAGGTCACCCACAAAGACATACTGGGTAAAAGAAGGTGTGTAGTGGTTAAAGAAAGGAGAATGGGATCTAGTAATATAATAGAACAACAAAATCAGGAAAATCAAATGTAGTAATAGCAAGGGGAGCGGGAAAAGAGGCATGATATATATATCATAGTGAAAAATAAATGAAAGCATGTTTAGGAAAGGAAGAATTCCACACTCATACATATGATTCTGATTCCATGGAGAAACTATGGTACTATATCGTGTTTGTGCTAGTGAGATACAGATTTCAATGTGACAACTGAAGGCAGAGCCTTTAGGTGTTAGTGTGATGAATTAGAGTTAATGCAAGCCCTAAGCATGCCTGTGAGAGATTGCCTGTTTGATGATGGACAACCCAGCACAGGGTGGGTGGGATTATACTCTGTGCAGGTGGATAAAATGGGAGTAATGGTTCATAAGTTTGGAATACATACACATGCTTGGGCAAAATTGACAGTCTGACAGATGAGGAGTGCATTTGGTGATGCCAATTTCCTCAGCTCCTGGTGTTGGTGTCAGCTCTCCTGCTAAGTTGAAGTGTGAACTCTCACAGACAAATACAAACAAGAATAAAACCTTTAAATCCCCTAAGTTGTTTAGTCATGAATTTATCTTCAATGCAAAGATAAAAAGCAACAGCCTTCATTTCATCAACACGTAAGGAAGCGGGAATAAAAATTAAATCACATGCACAGTCACATTTATTGTAGGGTAAAGGAAGTAGGTGGGTAGGGTCAGAGTGGAAGGAGTATCAAGTACAAATCAAACCACACAACAACTTGGAAAAATATTTGAGTATTGTTTAAATGTGAGTTGTCTTCCACAGCTCCATGTGTTGGAATCCTCCACTGATGTTGGGAAGGTTGTTGTACCTTTAGGTGGAGCCTTGCTGGAGTAAGGCAGATCACAGGAGACAGATCTTGAGGTTGGGTAGCCTCGCCCTGCTTCCTCTCACTCTCTTACTCTCTCCCTGACTACTGATGGCTGTGGTGACCTGAACTTGTCTTCTGTTTCTTTCTCCAGCCCCTCCTTCTGCTGTGAGATTCCTTCCATCATGGACTGTATTTCCTTCTTTATTCAGAAGTCAGATAAATACTCCTTTGTCTGCTAAGGTGCTTTAAGTTTTGCATGAATAAAATATCACAGCAAACAAAGAAAAATAACTAAAATCAGAATTTTCCAGGATATAAAAATCTAAGGATACTAATGCTCACAATGTGAGGTGGAAATATTTTGAAATTAAATAAATCAGTTTGTACAAAGGTCCCATTGCAATCAACTCTAGAATTTTAATGGACATATTTGTACTTACCTACTCAATGTCTTCATTTTGGACATGTGTCTGTCAATGACAAAGATCAGTATAAAATTTAAAAGTGGTTTTGTATTTACTCAGTATTCTCTAGGCAGATTCAGCTTCTCTATGTGAAGAATAATAAGTGTATCTTCCATCTTAGATTTATGTAATGATGGCAACCTTTTTTAACCTGTTTTAGTCACATCTAGGATATTTTGCTCTGGAATCCTGGAGTCAATTGATGCTCATATAATCTTCCAGCAATTCTTCAGAGACATTGGATCCTGTTGCTGTTTTTAAAGGAATAAATGTGAGAAGAGGTATACAGTAGAAGCTCTATCTAATTGAAAAAATATATCTATATGTATATATATATATATATATATATATATATATATATATATATATATAACTAATATTATCCAATTTGCTTTCCTCATGCATCCCCTGCAAATTCTTATATCACACAGACAGGATCTGGTCAGGTTAGGTCAAAATGTTTGTTGAAGTATAAATACTTCAAAGTCTTCAACTTCTTAGATTGGTAGGAACATTAAACACAATTCTTATCTATGCACTTGTTCAAATGATGATGTATTCTAAATGCAAAAAGAAAAGAGAAGGGAGACTGACTGGAACAAAGAAACTATGAACTGGGATATGAAGGAGAGATGAGAATAGGTAGTAAAGGGTTAAAATAACATTAATTTTTTTGCATTTAGGCATTAAAGTGTCAAAGAAGAAAAATATGTCATTAAAACTTCTGAAAGAAAGTTAACTGTTTTATATTCATGCCCAAACAACCTTAAATGTTGTCCAAAAATACCAACAACCTTAAAGGTATGGCTATTACATAAAAGTTAAGAGGAGTAAAATTTCATACTCAGTTGAAAGAAAAGTAAGATTAGCAATTAATGGGAAGACTGTTTTAGCTTTGTGACATTATTGAAACCTCATTCGAACATTTCAGAATAAATTTATCTCTGTTCAAAATGAAAAAAATGTGAATACTTCAAGCACATTCTGGAACTGATGAAGACTGGATATTAAAATTGGAAATATGACAAATTCCTAGATTTCTATTTTATGTTTGCTAAATTGTGAAACCTGATTCTTATGTTTTGTTTTTAAAAAAGATTTGGAATTATAGACTGCTGCAATTTCCTCCTGGGATTTTTATGTGGACTCTGGGAATCTGAAAAGAGGTAATACTGCTTGTGGGGGGAGGTTCTAACACTCAAGTCATCTTCCCTTTCCTACTGTGCCTTTTATTCTAGAATCAAAAGGTTCAGGAAATGATTTTAAGTAGTGGCCAAGCACATTACACTGCTATCTCCTCAGAGGAACTTCTAAATACGAAGACATAGAATTTTCACTTCTCATTTAACTGTCTACGTTACAAAATGGACATACTGCTAGTGTCCAATTGGAGGTTTAACATCAGAAAAACTAAGATAATTTTACTTAAATTTCCATGTGGAGCTTTTCCATAGAGCAGAACAGATGAGATATGTGAAGAATGTATGTCCTAAAGCCAGAGGTTGAATTAGAGCCAAAATTGAGTGTACCAGGTATAATTTCTCTTTATGACCCAACAATGACACAAAGCATGTATCATTAATATGAATGTACACATCATTTCCTGAAATGAATCCAGGCAGTTCACCTCTGATGTCATCCTATTAAACAAAAAGAATCCATAAAAAATCCCAAGTGACATTCTCACTGCATACTCTTTTTTTTTAATTTTTTTTATTATTATTTATTCAACTGTGCACATGTGCATGTGTATGTGCCCGTGCGTGTGTGTGTCTGTGTGTCTGTGTATGTGTAGAACCACGGACGAACTCGTGAACCACCATGGATGCCTCCACCTCCTTCTGCCCCGGGATTCACAGGCTCTGCCCTACCAGGACCACAAGCGCAGGCTGCCCCCGCTTCCGCCTGGCGTCTATACGTGGGATCTGGGATCCGAATTCAGGACCTTCTGCCTGGAAGGAGGAGGCTTAACCCCTGAGCCACCTCTCCAGTCCTCACTGCATATTCTTATCCAGAGGAAGAACAGAACAAAGAAGTCTTTTGTTCTGCATATGTACCTATGCATGTGTACATGAGAGAGCTAGAGTGAGAGCGAGTGAGTGAAAGAAAGAGAGAGACAGAGAGAGAGAGAACAGTGCAGTGTCTCTGGAGATGTAAATATGACACTGGGAATCATACTGTGTTGCTCTATTTCCTTACTGCTTTGCTCTGGGGTTTCCCAGTCCCTGCCTTTCAGGGCAGGAAATACAGGCTTAGGCCATTTCTCTCTAGTTGTTCTATGTGGGATCTGTGATCTGAACTTAGGTCCTTTTGCTTTTCCAGGCAAAAACTTAACTCCACAGCCACATTTCTACTTCCCCCACAGCCACATCTGAACTTCCAAATGAGACATTAAAAACAATTTGTTTTATCACTTCTGTAGGTCACTGTAGGGAAGTTTTGCTTGTGTTGAATGGAATTGCCTCTCCCATTCCTGGTAAGATATTTTTATGATAGTTTATCTTAACATCCCTTTTCTCTCCTTCCCCTTTTACATACACAAACACACATGCTCGCATGCACACACACACACACACACACACACACACACACACACAAATACACATCTGGTTCACACTTCTTTCCTAAGTAACAAACAGGAGAGAGATGTCTTATTCTGATGAGAATCAATTGCACAATACTTACACAACAATGCATACAGAGTTACAAGCTACCATTTTGCATCACGATAAAAGACTGGAATTATCATGGTTGTGTTTGATACATGAGGTGTAGAAAATGTCAGAGAACCAAGATTTGAGAAGAAATAATTGTTTATATCAGCAAACCAAATCCTGAGAAGAAATAATTTTTGACTACATTATGAGACTACATAAAAGATATTGCTTCCTGTATGATATAACATTATTAGCAATTATTACACTAGACAGTTTGTTAGACAGTTAAATGACAAGTGGAAGTTTTTATTTTTTTCTTTTGGCAAAAGTAATAATTTCATTCATTTCTTTGCTCATATATTGCACCTGAATAAGAAGAAAAAATAAAAACTTGTGCCTAAGAAAACTGGTTATACACATGCGGAAGATTAAAACTGGACCCATACTTGTCACCATGCACAAGAATTAATTCCAAATGAATCAAGGACCTCGATATAAGGCCAGAGACTATAAAAACTGTAACTGAAAGGGTAGGGAACTCCCTCGAGCTGATTGGGCTAGGCCAACAGTTCTTAAAAGGACATCCAATAGCACAGTCACTACAACCAATACTCAACAGATGGGATCGTGTGAAATTAAAGAGCTTCTGTTCAGATAAAGAGATTGTAACTTGAGCACAAAGGGAACCCACAGAATGGGAGAAAATCTTCACAAACCACATATCTGATAGAGCTCTATTATCCAGAATGGACAAAGAATTCAGAACACTAAACACCAAGGAAACAAATGGCCCAATTAAAAAATGGGCCTTGAAACTTAAAAGAAACTTTACCAAGGACGAAATTAATATGTCTAACAAATATCTTAAATGATGTTCCACATCCTTAGCCATCAGGGAAATGCAAATCAAAACTTCCCTGAGATATCATCTCACCCCGGTCAGGATGGTAAAAATCCACAACACAGACAACACCAAGTGTTGGACAGGATGTGGAGAGAGGGGAAGTCTCCCACATTTTTGGTGGGAATGCAGGCTCATACAACCACTCTGGTGAGCCATTCGGTGATTGTTAAAGAAGTTAAAGATTGAAATGCCACTTTTGGGAATAACCACCCATATAGCAAAAATTCACCTTGGTAACACAAGCACGACCATGTTCATAGCAGCACTGTTTACAATATCAAAGTCATAGAATCAGCCCAAATGTCAAACAGTTGATGAGTGGATAAGGAAAATGTGGTACATCTATACAATGGAATACTACTCAGCCATCAAAAATTATTAATTAATGCAATTTGCCGAGAAATGGATGGAATTAGAAACAATTATATTGAGTGAAGCATCCCAGACACAGAAAATTAAGCGCCATATGTATTCCCTAATAGGTGGATCCTAGTACCAAACCCATTCAGAGACACTCAAAGATAAATCTCTGTAACACCTACAGTAATTGTAAAGATCATAAACAGGAGGGATGGGGAAGGAGTGCCCCACCTGAAACAAGGAGAGAGGGGACTATGTTACAGCAGAGAAAATAGGCCACCATCAAGACTGCAAGTAAGTAATGAGAAATCTGGTTAAGTTCACAGACTTTCCTTCCTCATCATATGCAACTGATAGGGTATGATCTCACCAGAAGGGGAGGGCATATAGGCTGCCAGATAGAAAGTAACCATTTTGCAAATGGGTGATTGACCCTTCTCTCACCGTGGTCTCCTACTTTTATTCCATCTACCTTTGAATATACTCTTATAACAAGACTCTAATTTAAAAGGTTTTTATCTCTGGCCAGGGGGTGAATTCCAATACCCATCAGGATGGAGCCAAGAGCATTGCAGGAGCAGCAAAACCAAAAAAAAAAAAAAAAACATACCATAATTCAGAACATCAGAGACTCTATATCAACCACATGGAACTGGGCCAGCGTAATCTCTCCCCATCCTGAAGCTCAGGGAAATTTGTGGAAGAGAGGGCACATGGATGGGAAGAGTAATGATATGCAAGATACTCCACACATGTTAAGGCCGAAGCAATCATAATAGGACTTTGCATGACCTGCACTATGTCCAACACATTGTTGACCCCACAAAATCTAGCATGGACTAAAGGCACTAGGATCCTTGGAGGCTAGCGACTGACATTCATAGTAGTGTTCCTAAGCTTAAAGGGAACACAGAAAAGGGTTCTGGGATATGCCCCTGGGATATGCACCTCATCAGAGAGGACGACTCGGAGAGTTTGGCATACACAGTAAAGGATGCTCTGGGGATTGGGGAGGGGGGAGGCATTGGGGGATGAGGAGGGAGCAGGGGGATCGGGGGGAGGTGGAGGGAGGGAGGGGACCGGCATGCCTGTTAAGTTTGATGAGCGGAAATAATAATAATAATAATAATGAAAAGAAATATAGGGAAATTGTAGGCTAAATGACAATAAAAATATATAATAAATGCAAAAAAAAACTTGTGCCTAAGACAACATGTATGGTTCTCACCTGTCCTCCCAAAGATTCAATAAACTCTGATTGTAGTTAATCTACCCAATTTTATGTCATAATTATAACATGGCAGGATAAAGCTCTCAAGTTAACATGTCAACTTAAGGAAGTTGAATTAGTTAATTAATTTATTAATCCTTTTAGTGGATTTGTTTATTTAATTGTCAATCACAGTTGTAATTGTCAGGCATGTGAACATACATTTGGATATGGCATATTTAGCTTAATGTTACATAAAAATCTCACCAATCTTAGGCACATTGCTAATAGAAATCACAGGTGGCACTATGGTGTTAGAAAATGCAAAATACATTTGTTAGGCATTTATAGAGCAATAGGAATAAGTACCTTAGAAATGAAAAATAAAACTACAGAATTCTCAGATGAAATATCACTCACTATACGCAATACTTATCATAATTGTAGTTTCTACACATTGTGTTTTATTTGCCAATATATTGGTGCTTTAAATTGTTTAGTTAATTGTTTTGTGAGAAATGAAAATTTGTTAAAAAATTTCAGTACCACTGAGAAATCTCAGCAGCTCAGGTGCATGCTTGCAAACCCTTTAAATCTGAATTCTAACTCCAGAAGTCCACATGGTTGAAGGAGAGAACTGACTTCTGAAAGTTGTCCTGTGACCTCTATATGTTTACATCATGGCATGCATGCTCTCTTACCTTTCTCATGTGTGTGTACATATATATATATATATATATATGTGTGTGTGTGTGTGTGTATATACTCATTTCTTTGCATAAGTGAGAGCGTGGGAGGGAAAGATTGAACACATGGAGCTTGTACGATTGGAGATGAGACCCGTAGCTTACATATGATGTTCAACAACACCTAACCTTCATTCAGACGATACATACTTCTGCCCCTTAAGGACTAATCCTGTACAAAGAACCAGAAGACTGGGAGGTCAGGTGTCTTCTCTGCCATCCAGAAGTGGGAGAACTTAATATTTCCCCCTAGGCTTTTTATCTTTTTTCTTTCAAGGTTCCTAAAAACATAAGATAAAATAAACCTCTTGCCCTGGGAATAAATTCTGCAAAATAGACATTCAGAACAATGAGCAACATCATGAATACAATGATAAACTTGAATAGCTGAAGAAGTCATGGTACAATTTTCTTAATTCTCAGAAATGTATTTTACTGATTATTTTAATATTAGAAGAAACGTGCACATAGCAATCTTTTGCTTGATACAGATGAAAAATAATCTTTCCTTTCCAGCAATCATACTGTAAGAATAGATTCTCACCCTTTTTTTTGAAACTGATTTGTGTTCTTGGCTACAAGTGTGTAGTCTCTGCACTTCTTTTTGTGCCTAAGAACAAAGAAAGAGCCCATCGTCAATCACCCAAGGGTGTTGTTCCTGGATTAAAGAAAACAAGTATGTAAGAGAAATCTCATTGCCTTCTCTGTGACCTTTAGTGCTTTTTCAAATGGATAATTTTTCATACACATATACATACAGAGAAAGAGAGGGAGAAAGGGGGAGGAGAGGTCACATAAGGATGTATTCCTTTTCAAACGTGTTATCACACTCCGGTCACAGAGTGTCTATAGATGGTTTAGTCTGCACAAATATTGGTGATCGTATTTCATCTCTAATTGTGGGAAACAGGAAGCATAAGAATCAAGAATTCAAGATTATCCTATGAACAAAGTGAACTTGAATTCCGTTTCACTTAATGAGACAAATATACCCAAATGTCACAATTCATTATTTTCTTACTATATTCAAGGGTTTATTAAGCTTCAGTTTACTTTTAGCCACAGGTGACTCCTGTTAGGCACTCTATGGTATCTGTGTGTGCTCTTGACAGTGTGCCCCATAGAAGTAATGTTTATAATATGTGCTATGAAACCATGGAGAGAAGATTCACATGCACACTCTCTCTTTTTGAAAAAACTTCGTGGCAATATGATTCACATTTCCTAGATCTTATTGCCAACAACACATTTCTTCAGTGTATTTTGTTTACTTCATGTAGAAAGTCATGTAGACAGTCTTCAAATGTTTAGCAAATACATTTCAAAAATAAATTCTTAGCATTCCATTTTCTTGTGTAACAGTAATATTATTAGCTGCTAAACAAAAGGTATGGATATTTCCTGGTAACTGAAACAATGAGTGATTCAGTTTGAAAAGTCATGGTGCAATTTTCTCCTTCCTCACTGGAATGTATTTTACTGGCTCTACCATTTTTAATTACTTTTATATCCTTTACTTAATTACTTAATATCCTTTTTGATATAGATCAAAAGTCATTTGGGTAAAATAGTGGTTAAGCTCCATGTATAAGCTGTAGAATCCTTGATTGAACAGATTATTAAATCATGTCAGCCATTACTATAGAATGCCATAATATCATTTCATTACATCCTGAACAAACAATTCATACAGAAAGTAGCAATAGCTCAAAGAGAGATTGCTTTAAAAATTATGGGGCAATGTATATTAACTTAGCTTTGCAATCATTTTGATGTGTAATAGAGTGCTAAGCCTACATAGATGCACACACAGAAACAGAAACAGACACAGATATACAGACACACACACACACCACAATCCCATGATACCTCTAAGTGTTCCTGGTCAGATGGAGATCTCTGGGATGCACAAATTGCACCAGCCAGAGGAGAGAGCAGGAGAGTCTTCATCTTGCTCTATGGTTGTATTTCTTCTTTTGCACATACTCTGAGCAGCTCACTTCTGGGAAAATATTTCAAAAGAAGACACCATTAAGTCACTTTAATATTGAAGTGACATGAATTATCTAAGTGTTCATCCTGAAAGTTTGTTTGAGTTTGTTAAGGGAGAATCCTTTTGGCATTTGATGTTGCTTCAGCTTACTAAGGAGATTAATGCAAATGAAGCTTGAAAAGAACTTGGAATTTGATGTACTGCCCACAAGGTAGTCCCCCAGACAGTATGTGGCTTGACTGAGGGTTCCATTGAATTTAAGTATGGACATGGGATGAGAAACTGTGATTGAATGACATAACGGTGGATACTCAGTTTCTCTTTTTTTCCCAAGTGTTTCCTTCCAATACATTATAGCACATTAAAAGCAGTTTACTGCTCCCAAAGCATTCTACAAGCAGACACTCCTGGTTGCAAAATGTGTGAACTTTACCAGTATGTCCACCTATATTGAACTCGTAGCACATGCCATAATTTTGACCTAATAACAGTTATATATCATATATGTATGTGTATGTATATTCATGTATGTATACATATATGTAACCTATATATGGAATAGTAAATTATATGTAACTACGTACATTTTTTATTATACATATAAAATGACATATGTATCTATTGTACATATAGTTACATGTGTTTACTGCCATACGTAAGTTCATAGGTACATTCTTTAATAACTACATGTGCATCTAATATATACTTAACTATGTATGTGTCTACTATGTGCATCTACTATATATAACTACCACATGTGTATCTACTGTACATATTCATATATATACATAACTACACATGTACCCACTGAATACAAAAGTACATTGCATATGTACCTCTCTATGTATAGTTCTTTGATATATAAGTGCAATCCTTTGCACGTTTTTAACATTTGAAAATATGTACTGTGTGTCTCTCCAATCAATACATCTCATACTGTTTTGCTACCTTTTTTATCTTAAGGATATATGCTAGAACACATATCAAATCGATGTGTCTGTAACTATTTGTATGGAAATATAAGATGATAATAAAATTCAACAAATAAAAGATATAAAAATTTCCTAGAATAACATTAAACCAATTATTACAAACAGAGGAAGATAAAAGCCATGTGTTCTGTCTTATATGTGGATACTAGCATTAAAATTTTGCGGTTGTGAATTTGGTGGAGGATTAGATTGTGGATAGTTAAGTGATGGGTTCTGTCTACTGTGTTGGTGTGTGTGATCCTTTTGATTTGTTTGGGTTTTTGAGGGTGTGGGTTCTCTACTGTGTTGGTGAGTGTGATCCTTGTGAATTTTTCAGTTTTTTGAGGGGGAGTCTCTTTGAACTTTTGTCTTCCTAGAGAACAGAAGTAATTTCCAGTCAGAAAAGTCATTGGATGCATTTTTTATTGTCTCTCTTTCTCTTCACAACTAGCTATACTACTTGCTACTTTTTAAAAATTTTAATACATTTTTATTATTATTTCATCTCATACAAACTTAATAGGTACACCAGTTCCCTCCCTCCCTCCTCCTCCCCCCGAACCTCCTGCTCCCCCTCTCCTCACTCCTCCCTCCCCATCCCCCCGTGCCTCCCGCCCCAATTCCCAGAGTCCTTTCTTGTGCATGCCTGACTCTCCTCTGGTCCCTCCTCTCCGATGACGTACAAGGACCCAGTGGCATTTCCCTGAACCCTTTCCTGTGTTCCCCTTAAGCATAGGAGCACTACTGTGGCTGTCAATCCCTTGCCTCCAAGGATCTTGGTGCCTTTAGCAGATGCTAGACTTTGTGAGGTCAATAGTGTGTTGGACATTGCTCCAGGCATGCAATGTCCAATGATTGCTTCGGCCCTAACTTGTGTAGAGTGTCTTGCACATCATTGCTCCTCCCATCCTTTTGCTCTTACACTCTTACCGCCCCCTCTTCCGCAAATGTCCCTGAGCTTCAGGATGGGGAGAAATTAGTCTGGCCTAGTTCTAGGTGGTTGATATAGAGTCTCTAAAGTTCTGGATAGTGGTTTGTTGATTTTATTTTGCAGTTTTGTTGCTCATGCAATGCCCTTCACTCGATTGTGATGGGCACTGTATGTCACCCCCTGGCCAGAGACAGAAAGCTGTTAAACTGGAGTCTTATTATAAGAGCATATTCAAGGGTAGATGTAATACTTATACCCAAAAGTGGAATCGCAGGGTAATATGGCATTTGGCAATGGGAGGGGTCAATCACCCATTTGCAAAATGGTTACTTTTTAATCTGCTGGACTATATGCCCTCCCCTTCTGGTGAGTTCATACCCACTTAGTTGTAAATGATCAAGAACTAATTTCTGTCACCTTAACTAGGTGTCACATTACTTTCTTGCAGTCCTTGATGGAGGCCTATTTTATCTACTGTAACATACTCCCTAATAGGTGGCTCCTAATACCAAACCCACCCAGCACATCTTGAGACACTCATAGGTAAATCTATGTATTACCTACAGTAATTGCAAGGATTATGAACAGGAGGGATAGGGTTGGATGGCCACACCAGAAACAAGGAGAGAAGTGACCATGTTACTACTTGCTACTTTTAATTTTATTTATAAGGTACATGAATATTCTAATAATTTGACACAGAATCTAAAAACACCAGAAAATACTGCAGAAATGTTTTAAAAATGGCATTTATTTTTTTAGACCTTTTGCCAAAGAAAAAATTTAATTCATAAAATGCATGAAGGCTGGGGAGATGGCTCAATTGTTAAGATCCCCAGATGCCATTTAAAAATATCTGGTAGATATGGTGGCAGTCTATACTTTCGGCACCTGTAAGGCAGAACCAGGGAAACCTCAGAGCAAAGCAATAAAGAAGTAGAACAATCCAGATTATTCTCAAAATCACCCTTGGGCCTCCAAAGGTACATGGACTCAAGTGCCATCAGGTACACACACACACACACACACACACACACACACACACACACACACACATGCATGCATGAAATTTAAGAATCCTCATCTGCTGCCTTCCACCATCTTCAGAAACTCAGGACCTTGAGTGACAAAACTGTATTTGGACTGTGTTTGGCATCTCTTCATTTTACTAATGAGATTAGTTGCAAGTAAAGCTCTAGATTCCTTTCACGTATAATAGGATATACATGACTCCCCAATATGGAGCCATACCCCGGGGTAACCAGCCAGCAACATGGTGGCAGGTTGACTACATTAGACCACTTCCAAGATGGAAAAGGCAGTGCTTTGTTCTTACTGGGACAGATACTTATTATGGCTATGGATTTACCTTTCCTGCACTTAACGCTTCTGCCAAGACTACCATCCAGAGACTTACAGAATGTCTTATCCACCATCATGGTATTCCACACAGCATTGTTTCTGACCAGGGAACTCATTTCACAGCTAAAGAAGTACAGCAGTGGGCGCAAGACCATTGGTCTTACCATGTTCCCCATCATCCTGAAACAGCTGGCTTGATAGAACGGTAGAATGACCTTTTAAAGGCAAAATTACATTATTTAGGTGGTAATAATTTGGAGGTATGGGGCAGGATTCTCCAGAAGGCAGTATATGCGTAGAACCAGCATCTAATATATGGTACTGTGTCTCTTATAGCTAGGATTCATGGGTCCAGGAATCAAGGGGTGGAAACAGAAATAGCTCCTCTTACTATCACCCCTAGTGACCCGTCAGGAAAATTTTTGCTTCCAGTTCCCAGGAGTTTGTGTTCTACTGGCCTAGATATTTTTGGTCCTGAACAGGTAATATATATGTTGTATAGATTCTGCCTCTCTAGAGAAACTAGTAGAGATACACATGAGAGACCACAGTCTGTAGGGAACTTTTTAAGGAGAGCAACATTGACCTTCTCTTGTGACTTGAGTTCAATGATGGAAGAGGAAACTGAGGTGAACATCAATAATGATGACTTTATTTCCTTGGCAAACACCTTGCCAAAGATATACACCAAAGCCCTTTGTGAGCATCATAGTAAGAATCAACTCATTCAATTAATACTGATAGACAAAAAGAACCTGAGTTTGAATCCCAGATCCCCAACCACTTCCATAATGTGGTAATTAGATGGAGTTGTCAGCAAGTTTTATGTAACCTGAAGGAGATGGTATAATTGACATGGGAAGACCGAGCCCATGGTGGGTGGAAATATATCCTGGGCAAGTGGATAAAATGGAGAAAGTTGGATCAGGAGATTGGCATATTCATAATCTGGCATGTGGCATTTGCCTCTTTCTGGCCAGTAGATAAAATGGATAGAGCTGGCTCAGTAGGTTTGCATACTATAGACATACTTTATCATACACATTTAAAATTTGTACTGATTGTGCTTTATGATAAATGCATATGTTTATATAATTTATTTAAACCCTCTGTAAAATAAATGATTGCCCAAACCTTATAAGGATGCTGTATAACAATTTTATTGGAGAGAAACCACCAAAATTCTGTTCACACCAGATATGAATTCATCACAAAATCAAAGTATGATTATGCCAAAGCCTAACTTGGTGAACAAGAGAGTTTATGGAGGTAGTGATAGATGTATGATCTAGAATTACTTATTCAAGTAAGGATGATTCACTGCAATCCTGCTAGGCTTTGAGAGAGTCTGCTCCCAGGTAGTTGGTTTTACCTTCTAAAGGTCTCCAAATCATCTCCACTTTGAATGTTTCTCCTTTCAGGAGCTTCCTAAGAATAATGACTGGTTCACACCTTCAGTTTCATGACCCTTCCTGCAGGATAGCTGTCTACAATTGCTACACAGTATCCTCTGTTCTTTAGAATACAGGCAAAGTCCAAAAAGTTGTTATGTTACATGAAGGGAGAAAGAACATGTAACAGTTGTCTGTGGAAAATATTTTCTTTCTCTATTTCCTTTGTGGTACAAGAATATTCAATTAATATAAAGTCATGGGTTACTCATTGCATTTCTTTCCTGAACCAATAAAATTCTGTTCATGGAATCATGATGTTTGTCTTGGAGCAATAGCCCAAGGGTTAGGCTTATGGATCATAAGCATAAGGAACTGAATTGGGATCCCACATAAAAATGCAGGATAAAAATGTTCTTCTATGTCTGGAACGTAAGTCCAAAAAAGAAAAGCCAAAAAGGCAGTAGAGAAATCCAGGATGATTACCAAAGGCACCCCTTGGGGCTCCACAGGCACATCGTGTGCCCTCTTACATACAAAAGTTGATAACTATAAACTGGTAAATTTCTTCCAAACTGGACGACTGTGCTTGCTCATTAGGTTATAACGCTTGCCTAACACTGACAAAATTTATTATTAGATCTCTAGAATTTACCAGTATCTCAGGGCCGTATTGATGCTCACATGGTCAGGTGACCAGAACTGGCATAGTCTTAGTAGGTATTAAAGTATTATTACATTCATAGCACAAGCATCTTCATCAGACACCTCAAAACTCCTGTGGCTGGCCAAAAAGGCTTTACTTCCCATTACAGAAATGTACACAACAAATGTTAAAGTTAATCTAAATTCATCTTTTTTTTTTTTGTTTTGTTCTATCCTCATATCCATCAGTAGATGATCATTGACTATATTCTTCCAGTGGCCACCAGGAACCAAAGTACCTAATTCTGTCATTCACTCAGGCTCAAAAACTTAAACATTTGTAAAGAAGTAAATAGACAATTTAGCATAGGTTCTATAGTCTATGCATGATCGTTGCATGTACCTGTCATTTGGTGAGCTTGTTAGATATTACAATTTGTCCCTCTGTTACTGATAAATTCATGTCCACACAACAAATGGATCAAGGAGATTGGTTTTTGCTTATAATTCTCATTATGCTTGATGGAGGGTTCATACCTGGATCCAAGTGAAATGGCATAAAATATCCACAGAATTTCTGAGAGAGGACAAACTTTCACACTTGGTAAATACCTGCATGTCAGTAGATCAAAAGTTGCCTAAAGTTGGCAAACCTACTGAGTCAACTCTCTCCATCCTATATACTTACCCTGGTTCAACACATCCACAGGAATTGCTGAAAGTAGAGAAAACTTTACTTGCTAGATTGTCAGTTTGCCAAAGTGTGCCAAAACATTGATCCTGCTCTCTTCATCTTATCTACCTGCCCAGGAAATAGTCCCATCACTCCATGGACTAAGTTTTCCTACATGAATTAGATAATCTCCTTCAGATTAATGTGGAGCTTGTTTTAACTAGTAATGTTTTACAGATGTGCCCAGAACTCAGCCTTCCATTGTCAAATTGACACCTATATATTGCTAATGCATTCTAACAGAACCTAAATGAGGAGTGAGTCTTCCTGAACTATTCCCTCAAACGTGATGTAATGGTAAAGTCACCAGTCTTCAATGTTTCCAGTAATGTTGGTCACATCACCAGTGTGTCCATTGGGGCAACGAGTGTGTCATGGCCTGAAAATACTTTTGGCCTGTTCTCCTCACAGATCTTAAGCTACTACGTATTTCTGTCCTTTCTTCCGCAATGTTTCACTGAGTGATATGTATGATATTATGGAAGAAATGATACAGGATCTCTCAGAGAAGCAAAACAACAAGGTTGAATTCGCACTAGTATTTACACAAGGGAGAATTTTTTTTTCTGTAAACACTCCCATGGTTCTTTTGTTTAACATGTCTTCTATATAATGTAGCTTTTGGCCTTGAAAATTCTCACCCGAGCAGACACAATCCCTTCCCCTTCATAGGTGGCCTGGGCTTCCTGTCACTGCAGCTGGGTAGGCTGAAAAAATAGATATTGTCAATGAAGGTTATCATGTCAGTGTAGATGTCTTGTTGAAAACTAGTGTATTGAAATGACTTGTTTGTTGCATTTTTGTGAGCTTTAAGTTTCTACCTTAACAGTCAATCAATGCAAAACGGAGGTACTCTGATAAAAGCTGAGAATAACATTAACCAACAGACATAAAAGCATGTGTCTGAAAGGCAGTTTGACTTCATGACTAGTTAGCAAAGGAACAGTCTTAGATTCTATCCAGGGATCTCACACCACCCAAGCCAATGAGACTTTCCCATTGGTTCCTAAACTATCTGACATAAATACTGTTCAGGAAAGAGGGGTTAATCAAGGCAGAAAGCAATTGGTTATTCCTGTGATAGTCATGTCAATATTGCACTGATGGACTAAGCCTTCCAGGCAGATCATTTCTGTTGCTCACAGTGTTTCAGACTGGGTAAATCATTTTTATGCTATAGTTTCACATACCATAGCTATAATAAATTACTATATATAATAGACATATAATTCTGTTCTAATTGCATGTTTCAGTCCACCATGGCAAGATATTTGCCAGCAAAGAGCTCACGGGAACTGACTGTAACAAAATCAAAGTCAACAAATCAGTGAGTCAGAAACAATGCATACTGAACATCTTTATACAGTTACATTTTTATGAATGCCATCTAACTATGCAATGGTGTCACCCACAGAAAGAATTCTTCCCATTCCAAAAAAGGAGGAAAAATAATCTCATATAAGCTTGGCCAACATGCTGAATTCACTAAACAATTCCTCTTAGATTTCCATAGGCCCCATGTTCAAAATATCAAGTGGATAGGGAAGGATCAATTACAGTCACATTTCCCAAGAAGCTTGAATATTGTCAGATTCTGTAATCAGAGAATAGGGAATTTCATATCAGAAAAATCTGTTTATCCCCGCTCCGCCGGTCAGGACACGCGCGTGGTCCAACCGGGCCTCACCCCCCCGCCCTAGGTAAGTCCCCGATCGGGCACCGCCCACCAGGACACCAGATCAGTCCACAGGATCCCGGCTCCGACTCCCACCATCCAGCCTGAGACGCGCGGTGGCCCAGGGACGAGGAGGACCTCCCCCTGCGCCCGGGCCCCGCCCCAGCTGCCCTCGGGTTAAATAGCTCCACGCCGACGCGCCCATCCTCCCTTTTCACCCCACCCCGCTCCTCCGGTCGGGACGCGCACGCGCGGTCCAGCCGGGCCTCACCCCGCGCCCTAGGTAAGTCCCCGTTCGGGCCCCGCCCACCAGTACCCCAGGCCAAATAATTCAGTTTAGTGAAATTGAGAGATCTTAAGAGTTAAAACGACAATGCCAAAGTCAAAGTGCAAATCCATGAGAAGCAACACTCAAGTAAACAAATTTCCCACTGAAGAAATTAATCCCATGTTAGACTCCAACAAGAACAAACCCGTGGAAAAAGGCCAAGAAAGCCTCACCCAGGATAAGGTCTTCCAAAATATGATCATTACCATGTTCAATACTATGAAAGAGGAAATCCGGGAGGAATTACATAATCGAATCAATCGCTTTGAAGAGGAACACAACAGACATCTGGAGGAATTGAGAAAAACAGTGCAAGAAACAAAAAGTGGCATAGAGCAGTTAAAACAAACTCAAGCAGAATTTAAAACTGAGCAAAAAGACAAGTTATTTTCAACCCAGAACGCCACAGAGAGTCTTAACAACAGAACTAATGAAGCACAAAACAGAATTTCAGACCTTGAAGATAAAGTGGGAGTACTAACCAGCTCAATGGAAGAGGTTGTTGAAGCCAAAAAGATACTTGAAAGAAATATCCAAGAGATATGGGGCACCCTGAAGAAGCCTAACATGCATATTCATGGAATACCAGAGCAAGAATCTCAAAATACCACCCCTGAGGAAATTTTTCAAACGATCATCAAGGAAAACTTTCCTCATCTAAAAAAAGAGAGGCCCATCCATATACAAGAGGCATTCCGCACCCCAAACAGATACGACCAAAATAGAAGCACGCCGCGGCAAATAATAGTTAAAACACTCCACATTCAAGATAAAGAACTGGTGCTGAGAGCTTCAAGGGAGAAAAAACAAGTCACTTTTAAAGGTAAACCTATTAAAATAACAAATGACTTCTCAGTCGAAACAGTAAAAGAAAGAAGAGCTTGGAGAGACATACTTCAAGTATTGAAGGAGCAAAAATGTCAACCCAGGCTGATTTACCCTGCAAAACTATCAGTCAAGATCGAGGGAGAAAGAAAAATTTTCCAGCACAAAGACAACTTTAAGGGATACATGGCCACCAAACCAGGCCTTCAAAAACTGCTAGAAATGATACTCAAGCGTGAAGAGAAAAACAGGCATATCCAGGAGAACAGAAGGCAAATATAACACCATTAAAAGCGAAGCAATGTACTTATAAAAGCTACTAAACATAGTAAATGTCTGGAATTAACAATAGTTTCTCCATTATAACACTAAATGTTAATGGACTTAATTCACCGATCAAGAGACACAGATTACAAACTTGGATTAAAAATCACAATCCATCAATCTGTTGCCTGCAGGAAACCCATCTCACCACAAAAGATAGGCACGCTCTAAAAATAAAAGGCTGGTCAAAAATTCTACAAGCAAATGGAAGCAGAAAACAGGCAGGGGTAGCCATTATGCTATCAGACAAAGTGGATTTCAAACCAAAGAAAATTATAAGAGACACGGATGGATACTACATTTTAGTCACAGGTACAATTCACCAGGAAGATTTCACAATACTGAACATATATGTACCCAATACGGGCCCCTCCACATTCATTAAGAAAACCCTACAGCGTCTAAAGCAAGAAATCAACCCCCAAACGATAATTCTTTGGGACTTCAACACCGCCCTCTCTACATGGGATAGATCAACAGGTCAAAAGCTTAACAGAGACACTTTGGAACTTAATCAAACCCTGAAAGAAATGGACTTACAGATCTCTATCGAACTTTTCACCCACGCACCAAAGAATACACATTTTTATCAGCAGCACACGGAACTTTCTCCAAATAGATCACATATTGGGCCACAAAATGAATCTACACATATACAAGAAAGTTGAAATTCTAACCTGTGCCCTATTAGACCACCACGGCCTAAAGCTGGACATCCACAAAACATCAAACAAGAGAAAATACACTAACTCCTGGAAACTTAACACTATGATGCTGAATGAGAACTGGATTCAGGAAGAAATTAAAAAGGAAATTCAAGATTTCCTGAAAGTGAATGATAACGAAAATACAACTTACCAAAATCTCTGGGACACAATGAAAGCTGTTCTAAGAGGTAAGTTCATAGCTCTTAATGCCCACGTCAAAAAAATGGAAACATCAGAAATAAACAACTTAACAATGCAGCTTAAAGCTTTAGAGAAACTAGAGCAATCTGATCCCAAAAGCAGTAGAAGAGAAGAGATTAGCAAAATAAGGGGAGAAATATCTGAAATCGAGACTAAGAAAACGATAGAAAAAATCAACCAATCAAAAAGCTGGTTCTTTGAAAAAATCAACAAGATTGATAAGCCCCTAGCTAAACTAATCAAAAGCAAGAGTGAGAAAACCCAAATTATCAAAATTAGAGATGAACATGGAGTTATCACTAATGATACCCAAGAAATCCAGAGAATTATAACATCATATTTCAAAAACTTATACTCTGTGAAGTTTGACAACACAAAAGAGATGGATGAATTTCTAAGTAAACACAACTTACCTAAATTGAATCAGGAAGTTGTGAATTATTTAAATAGTCCTATAACATATAAGGAAATTGAAGAAGTAATCTCGAATCTTCCCACCAAAAAATGTCCTGGACCAGATGGATTCAGCACAGAGTTCTACCAGACATTTAAGGAGTTAATAACACCAATACTCCTTAAACTGTTCCATCAAATAGCAAAGGAAGGAACACTACCAAATTCCTTCTATGAAGCTAATATCGTTTTAATCCCAAAACCTAATAAAGATTCACTTAAAAAAGAAAACTATAGGCCGATCTCCCTGATGAACACAGACGCAAAGATTCTCAACAAAGTCTTAGCAAATCGGATTCAAAAACATATTAAAAAGATCATTCATGGGGACCAAGTAGGCTTCATCCCCGGCACACAAGGTTGGTTCAACATACGCAAATCAATAAATGTAATTCATCATGTAAACCAGACCAAAGTCCAAGACCACATGATACTCTCGATAGATGCAGAAAAAGCTTTTGAGAAGATCCAATAGCCTTTTATGATCAAAACGCTAGAGACAGTGGGAATGGAAGGAACCTTAATCAATATAATAAAAGCTATATACAACAAGCCCACAGCAAGGATTATGCTCAATGGGGAACAATTGGAATCATTCCCACTTCGATCAGGAACTAGACAAGGCTGTCCACTCTCACAACTTCTGTTCAATATTGTACTTGAAGTCTTAGCTGAAGCCATAAGACAAGAAAGGGACATAAGAGGGATTCAAATCGGCAAGGAAGAAGTCAAGCTATCCCTATTTGCAGATGACATGATCTTATACCTGAGGGATCCCAAAAACTCCACCAGGAAGCTCCTGGAACTAATTGAGAAGTTCAGCAGGGTGGCAGGATACAAAATAAATGTGCAAAAATCAGAGGCCTTCCTATATGCCCAGAATGAAAGAAGTGAAAAAGCCTTGAGAGAAACCATACCATTTACTATAAACCCTAAAAAAATGAAATACCTTGGTATAAACCTAACTAAGGAGGTAAAAGACCTTTACAATGAAAACTTTAAAACCCTAAAGAAAGAAATTGCAGAAGACACCAGAAGGTGGAAAGACCTCCCTTGTTTCTGGATTGGCAGAATCAACATTGTAAAAATGACCATCCTACCAAAGGCAATATACAGATTCATTATAACACTAAATGTTAATGGAATTAATTCACCGATCAAGAGACACAGATTACAAACATGGATTAAAAATCACAATCCATCAATCTGCTGCCTGCAGGAAACCCATCTCACCACAAAAGATAGGCACGCTCTAAAAATAAAAGGCTGGTCAACAATTCTACAAGCAAATGGAAGCAGAAAACAGGCAGGGGTAGCCATTATGCTATCAGACAAAGTGGATTTCAAACCAAAGAAAATTATAAGAGACACGGATGGATACTACATTTTAGTCACAGGCACAATTCACCAGGAAGACCTCACAATCCTGAACATATATGCACCCAATACGGGCCCCTCCACATTCATTAAGAAAACCCTACAGCGTCTAAAGCAAGAAATCAACCCCCAAACGATAATTCTTGGGGACTTCAACACCGCCCTCTCAACATGGGATAGATCAACAGGTCAAAAGCTTAACAGAGACACTTTGGAACTTAATCAAACCCTGAAAGAAATGGACCTTACAGATCTCTATCGAACTTTTCACCCACACACCAAAGAATACACATTTTTCTCAGCAGCACACGGAACTTTCTCCAAAATAGATCACATATTGGGCCACAAAATGAATCTACACATATACAAGAAAGTTGAAATTCTAACCTGTGCCCTATCAGACCATCACGGCCTAAAGCTGGACATCCACAACACATCAAAGAAGAGAAAATACACTAACTCCTGGAAACTTAACAATATGATGCTGAATGAGACATGGATTCAAGAAGAAATTAAAAGGAAATTCAAGATTTCCTGAAAGTGAATGATAACGAAAATACAACTTACCAAAATCTCTGGGACACAATGAAAGCTGTTCTAAGAGGTAAGTTCATAGCTCTTAATGCCTACGTCAAAAAAATGGAAACGTCAGAAATAAACAACTTAACAATGCAGCTTAAAGCTTTAGAGAAGCTAGAGCAATCTGATCCCAAAAGTAGTAGAAGAGAGGAGATTAGCAAAATAAGGGGAGAAATATCTGAAATCGAGATTAAGAAAACGATAGAAAAAATCAACCAGTCAAAAAGCTGGTTCTTTGAAAAAATCAATAAGATTGATACACCCCTAGCGAAACTAACCAAAAGCAAGAGAGAGAAAACCCAAATTAACAAAATTAGAAATGAACATGGGGTTATCACTACTGATACCCAAGAAATCCAGAGAATTATAACATCATATTTCAAAAACTTATACTCTGTGAAGTTTGACAACACAAAAGAGATGGATGAAGTTCTAAGTAAACACAACCTACCTAAATTGAATCAGGAAGTTGTAAATTATTTAAATAGTCCTATAACATATAAGGAAATTGAAGAAGTAATCTCGAATCTTCCCACCAAAAATGTCCTGGACCAGATGGATCCAGCAAAGAATTCTACCAGACATTTAAGGAGTTAATAATACCAATACTCCTTAAACTGTTCCATCAAATAGCAAAGGAAGGAACACTACCAAATTCCTTCTATGAAGCTAATATCGTCTTAATCCCAAAACCTAATAAAGATTCACTTAAAAAAGAAAACTATAGGCCGATCTCCCTGATGAACACAGACGCAAAGATTCTCAACAAAGTCTTAGCAAATCGGATTCAAAAACATATTAAAAAGATCATTCATGGGGACCAAGTAGGCTTCATCCCCGGCACACAAGGTTGGTTCAACATACGCAAATCAATAAATGTAATTCATCATGTAAACCAGTCCAAAGTCCAAGACCACATGATACTCTCGATAGATGCAGAAAAAGCTTTTGACAAGATCCAACAGCCTTTTATGATCAAAACGCTAGAGACAGTAGGAATGGAAGGAACCTTTATCAATATAATAAAAGCCATATACAACAAGCCCACAGCAAGGATTATGCTCAATGGGGAACAATTGGAAGCATTCCCACTTCGATCAGGAACTAGACAAGGCTGTCCACTCTCCCCACTTCTATTCAATATTGTACTTGAAGTCTTAGCTGAAGCCATAAGACAAGAAAGGGACATAAGAGGGATTCAAATCGGCAAGGAAGAAGTCAAGCTATCCCTATATGCAGATGACATGATCTTATACCTGAGTGATCCCAAAAACTCCACCAGGAAGCTCCTGGAACTAATTGAGAAGTTCAGCAGGGTGGCAGGATACAAAATAAATGTGCAAAAATCAGAGGCCTTCCTATATGCCCAGAATGAAAGAAGTGAAAAAGCCTTGAGAGAAACAATACCATTTACTATAGCCCCTAAAAAAATGAAATACCTTGGTATAAACCTAACTAAGGAGGTAAAAGACCTTTACAATGAAAACTTTAAAACCCTAAAGAAAGAAATAGCCGAAGACACCAGAAGGTGGAAAGACCTCCCTTGTTCCTGGATTGGCAGAATCAACATCGTGAAAATGACCATCCTACCAAAGGCAATATACAGATTCAATGCTATACCAATCAAAATCCCAAAGCAATTCTTCAAAGAAGTTGACCAAACAATCTCAAAGTTCATATGGAAGCACAAAAGACCCAGGATAGCAAAAACAATCCTGAGTAACAAAAACACAGCTGGAGGTATAACCATACCAAACCTTAGTCTATACTACAAATCCATAGTTGTAAAGACAGCCTGGTATTGGCTCCAAAATAGACACACAGATCAATGGATAAGGATTGAAGACCCAGATATAAGCCCACAAAGTTACAGCCATTTGGTCTTTGACAAAGGGGCCCAAAGAATCCAATGGAAAAAGAACAGCATCTTCAACAAATGGTGCTGGCAAAACTGGATCTCCACATGCAGAAGATTAAAGCTGGACCCGTACTTGTCACCATGTACAAGACTTAATTCCAAATGGATCAAGGACCTTGATATCAGGCCAGAGACTATAAAAACCATAGTTGAAAGGATAGGGAACTCCCTCGAGCTGATTGGGCTAGGCCAACAGTTCCTAAACAGACATCCAATGGCACAGTCACTGCTACCAACTCTCAACAGTTGGGATCTTGTGAAATTAAAGAGCTTCTGTTCAGATAAAGAGATTGTAACACGAGCACAAAGGCAACCCACAGAATGGGAGAAAATCTTCACTAACCACATATCTGATAGAGCTCTATTGTCCAGAGTGCACAAAGAACTTAGAAAACTAAACACCAAGGAAACCAATGGCCCAATTAAAAAATGGGCCCTGGAACTTAAAAGAAACTTTACCAGGGATGAAATTAAAATGTCTAACAAATATCTGAAAAAATGCTCCACTTCTTTAGCCATCAGGGAAATGCAAATCAAAACTTCCCTGAGATATCATCTCACCCCGGTCAGGATGGCAAAAATCCACAATACTAACAACGACAAATGCTGGAGAGGATGTGGAGAGAGGGGAACTCTCCTACATTGCTGGTGGGAATGCAGGCTCATACAGCCACTCTGGCGAGCCGTCTGGAGATTCTTAAAGAAATTAAAGATTGAAATGCCATATGACCCTGCTATTCCACTTTTGGGAATAACCCCCCATACAGCAGAGGTTCGCCTCGATAGCACAAGCACGACCATGTTCATAGCAGCACTGTTTACAATAGCAAAGACATGGAATCAGCCCAAATGTCCAACAGTTGACGAGTGGATAAGGAAACTGTGGTACATCTATACAATGGAGTACTACTCAGCCATCAAAAATGATGAATTACTGGAATTTGCCGGGAAATGGATGTCATTAGAAACAATTGTATTAAGTGAAGTATCCCAGACCCAGAAAATTAAGCGCCGTATGTACTCCCTAATAGGTGGCTCCTAGTACCAAACCCACCCAGCCCACCTAGAGACAGGAATTCCAAGGATTATGAACAGGAGGGATGGGGTAGGAGGGCCACACCAGAAAGAAGGAGAGAAGGGACCATGTTACAGCAGGGAAAATAGGCCTCCACCAAGGACCCAAATAAGTAATGAGACATCTGATTAAGTTCACAGACTTTTGTTCCTGATCATTTACTACTGAGGGGGAGTGATCTCACCAGAAGAGGAGGGCATATAGACTGGCAGATAAAAAGTAACAATTTTGCAAATGGGTGATAGACCCCTGTCTCACTGTGGTTTCCCACTTTTATTACATCTACCTTTGAAGGTGCTTTTATTACAAGACTCTAACAACTTTTTGTCTCTGGCTAGGGGGTAACATACAATGCCCTCCAGGATGGAGTGAAGGGCATTGCAGGAGCAGCAAACTGCAAAAGAAAATCAACAAACCACAATCCAGAACTTCAGAGACTCTATATCAACCACCTAGAACTAGGCCAGCTTAGTCTCTCCCCATCTTGAAGCTCAGGGAAATTTGCGGAAGAGGGGGCGGTAAGAGTGTAAGAGCATAAGGATGGGAGGAGCAATGATATGTAAGATACTCTATACAAGTTAGGGCTGAATCAATCATAATTGGACTTTGCATGCTCTGCGCATTGTCCAACACACTGTTGACCTCACAAAGTCTAGCATCTGCTAAAGGCACCAAGATCCTTGGAGGCAAAGACTTGGCAGCCACAGCAGTGTTCCTATACCTAAGGGGAACACGGGAAAGGGTTCGGCAAAGGCCACTGGGTCCTTGTACGTCATCGGAGAGGAGGGCCCAGAGGAAAATCAGTCATGCACAAGAAAGGACTCTCTGGGAATTGGGGTGGGAGGCACTGGGGGATGGGGAGGGAGAGAGGTGGGGAGGGGGAACAGAGGTCACGGGGGGAGGAGGAGGGAGGGAGGGAACAGGTGTACCTAATAAGTTTGTACGAGCTGAAATAATAATAATAAAAAAAAAAAAACTGAATATCAAAAAAAAAAAAAAAATATACAGATTCAATGCTATACCAATCAAAATCCCAAAGCAATTCTTCAAAGAAGTTGACCAAACAATCTCAAAGTTCATATGGAGACACAAAAGTCCCAGGATAGCAAAAACAATCCTGAGTAACAAAAACACAGCTGGAGGTATTACCATACCAAACCTAAGTCTATACTACAAATCCATAGTTATAAAGACAGCCTGGTACTGGCTCCAAAATAGACACACAGATCAATGGTTAAGGATTGAAGACCCAGATATAAGCCCACAAAGTTACAGCCATTTGGTCTTTGACAAAGGGGCCCAAAGAATCCAATGGAAAAAGAACAGCATCTTCAACAAATGGTGCTGGCAAAACTGGATCTCCACATGCAGAAGATTAAAGCTGGACCCGTACTTGTCACCATGTACAAGACTTAATTCCAAATGGATCAAGGACCTTGATATCAGGGCAGAGACTATAAAAACCATAGTGGAAAGGATAGGGAACTCCCTCGAGCTGATTGGGCTAGGCCAACACTTCCTAAACAGACATCCAATGGCACAGTCACTGCTACCAACTCTCAACAGTTGGGATCTTGTGAAATTAAAGAGCTTCTGTTCAGATAAAGAGATTGTCACACGAGCTCAAAGGCAACCCACAGAATGGGAGAAAATCTTCATTAACCACATATCTGACAGAGCTCTACTGTCCAGAGTGCACAAAGAACTTAGAAAACTAAACTCCAAGGAAAACACTGGCCCAATTAAAAAATGTGCCCTGGAACTTCAAAGAAACTTTACCAGGGATGAAATTAAAATGTCTAACAATTATCTTAAAAAATGCTCCACTTCCTTCGCCATCAGGGAAATGCAAATCAAAACTTCCCTGAGATATCATCTCACCCCGGTCAGGATGGCAAAAATCCACAATACAAACAACGACAAATGCTGGAGAGGATGTGGAGAGAGGGGAACTCTCCTACATTGTTGGTGGGAATGCAGGCTCATATAGCCACTCTGGCGAGCCGTCTGGAGACTCTTAAAGAAATTAAAGATTGAAATGCCATATGACCCTGCTATCCCACTTTTGGGAATAACCCCCATGAAGCAGAGGTTCGCCTCGATAGCACAAGCTCGACCATGTTCATAGCAGCACTGTTTACAATAGCAAAGTCATGGAATCAACCTAAATGTCCAACAGTTGACGAGTGGATAAGGAAACTGTGGTACATCTATACAATGGAGTACTACTCAGCCATCAAAAATGATGAATTACTGGAATTTGCTGGGAAATGGATGTCATTAGAAAGAATTATATTAGGTGAAGTATTCCAAACCCAGAAAATTAAGTGCCGTATGTACTCCCTAATAGGTGGCTCCTAGTACCAAACTCACCCAGCCCACATTGAGACATATCAAAAGTAAACCTATGTAACACAGTAATTGCAAGGATTATGAACAAGAGAGATGGGTTAGGAGGGCCACACCAGAAACAATGAGAGAGGGGAACATGTTACAGCAGAGAAAATAGGCCTCCATCAAGGTCTGCAAGTAAGTAATGAGAAACCTGGTTAAGTTCACAGACGTTCTTTCCTGATCTCACCAGAAGGGGAGGGCATATAGTCTAGCAGATAAAAAGTAATCATTTTGCAAAAGGGTGATGGACCCCTCCCTCAGTGAGGTTTCCTACTCTTATTACATCTACCCTTGAATGTGCTATTACAACAAGACTCCTGTTTAACAGCTTTTTGTCTCTGGCCAGGGGTGACATACAGTGCCCAGCAGAATGGAGTGGAGGGAATTGCAGGAGCAGCAAAACTGCAAAAGAAAATCAACAAACCACAATCCAGAACTTCAGAGACTCTATATCAATCACATAGAACTAGGCCAGCCTAATCTCTCCCCATCCTGGAGCTCAGGGACATTTGCGGAAGAGGGGGCGGTAAGATTGTAAGAGCAAAAGGATGGGAGGAGCAACGATTTGCAAGATTCTCAACAATAGTTGGGGCCAAAGCAATCATAATGGGACTTTGCATGCCCTGCGCAATGTCCAGTGCACTGTTGCCCTCATAAAGTCTAGCATCTGTTAAGGGCACCGAGACCCCTGGAGGCAAGGGATTGACAGCCATAGTAGTGATCTTATGCTTAAGGGGAACAAGAGAAAGGGCTTATGGAAATGCCACTGGGTCCTTATATGTCATCGGAGAGGACCCAGTGGAGAGTTAGGCGTACACAATAAAGGACTTTCTGGGAATTGGGGTGAGGCACTGGGGGATGGGGAGGGGGTTTGGGGGGAGGAGGGGGGAGGGAGGGAACTGGTAAAAAATTTTAAAATGTATAAGTAAATTTTTAATAAAAAAATGTCAAAAAAATTATCAAAGAATGAAACTATATTAATAATAAAATATTCAAATGCAAAATAAAGCTAAAGTATATTGGGAAAATAAGGTAAAATGTACACATCACAATGATGCACATGTTTTCAACAAATTTATTTTTCCTGCCTTCTTTCAATAAGATCACACTCTAATGTTTCATCCAGAGGCAAGTTACTTTTTATAATTTTTTTTTATTTTCACCAATGATCTAAGAAATTAAAATATAGGTTTATAGCAGTTTTCAAATTTTTTATCTATTTTTTTCTGAATAACATACAAAATCAAATGTAAATAAAAAAGGCTTTTATGATTTCAAAAAAAAAAAAACTAATTAATTTCTGTCCTCTCAAATAACCTTCATTCAATTTGGCTGGCCAGCTGAACGTTTCTTGGACCATCCCCTCATTTACAGGGTTTGTTCCTGTTCCCAAAACGCAGTGATATGCCTAAGTGCTGTCCTTAGAGACAGATGTACCACCACCTACACTCCAGATGCCATGTATAGTCTGAGTGGAGCTTATACCTTTCTCTTTTTACAATGTGCACATTTGATATTCATGCTACATGTCACCAATATGAATAGGGTACAATAGATGTTGCAAAATATATTTATATTGTAACTATTGTTTTAATTTTATCACTTGATGTTGGTTATGGTATATCATCTTGAGTAAATTTTGGTAGATATTGTGTGTTTTGGAATTCATTCATTGCTTTTAGATTACCCAATTTACATGAGTATACATTTTTTTGAAATATGTTCTTATGATTTTTTGGATTGCTGCAGTATCTGTTGTAATTTCTCCCTTTTCATTTCTGCTTTTATTGATTTGGATGTCCTCTCTTTTTCTTTTAATTACTGTGGCTACAGGTTTCTTAATGTTGTTTATCTTTTCATGTAACCAGGTCTTCATTTCATTGATTGTTTTGTCTTTTTCATTTCTGATTAACTGATTTCTGCCAAGATGCTTGTTATTTCTTTCTGTTTACTGCTTTTAGCATTGGTTTGTTCCTGTTTTTCTGAAGTTTTCAGGTCATTGAGTCATTTATTTATGATTTTATTTTTTGATGTAGGAATGTAATGCTAACTTCCCTGTTAGGATTGCTGTGTCTTATAAATTTTTATAGATTTTTGTCTTCATTGTCCCTGAAATTTTTTAATTTCTTGTTTTAGTTCTTTCTTGTATCATTCCTCACTCAAAAATATTTCACAAACACTTTACAATGATTTTAATTCTTCATCATTTGTGGAAGCTTATTTTGTGCACAAGCATATGGCCCATTTTTGATACTATTCCATGATATGCAGAAAAATGCATATTCTTTAGTGCTTAGGTGAAATATTCTGTAGATATCTGTGAGGTCCATTTGATTTGTGGTTTCAATTTTGTTTTTGACCAGTTAATCTGTTCAGTGTGAGTGGAATGTTGAAGTCTCCTGCTATCCATGTGTTTGGGTTGATTAGATATTTTATGTCTTCTAGTATTTGCTTGATGATTTGTGCTCCTGTGTTTGTTGCTTATATGTTTAGGATTATAGTATTCATCTGTTGGAATGTTCTATCAACTAGGAGGTTGTTGCCGAATCCCTGATAGGCTAGGGAGGAGAGGGTGAAGAGGGGAAATGGCAGGGGCCTCATGGGATCAAGGCAAATGGGCAAGCCAGTGATGGGTCACCATCCAGACCCCGGTAGTCAAGCGAGAAGCAGCAGGCAGAGGATGAGTTGGCTGCAGACTCAGTTTTATTCAGGAAGTGTTTGGGCTTATATATGATTGGGGTCCAATCAGGTGTTGCCATCCCTCTGCTCAGGGAAGGGGGGAAGTAGCCACCAATCATTTAGCTGTTTACTAGGTGTCCATTATAGAGGCAGGTTAGATGGCTGCTTCCCATTGGTTGTTCATCCCTCCTTCCCATTGGTTGTTCATCCTGCCACCTGTATGGTTCCTCTATTGGGACATGTCCAGGGCATGTCCATACTTGTCCGAGCTTGTCTATAGCCAGACCTCCTGGATTCGGGAGCCCGGCTAGGGCCTCCCATAATCCACAGTGCCGCAGGAGGTATTACCCATTTTTATTTCTTACAGTTTGCTTTAAAGTCTATTTTGTGTGACATGAAGACAGCAAATCCTGCTTTTTTTCCTTCTTCCATTTATTTGGAGTATCTTTGACCATCCTTTCACCCTAAGAAAGTATCTATCTTTTATGTCTAGTTGTGTTTCTTGGAGGCAAGAATTGATAGAACTTGATGATTGATCCAAGCTATAAATCCATATCTTTTAATTGGGGACTTGATTCTATAGACATTAAGGTTATTACTGAAAGAGGATTAATGGTTTCTGACATTTTGTTGATATTGTGGTATTTGCATCATTAGTCCCTCATTGAGCTCTTGTACAGGTATTATTTAACCCCTTTAATCTTTTTGATGTGTTTATCCTTCTCTTTTATTATGCACATTCCTTTTAATATTCTCTGTATCCCTAGCTTAGTAGTGCTATGAAGTCTTTTAGCCTGTTTCTGTCATGGAATATTTTTCTCTCACCTTCAATTGGGCCTGAAAGTTTTGCTGAATGTCATAGTCTGGGTTGGCACTTGTGCTCATTCATAACTTGTATTATGTCTTTCGAAGCTCATCTGACTTTTACAGCTTACATTGAAAATTTAGTTCCTATTTTGACAAGTTTTTCTCTGTATGTGATTTGTTCCTTCTATCTTACAGCTCTTAAGAGTGGCCTATCATATGTAGTAAGGAGTTTTTCTTTTTTACCCCCTAAATATCTGGTATTCTAAAATACTCTTAAATCAGAATGGGTGTCTCTTTTCTCAGGTCATGGAAATCTTTTCTATTATTTCATTAATTATGCATAGTTGATCTTCCCCTTTTGTTTCTGTTTCTCAGTTTACCAAGATCCATAGTTTGGTACTTTTGATGTTATCCCAAAGTTCCTGTATGTTCTGTTCAAGTCTGTTTTTCAATTTCTTAGTTTCTCTGATATCTCTTTCTCTACCTCTGTGTTACCAGATTTTGATAACCTTTGGTAAAACACTTAATTTCTGTGAGATCAAGTGTAGGTTATGCTTGTGAATCAAATCAGGCGAAAGAGTCATTCTTGACTGAAACTAATGTTTTCCATTGTCATTTGCATTTCTATCATTTTTGGGTTTCCATCATTTTTCATAACAATGAAGTGTTTCAGTATCTTTGTTGGTTAATCACTGATTTCAATTCTGGATAACATTGAATAATGTAGGACATAGGTCTCTAGGAATACCTGTGTGGGAGTATTTCACCCATGGGTAAGGTTGTAAGAGCCAATCTGAATCAAGTTCATTGACATGAAAGACCTTCCACTCTGAGTAGAACCTTTCCCTTTGATGTGATCCAGGACTATCCAAAAAGTGTCACATGAATGAAGCACCTAAAATCAGAATTCTTTTCTTGTGAATGAAGTGTCATCTGATGGCAGTACGTGCTATGCTGAATTCATTATCCTTTGCTTGGAATCTTGAACTCTGAAAAGTCCTCTCCCTCATACATCATTCCTGGCTTGATATCTTATTGTAGTGACAGGTAAGGAAACTGTAGATGGAAATTGGAGCTGCAAAGGGATAAACTTGAGCATATTGTTCTTAGACTTGGGAGTTGCTCTGATCACATCCTGTTCTTTGGTGACCATGTTGCTGAATATATCACAGACTTGCATTGCATGGGATTGATAAACAGATTTTTCTTTTTTTTTCCTTTTTTTATTAAAAATTTAATTATACATTTTAAAATTTTTTTACCAGTTCCCTCCTTCCCCCCTCCTCCCTCCGAACCCCCTCGTCCCCCTCCCTCCCCTTCCCCCAGTGCCTCCCCCCAATTCCCAGAGAGTCCTTTATTGTGTACGCCTAACTCTCCACTGGGTCCTCCTTTCCGATGACATATAAGGACCCAGTGGCATTTCCATAAGCCCTTTCTCTTGTCCCCCTTAAGCATAAGATCATTACTATGGCTGTCAATCCCTTGCCTCCAGGGGTCTCGGTGCCCTTAACAGATGCTAGACTTTATGAGGGCAACAGTGCGCTGGACATTGCGCAGGGCATGCAAAGTCCCATTATGATTGCTTTGGCCCCAACTATTGTTGAGAATCTTGCAAATCGTTGCTCCTCCCATCCTTTTGCTCTTACAATCTTACCGCTCCCTCTTCCGCAAATGTCCCTGAGCTCCAGGATGGGGAGAGATTAGGCTGGCCTAGTTCTATGTGATTGATATAGAGTCTCTGAAGTTCTGGATTGTGGTTTGTTGATTTTCTTTTGCAGTTTTGCTGCTCCTGCAATTCCCTCCACTCCATTCTGCTGGGCACTGTATGTCACCCCCTGGCCAGAGACAAAAAGCTGTTAAACAGGAGTCTTGTTGTAATAGCACATTCAAGGGTAGATGTAATAAGAGTAGGAAACCTCACTGAGGGAGGGGTCCATCCCCCATTTGCAAAATGATTACTTTTTATCTGCTAGACTATATGCCCTCCCCTTCTGGTGAGATCAGGAAAGAACGTCTGTGAACTTAACCAGGTTTCTCATTACTTACTTGCAGACCTTGATGGAGGCCTATTTTCTCTGCTGTAACATGTTCCCCTCTCTCCTTGTTTCTGGTGTGGCCCTCCTAACCCATCTCTCTTGTTCATAATCCTTGCAATTACTGTGTTACATAGGTTTACTTTTGATATGTCTCAATGTGGGCTGGGTGAGTTTGGTACTAGGAGCCACCTATTAGGGAGTACATACGGCACTTAATTTTCTGGGTTTGGGATACTTCACTTAATATAATTGTTTCTAATGACATCCATTTCCCAGCAAATTCCAGTAATTCATCATTTTTGATGGCTGAGTAGTACTCAATTGTATAGATGTACCACAATTTCCTTATCCACTCATCAAATGTGGACATTTGGGTTGATTCCATGACTTTGCTATTGTAAACAGTGCTGCTTAGAACATGGTCGTGCTTGTGCTATCGAAGCGAACCTCTGCTGCATGGGGAGTTATTCCCAAAAGTGGGATAGCAGGGTCATATGGCATTTCAGTCTTTAATTTCTTTAAGAATCTCCAGACGGCTCGCCAGAGTGGCAGTATGAGCCTGCATTCCCACCAACAATGTAGGAGAGTTCCCCTCTCTCCACATCCTCTCCAGCATTTGTCGTTGTTTGTATTGTGGATTTTTGCCATCCTGACCGGGGTGAGATGATATCTCAGGGAAGTTTTGATTTGCATTTCCCTGATGGCGAAGGAAGTGGAGCATTTTTTAAGATAATTGTTAGACATTTTAATTTCATCCCTGGTAAAGTTTCTTTGAAGTTCCAGGGCACATTTTTTAATTGGGCCAGTGTTTTCCTTGGAGTTTAGTTTTCTAAGTTCTTTGTGCACTCTGGACAGTAGAGCTCTGTCAGATATGTGGTTAATGAAGATTTTCTCCCATTCTGTGGGTTGCCTTTGAGCTCGTGTGACAATCTCTTTATCTGAACAGAAGCTCTTTAATTTCACAAGATCCCAACTGTTGAGAGTTGGTAGCAGTGATTGTGCCATTGGATGTCTGTTTAGGAAGTGTTGGCCTAGCCCAATCAGCTCGAGGGAGTTCCCTATCCTTTCCACTATGGTTTTTAAAGTCTCTGGCCTGATATCAAGGTCCTTGATCCATTTGGAATTAAGTCTTGTACATGGTGACAAGTACGGGTCCAGCTTTAATCTTCTGCATGTGGAGATCCAGTTTTGCCAGCACCATTTGTTGAAGATGCTGTTCTTTTTCCATTGGATTCTTTGGGCCCCTTTGTCAAAGACCAAATGGCTGTAACTTTGTGGGCTTATATCTGGGTCTTCAATCCTTAACCATTGATCTGTGTGTCTATTTTGGAGCCAGTACCAGGCTGTCTTTATAACTATGGATTTGTAGTATAGACTTAGGTTTGGTATGGTAATACCTCCAGCTGTGTTTTTGTTACTCAGGATTGTTTTTGCTATCCTGGGTCTTTTGTGTCTCCATATGAACTTTGAGATTGTTTGGTCAACTTCTTTGAAGAATTGCTTTGGGATTTTGATTGGTATAGCATTGAATCTGTATATTGCCTTTGGTAGGATGGTCATTTTTACAATGTTGATTCTGCCAATCCAGGAACAAGGGAGATCTTTCCACCTTCTGGTGTCTTCTGCAATTTCTTTCTTTAGGGTTTTAAAGTTTTCATTGTAAAGGTCTTTTACCTCCTTAGTTAGGTTTATACCAAGGTATTTCATTTTTTTAGGGTTTATAGTAAATGGTATGGTTTCTCTCAAGGCTTTTTCACTTCTTTCATTCTGGGCATATAGGAAGGCCTCTGATTTTTGCACATTTATTTTGTATCCTGCCACCCTGCTGAACTTCTCAATTAGTTCCAGGAGCTTCCTGGTGGAGTTTTTGGGATCCCTCAGGTATAAGATCATGTCATCTGCAAATAGGGAGAGCTTGACTTCTTCCTTGCCGATTTGAATCCCTCTTATGTCCCTTTCTTGTCTTATGGCTTCAGCTAAGACTTCAAGTACAATATTGAATAGAAGTGGTGAGAGTGGACAGCCTTGTCTAGTTCCTGATTGAAGTGGGAATGATTCCAATTGTTCCCCATTGAGCATAATCCTTGCTGTGGGCTTGTTGTATATAGCTTTTATTATATTGATTAAGGTTCCTTCCATTCCCACTGTCTCTAGCGTTTTGATCATAAAAGGCTATTGGATCTTCTCAAAAGCTTTTTCTGCATCTATCGAGAGTATCATGTGGTCTTGGACTTTGGTCTGGTTTACATGATGAATTACATTTATTGATTTGCGTATGTTGAACCAACCTTGTGTGCCGGGGATGAAGCCTACTTGGTCCCCATGAATGATCTTTTTAATATGTTTTTGAATCCGATTTGCTAAGACTTTGTTGAGAATCTTTGCGTCTGTGTTCATCAGGGAGATCGGCCTATAGTTTTCTTTTTTAAGTGAATCTTTATTAGGTTTTGGGATTAAAACGATATTAGCTTCATAGAAGGAATTTGGTAGTGTTCCTTCCTTTGCTATTTGATGGAACAGTTTAAGGAGTATTGGTGTTATTAACTCCTTAAATGTCTGGTAGAACTCTGTGCTGAATCCATCTGGTCCAGGACATTTTTTGGTGGGAAGATTCGAGATTACTTCTTCAATTTCCTTATATGTTATAGGACTATTTAAATAATTCACAACTTCCTGATTCAATTTAGGTAAGTTGTGTTTACTTAGAAATTCATCCATCTCTTTTGTGTTGTCAAACTTCACAGAGTATAAGTTTTTGAAATATGATGTTATAATTCTCTGGATTTCTTGGGTATCAGTAGTGATAACTCCATGTTCATTTCTAATTTTGTTAATTTGGGTTTTCTCTCTCCTGCTTTTGGTTAGTTTAGCTAGGGGTGTATCAATTTTGTTGATTTTTTCAAAGAACCAGCTTTTTGATTGGTTGATTTTTTCTATCGTTTTCTTAGTCTCGATTTCAGATATTTCTCCCCTTATTTTGCTAATCTCCTCTCTTCTACTGCTTTTGGGATCAGATTGCTCTAGTTTCTCTAAAGCTTTAAGCTGCATTGTTAAGTTGTTTATTTCTGATGTTTCCATTTTTTTGACGTGGGCATTAAGAGCTATGAACTTACCTCTTAGAACAGCTTTCATTGTGTCCCAGAGATTTTGGTAAGTTGTATTTTCGTTATCATTCACTTTCAGGAAATCTTGAATTTCCTTTTTAATTTCTTCCTGAATCCAGTTCTCATTCAGCATCATAGTGTTAAGTTTCCAGGAGTTAGTGTATTTTCTCTTGTTTGATGTGTTGTGGATGTCCAGCTTTAGGCCGTGGTGGTCTGATAGGGCACAGGTTAGAATTTCAACTTTCTTGTATATGTGTAGATTCACTTTGTGGCCCAATATGTGATCTATTTTGGAGAAAGTTCCGTGTGCTGCTGAGAAAAATGTGTATTCTTTGGTGCGTGGGTGAAAAGTTCGATAGAGATCTGTAAGGTCCATTTCTTTCAGGGTTTGATTAAGTTCCAAAGTGTCTCTGTTAAGCTTTTGACCTGTTGATCTATTCCATGTAGAGAGGGCAGTGTTGAAGTCCCCATGAATTATCGTTTGGGGGTTGATTTCTTGCTTAAACGCTGTAGGGTTTTCTTAATGAATGTGGAGGGGCCCGTATTGGGTGCATATATGTTCAGTATTGTGAAATCTTCCTGGTGAATTGTACCTGTGACTAAAATGTAGTATCCATCCGTGTCTCTTATAATTTTTTTTGGTTTGAAATCCACTTTGTCTGATAGCATAATGGCTACCCCTGCCTGTTTTCTGCTTCCATTTGCTTGAAGAATTGTTGACCAGCCTTTTATTTTTAGAGCGTGCCTATCTTTTGTGATGAGATGGGTTTCCTGCAGGCAACAGATTGATGGATTGTGATTTTCAAGCCAAGTTTGTAATCTGTGTCTCTTGATCGGTGAATTAAGTCTATTAACATTTAGTGTTATAATGGAGAAACTATTGTTAATTCCAGACATTTACTATGTTTAGTAGCTTTTATAAGTATATTGCTTCGCTTTTAATGGTGTTATTTGCCTTCTGTTCTCCTGGATATGCCTGTTTTTTTCTTCATGCTTCAGTATCATTTCTAGCAGTTTTTGAAGGCCTGGTTTGGTGGCCATGTATCCCTTAAAGTTGTCTTTGTGCTGGAAAATTTTTCTTTCTCCCTCGATCATGACTGATAGTTTTGCAGGGTAAATCAGCCTGGGTTGACATTTTTGCTCCTTCAATACTTGAAGTATGTCTCTCCAAGCTCTTCTTGCTTTTACTGTTTCGACTGAGAAGTCATTTGTTATTTTAATAGGTTTACCTTTAAAAGTGACTTGTTTTTTCTCCCTTGAAGCTCTCAGCACCAGTTCTTTATCTTGAATGTGGAGTGTTTTAACTATTATTTGCCTCGGTGTGCTTCTATTTTGGTCATATCTGTTTGGGGTGCGGAATGCCTCTTGTATATGAATGGGCCTCTCTTTTTTTAGATGAGGAAAGTTTTCCTTGATGATCGTTTGAAAAATTTCCTCAGGGGTGGTATTTTGAGATTCTTGCTCTGGTATTCCATGAATACGCATGTTAGGCTTCTTCAGGGTGCCCCATATCTCTTGGATATTTCTCTCAAGTATCTTTTTTGCTTTAACAACCTCTTCCATTGAGCTGGTTAGTACTCCCACTTTATCTTCAAGGTCTGAAATTCTGTTTTCTGCTTCATTAGTTCTGTTGATAAGACTCTCTGTGGCATTCAGGCTTGAAAATAACTTGTCTTTTTGCTCAGTTTTAAATTCTGCTTGAGTTTGTTTTAACTGCTCTATGCCACTTTTTGTTTCTTGCACTGTTTTTCTCAACTCCTCCAGATGTCTGTTGTGTTCCTCTTCAAAGCGATTGATTCGATTATGTAATTCCTCCCGGATTTCCTCTTTCATAGTATTGAACATGGTAATGATCATATTTTGGAAGACCTTATCCTGGGTGAGGCTTTCTTGGCCTTTTTCCACGGGTTTGTTCTTGTTGGAGTCTAACATGGGATTAATTTCTTCAGTGGGAAATTTGTTTACTTGAGTGTTGCTTCTCATGGATTTGCACTTTGACTTTGGCATTGTCGTTTTAACTCTTAAGATCTCTCAATTTCACTAAACTGAATTATTTGGCCTGGGGTACTGGTGGGCGGGGCCCGAAAGGGGACTTACCTAGGGCGCAGGGTGAGGCCTGGATGGACCGAGCGCGTGTCCTGACTGGCGGAGCGGGGGTGGGGTGAAAAGGGAGGATGGGCGCGTCGGTGTGGAGCTATTTAACCCGAGGGCAGCTGGGGCGAGGCCCGGGCGCAGGGGGAGGTCCTCCTCGTCCCTCGGCCCCGCGCGGCTCCGGCTGGATGGTGGGAGCCGGGTCCTTGTGGGCTGATATGGGGTCCTGGTGGGCGGGGCCCGAACGGAGACTTACCTAGGGCGCGGGGTGAGGCCTGGCTGGACCGCGCGCGTGTCCCGACGGGCGGAGCGGGGTGGGGTAAAGGGGGGAATTAGTTTTCTTATATAAACTTGGTCTCCCAATCTGTGGCTTTTTTCTGAAAATCCTTAAAGTGAACACAAATTGATTCTAAGAGATTTAACGTAAATTGTTTTCAGTCCATCCTTTCCCATATTAACAAGAACATCACAGTACAACAAGATGTTCCAGATTCTTTCTGCCTGGAACCCGGACCAGAACGGCCTCCTTGCTCCTCAGGTAAGGCCCTTAGACCACACCCCAGGCCCCAAGTCACCTATGCATCAGTAGCCAGCCTGCTTTTCTGGCATTGAGGAAGGCCCCAAGGCTATTCTCCAGGTCCCAGATGATCTGGGCACCCCACTAACCACTCTGACTTTCTACCTTCACATATCACCAAGGAAGAAATGTATAAAGTAAACTACCATAATAATCTTCATTCGCTGTCCACTGAACCTGACTTAATTGATGTACTAATAGTTCAATAGCTTCAGCTAAGAAATAACAGAAACACAGTACAAGTATATACAACTCCAAGGCAAACACCCAAACACCAGGAATAATGGCTCAATGTAGTAATACTGGCTAATTCAATTCAGTGAAAAACACAGAGAAAGAAAAAGAAGGTCGTAAGAGATAAAACAAAAATACCCTGGTCACAGATCAATTCCATGAGAAAAAAAAACCAAGACAACAGATCTCCTACCAAAAGAATTAAGCCCATAATGATAGAATTCAACCAGAACAAACTCACAGAAAATAGCCAAGAAAGCCATATCCAAGAATGGTTTTCAAAGCCTTATCTTTACTATGATCAAAACAATGGAAGAGGAAATCCAGGAGAAGTTAAATGACCACATTAAGCACTTTGAGCAGGAACACAACAGGCCCTTAGAGGAGATGAGAAAAGCAATTGAAGAAACAAAAATGGGCATAGAGCAGTTAAAACAATCTCAAGCAGAATTTAAACTTGAATTAAAAGACAAGCTATCTTAAACCAGAACTCAACAAAGAGTCTTACAAGGAGAACTAATGAAGGAGAAAATAAAATATCAGATGGTGAAGACAAAGTGGAACTGATCAGTACAATTGAAGAGGTTATTAAAGCCCAAAAGATACTTGAAAGGAATAATCACTAATTATGGGATTCCATGAACATTCACGGAACACAAGAACAAGAATCACAAAATACCACACTTGAGGAAATTTTTCAAATTATCATAAAGGAAAACCTTCAACATTTAAAGAAAGAGAGGCCCATCCAAATACAAGAGGCATTCTGCACCCCAAACAGATATGATCAAAATAGAAACTTGCCAGGGCAATAATAGTCAAAACAATACACATACAAGACAAAGAGAAAGTGCTGAGAGCTTCAAGGGGAAAAAAAGTCACTTTTTAAAGGTAAACCTATTAAATAACAAATGATTTTTCAATGGAAACAGTAAAAGCCAAAAGAGTTTGGAGAGACATACTTCAAATGTTTAATGAGCACAAATGTCAACCCAGGATCATATACCAGCCAAACTATCAGTCATGATTGAGGGTGAAAGAAAATTTTTCCACATAAAGACAATGTGACAGCTTATATGACCAGCAAATCAGGCCTTCAAAAAGGCTAGAAAAGATACTCAAGGTTCAACAAAAGAACAAGCATATCCAGGGCAGAAGGGAAGTATAAGACCACTAAATCCTACAAGTTAAATAATACACTTAGGAAAGCCACTAAACACAAAAAGTGTTAGGAATTAAAAGTAATTTCTCCATTATAACACTAAATGTCAATGGAATTAATTCACCAATCAAAAGACACACATTACAAACATGGTTTAGAAATCACAACTCATCCATCTGCTGCCTTCAGGAGGCACATCTCACCACAAAAGATAGGCACATTCTGAAAGTAAAAGGCTAGTCAAAACTTCTTCAAGCTAACAGAACCAGGAAACAAGTAGGGATAAAAATTATGCTATTTGACAAAGTAGAATTCAAACCAAAAAAACCCTTAAGAGATACCAAAGGATACTAGTCACAAGTATGATTCAAAAGGAATACTTCACAATACTGAACTTATACACACCTAATATGGGTTCCTCTGCATTCATTAAGCAAGTGCTACAACATTTAAAGCAAGAAATCAATCACAAAATGATAATACTCAGGGATTTCAATAGTGCACACTCAACGTGGGAAGATCATCAAGTCAAAAATTTAACAGACACATTTGAACTTAATCAAATCCTTACTGAAATGGAACTTACAGATTTCTATAGAACTTTCTATGCATGGACCAAGGAATACACATTTGTCTTAGCAGCCCACAGAACTTTAATCAAAATAGAATACATATTGGGCCACAAAATGAATCTCCACATACATAGGAAAGTAGAATTTGTAGCTTGTATATCAGAAAACCATGGTCTAAAGCTTGACATACATAACACAACAAACAGCAGAAAACACGCTAACTCTTGGAAACTAAACAGTGTGATGCTGAATGAGAACTGGATTCAGGAAGAAATCATAAAGGAAATGCAAGATTTCCTAGAAACGAACAATAATGAAAATAAAACATATCGAAATAATTGGGATACAATGAAAGCCATCAGAAGAGGTAAGATTATAGCTATTAATGCCTATATCAAAAAATAGAAACATCACAAATAAATAGATTAACAATGCAGCTTATAGCTTTAGAGATACAAGAGCAATCCAATCCCAAAAGCAGTAGAAGAGAGGAGATTAGCAAAATCAGGGTAGAAATATCAGAAATTGAGATAGGGAAAATGATACAAAAAATCAACCAGTTGAAAAGCTGGTTCTTTGAAAAAAATCAGTAAGATTGATAGACCCATGGTTAAATTAACTAAAATCAAGAGAGACAAAACAATAATTAACAAAACCAGAAATGAAAATGGAGTTATCACAACTGTTACCCATGAAATTCAGAGAACTATAAAGTCATAATTCAAAAGCCAACAGCAAGGATTATACTCAAATGGGGAAAATCTTGAAGCATTCCCGCTTCAATCAGCAACTAGACAAGGCTGTCCACTCTCACCACTTTTATTTATTATTGTACTTGAAGTCTTGGCTAGAGTCATAACACAAGTGATGGAGATAAAAGGGATTTGAATTTGCAAGGAAGAAGTCAAGATTTCTGCATTTGGAGATGACATAATTGTATATCTGAGTGATTCTAAAAATCCCACCAGGAAACTCCTTGAACTAATACATAAGTTCAGCAGAGTGGCAGGATGCAAAATAAACATACAAAAATCAGTGGCCTTCCTATATGCCCAGAATGAAAGAATGAAATAGCCCTGAGAGAAACAATCTCATTACTATAGCACCTAAAAAAATGAAATAACTTGTTATAAACCTAACCAAGTAAGTGAGAGTCTTTACAATGAAAACTTTAAAACCCTATAGAAAAAAATTACAGTAGACACCAGAAAGTGGTAAGACCTCCCATGCTTCTGCATCAGCAGAATCAACATCATAAAAATGACCATTCTAACAAAAGCAATATACAGATTCAGTGCTATACCAATCAAAGCCACCAAGCAGTTCTTTAAAGAAATTGACCAAACAATTTCAAAATTCATATGGAAGCACAAAAGGCCCAGGATAGCAAAAACAAGCTAAGTAACAAAAACACTGCTGGAGGTAGAACTATACCAAACCTTAATCTATACCAAAAATACATAGTAATAAAAACAGCCTGGTACTTGTTCCAAAACAGACATGTAGATCAATGTTTAAGTGTTGGAGACCCAGATATAAGCTCACACAATTATAGCTATTTGATCTTTGACAAAACAGCCCAAAATATCCAATGGAAAAAGAACAGCATCTTCAACAAATGATACTGGCAAAACTGGATGTCCACATGCAGAAGATTAAAACTAAACCCATACTTGTAACATGCACAAAAATTAATTCCAAATGGATCAAGGATCTCAATATAAGGCCAGAGACTATAAAATCCCTAGTTGAAATGTTATGGAACTCCATCAAGCTGATTGGGTTAGGTCATCAGTTTCTAAACAGAAATCCAATAGCACAGTCACTGGAACCAACACTCAACAAATAGGATCTTAGGAAATGAAAGAGCTTCTGTTCAGCTAAAGGGATTGTAAACCAAGCAAAAAAGCAACTCACAGAATTGGAGAAAATCTTCCCTAACCACATATCTGATAGAGCTCTATTATCCAGAGTGCACAAAGAACTTACAAAACTGAACATCAAGAATATAAATGGTTCAATTAAAAAAATGGGCCTGGGAATTCAAAGAAACTTTTCCAGGAACTAAATTGAAATATCTAACAAATATCTTTTAAAATGCTCCACATCCTTAGCCATCAGGGAAATGCAAATCAAAACTTCCCTGAGATAACATTTCATCTTGGTCAGGATGGCAAAAATCCACAATACAAACACCAAATGCTGGGGAGGTTGTGGAGAGAAAATTGCTCTCATACATTGCTGATGGGAATGTACGCTTATACAACTACTCTGACCATCAGTTTGGTTATTTCTAAAAAAGTTAAAGATTGAAATGCCATATGATCCTGATATATCACTTCTGGGAATAATCCCCAATAATGCAGAAATTCACTACAGTGACATGAGCACAACCATGCTCATAGCAACACTATTTACAATAGCAAAGTCATGGAATCAACCCAAATGCCCAACAGTAGAGAAATGGGTAAGGAAAATTTGGTACACTTATACAATGGAATACTCAGCCATCATAAAAGATGAATTAGTGAAATTTGCCAAGAAATTGATGCAACTTGAAAAAATTATTTTGAGTGAGGTATCTCATACACAGATAATTAGACACCATAGGTACTCCCTTTTAAGTGGATCCTAGTACCAAAACCACTTAATGGCATATTCAAAGATAAATCTTTGTAATACCTGCTATAATCACAATGATTATAAACAAGAGGAAGGTGAAGGAGGGCCCCCCAGAAAGAAAGAAAGAGGGGCTCATGCTTCAGTAGAGACATTAAATCGCCATTAAGTACTGCATATAAGTAGGAAGACATCTGGTGTAGCTCACTCTCATTTCCCTTACTGGTAACCTGGGATTGAAGAATCAGGGAGGATATAGGGACTGGCAGATAGAAGGTAACCACCCTGTAAATGGGACACTGACCTCCATATACACACTGCTGTGTCCTACTCCTATTCCATTTACCTTTGAGTCTCTTCTTATATTAAGATCTTCATAAAAAGAGCCTTTTATCTTTGGTTAGGAGGTGACCTTCAATATCAAGCAGGATGGAGCAAAGGGAGGTGCAGGAAAAGCAAATCTGAAAACAACAAACTATAATTCAGAACACCAAAGACCCTACATTAATCACTTGGAACGAGACCAGCCAAATTTCTCCCCACCCTTAAGCTCAGAGACCCTTGTGGAAGAGGTAGCAGCAAGATTGTAAGAGCCTAAAGATGGGGAGGACCAAAGATATGCAAGATATTCCATATGCATTGGGGCTGCAGTTGCCATAATTGAACTTTGCCTGACCTCCTGTGCAATGGGTGACATGTCAACAACCACCCCCAAAGTCTCACATGGGTCACAGGGGAGATGGCTCCAGGCAGTAGGATCCTGAGAGGCAAGGGATTTACAGTCATTATTGAGTTCGCATGCTAACTGAAAGCCCAAGAAAGGGCTCCTGGCTATGTCGCTGATTCCTTATACCTCACTATGGTGGAGGACTGAGAAGGAGGTTTGGTATTCACACAAAAGGATGCTCCAGGAGATGGAGGGGGTAGGGTAAGGCACTGGGAGAAGGGGAGGAAAGGAGGGTGGTGTAAGGAAGGGGAAAATTGGGGAGAGTACAAGAGGGAACTGGGGAGGGATAGAAGAAGGGAGGAAGAGCACAGGTGTATATATTGACCTTGTATAATTGGGAAAAAATAAAATGTGAGAGAAAATAAATAAATAAATCATGTAGCACTAAAAAACAAAAAAGATGTTCCAGATTAACAAGAAAACAATACAACTACTAGATCAGACAAAATGTTTCAGATCATCAAGAAGACAACAATAAAATAATCAGACCAGAAGAGATGTTCCAGATTAACAGCAACACAACAACCAATTGGACTAGACAAAACAAAAAACATTTAGGCTCCCTCCAAAACCAAAAATCAGCTGGTATTTTCCTGTCTTGCCAAGCAGGCTGATTGCTACTGTTCATCTTGGATGCAACATTACTTCTTCTTCTAAGGTCTGGTAAAGTCACATGCTTTGAGGATCAGCTCCAAGACATTTTTTTCATTAGGAGACTTAGAACTATGTTTCAACCACATTGCTTGAGAATGGTCAGTTTAAATTAATTAAATTAAATTAATTAAATTTATTTCACCAAATTGATTAATTAAATTAATTTCATTCTGATTTGACTTTCACAGGACAAATCTTTTAAATAATTCAGTCCCTTATTTTGTATTGTCTAGTTTAATGGAATATAAATTTTTGAAATGTGTCCTCAGGATTCCGTGAATTTCCTTGGTATCTGTTCTGAAATCTATGTTTTTATTGCTAATGTTACTATTTTGTGCCTATTTATTTCAGTTAATTTGACTAAGAGTAGGATGGTTCATATTTTCAAAGAATCAAGTCTTTGCCTCATTGATTCAATTTTTTATCATTTCTATTTCAGTGATTTCTGTTCATATACATTCTAACCTATAGATTTCTGTTCATATACATTCTACCTTATATATTTCTATTCATATACTTCTAGCCTGTAGCTTTGGAGAGTAATTGCTTTTTGCTTTCTAACATCTTAATTTATATCATTAAATCATTTAATTGTGAATTCTTTATTTATCTGGTGCATAAATTTATTCTTAGCACAATTTTTTGAATTTATATGATGTATTTTCATTTTTTAATTCTAGGAAATTTTATTTCTTCTTTGATTTCTTCCATGGTATGTTTATAATTCATCCATGTGTTGTCTGATCTCTATGAGCTCATGTGTTTTTCTGCACTTACCTTTGCAGTAGACACCTGTCTTTCATCTGTTGTTGGATAGATACTTTCAATTTTCTTTCTTTTTTCCTTTATTTCAATTACACATTTTATTTTTGCCTAATTATACAAACTCAATAGTTACCCCCTTCCTCTCCTTTTTTCTTCCCCTCCTCCATCATTCCCCAATGCACTCTCCTTCTCCTCCCCTCTCTCATTCCCTTCATCCCTCCCCCACTCCCAATTCCTAACACTACCTCCTTCCCATTCCCCAGAGCACCCTTTTATGTGGGCACTGAATTTCCCTCTGAGTCATCTACCCTAATGAGGGTTCACTTTTTGGGCTGCCTGCTAGCATGCTAACTCTAATATGACTGTTTAACACCTTGCTTCTAAGTATCCTACTGCCTGAAGCCTTCTCCCCTGTGATCTCTGCTAGACTTTGTGGGGTTGTCTACCTGTCAGCCATTGTGCAGGTGAGGCAAAGTCCAATCCCATCGTGGCTATATCTTGGCTGCTGCAGCCCTGACTTTTATGAAGTGTCTTGCATATCGTTGGTCCTCCCCATTTTTAGGTTCTTACAATTTTGCTGCGCCTTTTCTGTAAGGTTCCCTAAGCTTTAGGATGGGGAAAGATTTGGCTAGCCTGGTACCAGGTGAATAATGTAGAGTCTCTGGTGTTCTGAATTATGTTTATTGTTGTTTTCAGTTTTGATATTCCAGCATTGGCCTTGGCTACATCTTGATTGGTATCAAAGATCATCTCCATTGACTATGTCATTAAATGGGCTTGGAACTAAGATCCATTTATTAGGGAGTACATATGGCATCTAACTTTCTGTATCTGGGTTATTTCACTCAATATAATTTCTTCTAATTCCACCCATTTCCTGGCAAATTTCATTAATTCATCTTTTTTGATGGCTGAGTAATATTCCATTGTATAAATGTACCACATTTTCATTATCCATGCATAAACTGTTGGGCATTTATGCTAATTCCATAACTTTGTTATTATAAATGGGGCTGCAATGAACATGGCTTTGATCATGACATTGTAGTGAATTGCTGCATTTTGGGGGATTATTCCCAGTAGTGGTATAGCAGGGTCATATGGCATTTCAATCTTTAACATTTTTACAGATCGCCATATTGATCGCCAGAGTAGTTGTATAAACCTGCATTCCCACCAGCAACATAGGAGAGTTTCCTTCTCTCTACAATCTCTCCAGCATTTGATGTTGATTGTATTGTGGATTTTTGTCATCCTGTCCAGGGTGAGGTGGTATCTAAGGGGAGTTTTGATTTGCATTTCCCTGATGGCTAAGGATGTGGAGTATTTCTTAAGATATTTGTTAGACATTTTAATTTCATGCCAGGAAAAGTTTCTTTTGAATTCCCAGGCCCATTTTTTAAATGGATCATTTATATTCTTGATGTTCAGTTTTGTAAGTTCTTTGTGCACTCTGGATAATACAGTTTTATCAAATGGTTAGTGGTTAGTTTTACCAAGTAGTTAGTGAAGATTTTCTCCAATTCTGTGGGCTGCCGTTTTGCTTGATTTGCTATCTCTTTAATCTCTTTATCTGAACAGAAGCTCTTTCATTTCATAAGATTCCTTTTGGTGAGTGTTGGCTCTAGTGACTGTGCTATTGGATTTCTATTTAGGAACTGTTGTCCTAGCCCAATTAGCTCAAGGGAGTTCACTACTCTTTCAACGAGAGATTTCATAGACTCTGACCTAATATTGAGGTCTTTAATCCATTTGGAATTAATTTTTGAGCATGGTGACAAGTACAGGTCCAGTTTTAATCTTCTGCATGTGGACATCCAGTTTTGCCAGCACCATTTGTTGAAGATGTTGCTCTTTTTCCTCTGAGATTTTTGGGCCCCTTTGTCAAAGATCTAATGGCTGTAATTGTGTGGGCTTATATATGGATCTTGAATGCTTGTCCATGGATCTATGTGTGTATTTTGGAGCCAGTACAAAACTGTTTTTAATACTATGGATTTGTAGTACAGATTAAGGTACTTTCAATTTTCCTATAGTCTTGGAAGTTTGCTTTATGCCCTAAAACAGGGTTTATTTTGCAGAAAACTCATCAGACTGCTGAAAAGAATATGTACTCTTATTGTTTTTGAGAACGTTATATAGATATATTGGTGAGACTTATTGGTAAGATTGAGGTATTAAAACCTCCTAGTATCATCAAGTCTGCATTGATTAACTGTTTTATATTTTACAACAGAGGTTTCATGAATTTGGTTCAGTGTGTATTCATACAAGCATATTGAAAAAGCCACGTTCTCTTGGGGAATTATACTCTCAACCATCCAGTAGTGAACTACTTTATCTGTTATGTTTTGTTTAATTGGATGTCTGTGTTGTCAGACATTTGAATAACTAACCATGCTTTCCTTGAAGAGCTTTGGACCATCCTTCCATTCTCTGCTTGGGTCTCTCTTTAATGGTAAGGGTGGGGTTCTACTTGGAGGTGCTAAATTTGATGGACCCAGTTTAATAATCCAGTCTCTTTGACCATGTCTATTGTTTGGGGACTCAGCCTGTAGACTGAAGGCTACTATTGGGAGACATTTATTGATTTGTGTTATTTTGTGGTGTTTGCATTTGTTAGCATTGACTTACCCACTACCTTGGCATTATTTTTTTTTTTGTCTTCTTTCCATGTGGCTATGTTTATCCTTCCCTGTCACAACTACATTGTTCCTTATAACAATCTCTTTAGACCTAAATTTCAAGGTTTCATGCTGGACATTTTAAGTTTTTGGCCTGCAATTATGACCAATAGTTTCAGTGATATGTTACCTTAGATTGGCATCTGTGATTTTCCATGATGTTAGCTTTATCTCTCTGGTTTCTTCTGGTTATTCAGACTTCCACTGATAAATTTGTGATTATTTTCATTTCTCAAGATATTTTCTTCTTTGTACATCCTTAGCATTTTGACTATTATATATTGTTGGGAAATTTCTGATTCTGAAATGTTTGTTCTTCTGTATGTTTCTTTCCCTCCACATGTGTATCTCTCTCCTTCTATATGGATATTTTTCTTCCATGAGTTTATTGAGAATATGTTTTGACCTTTTTTTTACTAGGTGTGTTTTCATTTTGTGATAATTAAGATACATAGATTTAGTCTTTAGCAGTATACCAAAGTTCCTATATGTGGTCTGAATGAGTTATTTTAACTTTAACAGTTTCTTTGATAGACTAAGCAAATACCAACATTTTGCCTTCATGTTATTTAGGTAGATTTAGAGAATCCATGCTAGGATGGTCTTTGAAGGTCATGGGAAGCCATCCCCCTCTGCTGGGATTACCCTGAAGAAACACCACCTGTTAAAAGGGAGGAACTGATTTAATTCTCCACAGAGATAAGGTGGTCAATTTCCCCTTGCCCTTTGCTTATGAAAGGATATAGAGATGAGTTCTCCATTGCAGATAAACTAAGTCCAACAAAACAAACTGCTTAACCATGAGCCCCACCACAAGATCAACTGGGTCTGATTCCATGGTGAACAGATCAATGAGATGTAGAGGATCAAGGGCTCCAATCAGGTTTGAAAAAATGGGCTAACAGGGGAAAACCATCTTTCCAGAGCTTACCTAAATGCACAAGTATACTTGACCCTGGCAGCCACCTTTGGTGAGTTCTTTTCCAGCTCCTTGTCCCCCATGGATTCCATGCCCAGAGCCTATGAATTCTCCAGGGCACCCTTGAAACTTCATGGTACTCCGCATTTGGTGTCTGTGAGTTCCCTTCTTTCTCTCTTCAAACAAACTCTGCCTTAATACTCTATGTGCTTTAGTTTTGATCTTCCACTACAGAACACAAGAACCTGGACACATAAAGACCCCAGGAGAGGGACCCTGCAACATTATGATAGTCTGTTTCCCTCTTGGCCTCTTTTAGTGATGATGCTTTCCTTTGAATTTTAACCATTTTTGTTCAGTATGTGATTTTCAGTTGTTTTCATGAGAAAGTTAGGATATTAATTGTTTAAACTCTCCTGATGTTTTTCTAAGATGTGAGATTTCCATTGTCTGCAGAAAAGCTGTTTTATACTTGATTTACCACTAGGTAGCCTTCGATGGAAGGTGAAGAAAATAGTTGGGATTCCTGACAAGGAGACCAGAAACTCAGTTAACAGACTGACATGATAATCTTGTACATTTTTCCTTAATGGTAATGTACCACTACCTCTGCCACAGTTTCTATGCTGCCATCTTATCAGGAAGTCACAGAGACCATTGTTTTATGAAACTATAAACAAATGTTTGAAGTTATGGGATGGGTCTCAGAAGGTGGATCAGTGGGAAATGTATTTGCTCACAAACCTTGCCACTTGAATTCCATCCCTGGAAATACTCATGGTAGAAGGAAAGAATTTTTTCTCTCTCTTTCTCAAATAAATTAATATTTATAATGCTTAAAAAAAGAAATTATTGAGGGAAGTCTTTACTTTTTTAGTTCTCTCGGAATGAGCATCTGTGCCTCTGTCTTACTCAGATGGCCCATGATATTTGATATTAATGTAATTATTAATGTTGATATTAATTAATTTATTTTAATTAACACATTGCCCAATGACCCAAGGCTATTTACATATTTGTGATGCTTGATCTCAGACCTCAATCTGACAACTATTAGGTTGATATCTGAGCATACCTGCAAGAAATTATCAAATTAAAGCTGATCTCTGGAAATGGTCTTGATTGCATAATTTTTGGAATTCAAACTAATGATGATTCCATTAGTCTCAGCCACACATCTCTACTGGGGTTGTGCTCATTAGAACACTGAGCAAAGTTCAATATTGTTGAAATTATTATTTTCTGCTACTGTCAGACAGAAATCAAACACAAATTAAGGGGAGAAAAGGACAGTTGATTGACTTAAGGTTCCAGAAGAGTGATGCAGTCCATTATGCCAAAACCTCAAGGCCCAACCACATGCCTTCTTCCAATAAGACTCCACCTATTAAATGTGCCAAGACTTTTCCAAATATTAACATCAGACAAAGATGCAAACACAAGCGTCTATGGGGGACAACGCACATTCACACCATGCCCAACACATACACAAAAATGAACTCTACTTCAGGGTCAATCCCTCAGACAGGAGCTCCTAAGGAATATCATAAGGGCTGACATAGACACGCTCCTCATAGGCATACACACAAGCGTCATAGCCCTTCTATTATTAAATCCCCATTTTTAGTGTAACAGGAATATAAAGGAAGCATAAATCACACAAATCAACATGGCTCCTGCAGTCTCCATACATGATCCTTACCTGTAGCTATCCCTTCGTGAACTTATTAGACATTGCAAGTTGTCTGCATGTTGTTGATAAATTCATGAACACACAACTTAGAGGAACAGAGTTTAGTTCTTGATTACTATTCTCCATTATAATTCATAGCCCAGCTTGGTTGAAGAGCTCATACCAACTGCAAGAGCTGAAGGAATTAGCTATAGTACATACACAAGAATTGGTGAGAGGAAGAAAAACTTCTTACTAGACAGAGTAACTGCATTTCAAGAGGAAAAGCATGCATAAGGTGTGCAAATCTACTGAACGAGCTCTTTCCATCTAATACACCTGACAAGGATTTACCATAGCCATAGGATTGCTGACAATGGTCAAGATTACTTGCTTGACTGGGTATTTGCTGAACTGTAGGTCCAACTTACCCACCCACCCAGGTAGTATTCCCACCTACCATGGGCTGGGACTCCCCACATCAATGAGATAATCTCTGCCCGGTTACTCAGAGCTTGCTTTAAGTATTATTTCTTTACAGATGTGCCCAGAGTCCAGACTTAAACTTTTGTGTTGGCACTGTTAGCTAACTGCTGCAATAAGCAATGAACTGGGAACTTGGTTTCCAAACTCAGATCCTTCTGTTTGAAAAGCAAAGGCTTAACCTGTGTGCCAACTCTCTATCTATTCATTCTTAAACACTTCTTTTTATCAATATGTACTGAATAGTTTGATTATTACTGTGATGTTCACAGTGGATTGTGGTGTTGTCATTCACATATTTCATGAAAATCATCAAGGAAACAATGTAGTCATTGTTGACTCCCTTCTTCTTCATCTTCCAATTCCTAAACCAAGACATGAGAGAAAGTCAACACTGTTCTCCTCAAGCCATTTGTGATGGACAACTTTTTCTTGTGTGTGTCATATTAGGTGTCACATGCATCTTAAGCTTCACTGGCTACTCATCTCATTAGTAAAATTAAGAAATGCCAAACACAGTTCAAATGATACCTCCAAGAAAAGATGGCCAAATGAAAGCACTTACACTCTCATTAGGAATAAACAGGCCATGCAATACTGTAATTGAATCTTCAATTCAGGCAGTCTTGGATGTTGGAAGGTAAATACTAGCAGGTGAGCATTCTTATTTTGCTTCTTTTCATGTATGTGTGTATGGAGTGTGTTGGGCCCACCCAAGATTTGCCCCAGGGCATGGCCGGGCACATGGGACTGAAGATGGCGCTGAGGGCTAGTGTCCTGGGCATAACCCTGATCACATTACAGAGAGCCCTATGTGGCTTTCAGGTATTGACCTGCCTTCTGTGCTGAGTGACATTGGATTTGACCACTAGCACCTGAAGGATGTGTTGACCTTTGACACAATTGGGTGCCCATTTGGTGCCTTGTGGTCTTTTGTCTATATAAGCTGTTTTGTTACCCCCAATAAACTGAGATTTGCTCTGACAAACTCCCCTTCCCGTGGCCAAGTCTCTGGGGAATTGATGTGGAGGTGGGGATAGTGGGACTTACTTTTCTTCGTCATCACAGCAGTCTGAGCAATCATGTGAATGAGTGTGTGAGTGGGTGGAGACATGCCACACCATGGGTGTTGGACTCTACAGAGTGCATGTGCATGTCTGTGTGTGTGTCTGTGTCTGTGTGTGTGTGTGTATGTGTGTGTGTACACAAGAGTACCCCTGAGTATACATGACTTCGGGAATCATTCTGGATTGCTCTACCTCCTTATTGCTTTGCTCTGAGATTTCCCAGACTCCATTTTCCAGGTGCCAAAATTATAAGATATCACCATGTCTATAAGACAATTTTACATAACATCTGGGGATTAGAGCTCAGGTATTTTTGTTTGTGAGGCAAAAGTTTTAAGCCTTGAGCCAGATTTCCAGCCAGCCCTCACATATCATCTGTACCAATTTTTTCCCTTTGGTAAAAGATCTAATCAAATAAATGCCACTTTTTATTTCTGTACTACCTTTTGGTTTTAAGTAGTTAGGATTTAAGAGTTAAGTTTTTTCGTTTGTTTGTGAGTCACATTATTAGGATTGTAACCATTAATTCATTTCAGATTACTTTAATCTCTAAGAAGTGGAAACTACCTTGTTATGCAAGATAAGATCCATTTGTTGCTTCTAAGGAAAAGTAAAAAAAGTGAGTAGAGGCAAATGGAGAGAGACAGAAAGAGAAAGACAGTGAAAAAGAAGTTAAAAGCACCTGCAATGACTTTTCTGAGTGTGTTATTCATTTTAGTCTCTAAAGTATTTTTATTTAATCATTTTTATTATCATATTATATTCCTATCCACACAGTGAAGATCAAATAAATTTGATACATATTCTAGCATGTATCCTTAAAATAAATAAAGTTCCAAAAGAACATGAGATGTATTGACTGGCGAGATGCACAGTATCTATTGTCGAATATTAAAAATTTCCTAACAGTTACACTTATATGTAAAAGAACTGCACATACAGATAAATACATAGATATAAATAGATAGATAGATATGTATACAGATACATATTGTTGCAGTTTGTCTGCATAGTTGCAGATAAATGACCATCAAATGGCTTAAGGGAATAAGAGATTTATTCTGTTATGATTAACTGGTTACAGTTCTTAGTGCAGCTTGATGGGAGAGCACTCACCAACACCAGGGCTGAGAGAACTGGTCACACCATCACCACATAACGGCTGAGAGATGGACAATCTTTACATGTCAGACCAGCATATCTGGTCAAGTGAACAGAAGAATGCCAACTCTCTCAACCAGCTCTCTGTGATTTATCCAGGGCCCAATCTCACACACCACGGGGTGGGTCTTCCCCATCAGCTAGACAATATCCTTCAGGTTTGCTCTGGGCTTAGCTCAACCATCAACGCTCTACAACTGTGCCCAGAGCTCAAACCCTCAACAGTCAAGTTGACACCTGTGTTTAACTATGACACATATATAGACATACACAGATATATATATAGTTACATATTGATACATATGTGGTTATATTGTAGATATACATGCAGGTATTATATATAGTAGATATGTATGTGTGTATATATAAGATAAACAGTTATATATAGTAGATATATATGTACTTATATATACTAGATAAATATCTAGTTGTATATAGTAGATACATATGTAACTATATAAAGTAGATATGGATTTATATATATATGAAGTTACACATATAGTAGATACATATAGTAGATACATAGTACATATATATGTAATAAATATCTATGTAGGTGTATATAGTAGATACATATGCAACTATGTATACAATTGTTACATATATAGTAAATACATATGTAGTTATATATAATAGATACATATGCAATTATATGTACATAGACACATATGCAATGATATATAACAGATACACATATGTATATATGTATATAGTAGATAAAATGTAATTATATAGAGAGCAGATCCTTATATAATTATATATGTAATAGATAAATGTGTAGTAATATGTATAATAGATACATATGTATTGTTATATATAGTAGATAGATGCATAGTTATGCCATGTAATTATATATATTATAAATGCATAAGTCAGAATCAAGGCATCAGACCATGAGCTATGAACGCTAATGAGCCATGCTGTCAATATTCACACATTTTGCAGCCAGGAGAGTGGAATGTTGTAGGGACAGTAAACTGCTTTTAATATGTTCTAAAGTGTGGGAAGGAAACATTTGGGAACAAAAGAGAAACTGAGTCTCTATCAATAGGTCATTCAGTCACAGTTTCACAGGCCATGTTCTTAGCTGAGGCTCAATAGAACCCTCCATCCAGGCTCATACTGTCTGGCAGACTATCTCGTGAGCAGCATGCTAAGCTCCAAGGTCATTTCAAGCCTCATTGGCACTAATCTCTTCAGTAAACTGAAGCAACATCAAACACACCAGAATACTGCCTGCCAACAGGATTCTCCTAACAAATGTAAACAAACTTTCAAGATGAACATTTGGATGACTAACATCATTCCAACATCAAAATGCCTTAAAGGTGCCTTCCTTTCCAATGCTCTTCCAGAAGTGAGCTGTTACAGCAAGATGAAGATTCTCCTGCTGGTTGCTCTGGCCTGTGTGGTTTGGGCTGCCCAGGTAACTCCATCTGACCAGGAACACTTACAGGAATTGTGGGATTGTGGGGTGTGTGTGTGTGTGTGTGTGTGTGTGTGTGCATGTGTGTGTTCAGTAAACTTTCCCATCTGTGAATGTTCAATTTATCTTACATTCCTCATTGTTTTTTAGACAATCCTCTCTTTAACCTCTTCTATTATAGTTAAAGCATTTACTATTTTCAGAATGAGAAAGGAGACAGAAAGACAGAGAGCGTCAATGCATGCTATGGTACACAAGACAGAGCACAGCTTGCAGAAGTGAGTCCTCTCTTTCCACCATATACAAGCCCAGAGTGGAAACTCAGCTCATCAGGTTGATGAATGGTGACCCACTGACCTGTCGACTCAGTCCCGTTTAATATATTTTAAAGCTCAAACAACTATTGTTTGCACATGGGTTTCTATCAGGTAGTTTGGATTATAATAATTTAACATTTATGAGGCAGAAAGTGCATTGATCCTCAAGATAAAGTTGTATATTAGTTTGAAGAAAAATAGAATAAAGGGATTTGCAGAGAGAAAGCAAGAGTTTATTTGCTGACTTTTCTAACTGGAACATTTCCTATAGTTGCCAGGAGATTTCCACACACTTTATCTAGCAGCCAATGATAAAAGCTCAATTGAAGAAAATGGGGCTTTGAGAATATATGTTCACAAAGTGGCAGTGAGTGAAAATTTTTGGAAAATCTTTATTGATTTTTACATCAGGTGAGAAAAATGACTTCATGTACAAGTAGCACCATTTTGTGTTCTAACTGTCACAGGAATTATGAATATGAACTGAAATACTAGTTGCCTTAAGAGAAACTGTTATGGAAGATGTAAATTCCCCATGATAAGCTTATGAACATGGGAAGAAAAGTACATTAATTTGATGCATAAAATATTTCTTGATATCCACCAAAACAATTAGTCTATCACAGCAGCCAGAAGAGAAACAGAAATGAAAATACGCATATGGCTCTGGTTCTCAAATATTATGAGATACATTCAGTTCTTCACTTTTTATAGCTTATGTGTCTTTTTAAGAATGGGTGCAAGGTTCTTCAAAAGTCCAGAAAGGAACTTTGGACTTTGACTGCTCTTGCAGTTCAGAATGAGGTCCTCCTCCTATAGAAACTTTGGATTATAAGTGCATATTACCATAACTGACTCACTTTGTGGTAAAATCACTTTCTGGTCTTAAGATGAGTAAGTGTTTGGAAATATGCTGAATTGCACCTGTTCCAATAAAATGTTACACAAGGACAGAAGTCATGAGCATTTATCCTGAACTACCTACAATTTTACTGATAATTTTTATAAGTATTGCCCAGATGTTCTTTAAAAGATCTTTAAATATTATAATTACTCCTCATACACTGAGATCTACAAATGTCACCCACTTTGTGGACATACGTTATATAAAGTGACAAATGCAATCCAACTATTGAAAACAGAAAATATTTTGGTAGACACCATTATAGAAAATTAGATTTTCTATTTTTTGCTTTTGAATTTTCATGCTGGGATTTGCAAAGCAGCATCTTGGTGTACTGGGGCTCTCTGTGTAGATGAGATTAATCTCAAAGTTTCTTTTGACATTCTCTTGACTCTGCTTCCTGATTTAGCTTACAACACTCTTGACTTCCATTTAGGTATGCACAAACTTTGTATAAAATTTCAAGATGCATTAAAAACAGCGATGGGAGATGTCCTTATATTAAAAATTGCCACCACTTCTTGTTAGCACCACTGCTTGAGCACCACACTTTAACATGTGGGCTATTTAAAGCTTTTCTGTTAGCTGTACATCATTCGGCAATGGGTGTGTTTTCCACAACACACCACCTTCCAAATGAGATAGGAAATTTTTTCTTCATTCACTTATAGGAACAGGTGGGCTTTCCAAGGCAGAATGGACCTTGATTGTGAGAACAAGTTGTTAGAAACCCTACAACAACAAGCTCAAGCAAGGACCATGGGTTGTGGTATAGACTTTAAGCAAGATGATAAAACTATTCCTTTCATACGTAGACTCCTAGCTGGAGTATGTACAATGTATATATAATGAAATGGAATAGTTTTATTTCCTTATGTCAAAAATAACACAAGGAAATACATTGTCAACCCAATGACATGAGATTGCCACTTTTTGTTTAGGAGACCTGGGAAGTGCCAAAAGTACTCGATGATGACCAAGAACACCTTTCGGCTTTCTGAAAAAAAAAAGTGAGTATGCAGTCTTTAAAGATGACTAGAATCAGAAAAAGGGAGCTGGGAAGATGTCTCAGGGATGAAAACCTTTACCTCACAAGCAAAAGGACCTCAGTCATCATGAACATGCTGATCATGTTCATTTAATTTTTCTCATGGTGTGAGCAAATATTTCATAGGAGCAATTTATGGGAAAAGATATTGATAGTATCCCATGGTTTTAGGGAACCTCAAAGAAAAGCAGATCAAGAGCCAAGGGAGTGATCCTTATTTTACTCACACTTGGTATATGTATCATTCTCTGAATCTCCCCAAATTCTGGATACATCAGTGGAATGGACATACATGTGAATGTGATATGCAATTGGGTTGCAATACATCTCAATCCCCAGCTAACAATGTCATCTCAAAACCCCTGTAGACAAGAGTATTTTTTTAACCTTTCATTGAGAATTCTTAATATACAAACAAAATGAGTTATGTGCATGACTTTTTCCTGCCCTTTCATGACCCTCCTCCCCCACTGTTTTCTCCCTTCACTAATTGAGCCATATCCCTCCTGTTTTACTATTCCTCAACATGTGTGGATACCAGGGTTTCTTTAGGGGTACCTATGCTAGTAGAGACTTGGGACTCAGTGGCAAAGTACGTGGCCCTTTAGTGGGCAAAAATCACAAATGGAGAGGGTCTTCTTCCCTTTTTCATCACCAACCCTAGACACTTTTGGAGAGCAGCTGTCTCTCCCAACATCCTCTTTATTCCTTGGGGTGAATATTCCTATAGCAGCCATTGTATAGATCTGGATGAAGTAAGACTTATTCCCATGAGGGTCTGCATGGATCAATCCTATCCATACTGGATGGTCTTGGCTGGCAATACCCCTTTCCACCTTTATGCTCTTACACTCTTAGTGTCCCTTCTTCTGCAAGGTTCCGTAAGACTTAGGATGGGGAGAGATTTTGATAGACTGATTCGAGTTGAGTATTCCAGGTTCCCTGAAATTCTGGACACCGGCTAGTTGTTATTTTCTGCCTCGCTAGTCTTCCATTGTAATAGGCTGCATCTTGGTTGAACTTTGAGAACTTTTCTTACGTGATATTTAAATAACACGTGTTTAGATGGTGGTTTATTGTCAAGTTTTACAGTTAGCACTAAGATATTTGTTCTTGTCTAATGTCTATTTTCTTCCCTTCCACTGTTATTTGGACAGGTTTACAGTATCAGGCATGTTTTTATTCCCATGGAATAAGGTGTTTTTTGGGTTTTTTGCTTTTTACCAACTGCTCATGAAGGGGAACAGGGAGGTATACATATCCAAATCACAATTGTCTGACAGCTCAGTCTCATTTTAATAATATATTTAATTTCTAGAAAAATAATTCTTCCTATTACAAATGTAAGCCACTATGCTAAAAATTTATTTCAGAGGTACATTCTCATAATACATTATGTATCCAACTTATCTAGCATTTTTAGTGCCCAAAAACCACCTTCCATTATTATTAACTATATGGGTAAAAACCGTTCATTGGAGTTTGATATAATTTTAAAGTTGTATGTGAATCGTCCAACTGTGTCTTCATGTGTCTGCTAGTAACCAGTGTAACTAGTAACAGTTAAGTAAATTAAATATGCAGTTTTTGTGAGCCGTTATGGCGACCCAAAACTTTCAGCCATACACGTACGAAGAGGCTGTGAATGAGGTACACTGGAAATGTGAAGTAACATAGGTTTGCTTAACATATAAAACATAGTTATTATATATAATATAACAGAACATACATATGTACCATATGGTTAATATAAGTAACATAGCTTAGAAAATGTTGCAAGATGATAGAACAATTTTATGCTCTGTAATGAAATACAAGGTTGTTTCCCTCACCATATGCATAGCTGATGGAAATACATTGATATTACTATCGTAGGCATTTATAATAACTAAGAAGCTGGCTTTGAATAACATGTTAAGATGTCAACAATAGTAATGGAATTCATTGTTATCTAATTGAGACAAAACAAACCATTATTTTGTCTTCTCAGACAGAGGTTTATTTACCTTATCATTTCCATTTGTCTCCAAAACCACCATCATATTACATTCATTATATTACAATGATGAGCATAAACTTGTACTTTTGACTGCAGCATTGAATAAGTATGACATAATACTCTACATAGCTAAATGTTTCTTTTATTTGTTACCTAAGTTTTAAACATGTGTGTGCTTTTGTCTTCTGCTTGTCAATACCCTTGCTTTTTAAACAAAAGGATTTAGACCCCACCTGAAAATGCCAGTCTGGTATGGAAACCTATCTCTAATTCCAGGTCTGGAATTCAGAGAACAGGAACCTCTGGAACAAGCTGGCTAGACAGACTAGCCCTGATGGTATGCTCTGAGTTAATTAGACACCCAGGCTCATGGCACCAAGTTGGAAGAGCAATGGAGGATATTCTTGGTGACACCCTTGTGTCTTCACAAGTGCACACACCCAAGTACAGTTGTATACATATACTCTCTTCATGTTCCCATTCCTATGCAAACATATGCGCATACAAACACATACACATACACATTCACAATACACAACATACATACATACATACATGATTGAAAGAAAGAATAAAAAGAACAAAGTCTATGTTTTCCTTGAGATATTCGTGCATATGTTAGTATTACATGATAGAAAGGGAGTATGTCAAACAGGAAATTCATATGTCTGACTTTCTGTGAGCTATATTGAAAAAAGGGAGAAGAAAAACAATGTGCTTGTGGACACTTACTCTGGGTTTAAGAAGGACCACCTTTGTGTCCACCGTCAGCCATTGGAGAATGCTGAACTCGCTTGTATATGGGAAAAGATGCAGACAGTAAATTTCCTTTTACAGTAATACATTAGCAAGAACAAGCAGTCTCTGTGTATCCCTGCTTCATACATAATCAAAGGTAACATGCTCATTCTTAATATACCAGTGCAGGCATTCACAGCTGCTATGATTTAGCAACTTTTGAATGTTCAAATATTAGGAAAGAATTTGTCTTTTGTGACTGCAGCACTCTGAGAAATTAGCCAGTGATTTCATGCTTAATGTTGGAAATCCAAGGAATGTCTTTACTTCAAGCAAGCATGACCCTCACCTGTATTAGCATTTGAGGCATGAAGCTAGATATAGTCATGGGAGGGAGTATTGAATCCTGAGTCTTCCAGTGTGAAACACACCTGAGATAGTAAGCTGAGTTCTAATAGACATCTCTTTGACATTTCTGTTCATGACAGCAAGAGGAACAAATCTCACTGAAGAACTAAAGAGTGAATATGTGGGGGTGACTAAGGCATTAAGTATTCCACTGGAAAATATCCAAGATGTCTCCAAAATGGGTAAAAATTATTGTTCTTTCTTGATATGTGCCTTGAAATGTGAAAATTCATTATTGTTATTATTATTACATTTATGTGTGTGAAATTTGGCTTGAAATGTGGAAAGTATTATTAATTATTATGCATATGTGCATAGTGTACCAGACCATACTTGAGTGTGTGTGCCCATGGAGGCCCAAGGGTCAAGGATGACTTTGGAAGTCATCCTGGATTGCTCCACCACCTTATTGTTTTGCTCTGGGTTTTTAAAGTTCCACCTTCAAGGGCCAGAATGGCAACCTCCTACCACATATTCATCTGGGATTTTTATCTGAGATCTGAGAATCCAATGTCAGGCAAAGGCTTTACTTAACCCTGGAGCCATTTTCACATCCTATTATCATTATTATTATTATTATTATTATTATTGGATTGTGATTACCAGCTATGAAATGCTGCAGCTAATATCCCTTAATAATATGGAGTAAATATTAAAATTTTCCTTTTTTTATGTCTTTGTTTGACATCATTCATAGACACATGTCCTGATTGAAGATAGTCTCTGGGTGAGTAGAACATGATCCTTTCAAGGCCGCATTCTGGAAAGTCTCACGTATTTTAGGACAATACAATTATTTAATACCAAAATATTTCCTTGCATAGTGCAATGAATTATGGAATGACTCAACAACAAAAATATAAAATTAATCTCAGTATACTTGTGGGTTTCTCTGATTCACAAAGTGAATAGATTTCAAATAAAAAATACAAATATTTATATTTAAAATATAAAACTAGTAAAATTATAGATCACATACCTAAAAATTATAAACAAATGAATCTATATAATTATAATATTAGTGATAAAATATTTCTTATAAAAATATTAAACTATAAATATTGACATTAGTATCATAAACATCAAACTCTTATAAATACTCTAATTTTAATATATACATAAACGAATTAAATTATAAATAGGCATAATAAATATAAATTGATGTAATTGACCAAATATTAAATTATAAAAGTTATCATTAAAATATCAAACTAATGAAATTGCAAGTAATATTATTAGAACAAGTGAAATTTGAAATAAATAATTTAAATGACTTCTATAAATATTAGGTTTATAAATATTCTCTTGCGAATGGTCTGTATGTCATTAACAAAATAATTCATAATTTTCATGGTCCATCATGGCTGTGTATAGCCCAGTGGCATATATATTTTTCTGATGGATACGTAAAAATTCCCAATTCAAGTAAAGAATAAAAAGTTTTTCCATCTGACAGAGGAGATGATATTAAATGTATATGATCACCTTCAGATGGAGCCTTTTGGGGTGATGTGGGCCTCCTCCGTATTTTCCCCACTGACTTCAATGTCTTCATGTTTCCTCTCCCAATATTCATTCTCTGGACACCAACTCACAATATTTTTGTTTTTCTGCTTCCCTAGGTTACAACAAGGTCTGGATTGATTGATGCCGTGTCATAATGATATCAGAACCACAAATGTAAAGTTGGATTACCCCTTGACCAATAATGCTTTAGTTTTCCCTGTTATCCTAACTCTTGTATCTACCCTTCCCCCAAACCCTAACCATACCCTACTTATTTCTATTGACTTCCTGTATAATTAAAGTCCCTGTTTCTTATGCTTGCCTACGTGTTTTCAATAAAAGTATATAAGAATGTTACACTTGTGGATTTATAGCCATTCTTTAATTTTTATTCATGAAGAATTTCATATGTGGATATGAAGAATCTCTATTTACACACCTAAATCCTCAATGTCTTCTCCCAGCCTTTCTCTTCCCATTACAACCCTTTTCTTCCCGACAAGACACTCTCTTATTTTCTTCTCTCTCTGCATGTGTGACCCAATGAGCCTCACCTGGGTTGCCTTTGATGACACATGCCTAAGCACTTGCTGGAGCATTAATCAAACGTCAGTGGGTACACCTTTGAGAAAAGCATCTTCCCTTCCCACCTCTTATCCAGTACTAACCGTCAACCATTTCTTTCTAAGACATACAAACTCTTGAGGCCTTCCCTCTTTCATGGTTATATCACGGTACGTCCTGTGTAGACCTTGTGAAAGTGCATATGGCATAGATAGATACTAGTGTCAATTTGGCAACCGAAAGCTCTGAGTTCTGGGGACAGTGGTGAGAAGTTGAGTTGAGCCCCAGAGCAAACCTTAAGAAGATTGTCTAATAGATGGAGAAGACCCAGCCATGGTGGGTGTAGTTAAGTCCTAGCCAGGTAAATAAGATGAAGGGAACTGGTTGAGGAGGCAGTCATCCTTTGGTGTACTTGAAAAGACATGCTGGTCTAAACAAGTGAGATGTGCCCCTCTCTCAGCAGTCCTGTGGATATGATGTGGCCAGTTCCCTTGGTCTCTGGTATAGGTGTGGGCTCTCCTGCCAAGCTGAACAAGAATCTATAACTACATTGAGACAGAATAAAACCCATTGTTCTCTTAAGCTGTTTGTTCAGAATGAAACTCCTTATTTTCTTAAACTTTTTCACCATGAATTTATCAACAATAATGCATAACTGCACTGAGTTTGTGAAGCAACAGCCCTGTCACACCAGAAGACACTGGCTGACCAAATCTCTTCATCCCCCTTCATTTTCTTCCATGTATAAATCTTGTCACAATTTATCTACATTTGATTATTTACCAACATACTGTAGAAAACAAAATATAGATGTATAGAGGGAAATAGCTTGTTTTTTGCAGAAACGTTTATTCAACTTTAATTCATGCATATTCATGGTCAATTTCATTCCTGTATTTACTCAGTTAAGAGCTTTTTCAGAATTCAACATGCACTATGATCACACAAGTTCCCTCCTATCTGATGCGCTCTTACATGACTTGCTGAGAGAGATGGGTCTGTTTCCCATTGACCTTGTAACTCCCATAGATACCTAGTGAGAGGTGGTACTTGCCTTAGTGTTCCTAGGGTCCAATGAAGAGGAATTCAGCCTTATGTTATGTATGTCTCGTGCTGGTGACCACAGGATCCATGAGCTCATCAATGTCAGGTCTGTGTCTATGCAAAAGAAACTGTACCCTATGGATACTTCTCACTTTGTGCCTCTTTCATTCTTTCCACAATCTTTTCCATGTTGCTCATTGAGCCATGTATGCATATGTGAATGTGTGTGTGTATTTCTGTGTTACAGATATCACTAAAACCAAACTCTTTATAGCTACATATTCTGTGCATGTTGCTAATTATAAGTCTGCAATAACACAGAACTGCTACTGAAGAGTGTTTCACTCAGAAAAACCCAGAGCAGCACTAATCAATCATGAATATACAGACAACTGTTTGGAGGGAGATTGACCTAACAGCCCTTAGTTAGCAAGTTCTACCTTAGTGCCTAGGGCCTTCCGATCAAGGCTTCTTGACCAAATTTACAGGACCAGAAACAAGATCTCTTTGGTAGAGTGGGTTCCATGTCCAATCAGAAATTAGGTGGTTACCTTCTAAGAGGCATGACATTGTGATAATGTTGGGCTTAAATTGTTATGTATGAAGGAATGGTAGGCAGAACATACCTATCTGATACTGCTCACACCATGCTTTCACTTGAGAAAATTATACACATTGGCAGGAATGCACATTCATGCCAACTTAATTTTCTCTCTTTTGACAAGCTGTAGTCTTGAAAGGGCAGTGACCTGTACTCCGTCCCTGAGAGGCAGAGACTGGGAAACTCCAGAGCAAAAACAATGAGGAAGCAGAACAATCCAAGATGATTCCTGAAGTTACCTGTGAGCCTTCACGGGCACACATACTCAATTGTAGTTTCTTCTATACACACACACACACACACACACACACACACACACACACACACACAGTGAAAAGATAAATGTATGATTATACCAAAATCCAACTTGTGGGACCAGTAATTTTATTGGTGTTACTGGCAGATGCATAAGCTCAAAGGCAGCTACATGACATATTTTCTGGTCAGTCTGTCTGTCTGTTGAATTCCTCCCAGATCAAAACCAATTATCCCCCAGGTCTAAATTTCTTGAAGGACTGACCTGGAAATACAGCCAAGGTTCCACATAACCAGTCTTCCATCAGTATTCCAATAAACGTGATTGCATAAGGGCATCGTGGTGTGATGACTTGTGTTATTCCACAGATTGTTTATCACATGTGCTAACTGGCAACATGATCATCCAAAAAGACTCCTAAGTCATCTTTTGTGGGAGACTCATGGGATATTATGCTAAGAAGGATACATGGATATGATTCTCATTTTACAAAACTCAAAATAGGATGGTGGTGCTTCACACGAAAGGCATTGCTAAAAAATTACCAAAAGATTATATCTGAACAAGAGTTTCTCATAAGTGATATCAATGCATGAAAATTAAAATGTGCTGTAGTTACTATTATTTTTACTGCTGTAAGACAATATTCACATAAATTAAAAAAGAAAAGGATATTGATTTTTGGTTTCATGTTCCAGAAGTGACATACTTCATCGACATAGTTCATTATTGCAGGAATCACATAGCAGAATGCATGGCTGGAGGCAGAAAACAAGAGGCTGGTTCAAGTTGCCACAGCATTCAGGGGGCAGAGAGAGCAAAAGAGCCAGAGGAACCAAGGTGGGGCTACCCACCTTCAAGGTCCATCGCCTGTGAATTGCCTTCCTCCAGCAAGACTCCACCTCCCAAAGGTGCCACAACCTTCCCAAACATCACCACCAGCTAAGGATGTAAATACAATTGCCAATGAAAAAGGGAAATACATGTTCTCTTCTGTGTTGGTTGGGAGTTTGTCGGTAGAATTATGTTGGTTAGAAAGCTTGCTCTAGGAATTCTCTACCTTCCAAAGGTAGAATTACAGGTTGCCTGCCACACCAGTCTGATTTTGTGTGCTATCTGGGGAACCAAACTCTGATCCTTTTCCTTGTATAATAAGTACTTTGATTAGCTCTCTGATTCCAAACAAAAGCTAAACTCCCCAGTTCTAGTGAAATATATTAAAAGAAGCTCAACTGTTTTCAATGAATGTTTGTCCTTGAATTCACACTATAAAAATAAATTTGTAACAGCTCTACAAAACTCTGAGAGATTATGAATCCTTAATAGAGGAACATTTTTTAAAGTTTTTTAAAAAGAATCTTTATTGATGTAAAAAGTCAGTCTTCTAATTAATAAGACTCTTGAAGAAGCTTCTTCTCAACTCCTCTATCCTGTCCTTATCCGATTTTTTTAACATTTTTTTATTATCTCCGCTCATACAAACTTAATAGGTACACCGGTTCCCTCCCTCCTTCCTCCTATATCCATCCCTCTGCTCCCCCTCCCCTCACCCCTCTCTCCCCACCCCCCAGTGCCTCCATTCCCCCAATCCCTGGAGAATCCTTTAATGTGCATGCCTGACTGATCATGTCATCTGCAAATAGGGATAGCTTGACTTCTTCCTTGCCATTTTGAATGTCTTTTATGTCCCTTTCTTGTCTTATGGCTTCAGCGAAAATTTCAATGTATTTGTTATTTGTATATCTGATGATATACAAGGACCCAGCAGCATTTCTCTGAACCCTTTCCTGTGTTCCCCTTAAGCATAAGAACACTATTTTGGCTGTCAATCCCTTGCCCCCAAAGATCTTGGTGCTTTTAGCAAATGCTAGACTTTTTGGGGTCAATAGTGTGTTGGACATTGCGCCAGGCATGCAAAGTCCAATTATGATTGCTTCAGCCCTAACTTGTGTGGAGCATCTTGCATATCATTGTTCCTCCCATCCTTGTGCTCTTACACTATTACCGGCCCCTCTTCCGCAAATTTCCCTGAGCTTCAGGATGGGGAGAGATTAGGCTGGCCTAGTTCTAGGTGGTTGACATACAGTCTCTGAAGTTCTGGATTATGGTTTATTGATTTTCTTTTGCGGTTTGGCTGCTCCTGCAATGCCCTTCACTCCATTCTGATGGGTATTGGATGTCACCCCCTAGGCAGAGATAAAAAGCTGTTAAACTAGAGTCTTGTTATAAGAGTATATTCAAAGGTAGATGCAATAAAAGTAGGAAACCACAGTGAGGCAGGGGTCAATCACCCATTTGCAAAATGGTTACTTATTATCTGCCAGAATATATGCCTTCCCCTTCTGGTGAGATCACACCCCCTCAGTTGTGGATGATCAAGAACGAAAAGTCTGTGAACTTAACCAGATGTCTCATTGCTTACTCGCAGTCCTTGATGGAGGCCTATTACCTATGCTGTTACATGGTCACTCTCTCCTTGTTTCTGGTGTTGCCCTCCTACCCCATCCCGCCTGTTCATACTCTTTGCATTTACTGTATTACAGAGATTTATCATCAAGTGTCTCTAGGTGGGCTGGGTGGGTTTGGTACTAGGAGCCACCTATAAGGGAGAACATACAGCGCTTAATTTTCTGGGTCTGGGATACTTCACTTAATATAATTGTCTCTAATGATATCCATTTCCAGGCATTTCCAGTACTTCATCATTTTTTATGGCTGAGTATTACTCCATTGTATAGATGTACCACAGTTTCCTTATCCACTCGTCAACTATTGGACTTTTGGGTTGATTCCATGACTTTGCTATTGTAAACAGTGCTGCTATGAACATGATCACACTTGTGCTATCGAGGTGGACCTCTGCTGCATGGGAGGTTATTCCCAAAAGTGGAATCACAGGGTCATAGGCATTTCAATCTTTAATTTCTTTAAGAATCTCCAGACGGCTCGCCAGAGTGGCTGTATGACCCTGTATTCCCACCAGCAATGTAGGAGAGTTCCCCTCTCTCCACATCCTCTCCAGCATTTGGTGTTGTTTATATTGTGGATATTTGCCATCCTGACCGGGGTGAGATGAAATCTCAGGGAAGTTTTGATTTGCATTTCCCTGATGGCTAAGGAAGTGGAGCATTTTTCCAGATATTTGTTAGTCATTTTAATTTCATCCCTAGTAAAGTTTCTTTAATTTCCAAGGCCCAGTTTTTAATTGGGCCATTAGATTCCTTGGTGTTTAGTTTTCTAAGTTCTTTGTGCACTCTAGATAATAGAGCTCTATCAGATATGTGGTTAGTGAAGATTTTCTCCCATTCTGTGAGTTGCCTTTGAGCTCATGTTACAATCTCTTTATCTGAACAGAAGATCTTTAATTTCACAAGATACCAACTGTTGAGAGTTGGTAGCAGTGACTATGCCATTGGATGTCTGTTTAGGAAATGTTGGCCTAGCCCAATCAGCTCGAGGGAGTTCCCTACCCTTTCAAATATGGTTGTTATAGTCTCTGGCCTTAAATCAAGGTCCTTGATCCATTTGGAATTAAGTATTGTACAAGGTGACAAGTACGAGTCCAGTTTTAATCTTCTACATGTGAAGATCCAGTTTTGCCAGCACCATTTGTTGAAGATACTGTTCTTTTTTCATTGAATTTTTTGGGCCTCTTTGTCAAAGACCAAATGGCTGTAATTTTGTGGGCTTATATCTGGGTCTTCAATTCTTATCCATTGATCTGTGTGTCTATTTTGGAGCCAGTACCAGGCTGTTTTTATAACTATGGATTTGTAGTATAGACTAAGGTTTGTTATGGTGATACCTCCATCAATGTTTTTGTTACTCAGGATTGTCTTTGCTATCCTGGGTCTTTTGTGCCTCCATATGAATTTTGAGATTGTTTTGCCAACTTCTTTAAAGAGTTGCTTTTGGATTTCAATTGGTATATCATTAAATTTGTATATTGCCTTTGGTAGGATGGTCATTTTTTTGATGTTGATTCTGCCAATCCAGGAACATAGCAGGTCTTTCTACCTTCTGGTGTCTTCTGCAATTTCTTTCTTGAGGGTTTTAAAGTTTTCATTGTAAAGATCTTTTACCTCCTCGGTTAGGCTCATACCATGATATTTCATTATTTTAGGGGCTACAGTAAATGGGATTGTTTCTCACAGGGCTTTTTCACTTCTTTCATTCTGGGCATATAGGAAAGCCACTGATTTTTGTACATTTATTTTGTATCCTGCTACCGTGCTGAACTTCTCAATTGGTTCTAGGAGCTTCCTGGTGGATATTTTGGGATCACTAAGGTATAAGATCATGTCATCTGCAAATAGGGATAGCTTGACTTCTTCCTTGCCAATTTGAATCCCTTTTATGTCCCTTTCTTGTCTTATGGCTTCAGCGAAAATTTCAATTACAATATTGAATAGAAGTGGTGAGAGTGGACAGCCTTGTCTAGTTCCTGATCGAAGTGGGAATGCTTCCAGTTTTTCCCCATTTAGTATAATCCTTGCTGTAGGCTTGTTGTATACTGCTTTCATTATATTGATAAAGGTTCCTTCCATTCCTACTGTCTCTAGCGTTTTGATCATAAAAGGCTGTTGGATCTTGTCAAAAGCTTTTTCTGCATCTATCGAGAGTACATGTGGTCTTGGACTTTGGACTGGTTTATATGATGAATTACATTTATTGATTTGCTTATGTTGAACCAACTTTGTGTGCTGGGGATAAAGCCTACTTGGTCCCTGTAAATGATCTTTTTGATATGTTTTTTAATCCGATTTGCTAAGACATTGTTGAGAATCTTTGCATCTGTGTTCATCAGAGAGATTGGCCTATAGTTTTCTTTTTTAAGTGTATCTTTATTAGGTTTTGGGATTAAATCAATATTAGCTTCATAGAAGGAATTTGGTAGTGTTCCTTGCTTTGCTATTTGTTGGAACAATTTAAGGAATATTGGTGTTATTAACTCCTTAGATGACTGCTAGAATTCTATGCTGAATCCATCTGGTCCAGGACATTTTTTAGTGGGAAGATTCTAGATTACTTCCTCAATTTCCTTATATGTTATAGGACTATTTAAATAATTTACAACGTCCTGATTCAATTTAGGTAAGATGTGTTTATTTAGGAATTCATCCATCTCTTTGGTGTTGTCATATTTCACAGAATACAAGTTTTTGAAATATGAAGTTATAATTCTCTGGATTTCCTGGGTATCAGTAGTGATAACTCCATGTTCATTTCTAATTTTATTAATTTGGGTTTTCTCTCTCTTGCTTTTGGTTAATTTCGCTGGGGGTGTATAAATCTTATTGATTTTTTCAAACAACCAGCTCTTTGACTGGTTAATTTTCTCCGTCATTTTCCTAATCTCGATTTTAGATATTTCTCCCCTTATTTTGCTAATCTCCTCTCTTCTTCTGCTTTTGGGATCAGGTTGCTCTAGTTTTCCAAAGCTTTAAGCTGCATTGTTAAGTTGTTTATTTCTGATGTTTCCATTTTTTTGATGTAGGCATTAAGAGCTATGAACGTACCTCTTAGGACAGCTTTCATTGTGTCCCAAAGATTTTGGTAAGTTGTGTTTTCATTATTGTTCACTTTCAGGAAATCTTGAATTTCCTTTTTAATTTCTTCCTGAATCCAGTTCTCATTCAGCATCATAGTGTTAAGTTCCAAGAGTTAGTGTATTTTCTGTCTTTTGTTATGTTGTGAATTTCCAGCTTTAGCCCGTGGTGGTATGATAGGGCACAGGCTAGAATTTCAACATTCCTGTTTATGTGAAGATTCATTTTATGGCCCAATTATGTGATCTATTTTGGAGAAAGTTCCGTGTGCTGCTGAGAAAAATGTGTATTCTTTGGTACGTGGATGAAAAGTTCGATAGAGATCTGTAAGGTCCATTTCTTTAAGGGTTTGATTAAGTTCCAAAGTGTTTCTGTTAAGCTTTTGACCTGTTGATCTATACCATGTTGAGAGGGCGGTGTTGAAATCCCCACGAATTATTGTTTGGGGCTTGATTTCTCCATTTAGAAGCTGTAGGATTTTCTTAATGAATGTGGAGGGGCCCGTATTGGGTGCATATATCTTTAGTATTGTGAAGTCTTCCTGGTGAATTGTACCTGTGACTAAAATGTAGTATCCATCTGTGTCTCTTTTGATTTTTTTAGGTTTGAAGTCCATGTTGTTCGACAGCGTAATGGCTACCCCTGCCTTTTTCCTAGTTCCATTAGCTTGCAGAATTTTGGACCAGCCTTTCATTTTTAGGGTTTGCCTATGTTTTGTGGTGAGATGACTTTCCTGAAGGCAGCAGATTGATGGGTTGTGATTTTTAATCCAAGTTTGTAATCTGTGTCTCTTAATTGGTGAGTTAAGCCCATTGACATTTAATGTTATAATGGAGAAATTATTTTTAATTCTGGACATTTTTTTATGTTTAATGGATTTTGTAAGCTTATTGTTTTACATTTATATTTTTGTGGTATTATATTTCCCTTCTGTCCTCCTGGATACGCTTGTTCTTTTCTTCAAGTTTGCGTATCATTTCTAGCATTTTTTGAAGGCCTGGTTTGGTAGACATGTATCCCTTCAAATTGTCTTTGTGCTGGAAAATTTTTCTTTCTCTCTCGATCATGACAGATAGTTTTGCCAGGTATATCAGGATGGGTTGGCATATTTGCTCATTTAATACTTGAAGTACATCTCTCCAAGCTCTTCTTGATTTTACTGTTTCCATTGAGAAGTCATTTGATATTTTAAAAGGTTTACCTTAATAGTGACTTCCTTTTTTTTCTCTTGAAGCTCTCAGCACCTTTTCTTTGTCTTGAATGTGGAGTGTTTTTTCTATTATTTCCCATGTTGATTTTCTATTTTGGTCATATCTGTTTGGAGTGAGAAATGCATCTTCTATTTGGATGGGCCTCTCATTCTTCAGTTGAGGGAAGTTTTCATTCATGATAATTTGAAAAATTTCCTCAGGTGTGGTATTTTGAGATTCTTGCTCTGGTATTCCATGAATGTGCATGTTAGGCTTCTTCAGGGTGTCCCATATCTCTTGAATGTTCCTCTCAAGTATCTTTTTGGCTTTAACAATCTCTTCCATTGAGCTGGTTAGTTCTCCCACTTTGTCTTGAAAATAGCTTGTCTTTTAGTGCAGTTTTAAACTCCGCTTGGGTCTGTTTTAACTGCTCTATGCCTATTTTTGTTTCTTGAACTGTTTTTCTCAACTCCTCCAAATGCCTGTTGTGTTCCTGTTCAAAGTGGTTGATTCTGTTGTTTAACTCCTCCCGGATTTCCTCTTTCATAGTATTAATCATGGTAATGATCATACTTTGAAAGTTGTTTTCTTGGGTCTGGCTTTCCTGGCTGTTTTCTGTGAATTTGTTCTGGTTGGAATCCATCATTAAGGGGTTAATTCTTTCAGTGGGAGATTGGTCTTCTTGGGTTTTGTTTCTCATGGATCTGTACTTTGACTTGGGCATTGTTGTTTTGTCTTCCAGGGCTTTTCAGTTTCTGTGTGTTTTTGACGATTTAGTTGGTATTCCTACACTTGGACAGTTATTACTAGTGCTTGCCTTGGGGTTGGGTATGTTTGTCTTTTGTTATTGTTATTTCCTAGTTGAGGCTGTTAGGTTGTTAGTACATCAATTAAGTCAAGTTAAGTAGACAAGGAGTGAATATTAGTATGATAGTGTACTTTTATGATGTAGTATCTTGATGAAATATGAGGGTGAGTGGTATGATCCCTGGAGTTGTGTTTTTGGGGTGGCTTTATGGAAAAGTTAATCTATAGTGATTAGTATTGGAAAGGAACAGTATGGGGAAAGGAACAGTAAGGTGAAAAAAAGGAGGTTTACTTATCTTTGGGCTGGATGTGAAGAATTTCTCCCATGTGATTGGATGATTGTAGAGGTTTACAAATGTATGGCCTTTGACCTTTAGAACTTTGCTTGAGTTTTCTTTGGACTCTATTGAATTCTGAGTAGCAGTGTGTCCTCTGTAGACCATGTGCTTGGGTATCTGGTGGGCCAGAGAGGCAGAGGGGCTGATGTTGATGGCAGAATTCTTCACCCTGGACCTGGGACTTGGTTTAGTTCCCCACCCAAGCTCCAGTGATGGAGGAAAGCGAGCAAGTCCTGTCCAGTTGGGTGGACAGGCAGGTGGGAAGGAGAAAGGGGCCTGGGGCCTGGGGCGTGGCCCAGGCCAAAACCGGACACTGGCAACCTGGGTGGGGCTGGGCAGGGACTCACCTGGGGGCCTGGCAGAGCAGGGAGCAGGTGGCGCAGTAGGGAGGACAAAGGCTATGCGGGAAGGAGAAGGAATACAGGAACATTTTAAACTAAAGTTAAGACATGAATTGATGCTTAGCTTATAATGATTTTTTTAAAAATATGAAGAAATATTTTTATTTATTTATGAATGAGTGAGAGGAGGTGTACACACATACACCATAATGTGTGGGAGAAATTCTGAGGCCCCCCTCTCATATGTTAGTTTTCTCCTTGGAAAAACATTTCTCTCCTTACACCATGTGGGCTTCTGGGAATTGAACTCAGCTCACCAGGTTTGTGAGCAACACCTTACCCAATGAGCTACCTTGCCAATCCCAAGTTGCAATGATTTCTCATACAGATAAAATTAAGGGAGGTTAAGCATATTTGCCATGCTAAATGGACCCATGTTCACCTCATATCCAAGAAATCGACTGTTTATCTTAAATCACTGATTATGTTTTCCATTTGAACCCTACACATTAAGTGATACCTGTAAGACTATAGATCTTCTAGTTGCCTGTCAGAGGAACCTTCCTAATGTTTGACATGTAACTTCAGACAAACTATGTTATTCACCATGTGATCTGAAACTTGCCTCCCACTCTAAAGAAACTATAAATGTTAGATGTACCCTTTCTGTTCAGAACTTTCCAGATTCCCCTACTCTGTAGACATGGTATGTGATGCCCTACTTTAGGTTCTCACTCCTGTTTGGATGATCTCCCACCTTAGTGCCAAACCATGAACTCCCAGGACACTAAGCACATTCTTTGTTCTAACAATAGCCACGACCATACTTAAGTAGGAGTAGCACTATGAAAATTTCCTTTCGGGCCTGGAGAGGTGCCTCAGGGGTTAAGCCTCTGCCTTGCAGGCAGAAGGTCCTGAGTTCGGATCCCAGATCCCACATATAGACTCCGGGCAGAAGCGGGGGTGGTCTGCGTTTCCGGTCCTGGTAGGGCGGAGCCTGTGAATCCCGGGGCAGAGTAAACAAGGAGGAGGTGGAGGCGTCCATGGTGGTTCCTGAATTCGTCCGTGGTTCTACACACACATACACACATACACGCACACACACACATACACACGCACAATTGAATAAATACTAATTTAAAAAAAAACGTAAAAAAAATTCCTCTCACCCCACCATTACCTTCTGATGTAGCATGAGCTGTATGTTTCAAAGATGTTCTCTCACTAGCTAGCTTTCTGATACCATGAAAGCAGTCCAGAAAGGAGGAAGCTTCCATACCAGTTCCAGTGTTTGTTTTTAATCCTAGTACCAGACCTGGTTTCTTCTGCACTGGAGGTGTAGCCAATTCAGAGCTCCACACATGCTGAGCGAGCTCTCTGTTAACTAGCCCACATAGCTCAGCTCTGGATGGTGCTTTAACCGTCACCATGAGAAGCTCTTCTCTCACTCAATAGCTTCTTCTTCACCTTAAATCCCTGTGACTGCCTGCCCAACCTACCCACAGGACCATGTGAAAGCCACATGCAAGTAGAGTATCTGCGTTGTGTCCACTTTCCCAACACTTGCTGATTTCTGTAAACAGCTGTAAATCCCTTTCACCAGTTTAAATGTCTTCACCCAGCAACAAGGTATTCAAGACCCCATCTCAGGGTCAAAGAGTCTTATAAGTTCTGTACCCAGCCTGTTGCCAAAGACTAGCACTTTATTTCATTTCATTGTGTGTTTGTGTGTGTGTGTGTGTGTGTGTGTGTGTGCGTGTAGTAATATCATAAAAGAGCACTTGAGTGTGTGTACCTGTGGAGGCTCAAGAGTGATATCAAATCATCCTGGATTGCTCTACTTCCTTATTGCTTTGCTCTAAGCTTTCCCCAGTCTCAACCTTCCACGGCTGGAAATGCAGGCTGCAAATGTTTCCACCTGTCATTTTATGTGGGATCTGGAGATCTGAACTCAGTTCCTTTTATTTGTGAGGCAAAGGCTTAATCTCTGAACTATCTCTCCAGCTCACAATATTTTTTAATAGAAGTGGAACATCTTTCTTTGCCAGTTTAAATGACATATTCAATATTTACCATTGGAATTCCATATCTACTAGTCAGTTTGACATAATCTTCCTGAAGATTGTGACCGAAACTACTTCCTCTGGCCAGGTATGCTGAGATAAAGCAAAAGAGCTACATGTTAGAGTTCTGCATAGTAATTCTTCACAGATGTGCTCAACAGCTTAGTAACTGACAGCCTCAATATTTTGTGTAGCAAATGTCAAAAATTTTGAATGGTCTTAGCAGTGACCTAATATCTGAAAGATAGAGTCTGATGGCTTTTAATATACTGGTGATGCTTTGATAGCTGTTCAAAAGTTGTAAAAACATGGGCTGGAGAAGTGGCTCAGAGGTTAAGCCTCCGCCTTGCAGGCGGAAGGTCCCGAGTTCAGATCCCAGATCCCACGTATAGACGCCGGGCGGAAGCGGGGGTGGCCTGCGCTTCTGGTCCTGGTAGGGCAGAGTCTGTGAATCCCGGGGCAGGAGGAGGTGGAGGTGTCCATGGTGGTTCGCAAATTCGTCCGTGGTTCTACACACATACACACACATACAGACACACACAGACACACATGCACACAGTTGAATAAATAATAATAATAATAAAAAAGTTGTAAAAACATAAAGGATGGATATTTAAGCTGAAACTGATCATAGTTATTAATATCTATTGAGTAAGTTCACTAAAGTTTTATGGCCTAGTTTGTTAGACAATAAACCCAAGGACACTAATTTAGGATGCTGGATGCACGTCCCCTCGTTGGCCATCCTGACTGGTAGAATGACTGGATATGAATGGTGTTTAAGACATTAACTGTTCCCAAAAACTTGGTTTAAAAATAGTAGGAACTTAGGAAAAATACATCATAAAATAAATTGGAAGCATGAACTTACTGCATGGGAAAAAATGCATTCATATTTCTGCCTCTAAAGCAACCATGAGGAAAACATGGGGCTTTAATCTTCCATAAAATGAAACAGTAAATTTACAAAATAATCCATCAGATATACACTTCTATACATGCTAAGATGACAGTCTTCCATACAAAGAACAGTGAAAAATAATCCGTCTGAGAACTGAGAATTACTTCATGGCAACAAGAGTTGATTGTTAACTAATGACTTAACTTCCCATGTAAGTTCCACCAGCCCCCAGGTCACCCACTCATCCCAGCTCCTCTCACTAGCCATCCTGAGCAACACCCAGGCTGCACTAAGCTTGGGTGGGCCACTAGATCATGACCCAGGCCCCAGGTGAAGTGCTTTGCTATCACCATCAGCCCCTCTGCCCCTCCCGCCCACTCAGGATGGGACACACACTCGCGGTCCTCGTTGCCAGGTAAGTTCCACCAGCCCCCAGGTTACTCAATCATCCCAGCTCTTCACAACAGCCAGCCTGAGCACCACCTAGGCTGCCCCAAGCTTAGGTGGGCCATGCCTCAGATCCCAGGTGAAGAGCTCTGCCATCACCATCAGCCCCTCTGTCCCTCTGGATGGTGGAGACCCTCACTCATAGTGCAGGGAAGACACACTGCTCCTCAGAAGTTAACAGAGTCCAAAGGAAACTCAAGTAAAGCTCTAGGGGACAAAGGTCATACATCTGAAGTCCTCTAAAAAAATCCTATCACATGGGAGAGATTCTTCACATCCAGCCCAAAGATAAGTAAATACCTTTTTTACCATCTGGCTCCTTTTATATATTAATCACTGTAGATTAACTCATATAGCCACCCCCAAAATATATATTACTTCAGGGACTATACTACTCACTCTCACATGTCACCAAGGTACTAAATTGTAAAAGTGCATTACCATACTAATGTTCACTCCCTATCTACTAAACCTGACTTAATTGACATACTAATAGTCTAATAGCATCATCTAGGAAATAACAATAACAACAGACAAACGTACCCAACTTCAAGGAAAACACTAGTACTAACTGCCTGAGTGTAGTAATTAACTAATTCAGTTCAGACACAGGAGTAACAAAAACACTGCTGAAGGTATCACCATACCAAACCTTAATCTATACTACAAATCTATAGTGATAAAAACGGCCTGGTACTGGCTCAAAAATAGACACACAGGCCAATAGATAAGGGTTGAAGACCCAGATATAAGCTCACACAATTACAGCCATTTGATCTTTGACAAAGGGGCCAAAAACATCCAATGAAAAAAGCATCTTCAACAAATGGCAAAACTGGTTTTCCACAGGAAGAGGATTAAAACTCGGACCGTATTTGTCACGATGTACAAGACTTAATTCCAAATGGATCAAGGACCTCAATATAAAGCCAGAGACTATAAAAACCTTAATTGAAAGAGTAGGTAACTCCCCTCGAACTGATTGGACTGGGAAAACAATTCCTAAACGGAAATCCAATAGCACAGTCTCTATGACCAACACTCAACAGATGGGATCTTATGAAATTAAAGAGCTTCTATTCAGATAAAGATATTGCAACTTGAGCACAAAGGCAACCCACAGAATGGGAGAAAATCTTCACTAACCACATATCTGAGAGAGCTCTATCATCCAGAGTGAACAAAGAACTTAGAAAACTAAACACCAAGGAAACAAAGGGGCCAATTAAAAATGGGCCTTGGAACTTAAAAGATACTTTACCAGGGAAGAAATTGAAATGTCTAACAAATATCTTAAAAACGCTCTGCATCCTTAGCCATCAGGAAAATGCAAATCAAAACTTCCCTGACATACCATCTCACCCCGGTCAGGATGGCAAAAATCCACAATACTAACAACGACAAATGCTGGAGAGGATGTGGAGAGAAGGGAACTCTCTTACATTGCTTGTGGGAATGAAGGCTTATACAACCACTCTGGTGAGCCATCTGGCAATTCTTAAAGAAGTTAAAAATTGAAATGCTATATGACCCTGCTATTCCACTTTGGGGAATAATCCCCCGTACAGCAAAAATTCGCCTCAATAGCACAAGCACGACCATGTTCATAGCAGCACTGTTTACAATAGCAAACTCATTGAATCAACTCAAATGCCCAACAGTTGAAAATGTGGTACATTTATACAATGGAATACTAATCAGCCATCAAAAATGAAGAATTAATAAGATTTGCAGGGAAATGGGTGGAATTAGAAAAAATTATATTGAGTGAAGTATCCCAGACACAGAAAATTAAGCGCTTTATGTAATCCCTAATAGGTAGATCCTAGTACCAAATACACTTAGAGACACACTCAAAGATGGATCTCTGTAATAACTACAGTAATTGCCAAGATAATAGATGGGAGGGAAGGGGAAGGAGAAAATAGGCCACCATCAAAGACTGCAAGTAAGTAATGAGACATCTGCTTAAGCTCACAGACTTTCCTTCCTGGTCACTTGCAACTGCTGGAGTGGGAACTCACCAGAAAGGGAGGGCATAGGGTCTGGCAGATAGAAGGTAACCAGTTAGCAAATGGGAGACTGACCCCTCCCACTCACCACAGTTTCCTACTCTCGTTCAATCTACCTTTGAATTTACTCTTATAATAAGACTATTTTAACTGCCTTTTATTTCTGGCCAGGAACTGATATCCAATACCCATCAGGATGGAGCTAAGGGCGGTGCAGGAGAAGCAAAACTGAAAAAAAAAATCAACAAACCAAAATTCAGCACATCAGAGACTCTATATCAACCACCTAGAACCAGGCCAGTCTAATCTCTCCCCATTCTAAAGCTCAGGGAAATTTTCAGAAGAGGGGGCAGTAAGATTGTAAGAGCCTAAAGATGGAGAGGAGCAACGATATGCAAGATACTCAATTCATGATCTGTGCAATGACCAACATATCCTCAAACCCCCAAAGTCTATCATGGATCACAGGCACTAGGATCCTTAGAAACAAGGGATTAACAGCCACAGTAGTGTTCCCATACTAAAGGGGAACACAGAAAAGGACTCTAGGAAATCCTACTGAGTCCTTAGGAGGACCCAGAGGAAAGTTTGACATACACACTAAAAGATGCTCTAGGGATGGGGCAGGGGACAATGGGAGAAAGGGTGGTGGGAAGGTATGGGAAAGGGGAGGAGGGAGCAAGGGGATCTAGGGAGTGGTGGAGGGAGGGAAGGGAATGGGGTACCTATCAAGTTTGTATGAGTGGAAAAAATAAATATTGTAAAATATAAAAAAATAAAGATCTGAATGCAAAAAAATAACTTAACAGAGACACATTGGAACTTAATCAAACTCTTACTGAAGTGGACCTTACAGATCTCTATTGAAGTTTTCATCCACACACAAAAGAATACACAGTTTTCTCAACAGCCCATGGAACTTTCTCCAAAATATACCACATATTGGGCCACAAAACAAATTTCCACATATATAGGAAAGTTGAAATTTTAGTCTGTACCCTATCAGACCACCATGATCTAAAGCTTGACATCCACAAAACAAACAGCAGAAAATACACTAACTGGTGGAAACTAAACACTATGATGCTGAATGATAATTGGGTTCAGAATGAAATCATAAAAGAAATTCAAGATTTCCTAGAAACAAACAATAATGAAAATATCTTGGGCCTGCCCAGACAAGATGGCGCTGGGAGGAATAAGGCATAGCCAAGCACATGGGGCCTAAGATGGCACTGGGAGGAAGTGAACAAGGCGTAGCTGAGCACATGGGGCCTAAGATGCCGCTGGGAGCTAGTGTGCAATGTGTAACCCTGTTTGCATCACAGGGAACCCTGATTGGCTCGTAATTGTTCTGTAATGCTTACGCTAGCCCATGAAGTCTGTGTACTGCACTAACCTTTAATATGATTGGTTATCCATTTTGTGCCTTGCGGTTTTTGCCTTTATAAACTGATATGCTGCATGCAATAAAGTGAGTTCATGCTTTGACTTAACTCCCTGCAGTGCCCAATTGTCTCCCGGGACCTGGGAGTCAGAGGGACAGGCAGCACGCTCACCTCTCTCCTTTCTGGCAGTCAGGATCTGATCCCCACACATCTGGTGCCCCATGTGAGGACATCTTCTTCCAGGAACAGTTGGAGCCAAGTGGTCTATCGAGGTGAGTAAGACCCTTAGTGTAGGTAACGCAATGAGCATGCCTGACCCAGCGCTTGAACCACTGAGACTCATGTTGAAAAGCCATAGTTTAGAGATTTCAGACTCTAGCGCTGATAAGGTCTGGCAAACAGTCCTTGATTTGGCCCCTTGGGTCCCATCTTCCAATCACTTTTCCTGGACCACATAGGCCAGAATAGAAAAGTTAGCAAGAAAGAGGGAACTCCATTTTAATGTGCAACCACCTTTAGGGTTATATTCCAAAATCTTCACTCTCAAGGTGTCCTTTCACTCTGATGCCCTTTAGCCCCCTCCAAAAATAATAGGTGATGGAAGACCAGGGAGAAAAAGAAAAGGAGGGATTTACATTCCCCAAACTAGAGGACGATAAGGTGGACTGGGTCAAATTTGGTGAGGAGAGAGCCCAGACACACCCGGTTGAAAGTGAAAGTGAAATTGTAATCTTGCCTGAAGCACTAGGGAAAGACAGGGAACTTGAGGAGGCCACACCCGGCACCCTTTATCTGGACCTAACTTGATCAAGGGAGAAAGGGATGGCGGTAATCTAGACGAGGGCCCCCCTCACAAAGACTGCTCCTGACTCCATGTGTTAGCGCATTGGTCCCCATCAGGCTATAACAGGGAATCTGGAGCTGGAGCCTACATCTGCTGAGAAATATCAGGTGCAAGCCTATCCTGTCAACCTCAATCCTGGGGGTAATTGCCCCGCAGTATGGTATCCCTAGGAGGCTAAAGATTTAAAGGAATTAAAGAGGGCAGTTCTAGAGGATGGCCCGAATTCCCCTTGGGCAGAGACCCTTTTTCATGATTTAGCTCACCAACCCTGTACTGCTAAAGATTGGACAGATTTGGCCAAAGCAGTGCTTTCTAGCCCCACATTCATTAAATGGATGGCACTATTTGGGGAGGAATGCAGAGTCTAGGCTGAACGCAATAAAAATGCCCAACCCCCAGTTCCAATTACTTTTGGGATGTTATCAGGGACAGCAGACCAATTTTCCACTGGGATCCAGCAGGCTGTTATAGGAGCCCTTAAAAATAAAAAGAAACCATTACAATAAATGACAAAAAAAAAGCATAAGAATAAAGATTATGCCATAAAAAAACAAGGGCACACCACCCTTGAGAAAGTCTTTTCTATGCTTTCTGTTTCAGAACCCACCAAGGATCTCAGTATCTACAATGGCCAAAGGGTTAATAGCACTACTGTTCCTGCTGTTCCTCATAGACCCAACGAAAACAATGCCACACAGTACCCATCAGCCTCAGCAGGTTATGTGGATGATTATAAATTTTCAGATGGGCAACATCATCAATCAGACTACTACTACCCAACCGCCAACCCCCTGGTTCCCTGACTTTCTTTTTGACTTAGGCGACTTGGCCAGGGGCTCACGTGACATACCAGACTGGACTGAAGGACATGCAGGCCGGCCTGAATGTACAGGGAAGAAAGGCTGTACCCTGCCCCTCACTGGGTCATCTAATGACCCAGGATGCTCACACATGTTAAATGTCTGCCCTGAACTTTCATTGTAAAAACTGGGGATCTGAAAAGTCAGAGACAGGGCACTGGGTTCACCGCCAAGGGTTGATGATGGTGAACTGAGTGCATCAAAGCCATCTGGCAACAAACCCTCTATATGATAGATGCACATCTTGGCATTGCAACCCAATCAAGGTGCCATTATGACAGGCTGCCCAGTTGCTGCCAGCAGTCCTACCTTCACCAAGATGGACAGGGCCAAAGGCCTACCTAACCAAAGGTGGTCTGATTGACACCCTACCTAATCCAAGGTGGAGTCGATCTGGGTTTGACCTGATATCTAGGTGAACACATTGGCTCATAAAAAACAAAAAGGGGAGATGTTGGTCTGGCCCAGGCAAGATGGTACTGGGAGGAACAAGGTATAGCTGAGCACATGATTGTCTCCCAGGATCTGGGAGGAGGAGGGGCAGGCAGCACGCTCACCTCTCTCCTTCCTGACGGCCAGGAGCCGACCCCCGCAAAAATACAAAATATCAAAATTTCTGGGACACAATGAAAGCCATCCTAACAAGATTATCAGTGAGCTGGTCAAAATTTCGGATGACTTTTGTTGGTTATCTTCAGTTCCACACACTTCTAAGAGGTTTAAATTCACTAGCCGAAAGTGGATTTTAGGTTCTTTTCTAAACTTCAAAGAAGAAATTGGATTCTTCCTGTGGGCACACTCCTATCAGTCTCTTGGCATCAATGGATGTGCAATGCAGCCGAATTCTTTTGAAAATAAATGTAGTTTCTTAACAACATTGCCGCATTTTGGTTTATCATACAGAACAAAGCCTCACGTGAGACTAGGAGGAGCAGGCTAAGTGCCCCAGGTCTATGATGTCATAACTGAAGTCACACAGTGACAAAGAGAAGGTGGATATAAGAGCAGCAGACTGCTTTGAGATGGGCCTCAAAGGGGAGAAAATCCATGTGTGGTCAGCGCCTGGAGAAATTTCCATCTTTACTCCAGAAACCTTGGTATCTGGGTTTCTGTAAAACAACAAATGGCACATCATGCTTACCAGGATCAAGAACACACGGAGAAAATGACATCTGAACAGCAGAGAAGCATATCCTTACAAGAGATAAAGAAACCACAGGAAAGAGAGATTATAATCATTGAAATCCTGTGGGATCGGGTACTGACAGCTTTTAGAAGCATACAGAAAGAGCTACTGGAACATGCTCGGATTAGAGGTATGAAAAACCATTCTTCGAAACCCACACAGTCTGTACTCTCCAGGACTAGAAGCAGTAACTTCCAGATTTCTTTACAGTCCCAAATGTGGAATCGCACTTCAGTGCCAAAGAGCAGCCAAAAAAAGCCAATTCCTAAAGCCTAAGGATGCCACACTTACCAGGCATCTTACTGCTCTGGATCCTAACTATATCATCAAGGAAGAAGACCTCCAGTGCTTCTGCCAAATATTTAACCAAATGTCCTTTCCCGACCTATCCTTTCTTGCCTATCCCACTATAGTCAGGAACCCAGAGCACCTGCTTACTTTTGACAACATCGCAAAGTAACACCCTAGCAAGTGGTGTGTTCCTGAGCCAAGGTAATGTGTTGAAATACAGACAGAGGTCAAAATCAAGCTACATTCTCTTAGTCTGTATAGTCAATACAAAAAGCTAAGTGTATTATGTGTATCCATGAAAAAAAAAGAAAACCAGCAACCATAAATCAAAGGTTAGCTTCTTAACTCAAGCAACATTTCTGCTCACATTCAGTCTATCATGAGCCTTGGTGAGTGTTGCTAGGGAGCCTCATCTTACAGCTAATCAGAGTCAACAATCTTGTCAGCACACTGGTCTAAGTGTTCTGGAATCTGGTTTTACTTGCTTCATTCTTTTTTATATTGCTAATATGAACTTCATTCAAGTGAAAATGCTGAGCACTTAGGTTTCAATTGCATCTTCATTTGAACAAAGTGTGATTGTTCTTGGCCTCAGACAAGTTTAGAGTTGGCAGAATATCACAGTCTAAGAACTTTGCATTTGGTAGATTTGGAATTTCTTCCAGGCCATATCAAATGTGGTAATACTTCCTTTAATGGAAATAACATCATGCCCAAATCAAGTAAGCATTATGGTCAATCAAGTGAAATATTTTGATGTGTTTTTGTATACCTCCTGGCATTCCAAAGTGAAAAATTACTGGTGTTCATTATGAGTGAACCGAAGTGTTGCTCTTTCAAAAATAGAAGTTGATTCAGATTGCAAGTCAGACACTCCTTGTTTTGGATTTGTATCTTCTGAAGGCTACTTAGTGATCATAGCCTCAAGAACGCTCTGAAGACCTGTGTACTTCACATATTTCTTTTTTGAATCCTGATGATGGACATGGTCTTGAGGGGACACATGGACACCCTGGTCAAGAAGGTTTAGAATATCATTGGTGGAATTCGTGCTCTTATCAGAGACACTATAGAGTTCCTTCTACCATGTGAGACACGATATTGATCTGTGAACCAATAAGCAGTCCTTTCTACACATCCAATCAGACATGCCTAAACCTGGGACTTCCTCGCTTTAGTACTGCCAGCAAGCCATACTTGAAATTTAAGCTTTGAGTTCTGTGCCATTTTATTGCTTAAACTCAGTGAAAGAATGCTATACAACACCACAGTAAGGACCAAAAGAAAACACCATATGCTGTTGTATATCAAATCTGGGTTGTGTTTTCCAGTCCTTAATTTGGCATACTAGCTTACCTATGCAAGAGGAACTTTCTCACAGTCTAAGAACTTTGTATCTATCACTTACACTTGTTGGAACTTTTGATTTCACTTCAATAATATACATTTTTTGGAACACCTGATGCCTTCAATAAGAATCAATTGGAAGAAGCCAAAGTGTCATTGCCTTTGGATAAAAATGCCATCCAAGTTCAGTTAGAAGATACTTTAGTAAATTATCACTATGTGAAGTCTCTTACTAGAAAGAAAAACAGAGTGTATTACATGGTTTATCTTAAACCTTACTGCTTTTCCTGTGTGGCCATCATCTCCCTTTTAGTAGTGCATTAAATAAAATGTTTTTTAAACATACAAGGCCATCAATCTGTTATTGAAGCATTGCCAGTTCACAACACCAAGGAGATAGCTTAATTGTCAGAGCATACACTTGCACAAGGACAGGTAGTAATCAAGAAGTTGCCTCAGGGGTCAATGAGATGGATCAGTGGATAGGGAATCTGTTTGAAAACATAGAGACCTGAGTTCAATCCCCGAAGCCCACGTAGTAAAAGAAGCGACTTGCGAATAATGTTCTGCGACCATCACCCCATGCACCATAGCATATATTCTCTCTCTCTTCCTCCTCCTCCTCCTCCTCCTCCTCCTCCTCCTCCTCCTCCTCCTCCTCCTCCTCCTCCTCTCCTTCTTCTTCTTCTTCTTCTTCTTCTTCTTCTTCTTCTTCTTCTTTTCTCTTTCTCTCTCTCTCTCTCTCTCTCTCTCTCTCTCTCTCTCTCTCTCTCTCTCTGTCAGTGAGATAAATCAACCAATTTTTTAAAAGACTAAGATGAACTATGTAAGGAAGGTTGAACTCTAGACAAATCTGAAAATTCATGTATATTTCCATTGTTTTCAAAGTAGAAATAAATGCCAATTTTCTATTTTTGCTCTTTTGCAATAGTACAACATTTTAAGCCCTGAAAGGCAATGCATGTGTGTGTGGCATTAATTGAGCAATTATTGGAAATTTTTGCTGAAATTGTGGGGAAACCAAAAGTATCTAATTCCAATTAGAATTATTGAGCATTAAGGTAGTGAATGTTTTTAATACAGGAACATTAACTACAATAATATCCATTTAGATATTAAATTAAATCAGATTTGGTATGATAGCTTGTGCTACACCTACCTGGTTCACAGTACATCTACTGACTGACTCAATAGCCTTAGTTATAATCAATATTAGGAGCTATGTGAGTGACTTAAATCTGTTTCAATTCCTCAAAAATTCCTGATTGAGCTAAAAAAGACTGATGTGTGAGAGAGGAATATGGTTAAAGACAAAGACAGTGAATACTTCTCAAAGATATCCACACTTAAATTCTTTTTTTTTAAGTTTTATTTTTTTCCCCAATCACACAAGTTCAATAGGTATACCGGTCCTCTCCCTCCCTCCACTCCCCATCCCCTTGCACTCTCCCCCTCTGCTTCACTTAATCTCCCTCCTTCCCCCTCTCCCAGGCCCTCCTTCCTTCCCCCCCAGCCACTGGAGCATCCCCTTGTGTGAATACCAAGCCTCCCTCTGAGTCCTCCACCTTAGTGAGAGGTAAAGATACCCTGGCATAACCCAGAGCCCTTCCCTAGGGTCCTCGCCAGCATGGGAACACCATCATGACTGATAGTCCCTTGCCTTTAAGGATCCCACTGCCTGTGATACATCATAGACCCTGGGGGTTTGTTGACAATTCAGTCACCTAGCACGACATGCAAAGTCCAATTATGGCTACTGCAGCCCTAACTTGTGTGGAATATCTTGCATATCTTAGGACCTCTCCATCTTTGGGCTTTTACAATCTTGCAGCCTCCTCTTCTGCAAGTTTCCTTGAGCTTTAGGATGTGGAGATATTTGGCTGGTCTTGTTCAAGGTGATTAATGTAGGGTCTTTGGTGTTCTGAATTATGGTTCATTGTTTACAGTTTTGCTGTTCTTGCATCACCCTTGGCTCCATCTTGATTGATATTGAAGGTTACCTCTTAACAAAAGATAAAATGCTGTTTATATGAAGATAATACTGTAAGAGGAGATTCAACTGTAGATGGAATAGGAGTAAGACACCGCAGTGAGGGGGTGAGTCAGTGTCCCATTTGCAGGTTGGTTACCATCTATTTGCCAGTCTCCATACACTCCCTGATTGGAGAGGTCAAACCTTCTTAGTCACAAGTGACCAAGGAAGGGAAGTGAGAGTGAGCTTCACCAGATGTCTTGTTACTCACATGCAATATATGATGATGACCTGTTTTTCCTAATGAAGCATGATCCCCTCTCTCCTTGTTTCTGGGGGAGGGCCTACATCCCCTTCCCTCGTGTTTATAATCTTTGCAATTACAGTAGGTATTACAGAGATTTATCTTTTAATATGTCATTATGTGGTTTGGTACTAGGATCCACATATTAGGGAGTACATATGATGTCTAATTTTCAGTGACTGAGATATTTCACTCAATATTATTTTTTCTAATTCCATCCATTTCCTGGCAAATTTCATTAACTCATCTTTTTTGATGGTTGAGTAGTATTCCATTGTATAAATATACTACATTTTCATTATCCACCCATCAACTTTTGGGCAATTGGGTTGATTCCATGACTTTGGTATTTTAAATAGTGTTGCTATGAACATGGTTATGCTTGTGTCATTGCAGTGAATTTCTGCATTATGGGGGATTATTACCAGAAGCGGAATAGCAGGGTCATATGGCATTTCAAACTTTAACTTTTTTAGAAATTGCCAAACTGATTGCCAGAAGGGTTGTATAAGCCTGCATTCCCATCAGTAATGTAAGAGAGTTCCCTTCTCTCCACATCCTCTCTAGCATTTGGTGTCGTTTGTACTGTGGATTTTTGCCATCCTGACCAGGATGAGATGATATCTCAGGGAACTTTTGATTTGCATTTCCCTGATGGCTAAGGATGTGGAGCATTTTTCAAGATATTTGTTAGACTTTTAATTTTGTCCTTGGAAAGTTTTCTTTTGAGTTCCCAGGCTCATTTTTAGTTGGACCATTTATCTCCTTGGTGTTTAGTTTTCTAAGTTCTTTGTGCACTCTGGATAATAGAGCTCTATCAGATATGTGATTAGTGAAGATTTTCTCCCATTCTGTGAGTTGCTTTTTTGCTCAGTTTACATCTCTTCATCTGAACAGAAGCTCTTTAATTTCATAACATTTGGTTTGTGTTAGTTCCAGTGCTGTTGTTATTAGATTTGTTTAATAACTGTTGTCCAATCTCAATCAGCTCAAAGGAGTTCCCTATCATTTCAACTAGGGGTTTTATAGTTTCTGGCCTAATATTGAGGTCCTTGATACATTTGGAATAAATTCTTGTTCATGATGAGAAGTACGGGTCCAGTTTTAATCTTATGCATGTGGACATCCAGTTTTGCCAGCACCATTTGTTGAAGATGTTGGTCTATTTTCATTGAATTTTTGGGCATTTTGTTTCAAAGATCAAATGGATGCAATTATGTGGTCGGATATCTGGGTCTTCAACCCTTATCCATTTATCTACATGTCCATGTTGGAGACAGTACCATGCTGTTTTTTATTACTGTGTATTTTTATTATAGATTAAGCTTTGGTATGGTGATACCTCCAGCAGTGTTTTTGTTACTAAGGATCTAAGGATTTTTTTTTTTTTTTTTGCTATCCTGGATCTTTCGTTCTTCCATATGAATTTTGAGGTTGTTTGGTCAATTTCTTTAAAGAATTGCTTGTGGAATATGATTGTTATAACATTGAATCTGAATATTGGTTTTGATAGGATGGTCATTTTATGATGTTGATTCTGCTGATCCAAGGAGCATGGGAGGTCTTTCCACCTTCTGGTCTCTTCTGTAATTTCTTTCTTTAGGGTTTTAAAGTTTTAATTATAAAGTTTTCTCACTACTTTTGTTAGGTTTATGCCAAGGTATTTCATTTTTTTAGGGTCTATAGTAAAACGGATTGTTTCTCTTAGGGTTTTTCATTTCTTTCATCCTGGGTTTATAGGAAGTCCACTGATTTTTGCTCATTTATTTTGTAACCTACCATGTGCTGAACTTCTATATTAGTTCCAGGAGTTTCCTGGTGGCCGTTTTAGGATCACTCAGGTATACAATTATGTCATCTGCAAATAAAGATATCTTCACTTCTTCCTTGTGAGTCTGAATTCCTTTTATCTCCCTCTCTTTTTTATTTATTTTTGTTTTTTATTTTTTCCACTCATACAAAGTTGATAATTAGCCCATTCCCCTTCCTCTCTCCTCCCCTCCATGTACCACCCCACTCCCTTCCCCTCTTTCCCATTCTTTTCCCCCTCCCTCCCCTTCTCCCAGTCCCGCCCCCCCATTCCTGGAGGATCCTTTACTGTGTCTGTCAAACTTCCCTCTGGGTCGTCCTCTCTGATAAAGTGTAAGAAATCAGTAGCATTGCCTAGAGCTCTTTTATGTGTTCCCCTTTAGTATAGGAACACCATTGTGGATGTTAATCCCTTGGCTCTAAGGATCCTAGTGCCTGTGATCCATACTAGACTTTGGGGGTTCAATGATATGTTGGTCATTGTGCAGGTCATGCAAAGTCCTATTATGATTACCTTGTCCCTAACTTGCATGGAGTATCATGTATATTAGTGCTCCTCCCCATCTTTAGCTCTTACATTCTTATTGCCCCCTCTTCCGCAAATTTCCCTGAACTTTAGGATGGGGAGAGATTAGACTTGCTTGGTTCCAGGTAGTTGATGTAGAGCTTCTGATTTTCTGAATTATGGTTTGTTGATTTTTTTTTTTTCAGTTTTGCTGTTCCTGAACCGCCTTTGGCTCCATCATGATGGGTATTGGATGTCACACCCTGGCCAGAGATAAAAGGCTGTTAAAAGAGTCTTATTATAAGTGTAGATTCAAAGGTAGATTGAATAAGAGTAGGAGACTGTGTTGAAGGGAGTCAGTCTCCCATTTGCAGGATGGTTACCTTTTATCTGTCAGACTTTGTGACTTCCCTGTCTGGTGGGATCATACCCCATCAGATGCAAGTGACCAGGAAGGAAAGTCTGTGTGCTTAACCAGATGTCTCATTACTTGCAGTCTTTGATGGCGGCCTATTTTCTCTGCTGTAGTACGATCACCTCTCCCCTTGTTTCTGGCGGGGCCCTCCTTCCCCTTCCCTTCCTGCTTATAATCTTTGCAATTACTGTAGGTATTACAGAGATTTATCTTTGAATGTGTCACTAAGTGGACTTGTTACTAAGATCCACCTATTAGGGAGTTCATATGGCATTTAATTTTCTGTGTCGGGGATACATCACTCACTGCAATCTTTTCTAATTCTATCCATTTCTTGGCAAATTTCATTAATTCATCATTTTTGATGGCTGAGTAGTATTCCATTGTATAAATGTACCACATTTTCCTTATCCCCTCATCAATTGTTGGGCATTTGGGTTGATTCCATGACTTTGCTATTATAAACAGTGCTGCTATGAATATGGTCATGCTGGTGCTATTGAGGTGAATTTTTGCTCTGTGGGAGATTATTCCCGAAAGTGGCATAGCAGGGTCATATGGCATTTCAATCTTTAACTTTTTTAAAAAAATTATTTATTATTTATTCAGTTGTTCATGTATGCATGTGTGCTTGTGTGTGTATGTATGCATGTGTGTGTGTATGTGTGTGTGTGTGTATGTGTGTGTGTGTGTGTGTGTGTATCTGTGTGTGTAGAACCACGCATGAATTCGGGAATCACCATGGACTGACTCCACCTCCTCCTTGTTTACTCTGCCCCAGGATTCACAGGCTCTGACTTACCAGGTCCAGAAACGCAGGTCGCCCCTCCTTCTGCCGGGCATCTATACATGGGGTCAAGGATACGAACTCAGGACCTTTAGCCTGTAAAGCAGAAGCTTAACCCCTGAGCCACCTCTACAGCCCAATCTTTATCTTTTTTTAAGAATCACCAGATGTTTCACCAGAGTGGATGTATAAGCTTGCATTCCCATCAGCAATGTAAGAGAGTATCCTTCTTGATACATCCTCTCCAGCATTTGGTGGTGTTTGTATTGTGGATTTTTGCCATCCTGATTGGGGTGAGATGATATCTCAGGGAGGTTTTGATTTGCATTTCCCTGATGGCTAAGGATGCAGAGCATTTTTAAAGATATTTGTTAGACATTTCAATTTCTTCCCTGGTAATGTTTCTTTTAAGTTCCAAGGCCCATTTTTTAATTGGGCCATTTGTTTCCTTCGTGTTTAGGTTTCTGAGTTCTTTGTGCACTCAGCATAATAGAGCTCTGTCAGATATGTGGTTAGTGAAGATATTCTCCCATTCTGTGGGTTGCCTTTGTTCTCGAGTTACAATCACTTTATCTAAACAGAAGCTCTTTAATTTCATAAGATCCCATCTATTGAGTGTTGGTTGTAGTGACTGTGTTTTGGATTTCTGTTTAAGAACTGTTATCCTAGTCCAATCAGCTCGAGGGAGTTCCCTTTCTTTTCAGTTAAGGATTTTATCGTCTCTGGCCTTTTATTGAGGTCCTTGATCCATTTGGAATTAAGTCTTGTACATGGTGACAAATATATATCTTATGCATGGTAACATGTAGGGGTTGAGTTTTAGTCTTCTGCATGTGGACATCCAGTTTTGCCAGCACCATTTTTTGAAGATGCTGTTCTTTTTCCACTGGATTTTTTGGGCCTCTTTGTCAAAGATCAAATGGCTGTAGCTGTGTGGGCTTATATCTGGGTTTTCATCCCTTACCCATTGACCTGTGCGTCTATTTTTGAGCCAATACCAGGCTGTTTTTATAACTATGGATTTGTAGTATAGACTAAGGTTTGGTATGGTAATACCTCCAGCAGTGCTTTTGTTACTCAGGATTGTTTTTGCTATCCTGGGTGTTTTGTTCCTCCATATGAATTTTGAGATTGTTTCATCAACCTATTTAAAGAATTGCTTCGGGATTTTGATGGGTATAGCATTGAATCTGTATATTGCCTTTGGTAGGATGGTCATTTTTATTATATTGATTCTGCCCATCCAGGAACATAGGAGGTCTTTCCACCTTCTAGTGTCTTCTGTAATTTCTTTCTTTAGGTTTTTAAAGTTTTCATTATAGGGCTGGAGAGATGGCTCAGTGGTTAAGACTCTGTCTTGCAAGCAGAAGGTCCTGAGTTCAGATCCCAGGTCCCATGTAAAAATGCCAGGTGAAAATGGCATCGGGCTACACTTCTGGGTCTAGTGGGCAGAGTTTGGAAAATCCCAGAGCAAAGTAAGAAGGAGGTAGAAGCAATCCAGGATGATTCTTGAAATCACTTTTGTCCTCCACAGGGACACACAGTTTCCACTGATACACACACACACATCAGAATTAATAATTAAATATACATATATACATATATATTAAAAATAATAAAGTTTTCATTATAAAGGTCTCTTACTTAACTGGTTAGGCTTATACCAAGGTATTTCTTTTTTTAGGGGCTATAGTAAATGGGATTGTTTCTCTCGGGGTATTTTCACTTCTTTCATTCTGGGCATATAGGAATGCCACTGAGTTGTGTACATTCATTTTGTATCCTGCCACCTGGCTGAACTTCTGTAGTAGTTCCAGGAGTTTCCTGGTGAAGTTTTTGGGATCACTGAGGTATAAGATTATGTCACCTGGAGTGGGGGGGTGGAGGGAGGGAAGGGACCGGTGTATATTTTCTTATTTTTTAGTATTTGTATGTTTTATTTTAATAAATAAAAAGAAAAAAAGATTATGTCATCTGCACATAGAAATAACTTGACTTATTCTTTACTGATTTGAATCACTTTTATCTCCCTTTCTTGTCTTATGGCTACAGCTAAGCCTTCAAGTGCAATATCTATACGTGGGATCTGGAATCCAAACTCAGCACCTTCCGCCTGCAAGGCAGAGGCTTAACCCCTGAGCCACCTCTCCAGCCCTAGCAAAGCATTGTTTTTGAAAAATATTTTATTGAATTTATAAATGTGTGTCTACTTCTGTGTATGTGTTTATGTATGTGTTTGTGTGTGCTTCAAAAGGCATTACGTGCCCTGTGCAGGACGAAAATGACTACCGGAATCTTTGTGGATTGCTTTATCTTCCTTTATGCTTCTTTGTGGCATTTCCCAGGCTGGGACAGGATAAGAAATGTAGGCTGTCACCTAGAATATTTTATGACTGAACTGGGATCTGATCCCAAGACCTTCTCCTTGGAAGACAATGTCTTAACCAATAAGCCACCTCTGCAGGTAAGCAAACAGTCCATTCAAAATATATAGACTAAACTGCAAATACTAGATGGCTGAACATTTATTATGTAACTTTATGCATTTAATATGAGTGATATTTTTAATTCCCAAAAGGGGAAGTCTTGATTCCCAGGCATCTGAAGACAGTCTGGGGGAGCTATTTTTTTCCAGCTTACAACAGGGTAAAGTTTAACACACACACACACACACACACACACACACACACACACACACACACACACACAAACACACACACAGAGACACACAAAAATAAATAAATATGCAGGTATATGAATAATTATTTAAGAGGTATTTTCTCAACTAAAAAGTTCCTCTCTTCCTTCTCAAAATTTGCATATTTTAGATTATTGTATTTACTAGTCCCAGTAAGTGTGGCTTATAATTCCACCAATTTCTCAGCAAATTTCATTAATTCATCATTTTTTGAGGGCTGAGTTGTATTCCATTGTATAAACGTACTACATTTTCCTTTTCTACACGTCATGTAGGGGATTTGGGTTGGTTCCATGACTTTGCTATTGTAAACAGTGCTGCTATGAACATGGTTGTGCTTGTGCTATCGAGGTGAGTTTTTGCTGTATGGGGAATTGTTCCCAAAAGTGGAATAGCAGAGTCATACGGCATTTCAATCTTTAACTTTTTTAAGTATCACCAGAGGGCTCACCAGAGTGGTTATATAAACCTGCATTCCCACCAGCAATGTAGGAGAGTTCCCTTATTGCCACATCTTCTCCAGCATTTGGTGATGTTTGTGTTGTGGATTTTTGCCATCCTGATCAGGGTGAGATGATATCTCAGGAAGGTTTTGATTTGCATTTCCTGATGGCTAAGGATGCAGAGCATTTTTTAAGGTATTTGTTAGACATTTCAATTTCTTCCCTGGTAAAGTTTCTTTTGAGTAAAAGCCTATTTTTTAATCGGGTCATTTGTTTTCTTGGTGCTTTGTTTTCAAAGTTCCTTGTGCACTCTGGATAATAGAGCTCAGACATGTGGTTAGTGAAGATTTTCTCCCATTCTGTGATTGCCTTTGTGCTTGAGTTATGATCCTATCTGTTGAGTGTTGGTTGTATTGACTGCGTTATTGGATTTCCCTTTAGGAACTGTTGGCCTATTCCAATCAGATCGAGGGAGTTCCTTTCACTTTCAGCTAACGTTTCTACAGTCTCTGGCCTTATATTGACGTCCTTGATCTATCTGGAATTAAGACTTGTAAAAGGTTAAAAAATATGGATTGAGGTTTAATCTTAAGCATGTGGACATCCAGTTTTGCCAGCACCATTTGTTGAAGATTCTGTTCTTTTTCCATTGGATATTTTGGGCCCCTTCTCTTTTCTTATTTTAACCAAGAATACAGTGTGATCCAATTTGAAAAATGTTGCAGTTGGGAATGAACAGATTCTCAGGACAGCTTGGGGTATGTAGTTCAGTGTCTCAGTAGGCTACAGAGTGAAAATACATGCACAAAAAATAAATATGGATATATGCAATAATTGTTTAAGAGGTATTTTCTCACATAAAAGGATTAGTGGTTCCTTCTCATATTTTATATAATTTAGATTATTTTATTGCCTAGTAATAATAAGTGTAGTTTGTGATTCCAAGGCTGAGAAGGCTGAGACTGCCAGAATTATGAAGAATGCCTAGGCTTATTAGTTATCTGCTGAAAAGCAGGCTGAAAGGTAAGACAACTGCACACTTGCCACGTAACAGAAAGAAAGGAAGAAAGAAAGAAAGAAAGAAAGAAAGAAAGAAAGAAAGAAAGAAAGAAAGAAAGAAAGAAAGAGAAGTGAATAAATAGTTCTGATACCTGTACCAGAGTGATGATAATGTATATTCCTTTTTTCTTATCTGAAGAAAGGATACGCATTGATAGGAATAACAACATAATGTTGTTGGGAATGTCAGTATTCTCAGGACAGCCTGGGCTATGTAGTTCAATGTCACAGTATGCTATAGAGTGAGACCTGTACACACACACACGAACAGAAGCACACAAACACTAAAATTAGTCAATCATTATTTTTAAAAAATGTTCTATTGAGTTTGTATACATGTGTGACTCTTTCCTTCTGTGTGTATATGTGTGTATATGGATGTGTGTGTGTGTGTGTGTGTGTGTGTGTGTGTGTGTGTGTTTGTGTGTGTGTGTGTGTGCATCAAAGGGTACTGTGTGCCCAGTGCAGTATGAGAATGATGACAGGAATCTTCCTGGAATGTAGTATACTCCTTCATGCTTCTTTGTGGAATTTCCAAGTAGGGAATTCCTACTTGGAAAAATTCCCAGGCTGGGACAGGACAAGAAGTGTAGGCTGGCACGTGCAATATTCTATGACTAAACTGGAATCCGACCTCAAGGCCTTCTTCTTAGAAGACAGTGTCTTAACCACTAAACCTTCTCTGCAAGCCAGCAAAGAGTCCTTTCAAAATATACAAATTAAACTGCATACACTAGATGTCTGAACATTTATTATGTAACTTCAGGCATTTAATGGGAGTGATGTTTTTAATTCCAGAAAGGGGACGTCTTGATTCCCAGGCATCTGAAGACAGTCTGAGGAAGCTAGTTTTTTCCAGACTCCAATAGGGTAAAGTATAAAATACACACACATACTCATACACAAGCACATACAAATACACACACAAATAAGTAAATACTGAGGTATACGAATAATTGTTTAAGAGAGATTTTCTCACCTAAAAAGTTCCCCTGTTACTTCTCAAAATTTACATATTTTAGATTATTGTATTCACTAGTCCCAGTAAGTGTGGCTTATAATTACACCAATTGGAAGTGTGAGACTGCCAGGATTCTGAAGATAACCCAGATTTCGTAGTTACTTTAGAATGGGACAGATTACAGGGTGAAACACAGACACTCATTCTACATAAAATAAATAAATAAATAAATAAATAAATAAATAAATAAATAGTTCTCAGCCCTGTATCTGAGTAATGATAATGCATATTCCTTTTCTCTTATCTGAACAAAGAATACTCATTGATATGTTTAAAAAAATAGTGTGGTTGGGAATGATAGTATTCTCAGGACAGCCTGGGCTTTGTAGTTCAATATCACAGTAGGCTGTAGAGTGAGACATGTACAACACACACACATAGAGAATCACACAAACACTAAAATTAGCCAATCATTATTTTTTAAAAATGTTCTATTGAGTTTATTCATATGTGTCTCTTTCTTTCTGTGTGTGTGTATGTGTGTATGGATGTGTGTGTGTGTGTGTATCTATGTGTGCGTTTAATGGGTACTGTGTGCCCTGTTCAGGATGAAAATGACTACAGGAGTCTTCCTGGATTTCTTTATCCTCATTCATGCTTCTTTCTGGAATTTCCAAGTAGGGACAAGATAAGAAGAGCAGGCTACCACCTAGAGTATTTTATGACTGATCTGGGATCTGATCTCAAGACCTTCTGCTGGGAACACAGTGTCATAATCACTAAGCCATCTCTGTAGGCCAGCAATGAGTCCTTTCATAATATATAAACTAAATGGCAAAAACTAGATATTTGAACATTTATTATGTAAGTTAATGCATTTAATGTGAGTGATGTTTTTAATTCTCAAAAGTAAACGTCTTGATTCCTAGGCATTTGAAAACAGTCTGGGGAAGCTAGTTTTTTCCAGGATATAATAGGGTACAGTTTAAGATACACACACACACTCACACACACAAACACACAAACATACACACACAAATAAATAATGAGTTATGTGAATAATTGTTTAAGAGGTATTTTCTCATCTAAAAAGTTCCCCCTTCCTTCTCAAAATTTACATATTTTAGATTATTGTATTCACTAGTCCCTGTAAATTAGGCTTATAATTCCACCAACTGGAAGTTTGAGACTACCAGGATTCTGAAAATAGCCCAGTTTTCTTAGTTACTTCACAATGAGGTAGGCTAAAGTTTGAAACACAGGCACATATTCCACATGAAACAAACAAACAAACAAGCAAACAAACAAATAAATAAGGGAATAAGAAATTCTCATCTTGTACTCTGATACATGATAATGTATATTAGCTTCTCATATCTTAACCAAGAATACAGAGTGAAAAAATTCAAAAAATGGTGCAATTAAAAATGAACTGATTCTCAGGACAGCTTTGCTTATGTAGTTCATATCTCAGTAGGCTACAGACACACAAAAAAATAAACATGAATATATATAAATAATTGTTGAAGAGATTTTTTTGCATGTAAAAGGTTCCATGGTTCCTACTTATAATTTAGATAAATTAGATCAGTTTATGACCTAGTAATAACAAGTGTAGTTTGTGATTCCAACAATTGGAAGGCTGAGAATGCCAGAATCTGTAGAATGCCTAGGCTTTTTACTTATTTGCCAACAGGTAGGCTAAAGGGTGAAACATCTACACACTTAACTCATTAAATAAATAAACAAACAAACAAATAAATAAATAAATAAAATATAAACAAATAAATAAATAAATAAATGGATAAATAATTCTCAGCCCTGTATCTGAGTGATGATAATGTATATTCCTTTTTTCTTATCTGAACGAAGAATAATCATTGTTATAATTAACAAAATAGTGAGGTTGGGAATGGCACTATTCTCAGGACAGCCTGGGATTTGTAGTTCAATTTCACAGTAGGATGCAGAGTGAGAAATGTACACAAACACACACACATACAGAACCTCACAAACACTAAAATTAGCAAATCATTAATTTTGGAAAATGTTCTATTGAGTTTAAACATGTGTGTCTCTTTCCTATTGTATGTATGTATGTGTATATGGATGTTTATGGGTTTGCATCAAAAGGCACTTCGTGCCCTGTTTAGGACGAAAATGATAACAGGAGACTTCCCAGATTGCTTTATCCTCCTTCATGCTTCTTTCTAGAATTTCCAAGTAGAAACAAGAGAACAAGTACAGGGTGCCACCTAGAGGAATTTATGACTGATCTGGGATCTGATCTCAAGACCTTCTGCTTGGAAGACAGTGTCATAATCACTAAGTCATCTCAGCAGGCCAGCAATGAGCCCTTTCATAATTTATAAACTGAACGGCAAAACTAGATATTTGAACAGTTATTATGTAACTTTACACATTTAATGTGAGTGATGTTTTTAATTTCAAAAATTGATACTTTTGATTGCCAGGCATCTGAAGACAGTCTGGCGAAGCTAATATTTTGCAGCCTACAATAGAGGGTAATGTTTAGAATACAGACACACACTCACACACATAAACACCCACAAACAGCTGGGACCCCTGGACCCCTTCTCCCTCCAGCGCCGCCTTTGTCCGCCAGACCATGCCGCCTGCTCCCCACTCTGACAGGCCCCCAGGTGAGTCCCCGCCCAGCCCCGCCCAGCCCCGCCCCTCCCAGGTCGCCCCACGTCCCAACACGTCCCGGCACCCAGGCTGCCTCGGGCTTTTGCCTGGGCCACGCCCCGGGACCCCATGACCCCTTCTTCCTCCCGCACCGGCTTTGTCAGCCCAATCGGGCCTCCAGCTCCCCACTCCGCCACGCCCCAAGGTGAGTCCCCGCCCAGCCCTGCCCAGGTTGCCCTGTGTCCAGTTTTGGCCTGGGCCATGCCCCAGGCCCCAAGCCCCTTTCTCCCTCCCATGTGCCGTCTGCCCAACTGGACAGGACATGCTCGCTTTCCTCCATCCCTGGAACTTGGGTAAGACACTAAGCCAAGTTCCAGGTCCAGGGTGAAGAATTCGGCCATCAACATCAGCCCCTCTACCTCTCTGGCCCACCGGTGACCCATGCACGTGGTCTACAGAAGACACGCTGCTACTCAGAATTCAATAGAGTCCAAAGAAAAGTCAAGCAAAGTTCTAAGGGTCAAAGGCCATACATATGTAAACCTCTACAATCATCCTATCACATGGGAGAGATTCTTCACATCCAGCCCAAAGATAAGTAAACCTCCTTTTTTTCACCTTACTGTTCCTTTCTAGTATTTATCACTATAGATTAACTTTTCCATAAAGCCACCCCAAAACATATACAACTCCAGGGTTCATACCACTCACCCTCACATATCACCAAGATACTACATCATAAAAGTGCACTATCATAATAACATTCACTCCTTGTCTACTTAACCTGACTTAATTGATGTACTAACAAACTAACAGCCTCAACTAGGAAATAACAATAACAAAAGACAAACACCCAACCACAAGGCAAGCACTAGTAATAACTGCCCAAGTGTAGGAATACCAGATCCATGAGAAACAAAACCCAAGAAGACCAATCTCCCACTGAAAGAATTAACCCCTTAATGATGGATTCCAACCAGAACAAATTCACAGAAAACAGCCAGGAAAACCACACCCAAGACAACGACTTTCAAAGTATGATCATTACCATGATTAATACTATGAAAGAGGAAATCCAAGAGCAGTTAAGCAACAGAATCAACCACTTTGAAAAGGAACACAACAGGCATTTGGAGGAGTTGAGAAAAACAGTTCAAGAAACAAAAATAGGCATAGAGCAGTTAAAACAGACTCAAGCAGAGATTAAAACTGCACTAAAAGACAAGCTATCTTCAACCCAAAGCTCAACAGAGAGTCTTATCAGCAGAACTAATGAAGCAGAAAATAGAATTTCAGATTTTGGAGACAAAGTGGGAGAATTAACCAGCTCAATGGAAGAGATTGATAAAGCCAAAAAGATACTGGAGAGGAACATTCAAGAGATATGGACAAATTGAATGCCTTTTATACTAATCAAAGTCATAAACTGTCAATTTCTCAATTTACATTGAGAATTCTCTTTCACATGTGTTGCATTCCGTCTGCACAGTTGCTGATAAATGACCATCAAAAGGCTTAAGGGAACAAGGGGTTTATTGTATCTTATGATTGCTGGTTACAATTCTCAGTCCAGCTTGACAGGAGAGCTCATACCAGCACCAGGGCTGAGGGAACTGGCCACACCATCTCTACATAATGGCTGAGAGAGGGATGGTCCTTACTTGCCAGACCAGCATATCTGGCCAAGTGTACAGAAGGATGCCAATTCTGTCAACCAGATATCTGTGTTTTATTCCAGGGTCTAATCCCACCCATCATGGGCTGGGACTTTCCCAGAAGCTGGACACTCTCCTTCAGGTTTGCTCTGGGCCTAACTCAACCACTAGTTCTCTACAAATGTGCCCAGAGCTCAAACCCTCAACAGTCAAGTTGACACCTGTGCCCAACTATGACAACGTGATAGTTGCTCATAATTTTCATAGGCGATGCTTGGTAAAAAATAAGAAGTGAATGGACTTAAATAATATTATTAAATAATAAATATTAAATAACTTATTGAACTGGTTGTAATAGTAATTTGGTTTTTACAGAACCATGCCAAGTTAACAGAATTAGGACATTCTGTCAGAAATATTTCTGATAAAACGATTTTCTTACTATCCTATATTTTATACTGAGGTAGTTGTGGGTTGGAATTCCAGCTTTCTTTAACAATTGCCTCTTTGTTTCTAATCTCTCTGAAACTTTTTGCATGCATAAAATGTGATAGTAAAAATAAAAAAAAGAGAGATGGGGCACCCTGAAGAAGCCTAACATGCGCATTCATGGAATACGAGAGCAAGAATCTCAAAATAACATACCTGAGGAAATTTTTCAAATTATCATAAATAAAAACTTCTCTCACTGAAGAATGAGAGGCCCATCTAAATACAAGAGGCATTTCACAATCCAAAGAGATATGACCAAAACAGAAAATCGACATGGGGAATAATAGTCAAAACACTCCAGACACTCAAGACAAAGAAAAGGTGCTGACAGCTTCAAGAGAAAAAAAGGAAGTCACTTTTAAAGGCAAACCTATTAAAATAACAAATGACTTCTCAATGGAAACAGTAAAAGCAAGAAGAGCTTGGAAGACGTACTTCAATTATTAAATGAGCAAAAATGCGAACCCACACTGATATACCCGGCAAAACTATCTGTCATGATCGAGGGAGAAAGAAAAATTTTCCAGCACAAAGACAACTTGAAGGGATACATGTCTACCAAACCAGGCCTTCAAAAAATGCTAGAAATGATACTCAAGCTTGAAGAAAAGAACAAGCATATCCAGGAGGACAGAAGGGAAGTGCTTACAAAATCCACTAACCATAAAAAATGTCCAGAATTAAAAAGAATTTCTCCATTATAACATTAAATGTCAATAGGCTTAACTCACCGATTAAGAGACACAGATTACAAACTTGGATTAAAAATCACAACCCATCAATCTGCTGCCTGCAGGGAAACTCATCTCACCACAAATCATAGGCACATCCTAAAAATGAAAGGCTGGTCCAAAATCTTGCAAGCTAATGGAACTAGGAAAAAGGCAGGGGTAGCCATTATGCTGTTGGACAACGTGGACTTAAAACCAAAAAAAAATCATAAGAGACACAGAAGGATACTACATTTTAGTCACAGGTACAATTCACCAGGAAGACTTCACAATACTGAACATATATGCACCCAATACGGGCCCCACCACATTCATTAAGAAAATCCTACAGCGTCTAAAGCAAGAAATGAATCCCCAAACGATAATTCTTGGGGCTTTCAACACCGCCCTCTCAACATGGGATATATCACCAGGTCAAAAGCTTAACAGGGACACTTTGGAACTTAATTGAACCCTTAAAGAAATGGACCTTACAGATCTCTATCGAACTTTTCATCCACGTACCAATGAATACACATTTTGCTCAGCAGCACACGGACCTTTCTCTAAAATAGATCATGTATTGGGCCACAAAATGAATCTCCACATATATAGGAAAGTTGAAATTCTAGCCTGTGCCCTATCAGACCACTACGGCCCAAAGCTGGACATTCAAAACACAACAAAAGACCGAAAATACACTAACTCCTGGAAACATAACAATATGATGCTGAATGAGAACTAGATTCAGGAAGAAATTAAAAAGGAAATTCAAGATTTCCTGAAAGCGAACGATAATGAAAATACAACTTACCAAAATCTCTGGGACACAATGAAAGTTGTCATAAGAGGTAAGGGCATAGTTCTTAATGCCTACATCAAAAAAATGGAAACATCAGAAATAAACAATTTAACAATGCAGCTTAAAGCTTTAGAAAAATTAGAGCAATCGGATCCCTAAAGCAGCAGAAGAGAGGAGATTAGCAAAATGAGGGGAGAGATATCTGAAATCAAGACTAGGAAATCCATGGAGAAAATTAACAAGTCAAAAAGCTGGTTCTTTCAAAAAATCAATAAGATTGATACACCCATAGCAAAATCAACCAAAAGCAAGAGAGAGAAAACCCAAATTAACAAAATTAGAAATAAACATGGAGTTATCACTACTGATACCCAAGAAATCCAGAGAATTATAACATCATATTTCAAAAACATGTACTCTGTGAAATATGACAACACAAAAGAGATGGATGAATTCCTAAGTAAACAGAACTTACCTAAATTGAATCAGGAAGTTGTGAATTGTTTAAATAGTCCTATAACATATAAGGAAATTGATGAAGTAATCTCAAATCTTCCCCCAAAAAATGTCCTGGACCAGCTGGATTCAGCATAGAGTTCTACCAGACATTTAAGGAGTTAATAACACCAATACTCCTTAAACTGTTCCACCAAATAGCAAAGGAAGGAACACTACCAAAGCCCTTCTATGAAACTATTATTGTTTTAATTCCAAAACCTAATAAAAATTCACTTAAAAAAGAAAACTATAGACCAATCTCTCTGATGAACACAGACACAAAGATTCTCAACATAGTCTTACAAATTGGATTCAAAAACATATCAAAAAGATCATTCACAGCAACCAAGTAGGCTTTATCCCCGGCACACAAGGTTGGTTCAACATACGGAAATCAATAAATGTAATTCATAATATAAACCAGTCCAAAGCCCAAGACCACATGATACTCTCGATAGATGCAGAAAAAGCCTTTGACAAGATCCAACAGCCTTTTATGATCCAAATGCTAGAGACAGTAGGAAGGGAAGGAACCTTTATCAATATAATAAAAGCAGTACACAACAAGCATACAGCAAGGATTATGCTCAATGGGGAACAATTGGAAGCATTCCCACTTCGATCAGGAACTAGACAAGGCTGTCCACTCTCACCACTTCTATTCAATATTGTACTTGAAGTCTTAGTTGAAGCCATAAGACAAGAAAGGGACATAAAAGGGATTCAAATCGGCATGGAAGAAGTCAAGCTATCCCTATTTGCAGATGACATGATCTTATACCTGAGTGATCCCAAAAAATCCACCAGGAAGCTCCTAGAATTAATTGAGAAGTGTGAGAGTGTGTTTGTTTATCTTAAACTTTACCCTATTGTAGCCTGGAAAAAACTAGCTTCGCCAGACTGTCTTCAGAAGTCTGGGAATCAAGACTTCCACTTTGTGGAATTAAAGTCATCACTCAAATAAAATACATAAAGTTACATAATAAATGTTGAGACATGTAGTTTTTGCCATTTATCTTATATAATGAAAGGACTTTATGCTGGCCTGCAGAGATGGCTTAGTGGATATGACACTGTCTTCCAACCAGAAGGTCTTGAGGTCAGATCCTAGATCAGTCATAAAATACTCTAGGTAGCCACCTGCACTTCTTTACCTGTCCCTACTTGGAAATTCCACAAAGAAGCATGAAGGATGATAAAGTAATCCAGGAAGTCTCGTGTTATCATTTTTGTCCTGAACAGGGCACACAGTACCCTTTGATGCAAACCCATAAACATCCTTACACACATACACACACACAGAAGGAAAGAGACACACATGCATAAACTCAATAGAACATTTTTCAAAAATAATGATTTGCTAATTTTAGTGTTTGTGTGGTTCTGTATGTGTGTGTTTGTGTGTACATGTCTCACTCTGCAGCCTACTGTGATCCTGAGAATAGTGTCATTCCTAACCACACTATTTTGTTGATCATATCAATGAGTATTCTTGGTTCAGATAAGAAAAAAGGAATATACATTACCATCACTCAGATACAGGACTGAGAATGATTATTTATTGATTTATTTACTTATTTATTTATTTATTTATTCATTCATTTTATGAAGTGTGTGTGCAAATTTCTCACCTCTTCGCCTACCTGTTGACAAATAGGTAAGAAACCTAAGCATTCTCCAGAATTCTGGCATTTTCAGCCTTCCAATTGTTGGAATCAAAACCTACACTTGTTATTATTAGAGAATAAACCGATCTAATTTATCTAAATTATGAGAAGGAACCAAGGAACCTTTTACATAAGAAAACATTTATTCAACAATTATTTGTATATATCCATGTTTATTTATTTATGTGTCTGTATATGTGCGTGTCAGCATTTCTCACTCTGCAGTCTACTGAGACATGCAACTACTTAGCCCTAGCTGTCCTGAGAATCCATTCATACCCAACAGCACCATTTTTCGAATTGTATCACCCTCTATTCTTCATTAAGATAAAAAAATGTACATTATTAGGAATCAGAGTATAAGATGAGAATTATTTATTCCCTTATGTATGTATGTATGTATGTATGTATGTATGTATGTATGTATTTGTGTAATGTTAAATGTGACTATGTTTCACCCATTAGACTTCCCTGTTCCGAAGTAACTAAGAAAACTGGGCTCTTTTCCAGCGCCGAGCAATGGGTATCTCTCGCAACTGGCACAAGCACCGCAAGAGCGGGGGCAAGAGAAAGCCCTACCACAAGAAAAGGAAGTATGAGCTGGGGCGTCCTGCTGCCAACAGTAAGATTGGACCCTGCCTTATCCACACAGTTAGAGTTTGTGGGGACAATAAGAAATACCGGGCCCTGAGACTGGATGTGGGGAACTTTTACTGGGGCTCTGAATGTTGCACTCGCAAAACAAGGATCACTGATGTTGTCTACAATGCATCCAATAACGAGCTGAGCTGGTCCGAACCAAGACTCTGGTGAAGAACTGCATCGTGCTTGTTGTCAGCACTCCCTACCGTCAGTGGTATGAGTCTCACTATGCACTGCCTCTGGGTCGCAAGAAGGGAGCCAAGCTGATCCCTGAGGAAGAAGAAATTTTAAATAAAAAGTGAACAAGGAAAATTAAGAAGAAATATTATGAAACGAAGAAGAATGCCAAAATCAGCAGTCTCTTGGAGGAGCAGTTCCAGCAGGGCAAGCTTCTCGCCTGCATTGCATCAAGACCAGGAGAGTGTGGTAGAGCAAGCAGATGGCTACCTGCTGGAGGGCAAGGAGCTGTAGTTCAATCTGAGGAAGACCAAAGCCCGGAAAGGCAAATAAGTCATCATAGCTCATGTAATAAAGGTATTTATTGTTTTATGTTTAAAAAAAAAAAAACAAAGAAAGAAAACTGTGCTATCCACAGAATCCTGGTAGTCTCAGACTTCCAGTTGAAGGAATTGTAAGCCACAGTTAATGGAACTAGTAAATAAAACCATCTAAAACATGTAAGTTTTGAAAAGGAACAGGAGAATGTTTTAGGTGAGAAAATATGTCTTAAAACTGTTTGTATACCTCTTTATTTATTTATTTGTGTGTGAGTGTGTGTGTATCTTGAATTTTACCCTATTGTAGCTTGGAAAAAACTAGCTTCCTCAGATGGCCTTCAGATGTCAGGGAATCAAGACTTCCACTTTTTGGAATTAAAACATCACTAACATTAAATGGGTAAAGTTACATAAAATTGTTCAGACATCTAGTTTTTTCCATTTAGCTTATATAATGAAAGGACTTGATGCTGGCCTGCAGAGATGGCTTAGCGGATATCACACAGTCTTCCAAGCAGAAGGTCTTGAGGTCAGATCCCAGATCAGTCATAAAATACTCTAGGTGGCCACCTGCACTTCTTTACCTGTCCCTACTTGGAAATTCCACAAAGAAGCATGAAGAAGTATAAAGGAAACAAGGAAGACTCCTTTAGTCATTTTTGTCCTGCACAGGGCATACAGTGCCCTTTGATGCACACACCTACACATACATACACACATACACGCACACAGAAGGAAAGAGACACACATGTATAAACTCAATAGAACATTTTTCAAAACTAAAGATTTGGTAATTTTTGTGTTTATATGGTTCTATGTGTGTGTGTGTGTGTGTGTGTGTGTGTACATATCTCACTTTGTGATATTGAACTACGTAGCCCAGGCTGTCTTAAGAATAGTGTCATTTCCGAACACACTATTTTGTTAAGCATATCAATGAGTATTACTGATTTAGATAAGAAAAAAAGAATATGCATTATCATCACTCAGATACAGGGCTGAGAACTAATTATTCATTCATTTATATATATATATTTATTTATATATGTATTTATTTATTTAATGAGGTAAGTGTGCAGACGTCTCACCCATTAGCCTACCTGTTGGCAAATAACTAAATAGCCTAGGCATTCTCCAGAATTCTAGCATTATCAGCCTTCCAATTGTTGGAATCACAACCTACACTTATTATTACTAGGGAATAAACTAATCTAAATTATCTAAATTATGATAAGGAACCAGGGACCTTTCACGTGAGAAAACATCTCTTCAACAATTATTTGCATGTATACATGTTTATTTATTTGTGTGTGTCTGTATATGTGTGTGTCTACATTTCTCACTCTGTAGCGTACTGAGACATTGACCTACATAGCCCAAGCTGTCCTGATAATCCATTCATTCCCAACCACATCATTTTTCGAATTGTATCACTCTGTATTCTTAGTTAAGATAAGAAAAATGAATATACATTATCAGGAATCAGAGTACAAGGTGAAAATTATTTATTCCCTTATATCTTTATTTATTTATTTACTTATTTAAATGTTTATTTTATTTATTTAATTATGTATTTTTTTAATATGGAAAGTGCGCCTGTGTTTCACCCTTTAGTCTACCCTGTTCCAAAGTAACTAAGAAAACTGGGATATCTTCAAAATTCTGGCAGTCTCAGACTTGCAGTTGGAGGAATTGTAAGCCACACTTTATGGGACTAGTAAATACAATCATCTAAAATATGTAAATTTTGAGAAGGAACGGGGGAACAATTAAGGTGAGAAAATACGTCTTAAACAGCTATTCTTATACCTTGTTATTTATTTATTTATTTATTTGTGTGTTTTTGTGGGTGTTTTTTTTAACATTTTTATTATTATTTCTGCTCATACAAACTTAATAGGTACACCACTTCCCTCCCTCCCTTCTCCTCCCCCTGAACCCCCTGCTCCCCCTCCCCTCACCCCTCCCTCCCCATCCTCCAGTGCCTCGCCCCCCATTCCCCAGAGAGTCCTTTAATGTGCATGCCAGACTCTCCTCTGGGCCCTCCTCTCCGATGACATACAAGGACCCAGTTGTATTTCCCTGAACCCTTTCCTGTGCTCCCCTTAAGCATAGGAACACTACTGTGGCTGTCAATCCCTTGTCTCCAAAGATCTTTGTGCCTTTAGCAGATGCTAGACTTTGTGAGGTCAATAGTGTGTTCGACATTGCGCAGGACATGCAAAGTCCAATTATGATTGCTTCGACCCTAACTTGTGTGGAGTATCTTGCAAATCATTGCTCCTCCCATCCTTTTGCTCTTACAATCTTACCACCCCCTCTTCCACAAATTTCCCTGAGCTTCAGGATGGGAGTTTTTGTGTGTGAGTATGTGTCTGTATTTTAAACTTTACCCTCTATTGTAGGCTGCAAAAAACTAGCTTCGCCAGATGTCTTCAGATGCCTGGCAATCAGGAGTTCCACTTTTTGGTATTAAGAACATCGTTCACATTAAATGCGTAAAGTTACATAATAAATGTTCAAATATCTAGTTTTTGCCGTTCAGTTTATAAATTATGAAAGGACTCATTGCTGGCCTGCAGAGATGACTTAGTGGTTATGACACTGTCTTCCAAGCAGAAGGTCTGGAGATCAGCTCCCAGATCAGTCATGAATTACTGTAGGTGGCACCCTGTACTTCTTCTCCTGTTCCTACTTTGAAATTCCAGAAAGAAGCATGAAGGAGGATAAAGCAATCCAGAAAGTCTACTGTAGTCATTTTTGTCATTCAAAGGGCACACAGTGTCTTTTGATGTACACACATACACATTCGTACAGACATACACACACACAGAAAGAAAGAGACACACATTTATAAACTCAATAGGACATTTTTCAAAAATAGTGATTTGCTAATTTTTGTGTTTGTGAGGTTCTGTATGTGTGTATGTTTGTGTACATTTCTCACTCTGTAGCCTACTGTGATATTGAACTACATATCCCAGACTGTCCTGAGAATAGTGTCATTCCCAACCACTCTATTTGTTAATCATATCAATGAGTATTCTTGGTTCAGGTAAGAAAAAAGGTATATACATTATCATCACTCACATACAGGGCTGAAAATTATTTATTTATTTATTTTATGACGTATGTGTGCAAATTTCTCACCCTTTAGCTTACCTGTTGGCAAATAAGTAAGAAGCCTTAGCATTCTCCAGAATTCTGGCATTTTCAGCGTTCCAATTGTTGGAATCACAACCTACACTTGTTATTACTAGGGAATAAACTTATCTAATTTATGGGAAGAAACCAAGGAACCTTTTACATGAGAAAACATTTGTTCAACAATTATTTGTATATCTCCACGTTTATTAATTAATGTGTGTCTGTATATGTGTGTGTCTACATTTCTCACTCCGCAGCCTACCGACACATGGAACTACTTAGCCCAATCTGTCCTGAAAATCCATTCATACCCAACAGCACCATTTTTCAAAATGTATCACCCTCTATTCTTGGTTAAGATAAGAAAAAAGTACACATTATTAGGAATCAGAGTACAAGATGAGAATTATTTATTCCCTTAAGTATTTCTTTATATTAATTAATTAATGTAACTATTTATTTAATGTGGAATGTGAGTATGTTTCACCTGTTAGACTTCCCTGTTCCGAAGTAACTATACAAACTAGGCCATCTACAGAATCCTGGTAGTCTGAGACTTCCAGTTTGAGGAATTGTAAGCCACACTTAATGGGACTAATAAATAAAACCATCTAAAATATGTAAGTTTTGAAAAGGAACAGGGGAACTATTTAGGTGAGAAAATATGTCTTAAATAACTATCCGTATACCTCATTATTTATTTATTTGTGCGTGTGTGTGTGTGTGTGTGTGTGTGTGTGTATCTTGAATTTTAACCCATTGTAGCTTGGAAAAAACTAGCTTCGTCAGATGGCCTTCAGATGCCCGGGATTCAAGACTTCCACTTTTTGGCATTAAAAACATCCCTAATATTAAATGGGTAAAGTTACATAATAAATGTTCAGACATCTAGTTTTTGCCATTTAATCTATATATTATGAAAGGACACGTTGCTGGCCTGCAGAGATGGCTTAGTGGATATGACACTGTCTTCTAAGCAGTAGGTCTTGAGATCAGATCCCAGATCAGTCATAAATTATTCTAGGTGGCAACTTGCACTTCTCCTGTCCCTACTTGGAAATTCCACAAAGAAGCACGAAGAAAGATAAAGCAAATGAGAAAGACTGCTGTAGTCATTTTTGTCCTGCACAGTGCCCTTTGATGCACACACCTACACATACATACACACATACACACACACAGAAGGAAATAAACACACATTTATAAACTCAATAGAACATTTTTCAAAACTAAAGATTTGATAATTTTTGTGTTTGTGTGGTTCTGTATGTATGTGTGCTTGTGTACATTTCTCACATTGCAGCCTACTGTCCTGAGAACAGTGTTATACACAACGTAACTCATAATAATGAGTATTCCTGGTTCAGATAAGAAAAAAGGAATACACATGATCATCACTCAGATACAGGGCTGAATACTAATTATTCATTCATTTATATTTATTTATTTATTTATTTTTAATGAGGTAAGTTTGCAGATGTCTCACCTTTAGCCTACCTGTTGGCAAATAACTAAATAGCCTAGGCATTCTCCAGAATTCTGGCATTCTCTGCCTTCCAATTGTTGGAATCACAACCTACACTTATTATTAATAGAGAAAAAACTAATCTAAATTATCTAAATTATGAGAAGGAACCAGGGACCTTTCACGTGAGAAAACATCTCTTCAACAATTATTTGCATGTATACATGTTTATTTATTTGTGTGTGTCTGTATATGTGTGTGTCTACATTTCTCACTCTGTAGCGTACTGAGACATTGACCTACATAGCCCAAGCTGTCCTGATAATCCATTCATTCCCAACCACATCATTTTTCGAATTGTATCACTCTGTATTCTTCGTTAAGATAAGATAAAAGAATATACATTATCAGGAGTCAGAATACAAGGTGAAAATTATTTATTCCCTTATATCTTTATTTATTTATTTACTTATTTAAATGTTTATTTTATTTATTTAATTATGTATTTTTTAATGTAGAAAGTGCGCCTGTGTTTCACCCTTTAGTCTACCCTGTTCAGAAGTAACTAAGAAAACTGGGATATCTACAGAATCCTGGCAGTCTCAGACTTGCAGTTGGAAGAATTGTAAGCCACAATTTATGGGATTAGTAAATACAATCATCTAAAATATGTAAATTTTGAGAAGGAACGGGGGAACATTTAAGGTGAGAAAATATGTCTTAAACAGCTATACTTATACCTCGTTATTATTTATTTATTTATTTATTTATTTATTTAGTGTGTGTGTGTGTGTGTGTGTGTTTGTGGGTTTTTTTTTTTACTTTTTTAAAACATTTTTTATTATCTCTGCTCATACAAACTTAATAGGTACACCAGTTCCCTCCCTCCCTCTATTTGACCTCCCCTCACCCCTCCCTCCCCACGCTCCAGTGCCTCCCCTCCCCCAATCCCCGGAGAATCCTTTAATGTGCGTTCCAAACTCTCATCTGGGTCCTCCTCTCCGATGACATACAAGGATCCAGCGGCATTTCTCTGAACCCTTTCCTGTGTTCCCCTTAAGCATAGGAAGACTATTTTGGCTGTCAATCCCTTGCCTCCAAGGATCTTGGTGCTTTTAGCAAATGCTAGACTTTTTGGGGACAATAGTGTTTTGGACATTGTGCAAGGCATGTAAAGTGCAGTTATGAATGCTTCGGCCCTAACTTGTGTGGAGAATCTTGCATATCATTGCTTCTCCCATCCTTGTGCTCTTATACTCTTACCGCCCCCTCTTCCGCAAATGTCCCTGAACTTCAGGATGGGGAGAGATTAGGCTGGTCTCGTTCTAGGTAGTTGATATACAGTCTCTGAAGTTCTGGATTATGGTTTGTTGATGTTTTTTTCCAGTTTTGCTACTCACGCAATGCCCTTGGCTCCACCCTGATGGGTACTGGATGTCACCCCTTGGCCAGAGATAAAAAACTGTTGAACTACAATCTTGTTATAAGAGTATACTCAAAGGTAGATGCAATAAAAGTAGGAAACCACAGTGAGGGAGGGGTCAATAACCCATTTGCAATATGGTTACTTATTATCTGCCGGACTTTTGCCCTCCCCTTCTGGTGAGATCACAATCCCTCAGTTGTAGATAATCAGGAACGAAAAGTCTGTGAACTTAATCAGATGTCTCATTGCTTACTCGCAGTCTTAATGGAGGCCTATTTTCTCTGCTGTTACATGGTCCCCTCTCTCCTTGTTTCTGGTGTGGCACTCCTACCCCATCTCGCTGTTCATACTCCTTGCAATTACTGTATTACAGAGATTTGTCTTCGAGTGTCTCTAAGTAGGCTGGGTGAGTTTGGTACTAGGAGCCATCGATTAGGGAGTACATACGGTGCTTAATTTTCTGGGTCTGGGATACTTCACTCAGTATAATTGTCTCTAATGACATCCATTTCCCGGCAAATTCCAGTACTTCATCATTTTCGATGGCTGAGTAGTACTCCATTGTATAGATGTACCACTTTTCCTTATCCACTAGACAACTGTTGGGCATTTGGGTTGATTCCATGACTTAGCTATTGTAAACAGTGCTGCTATGAACATGGTCGCACTTGTGCTATTGAGGTGGACCTCTGCCGCATGGGGGGTTATTCCCAAAAGTGGAATAGCAGGGTCATATGGCATTTCAATCTTTAATTTCTTTAAGAATCTCCAGACGGCTCACCAGAGTGGTTGTATGAGCCTGCATTCCCACCAGCAATGTAGGAGAGTTCCCCTCTCTACATCCTCTCCAGCATTTGGTGTTGTTTGTATTGTGGGTTTTTGCCATCCTGACCGGGGTGAGATGATATCTCAGGGAAGTTTTGACTTGCATTTCCCTGATTACTAAGGAAGTGCAGCACCTTTTAAGATATTTGTTAGACATTTTAATTTCATCCCTGGTAAATTTTCTTTTAAGTTCCGGGGCCCATTTTTTAATTGGGCCATTAGTTTCCTTGGTGTTTAGTTTTCTAAGTTCTTTGTGCACTCTGGATAATAGAGCTCTATGAGATATGTGTTTAGTGAAGATTTTCTCTCATTCTGTGGGTTGCCTTTGAGCTCATGCTACAATCTCTTTATCTGAACAGAAGCTCTATAATTTCACATGATGCCAACTGTTGAGAGTTGGTACCAGTGACTGTGCCATTAAATGTCTGTTTAGCAACTGTTGGCCTAGCCCAATCAGCTCGAGGGAATGCCCTACCCTTTCAACTATGGTTTTTATAGACTCTGGCCTTAAATCAAGGTCTTTGATCCATTTGCTATTAAGTCTTGTACAAGGTGATAAGTATGGGTCCAGTTTTAATCTTCTACATGTGGAGATCCAGTTTTGCCAGCACCATTTGTTGAAGATACTGTTCTTTTTCCATTGAATTTTTTGGGCCCCTTCGTCAAAGACCAAATGGCTGTAGTTTTGTGGGCTGATACCTGGGTCTTCAAGCCTTATCCATCGATCTGTGTGTTTATTTTGGAGCCAATACCAGGCTGTTTTTACAACTATGGATTTGTAGTATAGACTAAGATTTGGTATGGTGATACCTCCAGCGGTGTTTTTGTTACTCACGGTTGTCTGCTATCCTGTGTCTTTTGTGCTTCCATATGAATTTTGAGATATTTTGTTTAACTTCTTTAAAGAATTGCTTTGGGATTTTTATTGGTATTGCATTGAATTTGTATATTGCCTTTGGTAGGATGGTCATTTTTACGATGTTGATTCTACCAATCCAGGAACAAGGGAGGTCTTTCTATCTTCTGGTGTCTTCTGCAATATATTTCTTTAGGGTTTTATAGTTTTCATTGTAAAGGTCTTTTACCTCCTTATTTAGGTTTATACCAAGGTATTTCACTTTTTTAGGGGTTATAGTAAATGGGATTGTTTCTCTCAGGGCTTTTTCACTTCTTTCATTCTGGGCATATAGGAAAGCCACTGATGTTTGCACATTTATTTTGTATCCTGCCACCCTGCTGAACTTCTCAATTAATTCTAGGAGCTTCCTGGTGGATTTTTTGGGATCACTCAGGTATAAGATCATGTCATCTGCAAATAGGGATAGCTTGACTTCTTCCATGCTGATTTGAATCCCTTTTATGTCCCTTTCTTGTCTTATGGCTTCAACTAAGACTTCAAGTACAATATTGAATAGAAGTGGTGAGAGTGGACAGCCTTGTCTAGTTCCTGATCGAAGTGGGAATGCTTCCAATTGTTCCCCATTGAGCATAATCCTTGCTGTATGCTTGTTGTGTACTGCTTTTATTATATTGATAAAGGTTCCTTCCCTTCCTACTGTCTCTAGCGTTTTGATCATAAAAGGTTGTTGGATCTTGTCAAAGGTTTTTCTGTATCTATCGAGAGTATCATGTGGTCTTGGACTTTGGACTGGTTTACATGATGAATTACATTTATTGATTTGCGTATGTTGAACCAACCTTGTGTGCCGGGGATGAAGCCTACTTGGTCCCCGTGAATGATCTTTTTAATATGTTTTTGAATCCGATTTGCTAAGACTTTGTTGAGAATCTTTGCGTCTGTTTTGATCAGAGAGATCAGCCTATAGTTTTCTTTTTTAAGTGAATCTTTATTATGTTTTGGGATTAAAACGACATTAGCTTCATAGAAGGAATTTGGTAGTGTTCCTTCCTTTGCTATTTGATGGAACATTTTAAGGAGTATTGGTGTTATTAACTTCTTAAATGTCTGGTAGAACTCTGTGCTGAATCCATCTGGTCCAGGACATTTTTTGGTGGAAAGATTTGAGATTACTTCTTCAATTTCCTTATATGTTATAGGACTATTTAAATAATTCACAACTTCCTGATTCAATTTAGGTAAGTTGTGTTTACTTAGAAATTCATCCATTTCTTTTGTGTTGTCAAACTTCACAGAGTATAAGTTTTTGAAATATGATGTTATAATTCTCTGGATTTCTTGGGTATAGGTAGTGATAACTCCATGTTCATTTCTAATTTTGTTAATTTGGGTGATCTCTCTCCTGCTTTTGGTTAATTTAGCTAGGCATGTATCAATCTTATTGATTTTTTTCAAAGAACCAGCTTTTTGACTGGTTGATTTTTTCTATCGTTTTCTTAATCTCGGTTTCAGATATTTCTCCCCTTATTTTGCTTATCTCCTCTCTTCTACTATTTTGGGATCAGATTGCTCTAGTTTCTCTAAAGCTTTAGCTGCATTGTTAAGTTGTTTATTTCTGATGTTTCCATTTTTTTGATGTAGGCATTAAGACCTATGAAATTTCCTCTTAGAACAGCTTTCATTGTGTCCCAGAGATTTTGGTAAGTTGTATTTTCGTTACAATTCACTTTCAGGAAATCTTGAATTTCCTTTTTAATTTCTTCCTGAATCCAGTTCTCATTCAGCATCATATTGTTAAGTTTCCAGGAGTTAGTGTATTTTCTCTTGTTTGATGTGTTGTGGATGTCCGCTTTAGGCCGTGGTGGTCTGATAGAACACAGGTTAGAATTTCAACTTTCTTGTATATGTGTAGATTCGTTTTGTGGCCCAATATGTGATCTATTTTGGAGAAAGTTCCATGTGCTGCTGAGAAAAATGTGTATTCTTTGGTGCGTGGGTGAAAAGTTTGATAGAGATCTGTAAGGTCCATTTCTTTCAGGGTTTGATTAAGTTCCAAAGTGTCTCTGTTAAGCTTTTGACCTGTTGATCTATCCCATGGTGAGAGGGCGGTGTTGAAATCCCCAGGAATTATCGTTTGGGGGTTGATTTCTTGCTTTAGACGCTGTAGGGTTGTCTTAATGAATGTGGAGGGGCCCGTATATGGGTGCATATATGTTCAGTATTGTGAAGTCTTCCTGGTGAATTGTACCTGTGACTAAAATGTAGTATCCATCCATGTCTCTTATAATTTTCTTTGGTTTGAAGTCCACTTTGTCTGATAGCATAATGGCTACCCCTGCCTGTTTTCTGCTTCCATTTGCTTGTAGAATTGTTGACCAGCCTTTTATTTTTAGAGCATGCCTATCTTTTGTGGTGAGATGGGTTTCCTGCAGGCAGCAGATTGATGGATTGTGAGTTTTAATCCAAGTTTGTAATCTGTGTCTCTTGATTGGTGAATTAATTCCATTAACATTTATTGTTATAATGGAGAAACTATTTTTAATTCCAGACATTTATTATGTTTAGTAGTTTTTATAAGTATATTGCTTCGCTGTTAATGGTGTTATATTTGCCTTCTGTTCTCCTGGATATACCTGTTTTTTTCTTCATGCTTGAGTATCATTTCTAGCATTTTTTGAAGGCCTGGTTTGGTGGCCATGTATCCCTTAAAGTTGTCTTTGTGCTGGAAAATTTTTCTTTCTCCCTCAATCATGACTGATAGTTTTGCAGGGTAAATCAGCCTGGGTTGACATTTTTGCTCATTCAATACATGAAGTATGTCTCTCCAAGCTCTTCTTGCTTTTACTGTTTCGACTGAGAAGTCATTTGTTATTTTAATAGGTTTACCTTTAAAAGTGACTTGTTTTTTCTCCCTTGAAGCTCTCAGCACCAGTTCTTTATCTTGAATGTGGAGTGTTTTAACTATTATTTGCCGTGGCGTGCTTCTGTTTTGGTCGTATCTGTTTGGGGTGCAGAATGCCTTTTGTATATGGATGGGCCTCTCTTTTTTTAGATGAGGAAAGTTTTCCTTGATGATCGTTTGAAAAATTTCCTCAGGGGTGGTATTTTGAGATTCGTGCTCTGGTATTCCATGAATATGCATGTTAGGCTTCTTCAGGGTGCCCCATATCTCTTGGATATTTCTCTCAAGTATCTTTTTGGCTTTAACAACCCCTTCCATTGAGCTGGTTAATACTCCCACTTTATCTTCAAGTTCTGAAATTCTATTTTCTGCTTCGTTAGTTCTTTTGATAAGACTCTGTGGCGTTCTGGGTTGAAGATAACTTTTCTTGTAACTCAGTTTTAAACTCTGCTTGAGTCTGTTTTAACTGCTCTATGCCAGTTTTTATTTCTTGCACTGTTTTTCTCAACTCTTCCAAATGTCTGTTGTGTTCCTCTTCAAAGTGATTGATTCGATTATGTAATTCCTCCCGGATTTCCTCTTTCATAGTATTGAACATGGTAATGATCATATTTTGAAAATCGTTATCCTGGGTCAGGCTTTCTTGGCCTTTTCTGCGGGTTTGTTTATGGGATTAATTTCTTCAGTGGCAAATTTGTTTACTTGAGTGTTGCTTCTCATGGATTTGCACTTTGACTTTGGCATTGTCGTTTTAACTCTTAAGATCTTTCAATTTCACTAAACTGAATTATTTGGCCTGGGGTTCTGAGGGTGGGCAGGGACAGAGCTTACCTAGGTCGTGGGTGAGGCCCAGCTGGAAAGGCGCATGCATCCCGACCAGCGGAGCGGGGTGGGGAATGGGAGGATGGGGGTGTCTGCGTGGAGCTATTTAACCCGAGGGCAGCTGGGGCGGGGCCGGGCGCAGGGGGCGGTCCTCCTCGTCCCTCGGCCCTGAGCGCGGCTCCGGCTGGATAGTGGGAGTCCGAGCCAGGTCCCTTGGGCTGACCTGGGGTCCTGGTGGGTGGGCACAGGCGGAGACTTACCTAGGTCGTGGGGTGAGGCCCGGCTGGACCGCTTGCCCGCGCGTCCCAAACCGGCCGAGCGGAGTGGGGTAAAGGAGTACTCTGATTCCTGATAAGGTATATTCTTTTTTCTTATCTTAACTAATAATATAGAGTTATACAATTTGAAAAATGATGCGGTTAGGAATAAAGGGATTCTCAGGACAGTTTGGGCTATGTAGGTCAATGTCTCAGTAGGCTACAGAGTGAGAAATGTAGACACACACATATACAGACAAACACAAATAAATAAACATGGATACATCCAAATAATTGTTGGAAGAGATGTTTTCTCACTTAAAAAATTCTGTGGTTCCTTCTCATAATATAGATAATTTAGATTAGTTTATTAATTATAATAATTATAAGTTTAGGTTGTGATTCCAACAATTGGAAAGCAAAGAATGCCAGAATTCTGGAGAATGCCTAGGCTTTTTAGTTATTTGCCAAGAGGTAGACTAAAGGGTAAAATGTCTGCACACTTACCTCATTAAATAAATAAATAAATACATGAATATATAAATAAATGTATAAATAAATGAATAAATAAATATTTCTCAGCCCTGTATCTGAGTGATGATAATGTATATTGCTTTTTTCTTATGTAAGCCAGGAATACTCATTGATATTATTAACAAATAAGTGTGGTTGGAAATGACACTATTCTCAAGACAGCCTGGGCTATGTTGTTCAATATCACAGAGTGAGATATGTACACACACACACATACAGAACCACACAAACACTAAAATTAGCAAATCATTATTTTTGAAAAATGTTCTATTAAGTTTATACATGTGTATCTCTTTCCTTCTGTGTGTGTGTATGAGTGTACGGACGTTTATGGGTTTGCATCAAAGGGCATTGTGTGCACTGTGCAGGACAAAAATGACTACAGGAGTCTTCCTCATTTGCTTTATCCTTCCTCATGCTTCTTTGTGGAATTTCCAAGTAGGGACAGGTAAAGAAGTGCAGGTGGCTACCTAGAGTATTTTATGACTGATCTGGGATCTGACCTCAAGACCTTCTGGTTGGAAGACAGTGTCATATCCACTAAGTATCTCTGCAGTCCAGCATCAAGTCCTTTCATTATATAGATAAATAGCAAAAACTACATGTCTCAATATCTATTATGTAACTTTACGCATTTTATTTGAGTGATGACTTTAATTCCACAAAGTGGAAGTCATGATTCCCAGACTTCTGAAGACAGTCTGGCAAAGCTAGTTTTTTCCAGGCTACAATAGGATAAAGTTTAAGATAAGCAAACACACTCTCACATGCAAACACACATGCACATGCACACAAATAAATGAATAAAGACATGCAGGAATAATTCTTTAAGATATATTTTATCAATTAAAAAGTTCCCCTGTTCCTTCTCAAAATTTACATATTTGAATTTGTTGTATTTACTAGTCACATTAGTGTGGCTTATAATTCCACCAATTGGAAGTCTGAGACTGCCAGGATTTTGAAGATACCCTAGTTTTCTTGGTTATTTAAGAACAGGGTAGGCGAAAAGGTGAAACACAGGGGCACATTCCGCATGAAAAAATAAATAATTGATTATATAATTAAATAAATAAAGATAAATATATAAATAATTAAATTAATAAATAAATACATAAGGGAATAATTCTTATCTTGTACTCTGATTCCTTTTTTTTTAGAGTATGAATGGTAATGTATATTCTTTTTTCATATATTAACCAATAATATAGAGTAATTCAATTTGAAAAATGATGTCGTTGGGAATGAATGGATTCTCAGGACAGCTTGGGCTATGTAGGCCAATGTCTCAGTAGGCTACAGAGTGAGAAACGTAGACACACACATATACAGACCTACACAGACAAATAAACATGGATACATGCAAATAATTGTTGAAGAGATGTTTTCTCACGTGAAAGGTTCAGTGGTTCCTTCTCATAATTTAGATAATTTGGATTAATTTATTCCCTAGTAATAATAAGTGTAGGTTGCGATACCAACAATTGGATGGCTGAGAATGCCAGAATTCTGGAGAATGCCTAGGATGCTTACTTATTTGCCTACTCATAGGCTAAAGGGTGATATGTCTGCACACTTACCTCATTAAACAAACAATCAAACAAACAAAATTAGAAAATCATTCTTTTTAAAAAATGTTCTATTGAATTTATAAATGCGTGTCTCTTTCTTTCTGCGTGTATGTATGTCTGTATGAATGTGTATGTGTGTGCATCAAAGGGCACTGAGTGCCCTTTGCATGACAAAAATGACTACAGGAGACTTTCTGGATTGCTTTATCCTCCTTCATGCTTCTTTGTGGAATTTCCAAATAGGAACAGGAGAAGAAGTGCAGGGTGCCACCTAGAGTAATTTATGACTTATCTGAACTCAAGACCTTCTGCTTGGAAGACAGTGTCATATCCACTAAGCCATCTCTGCAGGCCAGCATCAAGTCCTTTCTTTACATAAGATAAATGGCAAAAACTACATGTCTCAATATTTATTATGTAACTTCACGCATTTTATTTGAGTGATGACTTTAATTCCACAAAGTGGAAATCTTGATTACCAGACTTCTAAAGACAGTCAGGAGAAGCTAGTTTTTTCCAGATACAATAGGGTAAAGTTTAAGATAAACAAACACACTCTCACACACAAACACACATGCACATACACAAAAATAAATAAATAATGACATATATGAATAATTCTTTAAGATATATTTTCTCACTTAAAAAGTTCCCCTGTTCCTTCTCAAAATTTACATATTTGAATTTGTTGTATTTACTAGTCTCATTAAGTGTGTCTTATAATTCCACCAATTGGAAGTCTGAGACTGCCAGGATTTTGAAGATTGCCCAGTTTTCTTCATTTCATCAGAACAGGGTAGGCTAAAGGGTAAAACACAAGCACACTTTGCACATGAACAAAAATACATAATTAAATAAATAAAATAAACTTTTAAATTAGTAAATAAATAAACAAAGACATACGGGAATAAATAATTTTCACCTTGAACTCTGATTTCTGATTATGTATATTCTTTCTTCTTATCTTAACAAAGAATACAGAGTGATACAATTCAAAAAATGATGCGGTTGGGAATGAATGGATTCTCAAGACACCTTGGGATATTTAGTTCAATGTATCAGTTGGCTACTGAGTGATAAATGTAGACACACAGATATACAGACACACAGAAATAAATAAACATGGATACAAGCCAATAATTGTTGAAGAGATGTTTTCTCAGGTAAAAGATTCCGTGGTTCCTGCTCATAATTTAGATAATTTAGATTAGTTTATTCCCTAGTAATAGTGAGTGTATGTTTTGATTCCAACAATGGGAAGGCTGAGAATGCCAGAATTCTGGAGAATGCCTGGGCTTTTTAGTTATTTGCCATCAGGTAGACTAAAGGGGGAGACATCTGCACACTTACCTCATTCAATCAATCAATCATTCAGTCAATCAATCAATCAATCAATCAATAAACAAATAAATATATAAATAAAATATAAATAATAGAATGAATAAATAGTTCTCAGCCTTGTATCTGAGTGATGATAATGTATACTCTTTTTTTCTTATCTAAACCAGTAATACTCATTGATATGATTAACGAAAAAGTGTGGTTGGAAATGACACTATTCTGAAGACTGGACTATAGCCTGTGCTATGAAGTTCATTATCACAGTAGGCTGCAGAGTGAGACATGTACACACAAACACACATATACAGAACCGCACAAACACTAAAATTAGCAAATCATTATTGTTGAAAAATGTTATATTTGGTTTATACGTGTGTCTCTTTCCTTCTGTGTGTGTGTATGTGTGTATGGATGTTTGTGGTTCTGCATCAAAGGGCACTGTGTGCCGTGTTCAGGATGAAAATGTTAACAGGAGACTTCCTGTATTGCTTTATCCTCCTTCATGCTTCTTTGTGGAATTTCCAAGTAGGGACAGGTAAAGAAGTGCAGGTGGCCACCTAGAGTATTTTATGACTGATCTGGGATCTGAACTCAAGACCTTCTGGTTGGAAGACAGTGTCATATCCACTAAGCCATCTCTGCAGGCCAGCATAAAGTCCTTTCATTATATAAGATAAATGGCAAAAACTACATGTCTCAACATTTATTATGAAACTTCACACATTTTACTTGAATGATGACTTTAATTCCACAAAGTGGAAGTCTTGATTCCCAGACTTCTGAAGACAGTCTGGCAAAGCTAATCTTTTCCAGTCTACAATAGGGTAAAGTTTAAGATAAACAAACACTCTCACAAGCAAAAGCACATGCACATACACACAAATACATAAATAACGACATATATGAATGATTCTTTAAGATATATTTTATCAATTAAAAACTTCCCCTGTTCCTCCTCAAAATTTACATGTTTGAATTTGTTGTATTTACTAGTCACATAAAGTGTGTCTTATAATTCCACCAATTGGAAGTTTGAGACTGCCAGGATTTTGAAGATTGCCCAGTTTTCTTGGTTACATTGGGAAAGGGTAGGCAAAAGGATGAAACACAGGTGCACATTCCACATGAAAAAATAAATAAATAAATACATAATTACATGAATAAAGATAAATATATATAAATATTAAATAAATAAATACACAAGGGAATAAATAATTCACATCTTATACTCTGATTCCTGATAATGTATGTTCTTTTTTCGTATATTAACCAATAATATAGAGTAATTCAATTTGAAAAATGATGTGGTTGGAAATGAATGGATTCTGAGGACAGCTTGGGCTATGTAAGTCAATGTCTCAGTAGGCTACAGAGTAGAAACTTAGACACACACATATATAGACACACACAAATAAATAAACATGAATACATGCAAATAATAGTTGAAGAGCTGTTTTCTCACGTAAAAGGTTCGGTGGTTCCTTCTCATAATTTAGGTAATTTGGACTAGTTTATTCCCTAGTAATAATAAGTGTAGGTTGCGATTCCAACACCTGGAAGGCTGAGAATGCCAGAATTCTGGAGAATGCCTAGAATGCTTAGTTATTTGCCTACTGGTAGGCTAAAGGGTGAGATTTCTGCACACCTACCTCATTAAACAAACAAACAAACAAACAAACAAACAAACAAACAAATAAATAAATAAATAAATAGCTCCCAGCCCTGTATCTAAGTGATGATAATGTATATTCCTTTTTTCTTATCTGAACCATGAATACTCATTGACATGATTAACAAAATAGTGTGGTTGGAAATGACACTATTCTCAGGACAGCCTGGATATGTCATTCAATATCACAGTAGGCTGCAGAGTGAGAAATGTGCACAAACACACACACATACAGAACCTCACAAACACAAAAATTAGAAAGTCATTCTTTTTGAAAAATGTTCTATTGAGTTTATAAATGTGTGTCTCTTTCTGCGTGTATGTATGTCTGTATGAATGTGTATGTGTGTGCATCAAAGGGCACACACGATGAAAATGTCTACAGGAGACTTTCTGGATTGCTTCATCCTCCTTCATGCTTCTTCGTGGAATTTCCAAGTAGGAACAGGAAAAGAAGTGCAGTGTGCTACCTAGAGTAATTTATGACTGATCTGGGATCTGAACTCAAGACCTTCTGGTTGGAAGACAGTGTCATATCCACTAAGCCATCTCTGCAGGCCAGCACCAAGTCCTTTCATTATATAAGATAAATGGCAAAAACTATATGTCTCAATATTTATTATGTAACTTCTCTCATTTTATTTGAGCGATGACTTTAATTACACAAAGTGGAAATCTTGATTCCCAGACTTCTGAAGACAGTCTGGCAAAGCTAGTTTTTACCAGGCCTCTATAGGATAAAATTCAAGATACACACACACACTCAGACACACAAATAAATAAATAATGAGGTATAGGAATAGTTTTTTAGGACATATTTTCTCACCTAAAAAGTTCCCCTGTTCCTTTTCAAAACTTACCTATTTTAGATGGTTTTATTTACTAGTCCCATTAAGTGTGGCTTACAATTCCTCCAATTGGAAGGCTGAGACTACCAGGACTCTGTAGATAGACCAGTTTTTTTAGTTTCTTCGGAACAGGGAGTCGAACGGGTGAAACATAGTCACATTCCACATACAGTGAATCAATGAATCAATAAATATAAATTAATAAGTAACATAGGGGAATAAATAATTCTCATCTTGTACTCTGATTCCTAATAATGTATATTTTTTTCTTATCTTAACCAAGAATAGAGGGTGATGCAATTCAAAAAATGGTGCTGTTGTGTATTAATGGAATCCATCAGGACAGCTTGGGCTAAGTAGTTCCATGTCTCAGTAGGCTGCAGAGTGAGAAATGTAGACACATATATACAGACACACATTAATTAATAAACATGAAGATATACAAATAATTGTTGAACAAATGTTTTCTCATGTAAAAGGTTCTGTGGTTCCTTCTCATAATTTAGATAAATTAGATGAGTTTATTCTCTAGTAATAACAAGTGTAGGTTGTGATTCCAACAATTGGAAGGCTGAAAATGCCAGAATTCTGGAGAATGCTTAGGCTTCTTACCTATTTGTCAACAGGTAGGATAAAGAGTGTGAAATTTGCATACATACCTCATAAAATAAATAAGTAAATAAATAAATCATTCTCAGCCCTGTATCTGAGTGATGGTAATGTATATTCCTTTTTTCTTATCTGAAACAAGAATACTCATTGATATGATTAACAAAATAGTGTGTGGGAACCAGTTCCCACTCAGGCATCCATTCACTCACTCAAACACACAGCTGCTGGCTGTGATGAAAGCAGGTTCCAGTCATCCCCACCTCCACTTCTACCCCCAGAGACTCCTCACGGGACAGGAAGATTGTCAGAAGCAGATCTCTCTTTTTGGGGGGGAAGAAAAGGAATTTTTATAGACAAAGGCCACCAAGGCATGAAACGGGCATCCAATTGTATCCCAAGGTCAAGACATCCTACAGGTGCTAATGGTCAAGTTCAATGTCACTCAGCACAGGGGGCAGGTAGATAGATACCTGAAAGCCAATTAGGGCTCTTTGTGTGAAGTGATCAGGTTATGCCCAAGACCCTTGCCCTATGTACTCGGCCATGCCCTGGGGTAAATCCTGGGCAGGCCCAAGATCTCCCCCTTTTGTTTTTGTATGAGACGGTCCAGGAGGCTACCTGTGACCCAGCAGACTAAATGGTCTTGAGTGACTGTGCCTGTCTTAGTTGTGAAAAACCTCCCACCATGGTCTGACCCATCATGGGATCTTGTATTCTCCAGGTATAATACTACAAGTCCTGTCTTAGGTTGATCCATGGCCGGGTTTCCACTTGCCCATCTCTGGCTACCAGTCCTCTGTATGAGGTTGGCTTTACCAATCTTGGGGGTTTGAGCCATATTTAAAGGCCTGTATTGCACATTGGACGTGTACTGCACTTGATAATTTAGCTAGACCAGAGAGATTTTTCCACTGGGCAGGCATCATGCATATGGAGGAGAAGACAGGTTGGCATCAGCACCAGGCATGGCAGCAGGTGACTTTTTGGGGTCGTGGCAGGGATGTTCAAAGGCCATAGATGCCTGTAGTGTGGTCTCAATGCTGGAGCGCTGCTGAAAGATATGCTGAGAAAACACTTAAGCAATAGTTATTAAAAGAACAGTTTTTTTTTTTTTTTGATGTTAGGTTAAACCAAGATTGACTCCACCTTGGTTTAGGCAAGGTATCAATCAAGCCATCTTAAGTCAGGCTTATAACAATTACAGTTAAAATTTTCTAGAGCACATTGTGGATACTTTCCTGACAGAAAGTTAGGTGGATAGGCTTCCCAGTGTCTTTGGAACTTCAATTAAGTTGTCCTTTTATAAAATTTAAAATTTAGCTTTTTCACCCCACCCCGCTCCGCCTGTCGGGACGCGCGTGCGGTCCAGCCGGGCCTCACCCCGCGCCCTAGGACACCAGGTCAGCCCACAGGAACCCGGCTCCGACTCCCACCATCCAGCCGGAGCCGCGCGGGGGCTGAGGGACGAGGAGGACCTCCTCCTGTGCCCGGGCCCCGCCCCAGCTGCCCTCGGGTTAAGTAGCTCCACGCCTATGCCCATCCTCCCTTTTCACCCCACCCCGCTCCGCCGGTCGGGACGCACGCACGGTCCAGCCGGGCCTCACCCCGCACCCTAGGACCCCAGGTCAGCCCACAGGGACCCGGCTCCGACCATCCAGCCGGAGCCGTGCAGGGGCCGAGGGACGAGGAGGACCTCCCCCTGTGCCCGAGCCCCGCCCCAGCTGCCCTCGGGTTAAGTAGCTCCACGCCACGCCGACGCGCCCATCCTCCCTTTTCACCCCACCCCCGCTCCGCCGGTCGCAATGCGCGGTCCAGCCGGGCCTCACCCCGTGCCCTAGGTAAGTTCCCATTCAGGCCCCGCCCACCAGGACCCCAGGCCAAATAATTCAGTTTAGTGCAATTGAGAGATCTTAAGAGTTAAAATGACAATGCCAAAGTCAAAGTGTAAATCCATGAGAAGCAACACTCAAGTAAACAAATTTCCCACTGAAGAAATTAATCCCATAATGTTAGACTCCAAAAAGAACAAACCCGCGGAAAAAGGCCAAGAAAGCCTCACCCAGGATAAGGTCTTTCAAAATATGATCATTACCATGTTCAATACTATGAAAGAGGAAATCCGGGAGGAATTACATAATCGAATCAATTGCTTTGAAGAGGAACACAAAAGACATCTGGAGGAGTTGAGAAAAACAGTGCAAGAAACAAAAAGTGGTATAGAGCAATTAAAACAAACTCAAGCAGAGTTTAAACCTGAGCTAAAAGACAAGTTATCTTCAACTCAGAACGCCACAGAGAGTCTTATCAACAGAAGTAATGAAGCAGAAAACAGAATTTCAGACCTTGAAGATAAAGTGGGAGTACTAACCAGCTCAATGGAAGGGGTTGTTAAAGCCAAAAAGATACTTGAGAGAAATATCCAAGAGATATGGGACACCCTGAAGAACCCTAACATGCGTATTCATGGAATACCAGAGCAAGAATCTCAAAATACCACCCCTGAGGAAATTTTTCAAACGATCATCAAGGAAAACTTTCCTCATCTAAAAAAAGAGAGGCCCATTCATATACAAGAGGCATTCCGCACCCCAAACAGATACGACCAAAATAGAAGCACGCCGCTGCAAATAATAGTTAACACACTCCACATTCAAGATAAAGAACTGGTGCTGAGAGCTTCAAGGGAGAAAAAACAAGTCACTTTTAAAGGTAAACCTATTAAAATAACAAATGACTTCTCAGTCGAAACAGTAAAAGAAAGAAGAGCTTGGAGAGATATACTTAAAGTATTGAATGAGCAAAAATGTCAACCCACGCTGATTTACCTGCAAAACTATCAGTCATGATCGAGGGAGAATGAAAAAATTTCCAGCACAAAGACAACTATAAGGGATACATGTCCACCAAACCAGGCCTTCAAAAAATGCTAGAAATGATACTCAAGCGTGAAGAAAAAAACAGGCATATCCAGGAGAACAGAAGGCAAATATAACACCATTAAAAGCGAAGCAATATACTTATAAAAGCTACTAAACATAATAAATGTCTGGAATTAACAATAGTTTCTCCATTATAACACTAAATGTTAATGGACTTAATTCACCGATCAAGAGACACAGATTACAAACTTGGCTTAAAAATCACAATCCATCAATCTGCTGCCTGCAGGAAACCCATCTCACCACAAAAGATAGGCACGCTCCAAAAATAAAAGGCTGGTCAACAATTCTACAAGCAAATGGAAGCAGAAAACAGGCAGGGGTAGCCATTATGCTATCAGACAAAGTGGATTTCAAACCAAAAAAAATTATAAGAGACACGGATGGATACTACATTTTAGTCACAGGTACAATTCACCAGGAAGATTTCACAATACTGAACATATATGCACCCAATACGGGCCCCTCCACATTCATTAAGAAAACCCTACAGCGTCTAAAGCAAGAAATCAACCCCCAAACGATAATTCTTGGGGACTTCAACACCGCCCTGTCAACATGGGATAGATCAACAGGTCAAAAGCTTAACAGAGACACTTTGGAACTTAATCAAACCCTGAAAGAAATGGACCTTACAGATCTCTATCGAACTTTTCACCCATGCACCAAAGAATACACATTTTTCTCAGCAGCACACGGAACTTTCTCCAAAATAGATCACATATTGGGCCACAAAATGAATCTACACATATACAAGAAAGTTGAAATTCTAACCTGTGCCCTATTAGACCACCACGGCCTAAAGCTGGACATCCACAACACATCAAACAAGAGAAAATACACTAACTCCTGGAAACTTAACACTATGATGCTGAATGAGAACTGGATTCAGGAAGAAATTAAAAAGGAAATTCAAGATTTCCTGAAAGTGAATGATAACGAAAATACAACCTACCAAAATCTCTGGGACACAATGAAAGCTGTTCTAAGAGGTAAGTTCATAGATCTTAATGCCTACGTCAAAAAAATGGAAACATCAGAAATAAACAACTTAACAATGCAGCTTAAAGCTTTAGAGAAACTAGAGCAATCTGATCCCAAAAGCAGTAGAAGAGAAGAGATTAGCAAAATAAGGGGAGAAATATCTGAAATCGAGATTAAGAAAACGATACAAAAAATCAACCAATCAAAAAGCTGCTTCTTTGAAAAAATCAACGAGATTGATACACCCCTAGCTAAACTAACCAAAAGCAAGAGAGAGAAAACCCAAATTAACAAAATTAGAAATGAACATGGAGTTATCACTACTGATACCCAAGAAATCCAGAGAATTATAACATCATATTTCAAAAACTTATACTCTGTGAAGTTTGACAACACAAAAGAGATGGATGAATTTCTAAGTAAACACAACTTACCTAAATTGAATCAGGAAGTTGTGAATTATTTAAATAGTCCTATAACATATAAGGAAATTGAGATAGTAATCTCGAATCTTCCACCAAAAAATGTCCTGGACCAGATGGATTCAGCACAGAGTTCTACCAGACATTTAAGGAGTTAATAACACCAATATTCCTTAAACTGTTCCATCAAATAGCAAAGGAAGGAACACTACCAAATTCCTTCCAAGAAGCTAATATCATTTTAATCCCAAAACCTAATAAAGATTCACTTAAGAAAGAAAACTATAGGCCGATCTCTCTGATGAACACAGACACAAAGATTCTCAACAAAGTCTTAGCAAATCGGATTCAAAAACATATTAAAAAGATCATTCATGGGGACCAAGTAGGCTTCATTCCCAGCACACAAGGTTGGTTCAACATACGCAAATCAATAAATGTAATTCATCATGTAAAGTCCAAGACCACATGATACTCTCGATAGATGCAGAAAAAGCTTTTGACAAGATCCAACAGCCCTTTTTGATCAAAACGCTAGAGACAGTGGGAATGGAAGGAACCTTTATCAATATAATAAAAGCTATATACAACAAGCCTACAGCAAGGATTATGCTCAATGGGGAACAATTGGAAGCATTCCCACTTCGATCAGGAACTAGACAAGGCTGTCCACTCTCACCACTTCTATTCAATATTGTACTTGAAGTCTTAGCTGAAGCCATAAGACAAGAAAGGGACATAAGAGGGATTCAAATCGGCAAGGAAGAAGTCAAGCTATCCTTATTTGCAGATGACATGATCTTATACCTGAGTGATCCCAAAAAATCCACCAGGAAGCTCCTGGAACTAATTGAGAAGTTCAGCAGGGTGGCAGGATACAAAATAAATGTGCAAACATCAGAGGCCTTCCTATATGCCCAGAATGAAAGAAGTGAAAAAGCCTTGAGAGAAACCATACCATTTACTATAGCCCCTAAAAAAATGAAATACCTTGGAATAAACCTAACTAAGGAGGTAAAAGACCTTTACAATGAAAACTTTAAAACCCTAAAGAAAGAAATTGCAGAAGACACCAGAAGGTGGAAAGACCTCCCTTGTTCCTGGATTGGCAGAATCAACATCATAAAAATGACCATCCTACCAAAGGCAATATACAGATTCAATGCTATACCAATCAAAATCCCAAAGCAATTCTTCAAAGAAGTTGACCAAACAATCTCAAAGTTCATATGGAGGCACAAAAGACCCAGGATAGCAAAAACAATCCTGAGTAACAAAAACACAGCTGGAGGTATTACCATACCAAACCTAACTCTATACTACAAATCCATAGTTATAAAGACAGCCTGGTACTGGCTCCAAAACAGACACACAGATCAATGGATAAGGATTGAAGACCCAGATATAAGCGCACAAAGTTACAGCCATTTGGTCTTTGACAAAGGGGCCCAAAGAATCCAATGGAAAAAGAACAGCATCTTCAACAAATGGTGCTGGCAAAACTGAATCTCCTCATGCAGAAGATTAAAGCTGGATCCGTACTTGTCACCATGTACAAGACTTAACTCCAAATGGATCAAGGACCTTGATATCAGGCCAGAGACTTTAAAAACCATAGTTGAAAGGATAGGGAACTCCCTCGAGCTGATTGGGCTAGGCCAACACTTCCTAAACAGACATCCAATGGCACAGTCACTGCTACCAACTCTCAACAGTTGGGATCTTGTGAAATTAAAGAGCTTCTGTTCAGATAAAGAGATTGTCACACGAGCTCAAAGGCAACCCACAGAATGGGAGAAAATCTTCACTAACCACATATCTGACAGAGCTCTACTGTCCAGAGTGCACAAAGAACTTAGAAAACTAAACTCCAAGGAAAACACTGGCCCAATTAAAAAATGGGCCTTGGAACTTAAAAGAAACTTTACCATGGATGAAATTAAAACCTCTAACAAATATCTGAAAAAATGTTCCACTTCCTTCGCCATCAGGGAAATGCAAATCAAAACTTCCCTGAGATATCATCTCACCCCTGTCAGGATGGCAAAAATCCACAATACAAACAACGACAAATGCTGGAGAGGATGTGGAGAGAGGGGAACTCTCCTACATTGTTGGTGGGAATGCAGGCTCATACAGCCACTCTGGCGAGCCTTCTGGAGATTCTTAAAGAAATTAAAGATTGAAATGCCATATGACCCTGCTATCCCACTTTTGGGAATAACCCCCCATGCAGCAGAGGTTCGCCTCGATAGCACGAGCTCGACCATGTTCATAGCAGCACTGTTTGCAATAGCAAAGTCATGGAATCAACCTAAATGTCCAACAGTTGACGAGTGGATTAGGAAACTGTGGTACATCTATACAATGGAGTACTACTCAGCCATCAAAAATGATGAATTACTGGAATTTGCTGGGAAATGGATGTCATTAGAAAGAATTATATTAAGTGAAGTATCCCAAACCCAGATAATTAAGCGCCGTATGTACTCCCTAATAGGTGGCTCCTAGTACCAAACTCACCCAGCCCACATTGAGACACTCAAAAGTAAACCTATGTAACACAATAATTGCAAGGATTATGAACAAGAGAGATGGGGTAGGAGGGCCACACCAGAAACAAGGAGAGAGGGGACCATGTTACAGCAGAGAAAATAGGCCTCCATCAAGGTCTGCAAGTAAGTAATAAGAAACCTGGTTAAGTTCACAGATGTTCTTTCCTGATCTCACCAGAAGGAGAGGTCATATAGTCTAGCAGATAAAAAGTAATCATTTTGCAAATGGGTGATGGAGCCCTCCCTCACTGAGGTTTCCTACTCTTATTACATCTATTCTTGAATGTGCTATTATAACAAGACTCCAGTTTAACAGCTTTTTGTCTCTGGCCAGGGGGTGACATACAGTGCCCAGCAGAATGGAGTGAAGGGCATTGCAGGAGCAGCAAAACTGCAAAAGAAAATCAACAAACCACAATCCAGAACTTCAGAGACTCTATATCAATCACATAGAACTAGGCCAGCCTAATCTCTCCCCATCCTGGAGCTCAGGGACATTTGCGGAAGAGGGGGCGGTAAGATTGTAAGAGCAAAAGGATGGGAGGAGCAACGATTTGCAAGATTCTCAACAATAGTTGGGGCCAAAGCAATCATAATGGGACTTTGCATGCCCTGCGCAATGTCCTGCGCACTGTTGCCCTCATAAAGTCTAGCATCTGTTAAGGGCACCGAGACCCCTGGAGGCAAGGGATTGACAGCCATAGTAGTGATCTTATGCTTAAGGGGAACAAGAGAAAGGGCTTATGGAAATGCCACTGTGTCCTTATATGTCATCGGAGAGGAGGACCCAGTGGAGAGTTAGGCGTACCCAATAAAGGACTCTCTGGGAATTGGGGGTGAGGCACTGGGGGATGGGGAAGGGGTTTGGGGGGAGGAGGGGGGAGGGAGGGAACTGGTTAAAAATTTTGAAATGTATAATTAAATTTTTAATAAAAAAATTAAAAAAATAAGGTACAGAAAAAAAAAAAAGAATATACTCTTATAACAAGACCCTAGTTTAACAGCTTTGTATCTCTGTCCAGGGGGTGACATCCAATACCCATCGGGATGGAGTGAAGGGCATTGCAGGAGCAGCAAAACTGCAAAAGTAAATCAACAAACCATAATCCAGAACTTCAGAGACTCTATATCAATCACCTAGATTAGGCCAGCCTAATCTCTCCCCATCCTGAAGCTCAGGGAAATTTGCGGAAGAGGGGGCGGTAAGAGTGTAAGAGCACAAGGATGGGAGGAGCAATGATATGCAAGATACTCCACACAAGTTAGGGCTGAAGCAAAAAAAAAAAAAAAAAAAAAATTTAAAATTTAAAACGTTGATGGTAAATAATGCAAGCCCCAGCTATTGGTGCGGGCTTACTCCCCCTTTTTGTTTTTGTAATTGGGCCTTTAAATATTGGTGATTTCTTTTAACAATGGCTTGTCCTCTAGATCAAATTTCAATCTACAGTCACTTCTCCAATGAAGCCCTCTGCAGCACCTAGGGCATGGAGTTGTAGGGGGCTTAGCCCCTCCTTCCTACCTGGGCTTCATCTCCTCGCCCTGGGGACACTCCCTCCTGAAATGCCCCACCTGGCCACAATGAAAACAAACTCCATTGTTTCCCCTCCCCCCTTGACCCTGCAGGCTTGGTGTTGGCCAGTGCCTTTGTCTGTGTTTCCAGGGCCTTAGAGAGTGTCTGATTCTGGTGTTTTTGAGTCCCCATATCCTGTGAAGCAATAATCCAGATATCTATGGATCTCTCCTTAAGACCTACACATGCTATCTTGTGGTCCCCATTCATTCCTTCCCATACCAGCAATTTAGCAAATTGTTCCCTTAGGGGGCCTGGGGGAAGTTTACTACAGAGGCTTTTTCTACCTGGTCAATGAACTCGGGGAGGGTCTCACCCGGTTTTTGCATAATGCCTGCTAGAGGCATTTCGGAAGGACCTTCAGCTAGCTTTTTCCATGCCGCTAAACCTATCAAGCGGACTTGGTCTTTGTATGGGGCTTCCAAGGCCGCCTGCTGGACCCCACATTCTTTCTTAAATAGTGTTGCCCACTTAATGAATGTGGGACTGGGGAGCACTGCTTTGGCCATATCCATCCAGTCCTTAGTAGTACAGGGTTGATGAACTAAATCTTGAAGGAGGGCCTCAACCCAAGGAGAATTTGGACCATCCTCTAGCATGATACACTTTAATTCTTTTAAATCTTTTGCTTCCCAAGGATACCAAACTGTAGGGCAATTGCCCCCTTGATTTAAGTTAACAGGATAGAGTTGTACTTGATATGCCTCAGCATACGTGGGCTCCAGCCCTGGGTTCCCTGCTCTAGCCTGGCGGGGCCCAGTGTAACCACAAGGGGATTCAGGATGGATTTTTGCTAAAGGGTATGGAGGTGGGTCTCCTTCTAATCCTTCTGCATCCCTTTTTCTCCCTAACAGAATTAAATCCAGATACAGGGGACCACTCCCTGTTCTCAGAGCACTCCTAACCTCTTCCCTTTGTTAAAGAGAGCAAGGCACTTTCTCGAGTGACTTTCCCACATCCTTTTTGGGCTCTCGGAGTAGGCGCCACCCTTCCTGGCCTTGGGCAAGTGGCTGGCCCTCCCAAATGGGAAGCTCCACTCCCTCAGGCATCTGCTTGTCCCCGCATGCCTGCCCACATGCCTGTCTGTTTCTGTGAACCTCTGTCCCCCGGCTGTGCGAAGCCTCCTCGCAGCCTCCCCTGCCGCATGGTTCCACATTCCCACATGTTGCCCCACTGCAGCTGCGGGCAATCTCTACACAGCTGCTGGTAGCAGCTTCAGTACCAGTACCACGCGCCCCTGTTGCAGCCCACAACTCTGTGTAACATTCTTGGTCTGCGCACAGTGATGGGTTACCATTCTCTAAACAGCAGGCATGACCACCATCCCCATGGTTTTCTGCACCCTGCCATGGTCTGGCAGAATGCCCATCCAGCCCTGCCTCAGCGTGCCCATAGCTTTACCCACCTGGCCCCAGCTCCGGGGTCCCACACGACTCTGCATCCCCACAGGACTCATTGGCGGAGCCCCTGCAGGGTGCCCAGGAGGACTGGTTGGCTCCAGCAGCTGGGGCCTGCCCTGAGTTGCCAGGGGAGCTAGAAGCCGCTGCTCTGTCGGCTCCTCTCCCTCCCCCTTTGTCTTTGCCTCTGGTGGAGGCTGGATTGGATTGGGAAGGAATGCGGCCTCAAGTGCAGAAACAACGCAGTAAAATCCTGGAGAAGGGGACACCCCAAAATGTTCTTCCCGCTTCCTGGCTAGATTCCTCACCAGAGTCCAGGTGTTGAATTAAAACACATTGTCTGATTGGATCCAAGGTGCTAATTCAAGGGCTGTTTGCCACATTTCTGAAATAGCAGAGCTTGTAACTTTTAAACCCTAGCATCGTAGTACAGGTCCCAGTGCTGCTGGCACTGCTTCATCCTTGCACGTTGAATTCCCCATATTTCCCAAGTTTTTACTTACCCCAAAGCCTGCTTAGCTTTGACCAATTGCAGAAGTGTCCCTTCGTGGTCACCACTAGTGGGAACTGGTTCCCACTCAGGCATCCATTCACTCACTCAAACACACAGCTGCTGGCTGTGATGAAAGCAGGTTCCAGTCGTCTCCACCTCCACCTCTATCCCCAGAGACTCTGCACAGAACAGGAAGATTGTCAGAAGTAGATCTCTCTTTATTGAGGGGAGAAAAGGAACTTTTATAGACAAAGGCCACCAAGGCGTGAAACGGGCATCCAATTGTTTCCCAAGGTCAAGACATCCTACAGGTGCTAATGGTCAAGTTCAATGTCACTCAGCACAGGGGGCAGGTAGATAACTGAAAGCCAATTAGGGCTCTCTGTGAAGTGATCAGGTTACCCCCAAGACCCTTGCCCTCAGCGCCATTGCCATCTTTAGTCCCATGTTCTCGGCCATGCCCTGGGGAAAATCCTGGGCGGGCCCAACAATAGTGTGGTTGGGAATGACACTATTCTCAGGACAGCCTGGAATATGTAGTTCAATATCACAGTAGGCTGCAGAGTGAGAAATGTACACAAACACACACATACAGAACCACACAAACACTAAAATTAGCAAATCATTTTTGAAAAATGTTCTGTTGAGTTTATACATGTGTGTCTCTTTCCTTCTGTGTGTGTGTTTGTGTGTATGGATGTTTATGTGTTTGCATCAAAGGGCATTGTGTGCCCTGTTCAGGACAAAAATGATAACAGGAGACTTCCTGTATTGCATTATCTTCCTTCATGCTTCTTTGTGGAATTTCCTAGTAGGGACAGTTAAAAAAGGGCTGGTTGCCAACTAGAGTATTTTATGAATGATCTGGGATCTGACCTCAAGACTTTATGCTTGGAACACAGTGTCATAACCACTAAGGCATCTCTGCAGGCCAGCAACGAGTTCTTTCATAATTTATAAACTGAACGGCAAAAACTAGATGTTTGAACATTTATAAATAAATAAATAACGAAGTATAAAAATAGCTGTTTAAGATATTTTCTCACCTAAAATGTTCCCCTGTTCCCTCTCAAAATTTATATATTTTAGATGATTGTATTTACTAGTCCCATAAAGTGTGGCTTACAATTCCTCCAACTGCAAGTCTGAGACTGCCATGATTCTGTAGTTATCCCAGTTTTCTTAGTTACTTCAGAACAGGGTAGGCTAACTGGTGAAACAGAGGCTAACTTTCCACATGAAAAAAATATATATATAATTAAATAAATAAATAAACCTTTAAATAAGAAAAAATAAAGAAATAAGGGAATAAATAATTTGCACCTTATACTTTGATTCCTGATAATGTATATTCTTTTTTCTTATTTTAACGAAGAATAGTGATACAATTCAAAAAATTATGCAGTTGAGAATGAATGGATTCTCAGGACAGCTTGGGCTATGTAGTTCAATATCTCAGTAGGCTACAGAGTGAGAAATGTAGACATATACAGATAAAAACAAATAAATAAACATAGATATATACAAATAATTATTGAAGAGATGTTTTCTCATGTAAAAGTTTCCGCAGTTCATTCTCATAATTTAGAACTTTAGATAAGTTTATTCCCTAATAATAATAAGTTTAGGTTGTGATTGCAACAATTGGAAGGCTGAGAATGCCAGAATTCTGGAGAAGGCCCAGACTTCTTATTTATTTGCCAACAGGTAGGCTAAAGGGTGAGAAATTTGCACACATACCTCATAAAATAAATAAATAAATAAATAGATAAATAAATAAATAAATAAATAATGAATAAATAAATAGTTCTCAGCCCTGTATTTGAGTGATTATAATGTATATTTCTTTTTTCTTATCTGAACCAGGAATACTCACTTGCATGAATAACAAAATAGTGTGGTTGGGAATGTTAGTATTCTCAGGACAGCCTGGGCTATGTAGTTTAATATCACAGTAGGCTGCAGAATGAGACATGTACACAAACACACACACTTACAGAACCTCACTAAAATTAGCAAATCATTATTTTTGAAAAAAGTTCTATTGAGTTTATACATGTGTTTCTCTTTCTTTCTCTGTGTGCGTATGTCTGTATGGATGTGTATGTGTATGCATCAATGGGCACTGTGTGCCCTTTGCAGGACCAAAATGACTACATGAAACTTCCTGGATTGCTTTATACTCCTTCATGCTTCTTTGTGGAATTTCCATGTAGGAAGAGATAAGAAGTACAGGGTGCCACCTAGAGTAATTTATGACTGATCTGGGATCTGATCTCAAGACCTTCTGCTTGGAAGATAGTGTCATAATTACTAAGTCATCTCTGCAGACCAGCAACGAGTCATTGATATGATTAACAAAATAGTGTGGTTTGGAATGACACTATTCTCAGGACAGCCTGGGATATTAGCTCAATATCACAGTAGGCTGCAGAGTGAGAAATGTACACAAACACACACACATACAGAATCTCACAAACACTAAAATTAGCAGATCATTATTTTTGAAAAATGTTCTATTTAGTTTATAAATGTGTGTCTCTTTCTCTGTGTGTGTGTGTATATGTCTGTATGTATGTGTAGGTGTGTGCATCAAAGGGCACTGTGTGCCCTGTACAAGACAAAAACGACTACAGCAGTCTTCCTCATTTGCTTTATCTTTCTCCATGCTTCTTTGTGGAATTTCCTAGTAGGGACAGGAGAAGAAGTGGAGGTTGCCACCTAGAGTATTTTATGACTGATCTGGGATCTGATCTCCAGACCTTCTGCTTGGAAGACAGTGTCATAACCACTAAGTCATCTCTGCAGGCCAGCAATGAGTCCTTTCATAACTTATAAACTGAATGGCAAAAACTAGATGTTTGAACATTTATTATGTACCTTTATGCATTTAATGTGAGTGATGTTTTTAATTCCAAAAAGTGCAACTCTTGATTGCCAGGCATCTGAAGACAGTCTGGCGAAGCTAGTTTTTTCCAGCCTACAAAGGTAAAGTTTAAGATACAGACAAACACACACAAAAACACCCACAAACACACACCCACACACACGAATAAATAACGAGGTACACGAATATCTGTTTAAGACATATTTTCTCACCTAAAATGTTTCCTTCTTCCTTCTCAAAATTTACATATTTTAGATGGTTGTATTTACTAGTCCCATGCAGTGTGTCTTACATTTCCTCCAACTGAAAATCTGAGATTTCCAGGATACTGTAGATATCCCAGTTTTCTTAGTTACTTTGGAATAGGGTAGGCTAAAGGGTGAAACACAGGCATAGTTTCCACATGAAAGGATAAATAAATAAAAACATAATTAAATATATAAATATATATTTTAATAAGTAAATTAATAAATAAAGACATAAGGGAATAAATAATTCTAACCTTCTACTCTGATTCCTGATAATGTATATTCTTTTTTCTTATCTCAAACAAGAATACAGAGAGATACAATTCAAAAAGAGGTGAGGTTGGAAATGAACAGATTCTCAGGTCAGCTTGGGCTAAGTAGTTCAATGTATCAGTAGGCTACAGAATGAGAAATGTAGAAACACACATGTACAGACACACAAAAATAGATAAACATGATACATGCAAATAATTGTTGAAAAGATATTTTCTCACATAAAAGGATCCATGGCTCTTTCTCATTTAGATAATTTAAATTATTTTATTCCATACTAATAATAAGTGTAGGTTGTGATTCCAACAATTGGAAGGTTTAGAATGCCAGAATTCTGAAGAATGCTTAGGTTTCTTATTTGCCAACAGGTAGGATAAAGGGTGAGACATCTGCACACTTACCTCATAAAATAAATTAATGAATAAGTACATACATAAATAAATAGTTCTCAGCCCTGTATCTTAGTGATGATAATGTATATTCCTTTTGTCTTTTATCATCCAAGAATATTCATTTATATGATTAACAAAATTGTGTGGTTGGGAATGACAGTATTCTCAGGACAGCCTGGGCTATGTAGTTCAATATCACAGTAGGCTGCAGAGATATGTACACACACACTCACATACAGAACCACAAAAATACTAAAATTATCAAGTCATTATTATTGAAAAATGTTCTATTGAGATTATACATGTGTCTCGTTCTTTCTGTGTGTGTGTATGTGGTATGGATGTGTATGTGTGTGCATCAAATAGCACTGTGTGCCCTGTGTAGGACAAAAATGACTACAGGAGAATTCCTGGATTGCTTTATCTTCCTTCATGCTTCTTGGTGGTATTACCAAGTAGGGACAGGTTAGGAAGTGCAGGTTGCAACCTAGAGTATTTTATGACTGATCTGGGATCTGATTTTGTTAATTTGGGTTTTCTCTCTCTTGCTTTTGGTTAATTTCGCTAGGCGTGTATCAATCTTATTGATTTTTTCAATGAACCAGCTTTTTCACTGATTGATTTTCTGCATCATTTTCCTTATCACACTTTTGGATATTTCTCCACTGATTTTGCTGATCTCCTCTCTTCAACTGCTTTTGGGATCAGATTGCTCTAGTGCCTCTAAACCTTTGAGCTGCATTGTTCTTTGTGATGTTTCTTTTTTTTTTTTTTTTTTTGATGTAGGCATTAAGAGCTATGTACTTACCACTTAGGAGAGCTTTAATTGTGTCCCAAAGATTTTGGTAAGTTGAATTTTCATTATCATTCACTTCCAGGAAATCTTGAATTTCCTTTTTAATTTCTTCCTAATCTAATTCTCATTCAGCATCATAGTGTTAAGTTTCCAGGAGTTAGTGTATTTTCTGTTGTTTGTTGTGTTGGGGATGTCAAGTTTTATACCATGGTGGTCTGATAACGTACAGGCTAGAATTTCAACTTCCCTATATATGTGGCGATTCGTTTTATGGCCCAATATGTCATCTATTTTGGAGTAAGTTCCGTGTTCTGCTGAGAAAAATGTGTATTCTTTGGTGTGTGGATGAAAAGTTTGATAAATATATGTAAGGTCCATTTCAGCAAGTGTTTCATTAAGTTCCAAAGTGTCTCTGTTAAGGTTTTGACCTTTTGATCCATCCAATGTTTTGAGGGAGGTGTTGAAATCCCCAACAATTACCCATTTGGGGTTGATTTCTCACTTTAGATGTTGTAGGGTTTGCTTAATGAATGTGGAGGGGCCCGTATTGGGTGCATATATGTTCAGTATTGTGAAGTCTTCTTGGTGAATTGTGCCTTTGACTAAAATGTAGTATCCATCTGTGGCTCTTATGATTTTTTTTGGTTTGAAGACCACTTTGTCTGACAGCATAATGGCTACCCCTGCCTGTTTCCTGGTTTCATTAGCTTGCAGAATTTTGGACCAGCCTTTCATTTGTAGGATGTGCTTATCTTTTGTGGTGAGATGAGTTTCCTGAAAGCAGCAGATTGATGGGTTGTGATTTTTGATCCAAGTTTGTAATCTGTGTCTCTTGATTCATGAGTTAATTCCATTGACATTAAATGTTATAATGGAGAAATTATTTTTAATTTTGGACATTTTTAATGTTTAGTGGTTTTTGTTAGTATATTATTTGACTTTTAGGTTTTGGTGTTATACTTCTTTTCTGTCCAACTGGATATGCTTGTTTTTTTCTTCAAGCTTGAATATAATTTGTAGCATTTTTTGAAGGCCTAGTTTGGTAGACATGTAAGCTTTCAAGTTTTCTTTGTGCTGGAAAACTTTTCTTTCTCCCTCAATCATGATGGATAGTTTTGCTGGGTATATCATCCAGGTTTGACGTTTTTGCTCCTATAATACTTGAAGTACATCTCTCCAAACTCTTCTTGCTTTTACTGTTTCCGTTGAAAAGTCATTTGTTATTTTAATAGGTTTACCTTTAAAAGTGACTTTTTTTTTCCCATGAAGCTCTCAGCACCTTTTCTTTGCCTTGAATGTGGAATGTTTTGACTATTATTTGCTGTGGCGAGTTTCTATTTTGGTCATATATGCTTGGGGTGCAGAATGCCTCTTGTATTTGGATGGGCCTCTCATTCTTTAGATGAGGGAAGTTTTCTTTGATGTTAATTTGAAAAATTTCCTCAGGTGTGGTATTTTTGGATTCTTCCTCTGGTATTCCTTGAATGCGCATGTTAGGCTTCTTCAGGGTGTCCCATAACTCTTGAATATTCCTCTCAAGTATCTTTTTGGCTTTAACAACCCCTTCTGTTGAGCTGGTTAATACTCCCACTTTGTCTTCAAGATCTGAAATTCTATTTTCTGCTTCTTTAGTTCTGCTGATAAGACTCACTGTTGAGTTCTAGGTTGAAGATAACTTGTCTTTTAGTTCAATTTTAAACTCTGCTTAAGACTGTTTTAATTGCTCTATGCTTATTTTTGTTTCTTGAACTGTTTTTCTCAACTTCTCCAAGTGTCCGCTGTGTTCCTGTTCAAAGTGGTTAATGCGGTTATTTAACTCCTTCTGGATTTCCTCTTTCATGGTATTGATCATGGTAATGATCATGTTTTGAAAGTCATTATCCTGGGCCTGACTTTCTTGGCTATTTTCTGTGAATTTGTCTTGATTTGGCTCTATCATTATGGGGTTAATTCTTTTGGTTGGAGATTTGTCTTCTTGGATTTTGTTTCTCATGAATCTGTGTTTTAACTTGGGCATTGTTGTTTTGTCTCTCAAGACCTTTCAGATTCTGTGTGTTTTTGAATGAACTGATCTTGTTGATACTAATACTCTCAGACAGTTATTGCTAGTGGTTGCCTTGGAGGTGGTTAAGTTTGTCTGTTGCTATTATTTCCTGGGTGGGGGCCCTAGGCTTTTAGTACATCAATTAAAACAGGTTTAGTAGGCAGGAGGTGAATATTAGTGTGGTAGTGCACTTGTACAATTTAGTACCTTGATATGTGAGGGTGAGTGGTATAGTACCTGAAGTTTTATATGGTTTGGGGGTGGCTATATGGAAAAGTTAATCTGGCAAGTGATAAATAATTGATAGAAACAGGGTGATAAAAATGGGTTTACTTACCTTTGGGCTGGCTGTGAAGAATCTCTCCCATGTGATGGGATGATTTTAGAGGGCTTCAGATGTATGGTGTTAGTCCCCTAGAGCTTTGCTTGGGTTTTCCTTGTATACTGTGGGTTTCTGAGATGCAGAGTGATGAGGAGCATCCAGGCCAGGGAGGCCAGTGGAGCAGCAAAAGGGCTAGTGGCCTGGCGGGCTGCAGAACTCAACATGAGAGGCCGAGTAATTGGGAGAATCCGGGTCATATGGGCAGGTGGAATAGCAAAAGGCCATATATGAATAACTCTTTTTGATTTTTTTATATTATTATTATTTATTCAGTTGTGTGTGTGTGTGTGTGTGTGTGTGTGTAGAACCACGGATGAATTCAGAAGCCACCATGGATGCCGCCACCTCCTCCTTGTTTACTCTGCCCTGGGATTCACAGACTCTGCCCTACCAGGACCAGAAGCGCAGGCTGCCCCCGCTTCCGCCTGGCCTCTATACATGGGATCTGGGATCCGAACTCAGGACCTTCTGCCTGCAAGGCAGAGGCTTAACCCCTGAGCCACCTCTCCAGTCCATATACGAATAACTCTTTAAGAGTTATTTTTTCACCTAAATAGTTCCCCAGTTCCTTCTCAAAATTTATATATTTTAAATTGTTGTATTTACTAGTCCCATTAAGTGTGGCTTATAATTCCACCAGTTGGAAGTCTGAGACTGCCAGGATTCTGAAGATAGCCCAGTTTTCTTAGTTACTTCAGAACAGGGTAGGGTAAAGGGGGAAAAACAGCCGCATATTCCACATGAAATAAATAAATAAATAAATAAATAAATAAATAAAAGTAAATAAGTAAATAGATAAATACATAAGGGAATAAATAATTTTCATCTTATACTCTTTGGAGGCCTCAGTCTTGGGGACCTTGGTGATCTGTCAATCTTAGACAAAGATGTTTTAGTGGAGGAGGTCAAGAGGGCATAGCTCTGGATGTTTTAAGCTTATACAAAGGTGTTTTGATGGAGGTGATCGAGAAAGCGTAGCTCAGGATGTTTTGAGCTTAAACAAAGATGTTTTGATGGAGGAAGACAAGAGGGGCCATAGCTCAGGATGTTTTGAAGAAATCTTCCTACATACAGCTTGCATGTTGGCTTGACCTTTAAGATGATTGGTTGCCCATTTCCCCACACTGGAATTCCCCTTGCAGTTTCTCCATTAACAAGTTGGCTATGGACTTGCAATAAACGAGTTCCTGCTTGACTTGACTCCCTGTCACGTCTGATTGTCCTCAGGAAGGAGGGCTGGGAGCCGGTGAAGAGCGCACTCACATTTCCCCGATCCTGATCCCTGTTGTACAGGACCCGGACTGGCCTGCAGTACAGAGTTGCAGTCCCCAGGGAACCCCACAGTACTCTGATTCCTGATAATGTATACTCTTTTTTCTTATCTTAACCAAGAATGCAGAGTGAAAAAATTCAAAAAGTTGTGCAATCGGGAATGAATGGATTCTCAGATCAGGTTGGGCTATGTAGTTCAATGTGGCAGTAGGTTACAGAGTGAGAAATGTAGACACACACATGTACAGACACACACAAATAAACATGGTACATACATAATTGTTGAAATCATGTTTTCTCACGTAAAAGTTTCCATGGTTCCATCTCAAAATTTAGATGATTTTTATTCCCTAGTAATAATAAGTGTAGGGTGTGATTCCAACAATTGGAAGGCTGAGAATGCCAGAATTCTGAAGAATGCTTAGGCTTCTTAGTTATTTGCCAAAAGGTAGGCTAAAGGATGAGACATCTGCACAATTACTTCATAAAATAAATGAATAAATAAATAAATAAATAAATAAATATTTCTCGGCCCTGTATATGAGTAATGATAATGTATATACCTTTTTTCTTATCTGAACCAAGAATACTCATTGATATGATTAGCAAATAGTGTGGATGAGAATGACACTATTCTCAGGAAAGCCTGGGCTATGTAGTTCAATATCTCAGTAGGCTGCAGAGTGAGACATATACACACCCACACACACATACAGAACCACAAAAACACTAAAATTAGCAAATCATTATTTTCGAAAAATGTTCCATTGAGTTTATACATGTGTGTCTCTTTCTATGTGTGTGTATGTGTATATGGATGTGTATGTCTGTGCATCAAATGGCACTGTGTGCCCTGTGCAGGACGAAAATGACTACAGGAGACTTCCATTACTACAGGAGACTTCCTGGATTGCTTTATCCTCCTTCATGATTCTTTGTGGAATTTCTAAGTAGGGACAGGTTAAGAAGTGCAGGTTGCCACCTAGAGTATGTTATGACTGATCTGAAATCTGATCTCAAGACATTCTGTTTGGAAGACAGTGTCATAACCACTAAGCCACTAAGCCAGCATCGGCTCCTTTCAAAATATATAAACTAAATGACAAACACTAGATATCTGAACATTTATTATATAACTTTATGCATTCAATGTGAGTGATGTTTTTAATTCCAAAAAGTGGAAGTCTTGATTCCCACCAGGCATCTGAAGACAGTCTGGGGAAGCTAGTTTTTTCCAGGATACAATAGGGTCAATTTAAGATACACACACACACTCACACACATACACACACACACATAAACACAAATAAATAATGAGATACACAAATAATTGTTTAAGAGATATTTTCTCACCTAAAAACTTCCCTTCTTCCTTCTCAAAATTTACATATTTTACATTGTTGTATTTACTAGTCCTGTTAAGTGTGGCTTATAATTCCACTAACTGCAATTCTGAGACTGCCAAGATTCTGAAGATTGCCCAGATTTCTTAGTTCGGAGCAGTGTAGGCTAAAGGGTGAAACAGAGGCGCACATTCCACATAAAAAATATATATATATATATATATACAAATAAAAATAAATAAATAAATAAATACATCAGGGAATAAATAATTCTCATCTTGTACTCTGATTCCTGATAATGTATATTCTTTTCTCTTCTCTTTACCAAGAATACAGAGTAATACAATTTGAAAAATGTTGCAGTTGGGAATGAATGGATTCTGAGGACATCTTGGGCTATGTAGATCAATGTCTTAGTAGGCTACTGAGTGAGAAATATAGATACACATATACAGACACACATAAAGAAATAAACATAGATATGTACAAATAATTGTTGAAGAGATGTTTTCTCAGGTAAACGGTTCCGTGGTTTCTTCTCATAATTTAGATGATTTTTTATTCCCTAGTAATAATAAGTGTAGGGTGTGATTCCAACAATTGGAAGGCTGAGAATGCCAGAATTCTGGAGAATGCCTAGGGTTCTTAATTATTTGCCAAAAGGTAAGCTAAAAGATGAGACATATGCACACTTACCTCATAAAATAAATAAATAAATAAATAAATAAATAAATAGATAGATAGATAGTTCTCAGTCCTATATATGAGTAATGATAATGTATATACCTTTTTTCTTATCTGAACCAAGAATACTTATTGTTATGATTAACAAATAGTGTGGTTGGGAATGACACTATTCTCAGGAAAGCCTAGGCTATGTAGTTCAATGGGCATTGTGTGCCCTTTTTAGGAATAAATGACTACAGGAGACTTCCTGGATTTTTTATTTTACTTCATGCTTCTTTGTGAAATTTTCAAGTAGGGACAGGTTAAGAAGTGCAGGTTGCCAACTAGAGTATTTGATGAGTGATCTGGGATCGGATCTCAACATCTTCTGCTTGGAAGACAGTGTCATAACCACTAAGCAATCTCTGCAGGCCAGCAAAAAGTCCTTTTACAATATGTAAAATAAAGTGCAAAAACTAGATGTCTGCACATTTATTATGTAACTTTACACCTTTAATGTGAGTGATGTTTTTAATTCCAAAAAGTAGAATTCTTGATTCCCAGGAATCTGAAGACAGTCTGGGGAAGCTGGTTTTTTCCAGACTAAAATTTGGGAAAGTTTAAGATACACACACAGACACACATACACACATAAATAAATAAATAATTAGGTATATGACTAATTATTTAAGATATATTTTCAGTGCCATACTAATATTCACCCCCTGTTCACGTAACCTGACATAACTGAGGTACTAACAGCCTAATAGCCTCATCTAGAAAATAATACTAACAACAGACAAATAAACTCAAGAGTAGTAATACCAACTAAATCAGTTCAGTGAAAAACACACAGAAACTGACAGGTCTTAAGAGACAAAAAAACAATGTCCAATTCAAAGTGCAGATCCATGAGAAATAAAACCCAGGGAGACAAATCTCCCACCGAAAGAATTAACCCCATAATGATGGATTCTAACCAGAACAAATTCACAGATAATAACCAAGAAAGCCAGACCCAAATAACGACTTTCAATGTATGATCATTACCATGATTAATACTATGAAAGAGGAAATCTGGGAGGAGTTAAACAACTGCATCAACCACTTTGAACAGGAATACAACAGACACTTGGAGGAGTTGAGAAAAACAGTTCAAGAAACAAAAATAAGCATAGAGCAGTTAAAACAGTCTCTGGAAGTGTTTAAAATCGAGCTAAAAGACAAGTTATCTTCAACCCAAAACTCAACCGAGAATCTTATCAGCAGAACTAATGAAGCAGAAAATAGAATTTCAGATCTCAAAGACAAAGTGGGAGAATTAACCAACTCAAAGGAAGAAGATCTTAATGCCAAAAAGATACTTGAGAGGAATATTCAAGAGTTACGGGACACCCTGAAGAATCCTAACATGAGCATTCATGGAACACCAGAACAAGAATCCCAAAATACCACACCTGAGGAAATTTTTCAAATTATCATAAATGAAAACTTCCCTCAACTGAAGAATGAGAAGCCCACCCAAACACAAAAGGCATTCTGCACCCCAAACAGATATGACCAAAATAGGAAATTGCCACTGCAAATAATAGTCAAAACACTCCACATTCAAGACAAAGAAAAGGTGCTGAGAGCTTCAAGGGAAAAAAAAGTCACTTTTAAAGGTAAACCTATTAAAATAAATGACTTTTCAATGGAAACAGTAAAAGCAAGAAGAGCTTGGAGAAATATACTTAAAGTATTAAATGAGCAAAAATGTCAACAGAAACTGATATACCTGGCAAAATATCCGTTATAATCGAGGGAGAAAGAAAGGTTTTTCAGTACAAAGGCAACTTGAAGGCTTACATGTCTACCAAACCATGACTTCAAAAAATGCTAGACATGATACTCAATCTTGAGGAAAAAAACAAGCGTATTTAGGAGGACAGAAGGGAAGTATAATATCACCAAAACATAAATGTCAAACAATGCATTTACAAAAGGTATTAAATATAAAAAATGTCCAGAATTAAAAATAATTTCTCCATTATAACATTAAATGTCAATGGTATTGACTCACTGATCAAGAGACACAGATTACAAACTTGGATTAAAAATCACAACCCATCAATCTGTTGCCTTCAGGAAACTCATCTCACTACAAGAGATAGCCACATCCTAAAAATAAAAGGCTGGTAAAAAATTCTGCATGCTAATGGAACCAGGAAACAGACAGGGTAGCCATTATGCTTTCGGACAAAGTGGACTTCAAACCAAAAAAATCATAAGAGACACAGATGGATTCTACATTTTAGTCACAGGTACAATTCACCAGGAAGACTTCACAATACTGAACATATATGCACCCAATACAGGCCCCTCCACATTCATTAAGTAAACCCTACAGCATCTAAAGCGAGAAATAAACCCCTATACAATAATTCTTGGGGATTTCAACACTGCCCTCTCAACATGGGATAGATCTACAGGCCAAAAGCTTAACAGAGACACCTAAGAACTCAACCAAACCCTTAAAGAAATGGACCTTACAGATCTCTATTGAACTTTTCATCCACGTGCCAAAGAATAAACATTTTTCTCAGTAGCACATGGAACTTTCTCTAAAATAGATCACATATTGGGCCACAAAACATACCTCCACATATACAGGAAAGTTGAAATTCTAGCCTGTACACTATCAGACCACCATATTCTAAAACTTGACATCCACAACACAATAAACAACAGAAAACACACTAACTCCTGGAAACTTAACACTATGATGCTGAATGAGAATTAGATTCAGGAAGAAATTAAAAAGGAAATTCAAGATTTCCTGAAAGTGAACAATAATGAAAATACGACTTATCAAAATCTTTAGGACACAATGAAAGCTGTCCTAAGAAGTAAGTTCATAGCTCTTAATGCCTACATCAAAAAAATGGAAACATCATATAAAATAACTTAACAATGCAGCTTAAAGCTTCAGAGAAACTAGAGCAATCTGATCCCAAAAGCAGTAGAAGAGAGTAGATTAACAAAATCAGGGGAGAAATACCCAAAATAGAGATTAGGAATATAATACAGAGAATCAACCAGTCAAAAAGCTGGTTCTTTGAAAAAATCAATAAAATTGATACACCCCTAGCTAAATTAACCAAAAGCAAGAAAGAGAAAACTGAAATTAACAAAATTAGATATGAAAATGGATTTATTACTAATGATACCCAAGAAATTTAGAGTATTGTAACATCATATTTCAAAAACTTATACAAATGAAATGGATGAATTCCTAAGTAAGCAGAACTTACCGAAATTGAATCAGGAAGTTGTGAATTACTTAAATAGTCCTATAACAAATAAGGAAATGGATGAAGTAATTTCAAATTTTCCCACCAAGAAATGTCCTGGACCAGATGGATTCAGCACAGAGTTCTACCAGACATTTAAGGAGCTAATAACACCAATACTCCTTAAACTGTTCCATCAAATAGAAAAGGAAGGAATACTACCAGATTCTTTCTATGAAGCTAATATCGTATTAATACCAAATCCTAAGAAAGATACACTTAAAAAAGAAAACTATAGGCCAATCTCGTTGATGAATACAGATGCAAAGGTTCTCAACAAAGTCTTAGCAAACCAGGTTCAAAAACATATCTAAAAGATCATTCACAGGGATCAAGTAGGCTTTATCCCAGGCACACAAGGTTGGTTCAACATATGCAAATCAATAAACGTAATCCACCACAAAAACCAATCTAAAATCCAAGACCACATGATACTCTCGATAGATGCAGAAAAAGCTTTTGACAAGGCCCAGAGGAAAATCAGGCATGCACAAAAAAGGACTCTCTGGGAATTGGGGCAGGAGGCACTGGGGGATGGGGAGGAGGGAGGGGAGGGGGAGCACTGGGAAAAGGGGGAGGCGGAGGGAGGGAGGGAACTGTTGTACCTATAATTTTGTATGAGCTGAAATAATAATAAAAAATGTATTAACATAAAAAAGAACCAACAGCCTTTTATCATCAAAATCCTAGAGACAGTTAGAATGGAAGGAACCTTTGTCAGTATAATAAAAGCTGTCTACAAGTCCACAGCAAGGATTATACTAAAGGGGGAAAAACTCAAAGCATTACCACTTCGATCAGGAACTACACAAGACTGTCCACTTTCAACACTTCTCCTCTTATAGCTGAAGCCATAAGACAAGAAAGGGAGATAAAAGGGATTCAAATCAGCAAGGAAGAAGTCAAGTTATCTCTATTTTCTAATGATATGATCTTATACCTGAATGATCCCATAAACTCCAACAGAAAACTCCTGGAACTAATACACAAGTTCAGCAGGGTAGCAGGATACAAAGTAAACATACAAAAATCAGTGGTCGTCCTATATGCACAGAATGAAAGAAGTGAAAAAGCCCTAAGACAAAAAATCCCATTTACTATAGCCCCTAAAAATGAAAGAACTTGGTATAAACCTAACCAAGGAAGCAAGAGACCTTTATAATGAAAACTTTGAAACCGTAAAGAAAGAAATTGCAGAAGACACCAGAAGGTCGAAAGACCTCCCGTGTTCCTGGATTGGCAGAATCAATATCATAAAAATGACCATCCTACAAAAGGCAATATACAGATTCAATGCTATACCAATCAAAATCCCAAACTAATTCTTTAAAGAAGTTGACCCAACAATCTCAAAATTCATATGGAGGCACAAAAGACCCAGGATAGCAAAGACAATCCTGAGTAACAAAAACACAGCTGGAGGTATCACCATACCAAACCATAGTCTATACTACAAATCCATAGTTGTAAAAACAGCCTGGTACTGGGTCCAAAATAGACATACGGATCAATGGATAAGGGTTGAAGACCCAGATATAAGCCCACACAATTACAGCCATTTCATCTTTAACAAAGGGGCCCAAAAATCCAATGGAAAAAGAACAGCGTCTTCAACAAATGGTGCTCACAAAACTGGATATCCACATGCTGAAGATTAAAACTGGACCCGTACTTGTCACATGTACAAGACTTAATTCCAAATGGATCAAGAACCTCAATATAAGGCCAGAGACTATAGAAGCCTTATTTGAAAGGTTAGGGAACTCCTTTGAGCTGATTGGACTAGGCCAACAGTTCCTAATCAGAAATGCAATAGCGCAGTCAATACAACCAACACTCAACAGATGAGATCTTATGAAATAACAGAGTTTCTGTTCAGATAAAGAGCTTGTAACTGGAGCACAAAGGCAACCCATAGAATGGGAGAAAAATCTTCACTATCCACATATCTGATAGAAATCTATTATTCAGAGTGCACAAAGAACTTAGAAAACTAAACACCAAGGAAACAAATGGCCCAATTAAAAAAATGGGCCTTGGAACTTAAAAGGAGCTTTACCAAGGAGAAAATTAAAATATCTAACAAATATCTTAAAAATGTTCCACATCCTTAGCCATCAGTGAAGTGCAAATCAAAACCCCCCCTGAGATATCATCTCACTCTGGTCAGGATGGGAAAAGTCCACAATACAAACAATACCAAATGCTGGAGAGGATGTGGAGAGAGGGGAACTCTCCTGCATTGCTGGTGGGAATGCAGGCTCATATAGCCACTCTGGCGAGCCATCGGGTGATTCTTAAAGAAATTATAGATTGAAATGCCATATGACCCAGTTATTCCACTTTTGGGAATAACCCCCCCATACAGCAAAAATTCACCTCGATAGCACAAGCACAACCATGTTCATAGCAGAACTGTTTACAATAGCAAAGTCATGGAATCAGCCCAAATGTCAAATAGTTGACGAGTGGATAAGGAAAATGTGGTACATTTATACAATGGAATACTACTCAGCCATCAAAAATGATTAATTAATGCAAATGAATTAATTAATTTGCCGTGAAATGGATGGAATTAGATACAATTATATTGAGTGAAGTATCCCAGACATGGAAAATTAAGTACTGTATGTACTCCCTAATAGGTGGATCCTAGTACCAAACCCACTTAGAGACACTCAAAGACAAATCTCTATAATACCTACAGTAATTGTAAAGATTATAAACAGGAGGGAGGGGGAAGGAGGGCCCCATCAGAAACAAGGAGTGAGGGGATCATGTTACAGCAGAGAAAATAGGCCACCATCAGGGACTGCAAGGGGTAACTTCCAATACCCATCAGGATGGAGCCAAAGGCATTGCAGGAGCAGCAAAACTGAAAAAAAATTAACAAACCATAATTCAGAACATCAGAGACTCTATATCAACCACCTGGAACTGGGCCAGTCTAATCTTTCCCCATCATGAAGCTCAGGGAAATTTGCGGAAGAGGGGGCGGTAAGATTGTAAGAACACAAGGATGGAAAATGTAATGATATGCAAGATACTCCACACAAGTTAGGGCTGAAGGAATCATAATGGGACTTTGCATGACCTGTGCTATATCCAACACATTATTCACCTCACAAAGTCTAGCATGGACTAAAGGCACTAGGATCCTTGGAAGCTAGGGACTGACAATCACAGTAGTGTTCCTAAGCTTAAGAGGAACACAAGAAAGGGTTCTGGGAAATGCCCCTGGGTCCTTGAACCTCATCAGAGAGGAGTACCCAGAGTAGAGTTTGGCATGCACAATAAAGTATGCTCCGGGGATTGGGGGGGAGGCACTTGGGGATGGGAAGAGAGGGGAGAGGGGAGGGGGGAAGAAAGGGGGTCGGGGGGACATGAACAGAGGGGGGGGGACTGGTGTACCTGTTAAGTTTGTATGAGCGCAAATATTAATAAAAAATAAATTAATAAATTAAATAAATAAATATGTGATGAAATTCACCTGTGGGGGGGAAAGAAATTGAAATGTCTAATAATTATTTTAAAAAATGCTCCACATCCTTAGCCATCAGGGAAATGCAAACCAAAACTCCCCTGGGATATCATCTCACCCCAGTCAGGATGACAAAAATCCACAATACAAACACCACCACATGCTGGGGAGGATGTGGCGAGAAAGGAAGTCTCCTACATTCCTGGTGGGAATGCAGGTTTATATAACCACTTTGGCAATCAGTCTGACTTTTTTTTTAAAAAGTTAAAGTTTGAAATGTCTTATGACCCCGCTATTCCACTTCTTAGAATAATCCTCCATAAAGCAAAAATTCACTTCAATGACACAAGCACAACCATGTTTATAGCAGAACCATTTATAATAGCAAACTCATGGAATCAATCCAAATGTCCAACAGATGACAAATAGATAAGGAAAATGTGGTACATTTATGCAATGGAATACTATCAGTCATCAAAAAAGATGAATTAATGAAATTTGCTGGGAAATAGATGGAATTAGAAAAAATTATATTGAGTGAAGTGTCCCAGACACAGAAAATTAAGCACCGTGTATATTCCCTAATAGATGGATAGTAGTACCAAACCCACTTAGTGACACACTCAGAACATCAGAGACCTTACACTAATCAACTGGAACCAGATCAGCCAAATCTCTCCCCATCCTAAAGCTCAGGGAGCCTTGTGGATTAGGGGGTGGTAAGATTGTAAGAGGCTAGAGATGAGGAGGATCAACCATACACAAGATACGCCACACAAGTTAGGGCCACAGTAGCCATAATCAGACTTTGCATGACCTGCACAATGACTGACATGTCAATGATCCCCCAAAGTCTAGCATAGTTCACAGGCACTAGGATCCTTAGAGGCAAGGGAATAACCATCATAATAGTGTCACCATACTAAAGGGGAACCCAAAAAAGGGCTCTGGGCAATGCCACTAAGTCCATACATCTTACTACAAAGACATGTGTACATCCATGTTCACTGCAGCTCTGTTCACAAAGAAATTGAATCAGCCTAGATGCCCAACTTTAGATGAATGAATAATGAAAAAGTGGTGCATATACCCAATGGAATTTATTCTGCTCTTAAAAGTTAATTTATGAAATCTGTTGGTAAATTAATGGAGCTGGAAGAAACTATACTGAAAAAAGTATCCCTCACATGTGAATCCATCTCAAACTCTTGGAAACTACAACGGCACCCAAGTCAGGGTAAGGGGAGATCCCAAAAGAATATAGACAACCATGACAACAGGTGACCACCAGTGTAATAGTGGCATGAGTATCGAGGACACAACCAACAGCTTTCTGATTGGATTCAAGATCTGCCTGTCAGAAGCATATTCATCCCTGTTACTGTAAACTAGAACAAGAACTTATTAAAAAAATGGAAGGCGAGTCCCATCAGAGAGGAAGATCCAGAGGGAAGTTTGACATGCACACTAAAGGATGCTACAGGAATGGAGGGGAGGGGGCACTGGGAGAAAGGTAGGGGGGGAAAGGAAGGAGAATAGGAGTGAAGGAGCAAGGAGATCCAGGGAGGGGTGCAAGGAGGGAGGGGAATGGGGTATCTATCAAATTTGTATAAAAATTATTAATTAAAAAAGGTCGGAAAAAAATTAGTAGGGAAGATAGCCAATAACCCTATTGTGACAATAATACATCAAAGTACTCTGTTGGTAGCTTTTAATTACACCCATAGAATGGGCACTAAAGGTCATTGGTGAGGGGAAATGCACATATCAGTGGGGTGGCCTGAAGAGAGGTAATTTGATATATCACAGAGGTCTTAGTAGACAGGTCAGAGTGAACCCTGGAGTCCAAAGAACCACATAGGTGAAAGAGTGGGAGGGAATTGGATAGAATGGTGAAGAAAAGGGATGGGATGAAGGGGAGGGGTAAGGAGGGAAGCTGGAATGAATATCCAATAGGCTTGTAAAAATAGAAAAAATTTTAAAAAGGAAAAAACAATAGTGACAAAACAGAGGCAAAAAGATGAATAAGGCAACTATAGAATAGTCTTAAAGGGAGGGAAGAAACGGAGCAGGACGTAGTAACAAATAAGTTAGCAAAGAGAAAACAGGCAAGATGCTGGGGGAGAGAGGATGATCCAAGGCCTCAGGGAGCAATAAAAAGAGCAAAGTAGAAGAGCAGTCAAATATAAGGACATAGGTAAGCAACTACTGTCTAAATGTGTTCTAAATTCCCCCTCCATTATCAGGGAACATATGCCTAGTACTGTAAACCTGTTCAAACAACAGTAGCAAGGGTGAGAATAGATACTAGATATGAATAGAGGTCTTAGTGATAATTATAAATACTTGATAGCAAACTACCATCTAAATTCTTATTTTATTCTTACATAAGAAAATCTCTAAAAAAAATCAACCAAGATGCTCATTATTTCAATGGAAGATTATTGAACCAAAAAATCACAAGTGGCCAGTGTACAGAGTACTGGCAACCCTGGGACACTCTCAGCCTTAACTGGATCAAAATCTCTCATCTCAAGGCTTGGGGAAGCTTGCAAAATAGGGGTGGTAAAACTGAAATGCTTAGGCATGGGCAGGTGCACTGCCAGCAGAGACACTCCTGTCTCAATAGGGCTGCTGCATCCAGGACCTCACTGCTATGAGATCTCCTGCCATCAGACCTAAAAAGCGGCTGACATATCAACATTTCCCCTGCACCAGCCAGGATCACAGGACAAACAGCTACATTCAGGGAGATACTCTAGAGCAGGTTCTACACAAAGAAGGGGAGCCTCTCCTTGTGAATTTGCCTCTCCTTGTGAATTTGCCCAGCGAATGAACACACACACCACAGACTCCTTACTACAACAGGCATCTCCCAAAGGAGTCCTGTTATCCACACATGCAGAGGGACAGGAGGGTGGATGGAATAAGGCTGGGGTGGTGAAGTAAGGGGAGGGTAAGAGAAGAGGGAGGTGGAAGGGAAGAGGGATGGGCAAGAACATAAACTAATTTCCTTTTTATATGAAAAACTCTCAATAAAATTGCATTGTAAACATTAATAATTTACATTTTGCAAGTTATAAAAATAAGATAGGAGTACAATTAAGGAAGGCTGTAGATGTTGAATTGTGGCCTCCACACACGCGAGTACACTCAAACATGTACAAACAGTACATTCACCACAGAAGTGTACACACACAAGCATATACATTCACCACACATAGTCACACAAACACACACATTTACCACACACAGACATGTTCATGCTCTACACATATACATACCCACAAGCACACATTCACCACACAGTACCATACACACTCCAACACAAATTCACACACTCAAATAAATGCACCACACAATATCCCCTCACACCTTCATATAGAAACACATACATATACATTCCCATACGTACACATCCAAACATATGTACCACACACATACAATCACACACACGTATATACACAAAAACATGCATATACCACATACTCAGTATTGCACATACAAAAATACATTATGCACACACTCAGAGATCCATACACTACCTACACGATAACATGCACATGAAGATACACATCTGCCACATAGTACCACACACATAAACCACACATATGTAGGACACGCATATACATAATTGCACAAATATACATCTATAACCACACAAATACATAAACCCCATATTCAATGTCACACATACACAAACATATGCACACTCAGATCACACACCACCCACTCAGCATCGCGCACATACACATAAGCATAAGCCACACAATATCACATGTGTACCAAATACGTACACATGTACACCCAACCATGTACATATTCTACACATGCACACAACCACACACATACATGTAGACCACACCCTCAATACCATGCACAAAAATATACCATGTACATACTCATACAGATACATACATCATACCAGCAATATCACATATGCATATGCCCACACATACATGCGCCACACACTAAATACCATACACATATATACTCCACAAACACAAATGTACACATACCACATATGCAATACTACACATGTTCTCATGCAAGAACACAGACACACACATTCATAATACTCAAGGTACCACAAGTACGCAGACACACAAATCCTCACAATACCACACATACAAAATCATACACATACACAAACACATTCAGCACACTCAGAATCACACACACATTCAAACACCTCTCAAAATCACACATGCACACAAGCACACAACCTCACACATACATCCACCATACTCAGTACCACAGATGTGTAAACACTAACACCAAGCTCAATGTCACCCAAGTCAGCAGAGGCGCTGCCCCTCCCCTAAGCCTGGGCCCACAAGTGATTGACACCAAGGCAAACTCAGCCTCCCCCGCTCCCTGGCCAGAATCCCAGCAAACAAGCTGAGGCCCTCGTGGGGAGTCAGCAACTGGGATCCCTGGATCAGTCACTTGTCCTTGCAAACAAACCCTGACAAGAAATGCCTTAGGTCAGAATTGCACACACAGACTCACCATTTCAGGGTGCAGTCCATCACGCTGGGTAGGAGCACACCACAGGAGAGCCAGGGAACTGGTCCTGAAAAGCCTGAGGGGAAGGACACAGCACGTGAACAGGAAGGGGCGCAAGGCATCCAGCACCAGGGCCCACCCCCAGAGGCCTGCTTCCTCCCTCAAGGCTCTCCCCCAGTGACATAGGTCCTCTATCACCCTCTGCCTCCAATCACTTACTTCCTCTAAGGCCTGCCTGCAGTAAGGTACTTCCTGTTCCTGGGCATGCCCCCAGCAATGTATTTCCTACACTAAGGCTCCAAACCCTGCAGGTCATACAACCTTTCCAAACAGGGCCATGTACTTCTTCCTTGATGCAGGGTCCCAAAGACGAACGTCCTTCTTCCAGGCCTGCGCTCACCAGCGCTCTCTCTCTCTCAAATAACCACACCAACGGTCACGCAACCTGCTTACGCAGTGCATGTCAGTAACAGAAATCCTCCCTTAAGGCCCAGCCTTAGTGACGTAGTTCCTCTCCAGGCCAGAACCCAGCTGTTGGGCCTCTTTACCAGGCCTGAGGCCTGCTGGAACTTCCTGAGCCTGCCTAGAGTTTCAGGACCTGACTTTAGGTTTCGAATCTCATCTCCACAGGAAAGTTTCATTTCCCTGCGATGATGTCACACCTATTCAACCACCTTCTGGTCACTTAATCACTTCCTATTGGTTACCCCATATTCACACTACCCTTCACCCTTCCCTCTGCTGCACAATCTATATAATTCACCCCCTGTTTAATAAAGTTGAGTTCCTGCTTTGACAGACCTCCTGGTTCTATTGTGTTCATTGGGCCAGGACACTCATCACCTACTCAGCCCCACAGGTTGCCAGGCTAGTCCGATAGTCCCTGCACTACCTGCAGTGGCCCCTGTGTCCTGCACCCAGCAACGTACTTCCTCCCTCAAGGCATGCCCCCAGTGACGGACATCTACCCAAGGCCCGCCCCCAAAACATACTTCTTCCCTCAAGGCACGCCCCCCAAAGATAGACATCCACCCTCAAAACATATTTCCTTCTTCAAGGCATGCCCATGGTGATGTACTTCATACTTCAAGACCCCCCCACTCACCTATTTCCTCTCTCATAGACCTGTTCAGTGACACACATCATCCCTCAAGGCCCACCCTTAACAACAAACTTCTTCAATTAAGGTCCCCCCCCCCCCGCAGCAGACTTCCTCCATTAAGGCTCCCATCCCCACATGTCACACTGCCTTTCCAATCAGCACCCTGCTTTTCAGTGGCATACTTCCTTTCATTGCCCTTCCCAAAGATGACTTCCTCCTTTCAAGCCTGCCCTCAACAACGGTAATTTTTCTCTCAAGGCTCTACCCCTAAATACACAACCTACACACACACCACCATTCACTGATCAATGACATAAATCCTACCTCAAGGGCTGCCCTCCCCCAAAAACATCCTCCCTCCAAGGCTTCACCCACTAAAGGTCACACAACCTTCCCAAACAGCGCCATCTGCTGTTTACTAGCATGCTTCTTCTCTCAAGGCAGTCTTCTTCTAATGACTTACCTCTTCCTTCAAAACCCGCTGCCAATTAACTATTTCCTTCATAAAGGCTCCGCCCCATAAAGGTCACACAACCTTCCCAAATAGTGCCACCTCCTGGTCAGCAATGTATTTCCTCCTTCAAAGCCCACTCCAAGAAAAATAATTCCTATCCAAAGGCCCACCCCCAGAAACATATTTCCTCCCTTGAGGCCCACCCCAACTATGTACTTCCTCCCTCAAGATGTGCCCCCAGCAATGTAATTCCTATCTCAAGGTAATGTAAAAGAAAAACTTAAATAAAAGCCAAAGATGGTGACCAGAGTTCAATCCTGAGAAGTACATATACACTCAGTTGGGAAGATGGTTCACTGGGTAAAAGTACTTTAAGTGCAAGCTTGAGGAATGAGTTCAATCTCCAGTAATCATGTGGAAAGGGACTATGTACCTGGAGGTGTAATCCCAGCATTCTTGCAGGAAAATGGGCCTGAGTGTGTTTGAGTGTGTGAGAGAGAGGGCACTATACACCCTGGATGAGGACCAAAGATGACTTTGGGAATCATCCTGAATTGCTCTACCCTTTTGCTTTGCTCTGATATTCCAGGGTCTACCCACCAGGATAGGAGATGCAGGGTGCTTGGAGTTATTACTTGGGACTGGGAATTCAAACTCAGTTCTTTACTTTGTGAGGCAGAATCTTAAACCTTAAGCCATCTGTCCAGCTTTGGTCACCACCTTTGTGAACAGGCACCTTACTGGCTGAGACATTTCACCACCCCAGAGCTGCAGTGAATACTTATTTTTGTATGAGTGTACATGTGTATAAAAGTGTGTGTTTGTGTGGTGTGTGTGTGTGTGTGTGTGTGTGTGTGTGTGTATGCATGTATGTCAGTATGAGGTTTTGTACAAGAGGACACTGTGAATGCCTATGTAGGTCCAAAGGGGACTTAGGGAATCAGTCTAGATTACACTACCACATTTCTGGTTTGCTTTGGGATTTCCCAGATTACACCTTCCAGGGCAGCAAGTATGTGCAGCTGCCATTTCCATCCAAAATTTTAGATAAGATCTGGGTATTGGAACGCAGGTACTTTTGTTTGAGAGGCAAAGGATTAACCTTTGAGCCATCCCTCCCTACAGTTATGAATACATTTCTAATGCAGATCCAAGCATAGAGGTTGTTGCACTTCATCTACATAGTTGCTGATAAATGACCATCACACAGCTTAAGGGAACAAGTAGTTTACTTTCTTACGATAGTCCAGTTACAGTTCATAGTCCAGGGCTGAGGGAACTGGCCACCATAAAGACTGAGAGATGGACAATCCTTACTTACCAGACCAGCATGTCTGGCCACACCAACACCAGGGCTGAGGGAACTGGCCACCATAAAGACTGAGAGATGGACAATCCTTACTTACCAGACCAGCATGTCTGGCCAAGTATACAGAAGGATGCCAACTCTCTCAACCAGGTCTCTGTGATTTATCCAGGGCCTAATCCCACCCACCATGGGCTGGGTCTTTCCCATCAGCTAGACAATCTCCTTCAGGTTTGCACTGGGCTTAACTCAACCATCAACTCTCTACAACTGTGCCCAGAGCTCAAACCCTCAAGAGTCAAGTTGACATCTGTGCTTAACTATGACACTTTACCCCTTGTCCACTTGACACAAAAACAATACACTTTTATTTATTTTAAATACATTTTTTATTATTTCCGCTCATACAAACTTAATAGGTAGACCAGTTCCCTCCCTACCTCCTCCCCCCCCCGAACCCCCTGCTTCCCCTCCCTCCCTCCCCATCCCCCATTGCCTCCCCCCCAATTCCCAGAGTGTCCTTCATTGTGTATGCCTAACTCTCCTCTGGGTCCTCCTCTCCGATGACGTACAAGGACCCAGTGGCATTTCCCTGAACCCTTTCTCGTGTTCCCCTTAAGCATAGGAACACTACTGTGGGTGTCAATCCCTTGCCTCCAAGGATCTTGGTGCCTTTAGCTGATGCTAGACTTTGTGAGGTCAATAGTGTGTTAGGCATTGTGCAGGGCATGTAAAGTACTATTATGATTGCTTTGGCCCTAACTAGCATGGAGAATCTTGCAAATCATTGCTCCTCCCATCCTTTTGCTCTTACAATCTTACCACCCCCCTCTTCTGCAAATGTCCCTGAGCTTCAGGATGGGGGGAGATTAGGCTGGCCTAGTTCTATGTGGTGGATATAGAGTCTCTGAAGTACTGGATTGTGGTTTGTTGATTTTCTTTTGCAGTTTTGCTGCTCCTGCAATGCCCTTCACTCCATCCTGATGGGCACTGTATGTCACCCCCTGGTCAGAGACAGAAAGCTGTTAAACTGAAGTCTTATTGTAATAGCACAATCAAGGGTAGATGTAATAAAAGTAGGAAACCTCAGTGAGGGAGGGGTCAGTCACTCATTTCCAAAATGAGCACTTTTTATCTGCCAGACTATATGCCCTCCCCTTCTAGTGAGATCATACCCCCTCAGTTGTACATGATCAGGAACGAACGTCTGTGAACTTAACCAGGTATCACATTACTTACTTGCATTCCTTGATGGAGGCCTGTTTTCTCTGCTGTACCATGGTCCCCTCTCTCCTTGTGTCTGGTGTAGCCCTCCAACGCCATCCCTCCTGTTCATAATCCTTGCAATTACTGTATTACATAGGTTTAACTTTGAGTGTCTCAATGAGGGCTGGGTGACTTTGATACTAGAAGCCACCTAATAGGGAGACCATACGGTGCTTAATTTTCTGGGTTTGGGATATTTCACTTAAGATAATTTTTTCTAATGACATCCATTTCCCGGCAAATTCCAGTAATTCATCATTTTTGATGGCTGAGTAGTACTCCATTGTATATATGTACCACATTTTCCTTATCCACTCGTCAACTGTTGGACATTTGGGTTGATTCCATGACTTTGCTATTGTAAACAGTGCTGCTATGAACATGGTCGTGCTTGTGCTATCGAGGTGAACCTCTGTTGCATGGGGGGTTATTCCCACGAGTGGAATAGAAGGGTCATATGGAATTTCAATCTTTAATTTCGTTAAGAATCTCCAGACAGCGCACCAGAGTGGTTGTATGAGCCTGCATTCCCACCAGCAATGTAGCAGAGTTCCCCTCTCTCCACATCCTCTATAGCATTTGTGATTTATATTGTGGATTTTTGGCATCCTGACCTGGGTGAGATGATATCTCAGGGAAGTTTTGATTTGCATTTCCCTGATAGCTAATGAAGTGGAGCATTTTTTAAGATATTTGTTAGACATTTTAATTTTATCCCTGGTAAAATTTCTTTTAAGTTCCAGGGCCCATTTTTTAATTGGGCCATTGTTTTCCTTGGAGTTTAGTTTTCTAAGTTCTTTGTGCACTTTGGACAGTAGAGCTCTATCAGATATGTGGTTAGTGAAGATTTTCTCCCATTCTGTGGGTTGCCTTTGAGCTCGTGTTACAATCTCTTTATCTGAACAGAAGCTCTTTAATTTCACAAGATCTCAACTGTTGAGAGTTGGTAGCAGTGACTGTGCCATTGGTTGTCTGCTTCAGAAATGTTGGCCTAGCCCAATAAGCTCGAGGAAGTTCCCTATCCTTTCAGCTATAGTTTTTATAGTCTCTGGCCTTATATCAAGGTTCTTGATCCATTTGGAGTTAAGTCTTGTAAATGGTGACAAGTACGGGTCCAGCTTTAATCTTCTGCATGTGGAGATCCAGTTTTGTCAGCACCATTTGTTGAAGAAGCTGTTCTTTTTCCAATGGATTCTTTGGGCCCCTTTGTCAAAGATCAAATGGCTGTATTTTTTTGTGGGCTTATATCTGGGTCTTCAATCCTTATCCATTGATCTGTGTGTCTATTTTTGAGCCAGTACCAGGCTGTTTTTATAACTATGGATTATTAGTATAGACTAAGGTTTGGTATGGTAATACCTACAGCAGTGTTTTTGTTACTCAGGATTGTCTTTGCTATCCTGGGTCTTTTGTGCCTCCATATGAACTTTGAGATTGTTTGGTCAACTTCTTTAAAGAATTGCTTTGGGAGTTTAATTGGTATAGCATTGAATTTGTATATTGCATTTGGTTGGATGGTCATTTTGACAATGTTGATTCTGCCAATCCAGAAACATGGGAGGTCTTTCCACCTTCTGATGTCTTCTGCAATTTTTTTCTTTAGGGTTTTAAAGTTTTCATTGTAAAGGTCTTTTACCTCCTTGGTTAGGTTTATACCAAGGTATTTCATTTTTTTAGGGGCTATAGTAAATGGGATTGTTTCTCTCAAGGCTTTTTCACTTCTTTCATTCTGGGCATATAGGAAGGCCTATGATTTTTGCACATTTATTTTGAATCCTGCCACCCTGCTGAACTTTTCAATTAGTTCCAGGAGCTTCCTGGTGGATTTTTTGGGATCCCTCAGGTATAAGATCATGTCATCTGCAAATAGGGATAGCTTGACTTCTTCCTTGCTGATTTGAATCCCTCTTATGTCCCTTTCTTGTCTTATGGCTTCAGCTAAGACTTCAAGTACAATATTGAATAGAAGTGGTGAGAGTGGACAGCCTTGTCTAGTTCCTGATCGAAGTGGGAATGCTTCCAATTGTTCCCCATTGAGCATAATCCTTGCTGTGGGCTTGTTGTATACTGCTTTTATTATATTGATAAAGGTTCCTTCCGTTCCTATTGTCTCTAGCATTTGGATCATAAAAGGCTGTTGGATCTTATCAATGGCTTTTTCTGCATCTATTGAGAGTATCATGTGGCCTTGGTCTTTGGACTGGTTTACATGATGAATTACATTTATTGATTTGCGTATGTTGAACCAACCTTGTGTGCTGTGGATGAAGCCTACTTGGTCGCTCTGAATGATCTTTTTGATATGTTTTTGAATCTGATTTGCTAAGACTTTGCTGAGAATCCTTGCGTCTGTGTTCATCAGAAGAATTGGCCTATAGTTTTTTTTTATTATTTATTCAATTGTGCGTGTATGCATGTGTGCGTGTGTGTGTACGTATGTGAGTGTGTATGTGCGTGTGTGTCCGTGTGTGTAGAACCACGGATGAATTCGGGAACCAACATGGACGCCTCCAAGTCCTCCTTGTTTACTCTGCCCCGGGATTCACAGGCTCCATCCTACCAGGACCAGAAACACAGGCCGCCCCCGCTTCCCCCCGTGTCTATATGTGGGGTCCAGGATCCGAACTCAGGACCTTCCACCTGCAAGGCAGAGGCTTAACCCCTAAGCCACCTCTCCAGCCCCCTATAGTTTTCTTTTTTAAGTGAATCTTTATTAGGTTTTGGGATTAAGACGATATTAGCTTCGTAGAAGAATTTGGTAGTGTTCCTTCCTTTGCTATTTGATGGAACAGATTAAGGAGTATTGTTGTTATTAACTCCTCAAATGTCTGGTAGAATTCTGTGCTGAATCCATCTGGCCGAGGACATTTTTTGGTGGGAAGATTCGAGATTACTTCTTCAATTTCCTTATATGTTATAGGACTATTTAAATAATTCACAACTTCCTGATTCAATTTAGGTAGGTTGTGTTTACTTAGAAATTCATCCATCTCTTTTGTGTTGTCAAACTTCACAGAGTATAAGTTTTGAAATATGATGTTATAATTCTCTGGATTTCTTGGGTAGCAGTAGTGATAACTCCATGTTCATTTCTAATTTTGTTAATTTGGGTTTTCTCTCTCTTGCTTTTGGTTAATTTAGCTAGGGGTGTACCAATCTTATTGATTTTTTCAAAGAACCAGCTTTTTGACTGGTTGATTTTTTCTATCATTTTCTTAATCTTGATTTCAGATATTTCTCCCCTTATTTTTCTAATCTCCTTTCTTCTACTACTTTTGGGATCAGATTGCTCTAGTTTCTCTGAAGCCTTAAGCTACATCGATAAATTATTTATTTCTGATGTATCCATTTTTTTGATGTAGGCATTAAGAGCTATAAACATACCTCTTAGGACAGCTTTCATTCTGTCCCGTAGATTTTGGTAAGTTGTATTTTCATTATCGTTCACTTTCAGGAAATCTTGAATTTCCTTTTTAATTTCTTCCTGAATCCAGTTCTCATTCAGCATCATATTGTTAAGTTTCCAGGAGTTAGTGTATTTTCTCTTGTTTGATGTGTTGTGGATGTCCAGCTTTAGGCCGTGGTGGTCTGATAGGGCACAGGTTAGAATTTCAACTTTTTTGTATATGTGTAGATTCATTTTGTGGCCCAATATGTGATCTATTTTGGAGAAATTTCCATGTGCTGCTGAGAAAAATGTGTATTCTTTGGTGCGTGGGTGAAAAGTTCGATAGAGATCTGTAAGGTCCATTTCTTTCAGGGTTTGATTAAGTTCCAAAGTGTCTCTGTTATGCTTTTGACCTGTTGATCTATCCCATGTTGAGAGGGCAGTGTTGAAGTCCCCAAGAATTATCTTTTGGGGGTTGATTTCTTGCTTTAGACGCTGTAGGGTTTTCTTAATGAATGTGGAGGGGCCCATATTGGGTGCATAAATGTTCAGTATTGTTAAATCTTGCTGGTGAATTGTACCTGTGACTAAAATGTAGTATCCATCTGTGTCTCTTATGATTTTCTTTGGTTTGAAGTCCACTTTGTCTGAAAGCATAATTGCTACCCCTGCCTGTTTCCTGTTTCCATTAGCTTGCAAGATTTTGGACCAGCCTTTCATTCTTAGGATGTGCCTATCTTTTGTGGTGAGATGAGTTTCCTGAAAGCAGCAGATTGTTGGATTGTGGTTTTTAATCCAAGTTTGTAAACTGTGTCTCTTAATCGGTGAGTTAATACCATTGACATTTAATGTTAAAATGGAGAAATTATTTTTAATTCTGGACATTTTTTATGTTTAGTAGATTTTGTAAGCATGTTTTTTGATATTTATGTTTTGGTGGTATTATACTTCCCTTCTGTCCTCCTGGATACGCTTGTTCTTTTCTTCAAGCTTGAGTATCATTTCTAGCATTTTGTGAAGGCCGGGTTTGATCGACATGTATCCTTTCAAGTTGTCTTTGTGCTGGAAAACTTTTCTTTCTCCCTCAATCATGACAGATAGTTTTGCCAGGTATATCAGTCTGGGTTGGCATATTTGCTCATTTAATACTTGAAGTATGTCTCTCCAAGCTCTTCTTGCTTTTACTGTTTCCATTGAGTAGTCATTTGTTATTCTAATAGGTTTACCTTTAAAAGTGACTTGCTTTTTTTCTCGTGAAGCACTCAGCACCTTTTCTATGTCTTGAATGTGGAGTGTTTTGACTGTTATTTGCTGTGGTGATTTTCTATTTTGGTCATATCTGTTTAGAGTGTGAAATGCCTCTTGTATTTGGTAGGCCTCTCATTCTTTAGTTGTGGGAAGTTTTCCTTTATGATGATTTGAAATATTTCCTCAGGTGTGGTATTTTCTGATTCTTGTTCTGGTATTCCATGAATGTGCATGTTAGGCTTCTTCAGGGTGTCCCATATCTCTTGAATGTTCCTCTCCAGTATCTTTTTGGCTTTAACAATCTCTTCCATTGAGCTGGTTAATACTCCCACTTTGTCTTTAAGATCTGAAATTCTATTTTCTGCTTTGTTAGTTCTGCTGATAAGACTCTCTGTTGAATTTTGGGTTGAAGATAACTTGTCTTTTAATTCAATTTTAAACTCTGCCTGATACTGTTTTAACTGCTCTATACCTATTTTTGTTTCTTGAACTGTTTTTCTCAACTCCTCCAAGTGCCTGTTGTGTTCCTGTTCAAAGTGATTGATACGGTTGTTTAACTCTTCTTGGATTTTCTCTTTCATAGTATTAATCATGGTAAGGATCATACTCTGAAAGTCGATATATTGGGTCTGGCTTTCATGGCTACTTTCCGTGGATTTGTTCTGTTCGGAATCCCTCATTATGGGATTGATTCTTTCGGTGGGAGATTGGTCTTCTTGGGTTTTGTGTCTCGTGGATCTGCACTTTGACTTGTACATTGTTGTTTTGTTTTTTAGGACCTTTCAGTTTCTATGTGTTTTTCACTGAATTGACGTAGTTGGTATTGTTACACTTGCCAGTTTTTACTAGTGCTTGCCTTGGATTGGGTATGTTTGTGTATTGTTATTGTTATATCCTAGATGAGGCTACTAGGTTGTTAGTACTTCACTTAAGTCAGGTTAGGTAACCAGGGGGTGAATATTAGTTTGGTAGTGCACTTTTACGATTTAGTATCTTGGTGAAATGTGGAGGTGAATGGTGTACTCCCTGGAGTTGTATGTTTTTGGAGTGGCTGTATGAGGAAGTTGATCTACAGCATTGATACTTTAAAGGATCAGTAAGGTGAAAAGAAAAAGTTTACTTATCTTTGGGCTAGATGTGAAGAATCTCACCCCTGTGATATAATGATTGTAGTGTAGTCTAGATGTATGGCCTGTGTTCCCTTTGTTCCTTAGAATTTTGCTTGAGTTTCCTTTGGACTCTATTGAATTCTGAGTAGCAGTGTGTCTTCCATGGACCACGTGCGTAAGTCCCCGGTGGGCCAGAGAGGCAGAGGGTCTGATGTTGATTGCAGAATTCTTCATCTGTGACCTGGGGGGGGGGCAGAGCCACACGTGGGTGGGAGGTTGCGAGGGGCTGGTGTCCGGGGTGGTGCCCTGGGGGCTAAGCCGGAGGCCGCGCACCTGCTGCTGGCCAGGTGGCTCCGGGGTGGGGGGTCGGGCTGGGCTGGGCTGGGAGGGGCTCTCTGGCTTGCTCACTCACTTGGGAAGGTCGGCCAACAATACACTTTTAAACTGTAACCTTTCCTTGTCCCCACAGATGTTAAAATATAAATACATTCCATGGACCAATTTAAAATGTTCTCTCATTAAAACTTCAGTTTCAATATTTTAAAAGTTCAAAGTTTCTTGACCTTAAAACTCTTAAATCAAAATAAATTGAATACTTTAAAACAGATAAAACATTAAAACAGAAGGATCTTAAAACAATAAGAAAACATTAAGATCAAAGTCAAGCAAATCACTGCATTCTGTACTTCAATGTCCATCTTCTGCTGCTCATCACGTAATCAAGACGGCTCAAAGATTCTAGGCAATCCCAGTCCCTGTTTGCAGCTTGAAGTTGTAAGAGCAGAGTTCCTCTGAACCAGGCTGAATCTCCACTCACAGTAGTCCTCAGCAGCAGTCCCATAGTTCTGACATCTCAAACATAATTCTGGGTTCCTCTGCAGCTTTAAGCTTCACCATCTCTTGCAGGAACTCTACGCCTGCCACTTGGTGCCAAGCTTTTGCTGCTCTCCATGAACCCTTCAGTAGTACACGAAAACCAGTATCACCTGAGGGATGCTGCTTGATTCCGAAGTGAGGTTGAAACGCAGCTTAGTCCACTGGAGCCACAGCTGCACCAACTTCAATGCGTTGATGCTGGAAAAGCCTCTCTTCTAGGCAACCAAACTTGCAAAGGGCAAGAAACAGCTTTAACTTGGGCTTTCGGCCCCTGAAGGAATCTGAGCTTCCAAACATGAACTTGCCATACGGTGGTTTCCAGGTCCTCCACTATCTCAGTGCAAGTCACTAGGTTTTCCTTCACTGATACTCATTTGTCCAACAGCCTACCCTTTGCACATCCACACCTCCAAGGTTGCCAACACAGCTCTCCTTTGTCAAGCAAACCATTCCATCGTCCTTATATTCAGTTTTACCAAAGTCCTTGTTTCCCTCATCACAAACTGGGCCCAAACAATGTCTCTCAGCAATTGGCCCACTAAATGCTGAAGAACGGTATTTGTAAATCCACAAAGTGAAAATTTTCAAGAATTTCCAACTTTGTGCAGGACAACCGTTCAAAAGCCACAAAATCCACATAGTCAGATTTATCAGCAACACCCCACTTCCTGGGTACCAAATTCTGTTGCAGTTCATCTGCACACTTGCTGATAAATGATCATCACACAGCTTATGATAGTCCAGTTACAGTTCATAGTCCAGCTTGACAGGAGAGCACACATCAACACCAGGGCTGAGGGAACTGGCCACCATAACGACTGAGAGATGGACAATCCTTACTTGCCAGACCAGCATGTCTGGCCAAGTATACAGAAGAATGCCAACTCTCTCAACCAGGTCTCTGTGATTTATCCAGGGCCTAATCCCACCCACCATGGTCTGGGTCTTTCCCATCAGCTAGACAATCTCCTTCAGGTTTGCTCTGGGCTTAACTCAAACATCAACTCTCTACAACTGTGCCCAGAGCTCAAGCCCACAAGAGTCAAGTTGACACCTGTGCTTAACTATGGCAGAGGTTTTGAGACAAAGAGGTGTGCAGAGCAAGAGCCACATCCCAGAGCATGGTGTGGGCTTCTCAGAGCAGAGTCACTGTCATAGTTGGACACGGGTTTCGACTTGATGGTTGATGGTTTGAGCTCTGGGCAAGTTTGTAGAGAATTAGTGATTGAGTTAAGCCCAGAGCAGACCTGCAGGAAATTGTTTAGCTGTTGGAGAAGGCCCAGCCCTGGAATAAAATACAGACAGGTGATTGAGAAAGTTGGCATTCTTGTGTACACTTGGACAGACATGCTGGTCTGGCAAGCAAGGATCGTCTCTCTCTCAGCCATTACATAGAGATGGTGTGGCTAGTTCCCTCGGTCTTGGTATTTTGACATGAGCTCTCCTGTCAAGCTGGACTGAGACCTGTAACAAGATAATCTTAACAGATAATAAACCCCTTGTTCCCTTAAACCATTTGATGGTCATTTGTCAGCAACCATGCAGACGAACTGCAACAATCACCCTTCATTTTCTCTGCACTGGTCACACATAGAACTGCAGTGGATTTTGAAACTAGTGTCTTCCAAGTGCAGCTAAGGAATGTGACAGGGTGGTTCCTGAGGCACCTGATACCACTAATCAGAACATGACCCCACGAAAATGCAGGTCACCTCAATTTATGTTCCTAGACCCCTGACTGCCCACCCTCATGATCTTCTCTCCATTCTTCACTGCCAGCCCCCACTGCCCTATTTCCCTGGCACCACCTTAGCAGTATCTGAAACCTAGGGAAGTCAGACGCCCCCTTTTGTCCTGGGCAGCGTGGAATTCCTCTCCATCCAGATGTTCATAGTGGCTCTTTCCCTCTCCTCTCTCACTTGAAGCTGTCTCCTTTGTCCCAATGCTATGCCACCTGTTTGCCATTCAGAGAATGAATAAACTAGATCTCTAGCAGTACCATCTTCCAAACATGAAGACTGTCACAACATTGTCCCAATGACCTACGGGACTAAGTTCCATCAGCAAAATATATTCTACAGCTGGTGGTTCGTGTTTTATGATACAGTACCATGTGGGACAAGGGACTCCTTGCCCAGTGCCTTGGATAAACCACCTTGTATGCTCTTAGTGCAGCTGATGATGCTTGCCTTCAGCTTCTCCCTACCCCTCAGCTTCTAAATCCAGGGCAGCAAAAGGATGTGGTCCCTATAGAAAGTAGGCTGTGGAAATCAAAACTTGCCTGAGATATCATCTCACCCCGGTTAGGATGGCAAAAATCCACTACACAAACAACACCAAATGCTGGAGAGGATGTGGAGATTGGGGAACTCTCCTACATTGTTGGTGGGAATGCAGGCTCATATAGCCACTCTGGCAAGCTGTCTGGAGATTCTTAAACAAATTAAAGATTGAAATGCCATATGACCTGGTGATTCCACTTTTGGGAATAACCCCCCCGACAGCAAAAATTCACCTCGATAGCACAAGCATGACCATGTTCATAGCAGCACTGTTTACAACAGCAAAGTCATGGAATCAGCCCAAATGTCCAACAGTTGACAAGTGGATAAGGAAAATGTGGTACATCTATATAAAGCAGTACTACTCAGCCATCAAAAATGATGAAGTAATGGAATTTTCTGGGAAATGGATGTCATTAGAAACAATTATATTGAGTGGAGTATCCCAGACACAGAGAATTAACCACCGCATGTACTCCCTAATAGGTGGCTTCTAGTACATAACCCACTTAGAGACACTCAAAGACAAATCTCTGTAATAATTAGAGTGATTTGCTAAGATTACGAACAGGAGGGATGGGGAAGGAGGGCCACACCAGTAACGAGAGAGGGGACCATGTCACAGCAGAGAAAATAGGCCACCATCAAGGACTGCAAGTCAATAATGCAACATCTGGTTAAGTTCACAGACTTTCCTTTCTGATTATTTACAACTGATGGGGTATGATCTTACCAGAAAGGGAGGGCATATAGTCTGGCAGATAGAAAGTAACCATTTTGCAGATGGGTGATTGACCCCTCCCTCACCGTAGTTTCCTACTTTTATTACATCTACCTTTGAATATACTCTTATAACGAGACTCTAATTTAACAGGTTTTTATCTCTGGCCAGGGGGTGACATCCAGTACCCATCATGGTGGAGCCAAGGGCATTGCTGGAGCAGCAAAACGGAAAAAAAAATCAACAAACCATAATCCAGAACATCAGAGACTCTATATCAATCACCTGAGATTAGGCCAGCCTAATCTCTCTCCATCCTGAAGCTCAGGGAAATTTGCGGAAGAGGGGGCAGTAAGATTGTAAGAGCACAAGGATGGGAGGAGCAATAATATGCAAGATATTCCATACAAGTTAGGGCCAAAGCACTTATATTTGGACTTTACATGCCCTGCACAATGTCCAACACACTATTGACCTCACGAAGTCTAGCATTTGCTTAATGGCACTAAGATCCTGGAAGCAAGGGATTGACAGCCACAGTAGTGTTTCTATGCTTAATGGGAACACAGGAAAGGGTTCTGGGAAATATCACTGGGTCCTTGCACCTCATTGGAGAGGACGACCCAGAGGAGAGTTTGGCATGCACATTAAAGGATGCTCCAGGGATGGGAGGGGGAGGCACTGGGAGATGGGGAGGGAAAGGCAAGGGAGGGGGCACAGGGGGATAGGGGGTTGGAGGGAGGGGGGACCACTGTATCTGTTACGTTTGTATGAGTGGAAATAAAAAAAAAAGAAAAAAAAGAAAGTAGGCTGTGGAGATGGCTCAGTGAGTAGTGTGTGCCATGCAAGCAGGATTACCTGAGGTCCCACCTCCAACATCTACATAGCAACAACAACTCTAAGAAGCACGCACAGCTCCTTGGCCACTCAGTGTGGTCAATTGCCGACAGAGCCTGTCTCAAAAAACTTTATGCCAGTGACCTTAAATGGGCCCAAAGACAAGGCACAATTAATGAGGGAGGAATTCAGATGGCCAGACTGCTAACCAGAGGTTGTAATCCCAAAGGTTCAGAGGGACCTCTCTGAAATATGAACTATGCTACAGCGGCTATGCAGGTGTACTCAAATCAGACATCTCTGCTGGCTCAGTGTTACAAGTGGGATGATGAGGAAGAACAGTAAAAATTACATTGTAAGCATGAGACAGATTCCATAGCAGAGAATAATCAATGTATTAAAATTGAAGACACTGATATAAGCTCAAACACCTACAGTTAACTGATTTTTGTTATAGGTGCCCAAAAAAGCATTGGAAAAAGGCCAGCATCTTCAAAAAACTGTGCTGTAAAACAATGAAACTAAACACTTTTCTGTCACCATACACAAAAATGAGCTCAAAATGGATCCAAGACCTCCATGTCCATAGAACATACAACTCCTAGAACAATGAGGAGTACACAGGAGTTTATGAGTCTAGGTCAGCATTTTCTGAATGGCAACTCAAATGCATTGGAAATAGGACCAGTACTCAACAAGTGGGATCTCATGAAATTAAATTGATTCTGCTTGGCAAAAATATCAATTGAGCAGAAAGGCAACCCAGGGAATGGGAGAAAACTCTTGCTGTGAACTGTTATGACAGATGATTAATATCCACAGTATACAAAAAAAACTCCAAAAATAGAATTTCAAGAAGCAAACAACTCAATTAAATAATGGGCTTAAGAATTAAAAAGAGCCTTCTGCCCTGGACCCAGACGAGGGCAGACTCCCTGCTCCTCAGATATCAACAGAGCCCAGAGAAACCCAAACAAAGCTCTAGGGGACAAACACCATGCATCTGAAGTCCTCTAAAATCATCCCATTGCATGAGAGAGAATCTTCACATCCAGCTCAAAGATAATTAAACACTTTTTACCATCTTGTTCCTCTCAATTATTAGTTACTGTAGCTTAACATTTCCATATAGCCACCCCAAACTTATACAACTTCAGGGACTAAACCATTCAAACTCATGTATCACTAATGAAGTTAACTGAAAAAGTGCAGTATGATACGAATCTTCACTCCATGACTCCTAAGCCTGACCTAATTGATGTACAAACAATCTAATAGCCTCATCTAGAAAATAACACCAATATCAGACAAGTGTACCCAACTCCAAGGCAAACACTAGTAATAACTACTCAAGTGTAGTAATACCATCTAATTCCATTCAGTCAAAAACATACAGAAATAAAAAGAACTAAAGAGATAAAACAAAAATGGCCAGGTCACAGCACAAATCCATGAGAAGCAAAAACAAAGACAACAAAACTCCTATCCAAAGAATTAACCCCATAATGATAGATTCCAACCAGAACAAACTCACAGAAAATAGCCATGAAAGCCATACCCAAGATAATGATCTTCAAAACCTGATCTTTACAATGATCAATACTATGAAAGAGGAAATCCTGGAGGAATTAAATAACCACATCAACCACTTTGAACAGGAACACAAGAGGTATATTGGAGGAATTGAGAAAAACAGTTGAAGAAACAAAAATAGGCATAGAGCAGTTTAAATAATCTCAAGCAGTGGGGCTGGAGAGGTGACTCAGGGGTTAAGCGTCTGCCTTGCAGGCGGAAGGTCCTGAGTTTGGATCCTAGACCCCACGTATAGACGCAAGGTGGAAGCGGGGGCAGCCTGTGTTTCTGGTCCTGGTAGGGCAGAGCCTCTGAATCCCTGGGCAGAGTAAACAAGGAGGAGGTGGAGGTGGTCCATCATGGTTCCCGAATTTGTCCGTGGTTCTACACACACATACATACACACACAGACATACACACACGTGCATATACACACAATTGAATAAATAATAAATTAAAAAAATAAATAATCTCAAGCAGAGTTTAAAATTGAACTAAAAGACAAGTTATCTTCAACCCAGAACTCAATAGAGTCTTATCAGCAGAACAAATGAGCAGAAAATAGAATATCAGATCTTGAAGACAAAGTGAAAGAACTAAACAGTTCAATGGAAGAGGTTGTTAAAGCCAAAAAGATACTTGAGAGGAATATTCAAGAGTTATGGGACACTTTGAAGAATCCTAACATGCACATTCATGGAATACCAGAACCGGAATCCCAAAATACCACACCTGAGGAAATTTTTCAAATTATAATAAAGGAAAACTTTCCTCATTTAAAGAAAGAGAGGCCCATCTAAATCCGAGACACATTCCACACCCCAAACAGGTATGACCAAAATAGAAACATGCCACGGAAAATAAGAGTCAAAACACTCCACATACAAGACAAAGAAAATGTGCTGAGATCTTCAAGGGAAAAAAACAAGTCACTTTTAATGGTAAATCTATTAAAATAACAAATGATTTTTCAATGGAAACAATAAATTCAAGAAGAGCTTAGAGAGATGTACTTCAAGTATAGAATGAGCAAAAATGTCATCCTAGGCTGATATACCCAGAAAAATTGTCATTCATGATTGAGGGTGAAAGAAAAATGTTCCACCATAAAGACAACTTAAAGGCTTACATGTCTACCAAACCAGGCCTTCAAAAAGTGCTAGAAGAGGTACTCAAGCTTAAGAAAAGAATAAGCATATCCAGGAGGACAGAAGGGACATATAATACCACAAAAACCAACAATCATACGTGGGGCATATCTGCTTAGCACCTGCATGGGACAAATCTGCTTAGCAGCTGCATCAGGCACATCTGCTCAACACCTGCATGGGGCACATCTGCATAGCACCTGCATGAGGCACATCTGCTCAGCATTTGAAAGGGGCACATCTACTGAGCACCTGCACAGGAACATCTGCTAAGTGCCTGTACGGGACACATCTGCTCAGTACCTGTATGGGGCACATGTGCTTAGCACCTGCACAGGGCACATCCACATAGCACCTGCAATTCCTCCCCTGAAAGGTGGATCCTGGGACACCCCAGAGCAAACAATAAGGTTGAAAAGCAATCCAGGATGATTCCTCATGTCACCCTTGGGCCTCCAAAAGTACACAAGTGAACTCTTAAACACACATACAGGCATGCACACAGAAATAATGTAGAGAAAAACATCAGCAACTGTCACATAAAATTAATTGACAAAATGCTGCCAATACAATCAATGATTATTACCTTTGTTATATTATTTCTCCTTTTAAACCTTCTTTAGTTACATGAATTTCTCTCTCCCCATGTAGCTAAGGATGACCTTGAAGTTCTCATCCTCCTGCCTCTACCTCCCAAATGCTGTGATTTCAGGAATACATCCCTGTTTTATGTGGTGCTGCAGCTGGAATCCAGTGCTTCCCAACTCATGGGCTCCTTCCACAGTGTTGCAGTCTGCCTGCATGGTTGCTGATAAATGACTATCACACAGCTTAAGGGAACAAGGAGTTTACTTTCTTATGTCAGTCCGGTTACAGTTCTCAGTCCAACTTGATGGGAGAGCATGCACCAACAGCAAGACTGAGAGAACTGGCCACACCACCACTGCATAACAGCTGAGAGATGACAATCCTTACTTGCCAGACCAGCATATCTGGCCAAGTGAACAGAAGAATGTCAACTCTCTCAACCAGTTCTCTGTGATTTATCCAGGGCCTAATCCCACCCACCATGAGCTGGGTCTTCCCCAGCAGCTAGACAATCTCCTTCAGATTTGCTCTGGGCTTAACTCAACCATCAGCTCTCTACAACTGTGCCCAGAGCTCAAATCCTCAACACTCAAGTTGACACCTGTGCTTAACTATGACATTCCACCCCTTGTCAACTTGACACAAAAGCAATAACACTTTTAAACCATAACCTTTCCTTGTCCCCACAGATGTTAAAATATGAATACATTCCATGGACAAATTTAAAATGTTCTCATTAAAAACTCAGTTCCAGGGCTGGAGAAGTGGCTCAGAGGTTAAGACTCTGCCTTGTAGGCGGAAGGTCCTGATTTCGGATCCTAGACCCCACGTGTAGATGCCGGGTGGAAGTGGGGATGGCTTGCGTTTCTGGTCCTGGAAGGGCAAAGCCTGTGAATCACGGGGCAGAGTAAACAAGGAGGTGGAGGCATCCATGGTGATTCCTGAATTCGTCCGTTGTTCTACACACACACATACATACACACACTCACACACGCAGACATGCACAATTGAATAAATAATAAATAATAATAAAAAATTAAAAAAAATAAAACTTCAGTTCCAACATTTTAAATATCAAAGTTTTCTAACTTTAAAAGGATATTAAATCAGAATAAGTTAAGTACTTTAAAACAAATAAAGCATTAAAACAGAAGGATCTTGATACAATAAGAAACATGTAAATTAAGATCAAAGTCCAGCAAATTACTGCATCCTGTATTTCAATGTCCATCCTCTGTTGCTCATCATGTAATCACAGAGGCTCAAAGATTTCAGGAATTCCCAATCCCTGTTTGCAGCTCAAAGTTGTAAAAGCAGAGTTCCTTTGAGCCAGGATGAATCTCCACTCACAGTCGTCCTCAGCAGCAGTCCCACAGTTCTGGCATCTCAAACACAACTCTGGGTTCTCCTCTGCAGCTTTAAGTTTCACCATCTCTTGCAGGAACTCTACGCCTGCCACTTGGTTCCAAACTTTTGCTGCTCTCCATGAACCTTTCAGTAGTATACCGAAACCAGTATCACCTGAGGGACGCTGCCAGATTCTGAAGCGAGGTTGAAACATCGCTTAGTCCACTGGAGCTACAGCTGTACCAACTTCAACACACTGCTTCTGGAAAAGCCTCTTTTCTAGGCAGCCAAACTTGCAAAGGGCAAGAAACAACTTTAACTTGGGCTATTGGCCCCTGAAAGAATCTGAGTTTTCAAACCATGAACTCGCCATACAGTGGTTTTCACGTTTTCCACTGTTCCAATACAAGTCACTAGGTTCTCCTTCACTGATATTCATTTCCCTAACAGCAGCAGATATTCTGCTGCTGCCCTTTCAAATTTCAAAGCTTCATGGCCACCAACACAGCTCTCCTCTATCAAGCAAACTAGTCTATCGTTTTTAAATTCAACTTTACCAAAATCCTTGTTCCCCTCATCACAAATTGGGCCCAAGAAATTCATAACTTTCTCAGCATCACTATTTTCCAAATGGCCCACCAAACTCTGCAGAATGGTATTGGAAATCCACAAAGTCAAACTTTGTCCAGCAAAACTGTTCAAAATCCAGAAAGTCCATATAGATTTATCAGTAACACCCCACTTCTGGTACCAAATTCTGTTGTAGTCCGCCTGCATGGTTGCTGATAAATGACCATCACACAGCTTAAGGAAACAGAGAGTTTACTTTCTTATGACAGTCTGGTTACAATTCTCAGTCCAGCTTGACAGGAGAGCATGCCCCAACAGTAAGACCGAGGGAACTGGCCACACCACCACTGCATAATGGCTGAGAGATGGACAGTCCTTACTAGCCAGACCAGAATGTCTGGCCAAGATAACAGAAGGATGTCAACTTACTCAACCAGCTCTCTGTGATTTATCCAGGGCCTAATCCCACCCACCATGGGCTGGGTCTTCCCCATTAGCTAGACAATCTCCTTCAGATTTGCTCTGGGCTTAACCATCAACTCTCTACAACTGTGCGCAGAGCTCAAACCCTCAACACTCAAGTTGACACCTGTGCTTAACTATGACACCCACTCCATTTGCAGCTATATTTGAGTGATGGTTTATATATTTACTTACGTGTGTGTGCATTCTCCTGTGATGCTTGGCATGGCCCCTGGGACCTCCTTCATGCCCACAATGAACCTGCAGGAGATTGTCTGGCTGATGGGGAAGGCCCACTTGGGTGGTATTAGGCCCAGGAAAAAAATACAGAGAGATGGTTGAGAAAGTCAGATACCTGTATACTTGGCCAGACATGCTCATCTGGCAAGTAAGTATCATCCCTTTCTCAGCCATGACCTAGAAATGGTGTGTTCAGTTCCCTTGGGCCTGGTGAATATTCACCCTGGTTCAGAGGAACTCTGCTTCTACCACTTTGAGCTGCAAACAGGGACTGAAAATGCCTAGAATCTTTGAGCCACCTTGACTATTTGATGAGCAACAGAAGATGGACATTGAATTAAAGGATGCGGTATTTGGTTTGTTGGACTTTGATCTTTTTAATATTTTCTTATTGTTCAAGATGCTTATATTTTAATGTTTTATTTGTTTTAAAGTATTTTGCTTATTCTAATTTAATACACTGTTAAGGTTAAGAAACTTTCAACTTTTAAATGTTGGAACTGAAATTTTAATGAGAGAATATTTAAATTTGTCTATGAAATGTATTATATTTTAAGACAAATTTCATATCTGGACTGAGGTGTTTGGTATCAAGTTGAACTATGCAATTGTGTTGGTTTGTATCACAGATCAGCATGCTGAGATCTATGAGTACCCTTTGGGCATTGCTGTGGGGATTACTTTGAGCTGGTAAACTGAGAGGGGAAGGCCCACTCATGATGGGTGGCTAGCCCTGATTTAGGCTCTTTGAAAAAATTACTGAGATCCATCTTATTTATAACATTTATTGAAGATGTTGTTTGAGAAATTTATACATTATGTGGTGCATTCCAATTATTGTAATCCTCCTCCCTCTTAGTCTCCTTTCCTCCCCTGCTCCAGCTCCGGCCTCTCTAAACTCCATTCTACACATTCATGTCTTTTTGTTTAATTTTGAGAACCCACCGAATTTGCTTGGGATCATCTATGTGACCAAGATATTACAACTCTCCATATGAATGAGGGTGGGTGGTCATCAGAGCATAGAACAATGAATTCAATAACTCCTCCTTTTGAATCTACCAATAGTTTTTGGTGTGGTTGGTGTGTGCCCATCTCTGAGTAACAACTGATCTACTGGGCAGGTGCATACATCTGCTGAGAGCTAGACATCACATTGTCTCTACTGAGTCCATGACATGGTCTTTGACAGTCCTTCTCCCACTGTTATGGCTCCTGTATTCTTACCACATCCTCTTCTGTATTGTTCCTCGAGTCCCAAGTAGGGTAGTATAAATGTCCGGTTTGGGATTGAGCAGTGAGACCAAATAAAAGGAAAATGCATGCAAAGACGATGGTGGGCACCACAAGGAACAGTTTCCAAAGTGAAGCTTCATGCCTGGAGATGCACTGCAGGACCCCTCTCCCACTCCGCTCTGTACTTGGACCAGTGGTTTTTTTTTTTCCCCCCCCCTGGTGCCAATTCACAGAGCCTTTGCCTTGACAGCTTCTCACACATCTTTCTCACAGTGTGTTTCTCTGTATCTCCTCATGCCTCTCATGGTGTGCAGATCTTCTTATTAGCCCTGTTTCCTCTCCCTTACACAGAATGGTCACATAAGAAAGCCCACATTGTTGGATACACAACTGTATTCTCTGACCCTATTGTGGGATCTCATGAAATCCGTATTGAAATCATCCTTACATATCAGGAATTTTACATAGTCCCAAAGAAGTATCCAAGGCCAGAGAGTGAGATGTGGCATGTATGTAATCCACTTGAGGAGACAATGACTACCTGATAACTCCTTGGTTGGGGGGGGGATGTCCAAAGTCTCTTTGTCAGGCAGGAAAAGCCAAAGGCTAAATTAGTCAAGAATCTACTCTTAATTGCTCTCTCTTGAAGGATATTGATATCCTCTATCCAAAAGAATCTCATGCCTTCCCCTCTATAAAAAGGGATCTGAGCTGTTCTGTTTAAGGTTCTTATGTTTACTCCTTCAACCAATGGGGTTTCAGACCCCCTCTGCCCAAGGTGCCTCACCCTTTCCTAAACCTGTGTAAAGCAGGCATCATGCCTTCATCAGTTTTCCAAGAGATACCTGCTGCTTGGCTCTGCCTTCACACCTTTCTTTCCTCAGCAAGGGACACTAAGACCTTTCTTCTGTCTAAAGGGCACCAGATCTTCTCTGTCCCAGTGACCTGAGACTAAAGCAGAGTGGGTATTTCTGAGGGTCTCTGGGTCAGAGGATGCATGTTGTGATGTGAGACCCCCTTGAGCAGAGAAGGTCTGTGTCTACCTTGTCAGGCAAATGTCTGAGGATCACTTGGGAAGGTTCTGAGAACTCTCTGGACAGAGGGGATTCATGAGGGCCACCTGAGCAGAAAGGGAAGGTCTCGGCTTTGCTGAGGGAGCATCTTTTCTGCCTGTTCTGTAATACTTTATTTTTCCTTTAACTTTTTTTTTTACTGTTGTATGCATGAATATAGTGACTTTATAGTATTTTCCACCCTGAGATCCCAAATTCCATCCGCTTCCTTTCCCCATTACAACCCTTCATCTCCCCTGCCTGAATCCCTATTATTTTTACATCCTTTCACTTGTGGGACCCAACATGTGTCATGTATTCTGTGATGTCAAATGCATGAGTTGATTCATGCTCCAGGAAGTATCCTAGATCAGTCTTATATCCTTGAGGAAAGCATCCTCCTTTACTTCCCATCAACATGAGTCTTCTTCAGTCTCTCAAGTGGTGTGTGGAGCGTCTTGAGATCTTTCAGATGTTACCATGAGATGTTGATAAGACAGTTCCCATGAAATTCTTGTGTAAGTACACATATCTGCCATGAAGTCTTGTATATCACAACTACATCATGCCCATGAGATAATGTGTGGCTCACCAACTTCAGGATGGGAATGAAAGGATTCTCAGGACAGCCTGGGCTATGTAGTTCAATAGCATAGTAAGCTACAGAGTGGAACATGTAGAAACACACATTCATACACTCATAATTAAATAAATATAGATATATACAAACGATTGCTTAAAAGATATTTTGTCACCTAAAAGGTTCCCAGGTTCCTTTGCAAAATTTAGATAATTTAGATTATTTTATTTCCTAGTAATAATAAGTGTAGGTTATGATTCCACCAGTTGGAAGTCTGAGACTGCCAGGATTCTGAAGATACCCTAGGCTTCTTAGTTATTTTCCAGCAGGGTAGGCTAAAGAGTGAGATAAAACACACATACCATATAAAATAAATAAAAAATAAATGAATAAATAAATTAATTAATTAATAGTTCTCAGCCCTGTATTCTGAGTCCTGATAATGTGTATTTCTTTTTCCTCCTCTTCAGGAAGAATACAGAATGATACAATTTGGAAAATAGTGAGGATGGGAATGAAAAGATTCTCAGTACAGCCAGGGCTATATTGTTCAATTTCACTGTAGGTTACAGAGTGAGAAATGTCTACACACACACAGAGTGAGACCTATAGACAGAGACACATATGTACACATTCAAATAAATAAATATGGATATATACAAATAATACCTCAAGCGATATTTTTGCACCCAAAAGTTTCCCTGTTTCCTTCTCAAAATTAAATTATTTAGATTATTTTATTCCCTAGTAATAATAAGTGTAGCTTATGATTCCCACAGTTGGAAGTCTGAGACTGTCAGAATTCTGAAGACAACCTAGGCTTCTTAGTTATTAGCCAAAAGGTTAGGATAGGATTAAGAGTGAGAAATCTACACACATACCATATTAAATAAATATGCAAAGAAATAAATAGTTCTCTTCCCTGTACTCTGAGTCCTGACAATGTATATTTATTTTTTCTTATCTTTAGGAAGAACACAAAATGATACAATTTGGAAAATAGTGAGGATGGGAATGAAATTATTCTCAGGACAACCTGGGCTATATTGTTCAATGTCACAGTAGGCTACAGAGTGAGAAGTGTGCACATACACACACAGACATGCACACGCACACACACACACAAACACAGAAACACATAAACACTAAAACTAGCACCTAATTATTTTTGAAAAATAGGATTTTGATTTTCTACATGTTTGTGTGTTTCCTTCTGTATGTGTGTCTGTGTGTCTGTGTGTCTGTGTGTGTGTGTGTGTGTGTGTGTGTGTGTGTGTGTGTGTGTGTGTGTGTGTGCATGAAAGGGCTCTGTGTGCCCTGTGAAGGACGAAAATGACTACAGGAGTCTTCTGGATTGTTTTACCCTCCTTCATGCTTCTCTGTGGAATTTCCCAGGCTGACACAGGAGAAGAAGTGCAGTCTGTCACCTAGAGAATTTTTTTATTAAAATATTAATTTTAATTTCTGAAGTTAGGAATTGGTATTTTGAAAGCCTTTTCTTTTGTGTTGGATGATCCTTTTGGGTTGATGGATCAATATTTTTTTTGAGAGTGTCTGAATAGGCTTTTTTATTTTAAAATTTTTTACCAGTTCCCTCCCTCCCCCCTCCTCCCCCTCCCCATCCCCCAGTGTCTCCCCCCCAATTCCCAGAGAGTCCTTTATTGTGTACGCCTAACTCTCCACTGGGTCCTCCTCTCCGATGACATATAAGGACCCAGTGGCATTTCCATAAGCCCTTTCTCTTGTTCCCCTTAAGCATAAGATCACTACTATGGCTGTCAATCCCTTGCCTCCAGGGGTCTCTGTGCCCTTAACAGATGCTAGACTTTATGAGGGCAACAGTGCGCTGGACATTGCGCAGGGCATGCAAAGTCCCATTATGATTGCTTTGGCCCCAACTATTGTTGAGAATCTTGCAAATCGTTGCTCCTCCCATCCTTTTGCTCTTACAATCTTACCGCCCCCTCTTCCGCAAATGTCCCTGAGCTCCAGGATGGGGAGAGATTAGGCTGGCCTAGTTCTATGTGATTGATATAGTCTCTGAAGTTCTGGATTGTGATTTGTTGATTTTCTTTTGCAGTTTTGCTGCTTCTGCAATGCCCTTCACTCCATTCTGCTGGGCACTGTATGTCACCCCCTGGCCAGAGACAAAAAGCTGTTAAACCGGAGTCTTGTTATAATAGCACATTCAAGGGTAGATGTAATAAGAGTAGGAAACCTCAGTGAGGGAGGGGTCCATCACCCATTTGCAAAATGATTACTTTTTATCTGCTAGACTATATGCCCTCCCTTTCTGATGAGATCAGGAAAGAACGTCTGTGAACTTAACCAGGTTTCTCATTACTTACTTGCAGACCTTGATGGAGGCCTATTTTCTCTGCTGTAACATGGGAGAATTTTTTTTTGTTTAGTTAAATGAAATTTTCTTTATTTATTCTTGCTTCTGTTGGTTTTTTTTTTCAGTCAAAAAAAAAAATCATTGCCAAGACCAGTATCACTGATATTTAAGCCTTGGGTTAATCTTTGTTACAAACTAGCAGGATGTTAGATCACATAGAGAGATAGGTAATAAATGGCTATTAAGGGGACTAAGGATAGCCGAAGATAATCTGGCTTTGAACTTGCAATATTCCAAATCTTTCCATACCATTGAGGCTTTAATCAGTCAACCAACCTTGCAGGTACACTAGCTTCTTTCACCTGGAGAATTTTATGACTGATCTGGGGTCCGATCTCAGGACATTCTGCTTGCAAGACAGTGTCTTAACCACTAAGCCATCTCTCCAGCTGAAAAAGAGTCCTTTAAAAATATAAAAACTAAATGGCAAACATGTCTGAAAATTTATTATGTAATCATTTATTTAACATGAGTGATGTTTTTAATTCCAAAAACTGGAAGTCCTGAATCCCAGGTATCTGAAGACAGTCTGGAGTACTTAGTTATTTCCAGGCTTTAATAGAGTTAAGTTTGAGATACACGCATGCACTGACACACAAACATGCACACACATACACACACAAATAAATAAATACCAGGATTTACAAATAATTGTTAAGAGATATTTTCTCACCTAAAAAGTTCCCCTGTTCCTTCTCAAAATTTACATCATTTAGGTATTATACTGATTAGTCCCAGTTAGTGTGGCTTATAATTCCACCAACTGGAAGACTGAGAGTGGTAGGAATCTGAAGATAGCCTAAGTTTCTTAGTTATTTGCTGAAAGGGTAGGCTAAAGGGTGAGACATATGCACACAAATCACAAAAAGTAAATACATAAATAAACAAACAAACAAATAAATATATAGTTCTTATTCATATCCTCTGAGTCCTGATAATACATATTCCTTTGTTTTTATTTATCCAATTATAAAGAGTGATAAAATGGTGTGATTAGGAACGAATGGATTCTCAGTACAACATGGTCTATACAGTTCAATGTCACGGTAGGCTACAGTGTGACGTGTCTACACAGACACATACATACATACTCAAATAAATAAAGAAATATGGATATATACAAATGATACTTTAAGAGATATTTATTCTCAAAAAAAGAGATATTTATTCTCAGGACATATTATATAATCTCAGGACACCCTGGGCTATATTGTTCAATGTCACAGTAGGCTACAGAGTGGGACATGTAGACATACACACATACATACACATACAAATAAATAAATATGGATATATACAAATAATTGTTTAAGTGACATTTTCTCACCCAAAGGGTTCCCAGGTTCCTTCTCAAAATTTAGATAATTCAGATTATTTTATTCCCTAGTAATAATAAGTGTAGGTTATGATTCTACCAATTGGAAGTCTGAGACTACCAGGATACTGAAGATAGCCTAGGCTACTTAGTTATTTGGGAACAGGGTAGGCTAAAGGGTGAGACATCTGCACACATACTATATAAAATAAAAAATAATAATAAATTCATAAATATAGAAATAAATAAATAATTCTCAGCCCAGTAATCTGAGTCCTGATATTGCATATTTCTTTTTTTTCCACTTTAGGAAAAATATAGAATGAAATAATTCAGAAAACAGTAAGCATGGGAATGAAAGGTTTCCCAGGACAGCCAGGGCTATATTGTTCAATGTCAAAGTAGGCTGCAGAATGAGAAGTGTGCACATACAAACACACACACACACACACACAAAAACCACTAAAACTAGTATATAATGATTTTTTAAAAATATTCTTTTAATTTTATACATATTTGTGTTTTTCCTTCTGTGTGTGTATGTATGTGTGTGTGTATGGGCATCAAAGGGCACTGTGTTCACTGTGCAGGACGAAAATGACTACAAGAATCTTCTGGATTGCTTTATCCTCCTTTATGCTTCTCTGTGGAATTTCCTAGGCTTGGACAGGAGAAGAGGTGCATGTTGCCACCTTGAGAATTTTAACTGGTCTGGGGTCCGATCTCAAGACCTTCTGCTTCCAAGACAGTGTCTTAAACTCTAAGCCATCTCTCCAGCCCAACCAAGAGGCCTTTCAAAATATGTAAACAAAATGGCAAACACTTGTCTGAAAATTCATTACACAATGTTATTCATTTAATGTGAGTGATGTTTTTAATTCCAAAAACCGGAAGTCCTGAATCCCAGGCATCTGGAGAGAGTCTAGGGTACCTAGTTTTTTCCAGGCTATAAAAGGGTTAAGTTTAAGACACACATACACACACTCACATACACACATATGCAAACACACTCACACACACACATACACACACAAATAGATAAATACCGGAATATACGAATAATTAAGAGATATTTTCTCACCAAAATGTTCTGCTCTTCCTTCTCAAAATTTACATAATTTAGATTATTATATTCATTAGTCCCAGTTAGTTTGAATTATAATTCCACCAATTGGATGTCTGAGACTGCCAGGATTCTGAAGATAGGCTAGGTTTCTTAGTTATTTGCTAACAGGATAGGCTAAAGTGTGAAACATAGACACGCATACCACATTAAATAAATAAATACCAGCTGCTGCCATCTTAGGAGGATGGTTGTGGGTATCTTTGCTGTGGTTCGGGATCCTCAGCTCAGGCCAGGGAAGATATACTGGGGAGAAGCGCAGCAGACTTGGTCTGTCTCCACAGCTGGAAGCGATACAAACTTGGAATCTCCTTGGATTCTGTTGAGTAACTGTTTCGTGAAAATCCAGGACTGGACACTATCTTGTTCCAGGAACCAGAAATGGGGTTGATATCATTTGAGGATATAGCTGTGGACTTCACCTGGGAGAAGTGGCAGTACCTGGATGCTCCTCAGAGGACCCTCTATATGGATGTGATGCTACAGAACTACAACAGCCTGAAGTGTTTGGGCCGAACTAAATGCACAACACAAAATCCAACTAAGATCCAAATCCCATGATGCTGCATCACATGTGAAATATCAGAGAATTCGTACAAGTGAGAAGCCATAAGAACGTAAAGAATGCGGAAAAGCTTTCTCAAAAAAGTCACATATCACCCTCGGCTTCCCCCAAGTCTGCCATCCCAGGTGAGTTTGCCCAGCTCCCCAGGTAGCCCCGGGTTCCAGCAGCAACCAGGTTGCCTCTGGGTTTGCCTGGGCCATGCCACGGGCCCCAGCCCCTTGCTTCTTCCCGCGTGACTGTCCGCCCAAAGAGGCAGGACTTGCTCACATTCCTCCATCCCTGGAGCTTGGGTGAGCCACTAAGCCAAGTTCCAGGTCCCAGGTGAAGAATTCTGCCATCAATATCAGCCACTCTGTCTCTCCTGCCCACCAGGGACCCAAGCACATGGTCCATGGAAGACACTGCTACTCAGAATTCATCAGAGTCCAAAGGAAACTCAAGCAAAAGTCTAAGGGACAAAGGCCATACAGCTGAAGCCCTCTACAATCATCCTATCACATGGGAGAGATTCTTCACATCCAACCCAAAGATAAGTAACCCACCTTTTTTTTCACCTTACTGTTCCTTTCTAGTTATTAATTGCTGTAGATCAACATTTCCATACAACCACCCCCAAAACATATACAATTCCAGGGAGTACACCACTCGCTCACACATATCACCAAGATCCTAAATTGTAAAAGGGTATTACCATACTAATATTCACCCCCTGTCTACTTAACCTGACTTAACTGATGTACTTACAGCCTAATAGCCTCATCTAGGAAATAACAATAACAAAAGAAAAACATACCCAATCCAAGACAAGCACTAGTAATAACTGCCCAAGTGTAATAACACCAACTAAATCAGTTCAGTTAAAAACACACAGAAACTGAAAGGTCCTAAGAAACAAAACAACAATGCCCAAGTCAAAGTGCAGATCCAGGAGAAACAAAACCCAAGAAAACCAATCTCCCACCGAAAGAATTAACCTCATAATGTAGGATTCCAACCAGAACAAATTCACAGAAAATAGCCAAGAAAGCTATACCCAAGATAACAACTTTCAAAGTATGATCATTACCATGATTAACACTATGAAAGAGGAAATCCAAGAGGAGTTAAACAGCTGCATCTACCACTTTGAACAGGAACACAACAGGAGGAGTTGAGAAAAACAGTTCAAGAAACAAAAATAGGCATAGAGCAGTTAAAACAGTCTCAGGCAGAATTTAAAATTGAACTAAAAGACAAGTTATCTTCAACCCAAAACTCAACAGAGAGTCTTATCAGCAGAACTAACAAAGCAGAAAATAGAATTTCAGATCCTGAAGACAAAGTGGGGGAATTAACCAGCTCAATGGAAGAGATTGTTAAAGCCAAAAAGATACTTGAGAGGAACACTCAAGAGCTATGGGACACCCTGAAGAAGCCTAACATGCACATTCATGGAATACCAAAGCAACAATCCCAAAATACCACACCTGAGGACATTTTTCAAGTTATCATAAATGAAAACTTCCCTCAACTAAAGAATGAGAGGCCCATCCAAATACAAGAGGCATTTCACACTCCAAACAGATATGAACAAAATAGAAAATCGCCATGGCAAATAATAGTCAAACCACTCCACATTCAAGAAAAAGAATAGGTGCTGAGAGCTTCAAGAGAAAAAAAGCAAGTCACTTTTAAAGGTAAACCTATTAGAATAACAAATGACTTCTCAATGGAAACAGTAAAAGCAAGAAGAGCTTGGAGAGATATACTTCATGTAATAAATGAGCAAAAATGCCAACCCATTCTGATATACCTGGCAAAACTATCTGTCATGATCAAGGGAGAAAGAAAAGTATTCCAGCACAAAGAAAACTTAAAGAGATACATGTCTACCAAATCAGACCTTCAAAAAATGCTAGAAATGATATGCAAACTTGAAGAAAAAAAACAACCGTATCCAGGAGGACAGAAGGGAAGTATAATACCACCAAAACATAAATGTCAAAAAATATGCTTACAAAATCCACTAAATATAAAAAAAGTCCAGAATTATAAATAATTTCTCCATTACAACATTAAATGTCAATGGTATTAACTCACCAATCAAGAGACACAGATTACAAAATTGGATTAAAAACCACAACACATCAATCTGCTGCCTTCAGGAAACTCATCTTACCACAAAAGATAGGCACATCCTAAAAATGAAAGGCTGGTCCAAAATTTTGCAAGCTAATGGAACCAGGAAACAGGCAGGGGTAGCCATTATGTTTTCGGACAAAGTGTACTTCAAACCAAAAAAAAAAAAATCATAAGAGACAAAGATGGATACTATATTCCCTGGCCTGAGCTGAGGATCCCGAACCACAGGTACAATTCAACAGGAAGACTTCACAATACTGAACATATATGCACCCAATACGGGCCCCTCCACATTCATTAAGAAAACCCTACAGTGTCTAAAGCAAGAAATCAACCCCCAAACGATTTCAACACTGCCCTCTCAACATGGGATACATCAACAGGTCAAAAGTATAACAGACATTTTGGAACTTAATCAAACCCTTAAAGAAATGGACCTTACAGATTTCTATTGAACTTTTCATCCATGCACCGAAGAAAACACATTTTTCTCAGTAGCACACGGAACTTTCTCCAAAATAGATCACATATTGGGCCACAAAACGAATCTTCACATATACAGGAAAGTTGAAATTCTAACCTGTGCCCTATCAGACCACCATGGCCTAAAGCTGGACATCCACAACACAACAAACAACAGAAAATACACTAACTCCTGGAAACGTTACACTATGATGCTGAAGGAGAACTGGATTCAGGAAGAAAATACAAAGGAAATTCAAGATTTCCTGAAAGTGAAGGATAATGAAAATACAACTTACCAAAATCTCTGGGACACAATGAAAGCTGTCCTAAGAGGTAAGTTCATAGCTTTTACTACCTATATCAAAAAAATGGAAACATTAGAAATAAATAACTTCTTTTCGATTTTGCACTTGAAGTCTTAGCTGAAGCCATAAGATAAGAAAAGGCACATAAAAAGGATTCAAATTGGCAAGGAAGAAGTCAAGCTATCCCTATTTGCAGATGACGATCTTATACCTGAGTGATCCCAAAAACTCCACCAGCAAGCTCCTGGAACTAAAACAGAAGATCAGCAGGGTTGCAGGATACAAAATAAATGTACAAAAATCAGTGGCCTTCCTATATGCCCAGAATGAAAGAAGTGAAAAAGGCCTTTGAGAAACAATCCCATTTACTATAGCCCCTAAAAAAATGAAATACCTTGGTATAAACCTAACCAAGGAAGTAAGAGATTTTATGAGGAAAACTTTAAAACCCTAAAGAAAGAAATTGCCGAAGACACCAGAAGGTGGAAAGACCTCCCATGATCCTGGATTGGCAGAATCAACATCGTAAAAATGACCATCCTACCAAAGGCAATATACAAATTCAATGCTATACCAACTAAAATCCCAAAGCAATTCTTCAAAGAAGTTGACCAAAAAATCTCAAAGTTCATATGGAGGCACAAAAGACCCAGGATAGTAAAAACAATCCTGAGTAAGAAAAACACTGCTTGAGGTATCACCATACCAAACCTTAGTCGTACTACAAATCCATAGTTATAAAAATAGCCTGGTACTGGCTCCAAAATAGACACACAGATCAATGGATAAGGGTTGTAGACCCAGATATAAGTGCACACAACTACAGCCATTTGATCTTTGACAAAGGGGCCCAAAACATACAATGGAAAAAGAATGGTATCTTCAACAAATGGTGCTGGCAAAACTGGATATCCACATGCAGAAGATTAAAACCGGACCATACTAGTCACCATGTACAAGAATTAATTCCAAATGGATATAGGACCTCAATATAAAGCCAGAGACTATAAAAACCATACTTGAAAAGGTAGGGAACTCCTTCGAGCTGATTGGGCTAGGCCAACAGTTCCTAAACAGACATCCAATGGCACAGTCACTGCAACCAACTCTCAACACATGGGATCTTGTGAAATTAAAGAGCTTCTGTTCAAAAAAAGAGATTGTAACATGAGCACAAAGGCCACCCACAGAATGGAAGAAAATCTTCACTTACCACATATCTGATAGAGCTCTATAATCCACAGTGCACAAAGAACTTAGAAAACTAAACACCAAGGAAGCAAATGGCCCAATTAAAAAAAGTGCCCTGGAACTTAAAAGAAACTTTACTAGGGATGAAATCAAAATGTCTAACAAATATCTTAAAAAATGTTCCACATCCTTAGCCATAATGGAAATGCAAATCAAAACTTCCCTTAGATATCATCTCACCCCAGTCAGGATGGCAAAAATCCACAATACCAACAACTCCAAATGGTGGAGAGGCTGTGGAGAGAAGGGAACTCTCCTACATTGCTGGTAGGAATGCAGGCTCATACAGCCACTCTGGTAAGTCATCTGGAAATTTTTAAAGAAATTAAAAATTGAAATGCCATATGACCCTGCTATTCCACTTTTGGGAATAAAACCCAAACAGCAAAAATTCGCCTCGATAGCACAAGCACTACCATGTTCATTTTTTTTCATTATTTATTCAATTGTGTGTGTGTGTGTGTGTGTGTGTGTGTGCGTGCGTGTAGAACCACGGACCAATTCGGGAACCACCATGGATTGCCTCCACGTTGTTTACTCTGCCCCAGGATTCACAGGCTCCTCCCTACCAGGACCAGAAACGAAGGCCGCCCCCGCTTCTGCCCGGCGTCTATAAGTAGGGTCTAGGATCCTAACTAAGGACCTTCTGCCTGCAAGGCAGAGGCTTAACCCCTGAGCCACTTCCCCGGCCCCGCACGACCATGTTCATAGCAGCACTGTTTACAATAGCAAAGTCATTGAATCAGCCCAAATGTCCAACAGTTGACGAGTGGATAAGGAAAATGTGGTACATCTATACAGTGGAGTACTACTCAGCCATCAAAAATGATAAATTAATGGAATTTGCCAGAAAATGGATGGAATTAGAAACAATTATATTAACTGAAGTATCCCAGACCCAGAAAATTAAATGCCGTATGTACTCCCTAATAGGTGGCTCATAGTACCAAACCCACCTAGCCCACCTAGAGACACTCCAGGATAAATCTCTGTAATACCTACAGTAATTGGAAGAATTATTAACAGGAGGGATGTGATTGGAGGGCCACACCAGGAACAAGGAGAGAGTGGACCATGTTACAGCAGAGAAAATAGGCCACCATCAAGGACCGCAACTAAGTAATGAGACATTTGGTTACGTTCACAGACTTTCATTCCTGATCATTTACAACTGATGGGGTATGATCTCACTAGAAGTGAAGGGCATATAGTCTTGCAGATAAAAAGTAACCGTTTTGCAAATGAGTGATTGACCCCTCCCTTACTGTGGTCCTACTTTTATTACATCTACCTTTGAATATACTCTTATAACAAGAATCTAGTTTAACAGCTTTTTGTCTCTGGCCAGGGGGTGACATCCAATACCCATCAGGATGGAGTGAAGAGCATTGCAGGAGCAGCAAAACTGGAAAAAAAAAATCAACAAACCAGAATCCAGAACTTCAGAGACTCTATATCAACCACCTGGAACTAGGCCAGCCTACTCTCTCTCAATCCTGTAGCTCAGGGAAATTTGCAGAAGAGGGGGCGGTAAAATTGTAAGAGCACAAGGATGGGAGGAGCAATGGTATGTAAGATACTCCACACAGGTTAGGGCCGAAGCAATCATAATTGGACTTTGCATGCCCTGAGCAATGTCCAACACACTATTGACCCGACAAAGTCTAGTCTTTACTAAAGTCACTAAGATCCTTTGAGGCAAGGGATTGACAACCACAGTTGTGTTACTAGGCTTAAGGGGAGCACAGGAAAGGGTTCTGGGAAAACCACTGGGTCCTTGCACCTCATCAGAGAGGAGGACCCAGAGGAGCGTCTGGCATGCACATTAAAGGATGCTCTGGGGATGGGAGGGAGAGGCACTGGGGGATGAGGAGGGAGGGGGGAGGGGAGGGGGACACAGGGCAGTGGGAGGTTGGAGAAAGGGAGGTGACCGGTGTACCTATTAAGTTTTTATGAGTAAAAATAAAAAAAGAATAAATAATTTTTTTAAAATGTCAAATAAATAAATAAATACATAAATAAATACATAAAAATAAATATATAAATAGTTCTTATCCCTATACTCTGATTCCTGATAGTATGTATTCTTTTTTCTTGTGCTAACCAAGAATAAAGTTTGATACAATTCAAATAATGTTTCTGTTGCGAATAAAAGGATTCTCGGGACAACCAGTACAACTGGGGCTATACAATTCAATGTCTCAGTAGGCTACAGAATGAGACATGTAGACACACATGTACATACACACAAATGAATAAACATGGATATACACAAATAAATGTTTAAGAGATATTTTCCAACCTAAAGGATTACCTTCTTCCTTCTCATAATTTAGATATTATAGATTATTTTATTCCCTAGTAATAATAAGTGTAGGGTATAATTCCACCAGTTGGAAAGCTTAGACTGCCAGAATTTTGAAGAATGCATAGGCTTCTTAGTTATTTGCCAAAAGGGTAGACTAAAGGTTGAGATATCTGCACACTTACCACATTAAATAAATAAATAAATAAATAAATAAATAAATAAATAAATAAATAAATAAATAAATAAATAAATAATGGCAAATAAATAAATAAATTAATAAATAAATAAATGAATGAATAAATAATAAATAGTATTCAGTTCTGTACCAGAGTGCTGATAATGAATATTCCTTTTTTCTTATCTTAATCAAGTATACACATTGATATGATTAACTTAATAGTGCGGTTGTGAATGACAGTATTCTCAGGACAGCCTGGGCTATGTTGTTCAATGTCACAGGAGGTTACAGAGTGAGACATGTATACACACACATACACACAGAAACTCACAAACAAAAAAAATAAGCAAGTCATTATTTTTGAAAAATATTCCATTGACTTTATTCATGTGTGCCTATTTCCTTCTCTGTGTCTGTATATATGTATGGATGTGTGTGTGCACATCAAAGGACATTATGTACTCTGTTCAGGACAAAAATGATTAGAGTAATCTTCCTGGATTTCTTTATCCTTCTTCATGCTTCTTTGTGGAATTTCCCAGGCTGGAACAGGATAAGAAGTGCAGGCTGCAAACTGGTATATTTTATCTCTGATCTGAGATCCGATCTCAAGACCTTCTGCATGCAAGACAGTGTCTTAAGCATAGGCCATCTCTCCAGACCAGCAAGAGTCCTTTCAAAATATGTAAAATAAACATGCTTACACTACATGTCTGAAAATATATTATGTAATCTTATGAATTTTATATGAGTGGTATTTTTTAATTGTAAAAACTGGAAGTCTTGATTACTAGGAATCTGAAGACAGTCTGGGGTACCTAGCTATTTCCAGGCTATAATACGGTAAAGTTTAAAATACACTCACTCACATACATACACACACAAATAAATATGGAGATACAAGAATTTATTTATTTATTTATTCTACTCATACAATGTTGATTAGTACCCAATTCCCCTCCCTCCCTCCACTCCTTCCTGGATTCCCTTTGCTCCCTCCCCCCTTTTCCCCTTCCTTTCCCCCCTTCCTCCCTTTCTCCCAGTGCCCCCCCATTCCTGGAGCATCCTTTAGTATGCATGACAAACTTTTCTCTGGGTCCTCCTCTCTGATGAAGTGTAAGGACTCAGTAGCATTGCTTAGAACACTTTTTGTGTTCCCCTTTAGTATGGGAACACTATTGTGGCTGTTAATCCGTTGCCTCTAAGGATCATAGTGCCTACTATTCATGCTAGACTTTGGGGGTTCAATGATAGGTTGGTATTGCACAGGTCATGCAAAGTCCTATTATGATTATTTCAGCCCTAACTTGTATGGAGTATCTTGTATATCGTTGCTCCTCCCCATCTTTGGACTCTTAAAATCTTATTGCCCCCTATTCCACAAATTTCCCTGAGCTTTAGGATGAGCAGAGATTAGGCTGGTCTGGTTCCAGGTGGTTGATGTAAAATCTCTGATTTTCTGAAATATGGGTTTTTTTTTTTCAGTTTTGCTACTCCTGCACTGCCCTTGTCTCCATCCTGATTGGTATTGGATATCATCCCCTGGCCAGAGATAAAAGGCTGTTAAAATAAAGTCTCATAATAAGAGTAGATTCAATGGTAGATGCAATAAGAGTAGGAGACCACTTTGGGGGAGTCGGTCTCCCATTTGCAGGATGATTACCTTCTATCTGCCAGACTCTATGTCATCCCATTCTGGTGAGACAATACCCTGTCAGTTGCAAGTGACCAGGAAGGAAAGTCTGTGAGCTTAACCAGGTGTCTCATTTCTTACTTTAGTCCTTGATTGTGGCTTATTTTCTCTGCTGTAGCATGATCCCCTCTCTCCTTGTTTCTGGTGGGGCCATTCTTCCACTTTTTTCCCTGCTTATAATCTTTGCAGTTACTATAGATATTTCAGAGATTTATCTTTGAGTGTGTCACTAAGTAAGTTTGGTACTAGGATTCACCAATTAAGGAGTATATGAGGCACTTAATTTTCTGTGTCTGGGATGCTTCACTCAATATATATTTTTCTAATTCCATCCATTTCCCAGCAAATTTCATTAATTCATATTTTGATGGCTGAGTAGTATTCCATTGTATAAATGTACTATATTCTTTTTTTTTATTTCAGCTCATACAAACTTATTAGGTACACCAGTTCCCTCCCTCGCTCCTCCTCCACCCGTACCCCCTGCTCCCCCTCCCCACCCCTCTCCCTCCCCATCCCCCAGTGCCTCCCACCCCAATTCCCAGAGAGTCCTTTCTTGTGCATGTCTGAATTTCCTCTGGGCCCTCCTCTCCGATGACGTACAAGGACCCAGTGGCCTTTCCCGAATCCTTTCCCGTGTTCCCCTTAGGTATAGGAACACTGCTGTGGCTGCCAATCCCTTGCCTCCAAGGATCTTGGTGCCTTTAGCAGATGCTAGACTTTGTGAGGTCAACAGTGTGTTGGACAATGCGCAGGGCATGCAAAGTCCAATTATGATTGCTTCAGCCCTAACTAGTATAGAGTATCTTACATATCATTGCTCCTACCATCCTTTTGCTCTTACACTCTTACTGCCCCCTCTTCCGCAAATTTCCCTGAGCTTCAAGATGGGGAGAGACTAAGCTGGCCTAGTTCTAGGTGGTTGATATAGAGTCTCTGAAGTTCTGGATTGTGGTTTGTTGATTTTCTTTTGAAGTTTTGCTGCTCCTGCAATGCCCTTCACTCCATCCTGGTGGGCATTGTATGTTACCCCCTGGCCAGAGACAAAAAGCTGTTAGAGTCTTGTGATAAAAGCATAAATGTACTACATTCTTCCATGTTCCTGGATTGGCAGAATCAACATCATAAAAATGACTATCCTACCAAAGGCAATATACAGATTCAGTGCTATACCATTCAAAATCCCAAAGCAATTCTTTAAAGAAGTTGACCAAACAATCTCACAATTCATATGGAGGCACAAAAGACCCAGCATAGCAAAAACAATCCTGAGTAACAAAAATACTGCTGGAGGTATCACCATACCAAACCTTAGTTTATACTACAAATCCATAGTTATAAAGACAGCTTGGTACAGGCTCCAAAATAGACACACAGATCAATGGATAAGGGTTGTAGACCCAGATATAAGTCCACACAACTACAGCCATTTGATCTTTGACAAAGGGGCCCAAAACATACAATGGAAAAAGAACAGCATCTTCAAAAAATGGCGCTGGCAAAACTGGATATCCACATGCAGAAGATTAAAGCTGGACCCGTACTTGTCACCATGTACAAGACTTAATTACAAATGGATCAAAGACCTCAATATAAGGCCAGAGACAATAGAAGCCTTATTTGAAAGGTTAGGGAACTCCCTTGAGCTGATTGGACTAGGCCAACAATTCCTAAACGGAAATCCAATAGCACAATCAATATAACCCACATTCAACAGATGGGATCTTATGAAATTAAAGAGCTTTTGTTTAGATAAAGAGATTGTAACCCGAGCACAAAGGCAACCCACAGAATGGGAGAAAATCTTCACAAGCCACGTATCTGATAGAGCTCTATTATCCAGAGTGCACAAAGAACTTAGAAAACTAAACACCAAGGAAACAAATGGCCCCATTAAAAAATGGGCCTTGGAACTCAAAAGGTACTTTACCAGGGAAGAAATTGAAATGTCTAACAAATATCTTTAAAAATGCTTTGCATCCTTAACCATCAGGGAAAGGCAAATTAAAACCTCCCTGAGATATCATCTCACCCTGGTCAGGATGGCAAAAATCCACAATACAAATAATACCAAATGCTGGAGAGGATGTGGCTAGAAGGGAACTCTCCTACATTGCTGGTGGGAATTCAGGCTTATACAACCACTCTGGAAAGCCGTCTGCCAATTCTTAAAAATGTTAAAGACTGAAATGCCGTATTACCCTGCTATTCCACTTTTGGGAATAATCCCCCATACAGCAAAAATTCAGCTCGATAGCACAAGCACGACCAAGTTCATAGCAGCCCTGTTTACAATACCAAAGTCATAGAAAGAATATTTGTTTAAGTGATATTTTCTCACCTGAAAAGGTCCCCTGTTCCTTCTCAAGATTTACATATTTAGATTATTATATTCATTAGTTCCAGAAAGTGTGGTTTATAATTCCACCAACTGGAACTCTGAAAGTGCCTGGATTCTGAAGATAGCCTAGGCTTCTTAATTATTTGCCAACAGGGTAGGCTTAAGGGTGAGACATCTGCCCAGGTAACATATTAAATAGATAGATAGATGGATAGATAGATAGATAGATAGATAGATGATAGATAGATAGATAGATAGATAGATAGATAGATAGATAGATAGATAATGCATAGTTCTCAGCCCTATATCTGAGTCCAGATAATGTATATTTGTTTTGTCTAATCTTTAGGGAGAAAACTGAGTGATAAAATTCAGAAAATAGTGAAGATGGAAATCAAAGGATTCTCAGGACAGCCTGGGCTATGTAGTTGAAAGTCCCAGTAGGTTACAGAGTGAGGCATGTACACACACACACACACACACACACACACACACACACACGCATGCATGCACACAAGCATGCACCCACGCACAGAAACACACAAACACTAAAACTAGCACCTAATTATTTTTGAAAAATAGTCTATTTTCTATACGTTTGTGTGTTTCCTTCTGTATGTGTGTATGTATGTGTGAGTGGGCATCAAACAGCACTCTATCCAGGCTCTGACAAGACAGAAAATGCAGGCTGATAACTGAGGATATTATGACTCATCTGGGATTGGATTTCAAGACCTTCTGCCTGCACAATAGTGTCTTATCCAAAAGCTATCTCTGTAGCCCAGCAAAGAGTCTTCTCATAATATATAAAGTAAATGGCAAACACTATATATCTAAAATTTATTATGTAATCTTATGAATTTAACGTGAGTAATGTTTTTTTAATTTTTTTATTTTCCATTTTTGTTTATTTTTTATACTTTTACAAGCATATTGAGTATTCATCCCAGCTGCCCTCCCTACCCAATCCCTCCTGTCCCCTCTCTTCCCTTCACTTTTTCCTTCTAGTCCATTATACCTTTCTGCCTGTATGCTTCTTTTTTTTAATACATTTTTATTATTATTTCAGCTCATACAAACTTAATGGGTACACCAGTTCCCTCCCTCCCTCCTCCTCCCCCCGTACCCCCTGCTCCTCCTCCCCACCCCCCTCCCTTCCCATCCCCCAGTGCCTCCCACCCCAATTCCCAAAGAGTCCTTTCTTGTGCATGCCTGATTTTCCTCTGGGCCCTCCTCTCCGATGACGTACAAGGACCCAGTGGCCTTTCCCTAAACACTTTCCCATGTTCCCCTTAGGTATAGGAACACTACTGTATCTGCCAATCCCTTGCCTCCAAACATCTTGGTGCCTTTAGCAGATGCTGGACTTTGTGGGGTCAATACTGTGTTGGAAATGCGCAGGGCATGTAAAGTCCAATTATGATTGCTTCAGCCCTCACTTGTATGGAGTATCTTACATATCATTGCTCCTCCCATCCTTTTGCTCTTACACCGTGAGTAATGTTTTTAATTCTACAAACTGGAAGTCTTGATTCTCAGAATCTGAGGACAGTCTGGGTACCTAGTTATTTCCAGGCCGTAATATGGCAAAGTTAAAAATACACCCCCCACACATACAAATAAATAAACACAGAAATACACGTATAATTGTTTAAGTGATATTTTCTCACCTGAGAGGTTCCCCTGTTGCTTCTCAAAATTTACATATTTTGGATTATTGTATTCATTAGTTCCAATAAGCATGGCTTTTATTTTCTCCAACTGGAAGTCTGATACTGCCAGGATTCTTTTTTTTTATTTTTAACATTTTTTATTGCCTCCACTCATACAAACTCAATAGGTGCACCAGATCCCTCCCTCCCTTCTCCTACCCCCGACCCCTCTGCTCACCCTCCCCTCACCCCTCCCTCTTCACCCCCAAGTGCCTCCCCTCCCCCAATCCCCGGAGAATCCTTTAATATGCATGCCAAACTCTCCTCTGGGTGCTACTCTCTGATGACATACAGGGACCCAGCAGCATTTCCCTGAACCCTTTCCTTTGTACCCCTTAAGCATAGGAACACTATTTTGGCTGTCAATCCCTTGCCTCCAAGAATCTTGGTACTTTTAGCAAATGCTAGACTTTGTGGGGTCAATAGTGTGTTGGACATTGCCCAGGGCATGCAAAGTCCAATTATAATTGCTTCAGCCCTAACTTGTGTGGAGTATCTTGCATATCATTGCTCCTCCCATCCTTGTGCTCTTACAATCTTACCGCCCCCTCTTCTGCAAATTTCCCTGAGCTTCAGGATGGGGAGAGATTAGGCTGGCCTAGTTCTAGGTGGTTAATATAGAGTCTCTGAAGTTCTGGATTATAGTTTGTTGATTTTCTTTTGCGGTTTTGCTGCTCCTGCAATGCCCTTCACTCCATTCTGATGGGTATTGGATGTCACCCCTCGGCCAGAAATAGAAAGCTGTTAAACTAGAGTCTTGTTATAAGAGTATATTCAAAGGTAGATGTAATAAAAGTAGGAAACCACAGTGAGGGAGGGGACAATCACCCATTTGCAAAATGGTTACTTTTTATCTGCCAGACTATATGACCTCCCCTTCTGGTGAGATCACACCCCCTCAGGTGTAAATAATCAGGAACGAAAAAAAGTCTGTGAACTTAACCAGATGTCTCATTGCTTACTTGCAGTCCTTGATGGAGGCCTATTTTCTCTGCTGTAACATGGTCCCCTCTCTCCTTGTTTCTGGTGTGGCCCTCTTACCCCATCCTGCCTGTTCATACTCCTTGCAATTACTGTATTACAGAGATTTATCATCGAGACTGCCAGGATTCTGAAGATAACCTAGGCTCCTTGGTTATTTGCTAACAGGATAGGCTAATGTGTGAAACATCTGCACACATAACACATTAAATAGATAGATAGATAGATAGATAGATAGATAGATAGATAGATAGATAGATAGATAAGTAAATAATACATAGTTCTAAGTCCTGATAATATATATTTCTTTGCTAATCTTTGGGAAGAAAAGAGAGTGATACAATTCAAAAAATAGTGAAGATGGGAATCAAAGGATTCTCAAGACAGCCTGGCCTATGTAGTTCAAAGTCACAGTAAGTTACAGAGTGAGGCATGTATAAACAAACACACACACACACACACACACACACACACACACACACACACACACACACACACTCAGAGAGAGAGAGAAAGAATCACACAAATATTAAATTCGCAAATATTTTTGACACATTATTTTGATTTTACACGTGTGTCTCTTTCCCTCTGTGGATGTGTGCATGTATGTTTGTGTGGGCATGAAACAGCACTCTATCCAGGCTCTGACAAGACAGAAAGTGCAGGCTGATAACTGGAGATCTTATGACTGATCTGGAATCAGATCTCAGGACCTTCTGTCTGCAAGACAGTGTCTTACCCACTAAGATATCTCTGCAGCCCAGCAAAGAGTCCTTTCTTTTTTTTTTATTTATTCAATTGTGTGTTTATGTGTGTGTGTGCATGTGTGTATGTATGTGTGTGTATGTATGTGTGTGTGTGTGTGTGTGTGTGTGTGTGTGTGTAGAACCACTGATGAATTTGGGAAATACTACGGACCGCATCCACCTCCTCCTTGTTTACTCTGCACTGGCATTCACAGGCTTCACCCTGCCAGGACTAGAAAAGCAGGCCACCACCGCTTCCGCCCAGCATCTATTCGTGGGGTCTAGGATCCAAACTCAGGACCTTCTGCCTGCAAGGCAGAGGGTTAACCCCAAAGTCACTTCTCAGGCCCCGAGTCCTTTCATAATATATAAAGTAAACGGCAAATGCTACCAGTCTAAAATTTATTATGTAAACTTATGCATTTAATGTTAGTGATGCTTTTAATTCTAAAAACTGTAAGTCTTGATTCGCAGGAATCTGAAGACAGTCTGGGATACCTAGTTATTTCCAGGCTGTAATAGGGTAAAGTGTAAGATACACACACACATTCACACACACATACACTCACACATCACACAAAAATAAATAAATATGGATGTATACAACAATTGTTTCTGAGATAATTTCTCACCTATAAAGGTCACCTATTCCTTCTCAAAATTTACATAATTTAGATTATTTTATTAGGTAATGCTGATAGGTATGCCTTATAATTCGAACAAATGGAGTCTGGGACTGCCAAGATTCTGAAGATAGCCTAGTCTTCTTAATTATTTGGGAACAAGGTAGGCTAAAGAGTGAGACATATGGCCCCCCTACCCCATCCCTCCTGTTCATAATCCTTGCAATTACTGTAGGTATTACAGAGATTTTTCTTTGAGTGTCTCTGGGTGGGCTGGGTGGGTTTGGTACTAGGAGCCACCTATTAGGGAATACATACGGTGCTTAATTTTCTGGGTCTGGGATACCTCACTTAATATAATTGTTTCTAATGACATCCATTTCCCGGCAAATTCCAGTAATTCATCATTTTTGATGGCAGAGTAGTACTCCATTGTATGGATGTACCACAGTTTCCTTATCCACTCGTCAACTGTTGGATATTTGGGTTGATTCCATGACCTTGCTATTGTAAACAGTGCTGCTATGAACATGGTCGTGCTTGTGCTATCGAGGCCAATTTTTGCTGTATGGGGGGTTATTCCCAAAAGTGGAATCACAGGGTCATATGGCATTTCAATCTTTACTTTCTTTAAGAATCTCCAGACGGCTCACCAGAGTGGCTGTATGAGAATGCATTCCCACCAGCAATGTCGGAGAGTTCCCTTCTCTCCACATCCTCTCCAGCATTTGTTGTTGTTTATATTGTGGATTTTTGCCATCCTGACCGGGGTGAGATGATATCTCAGGGAAGTTTTGATTTGCATTTCCCTGATAGCTAAGGAAGTGGAGTATTTTTTAAGATATTTATTGGACATTTTAATTTCATCGCTGGTAAAGTTTCTTTTAAGCTCCAGAGCCCATTTTATAATTGGGCCATTTGCTTCCTTGGTGTTTAGTTTTCTAAGTTCTTTGTGCACTCTGGATAACAGAGCTCTATCACATATGTGGTTAGTGAAGATTTTCTCCCATTCTGTGGGTTGCCTTTGAGCTCGTATTACAATCTCTTTATCTGAACAGAAGCTCTTTAATTTCACAAGATCCCAACTGTTGAGAGTTGGTAGCAGTGACGGTGCCATTGGATGTCTGTTTAGGAACTGTTGGCCTAGCCCAATCATCTCGAGGGAGTTCCCTGTCCTTTCAACTATGGTTTTTATAGTCTCTGGCCTTATATCAAGGTCTTTAATCCATTTGGAATTAAGTCTTGTATATGGTGACAAGTACGGGTCCAGTTTTAATCTTCTGCATATGGAGATGCAGTTTTGCCAGCACCATTTGTTGAAGATGCTGTTCTTTTTCCATTCAATTTTTTGGGCCCCTTTGTCAAAGATCAAATGGATGTAATTTTGCGGGCTTATATCTGGGTCTTCAACCCTTATCCATTGATCTGTGTGTCTATTTTGCAGCCAGTACCAGGCTATTTTTACAATTATGGATTTGTAGTATAGACTAAGATTTGGTATGGTGATACCTCCAGCAGTGTTTTTCTTACTCAGGATTGTCTTTGCTATCCTAGGTTTTGTGCCTCCATATGAACTTTGAGATTGTTTGGTCAACTTCTTCGAAGAATTGCTTTGAGATTTTAATTGGTATAGCATTGAATTTGTATATTGCCTTTGGTAGGATGGTCATTTTTGCCATGTTGATTCTGCCAATCCAGGAACATGGGAGGTCTTTCTACCTTCTGGTTTCTTCTGTCATTTCTTTAGGGTTTTAAAGTTTTCATTGTAAAGGTCTTTTACCAACCTGGTTAGGTTTATTCCAAGGTTTTTCATTTTTTTAGGGACTATTGTAAATGGGATTGAGTCTCTCAGGGCTTTTTCACTTCTTTCTTTCTGGGTATATAGGAAGGCCACTAATTTTTGTACATTTATTTTGTATCCTGCCACCCTACTGAACTTCTGTATTAGTTCCAAGAGCTTCCTGGTGGAGTTTTTGGGATCCCTCAGGTATAGGATCATATCATCTGCAAATAGAGATAACTTGACTTCTTCCTTGCCAATTTGAATCCCTCTTATGTCCCTTTCTTGTCTTATAGCTTCAGCTAAGACTTCAAGTACAATATTGAAAAGAAGTGGTGACATTGGACAGCCTTGGCTAGTTCCTTGATGAAGGATTGTTGTATACAGCTTTTATTATATTGATAAAGGTTCCTTCCATTCCAACCTTCTCTAGGGTTTTGATAATAAAGGGCTTTGGATCTTGTCAAAAGCTTTTTCTGCATCTACCGAGAGTATCATGTGGTCTTGAACGCTGGACTGGTTTATATGGTGAATTACATTTATTGATTTGCGTATGTTGAACCAACCTTGTGTGCCAGGGATAAAGTCTACTTGATCCCTGTGAATGATCTTTTTGATATGTTTTGGAATCCGATTTGTTAAGACTTTGTTGAGAATCTTTGCATCTGTGTTCATCAGAGAGATTTAGACTATAGTTTTCTTTTTTAAGTGAATCTTTATTAGGTTTTGGGATTAAGACGATATTAGCTTCATAGAAGGAATTTGGTAATGTTCCTTCCTTTGCTATTTGGTGGAACAGTTTAAGGAGTATTGGTGTTATTAACTCCTTAAATGTCTGGTAGAACTCTGTGCTGAATACATCTGGTCCAGGACATTTTTTGGTGGGAAGATTTGAGATTATTTTCTCAATTTCCTCATACATTATAGGACTATTTAAATAATTCACAACTTCCTGATTCAATTTAGGTAAGTTATGTTTACTTAGGAATTCATCCATCTCCTTTATGTTGTCAAATTTCACAGAGCATAAGTTTTTGAATATGACATTATAATTCTCTGGATTTCTTAGGCATCAGTTGTGATAACTCCATTTTCATTTCTAATTTGTTAATTTGAGTTTTCTCTCTCTTGCTTTTGGTTAATTTAGCTAGGGGTGTATCAATCTTATTGATTTTTTCAAAAAAATCAGCTTTTTGACTGGTTGATTTTCTCTATTGTTTTCCTAATATCAATTTCAAATATTTCTCCCCTTATTTTGCTAATCTCCTCCCTTCTACTACTTTTGGGATCAGATTGCTCTAATGTCTCTAAAGCTTTTAGCTGCATTGTTAATTTATTTCTGATGTTTCCATTTTTTTGATGTAGGAATTAAGCGCTATGTTCTTACCTCTTAGGACAGTTTTCATTGTGTTCCAGTGATTTTGGTAAGTTTTGTTTTCATTATCATTCACTTTCCGGAAATCTTGAATTTCCTTTGTAATTTCTTCCTGAATTCGATTCTTATTCAGCATCATAGTGTTAAGTTTCCAAGAGTTAGTGTATTTTCTGTTGCTTGTTGTGTCTTGGATTTCAAGCATTAAGCCATGGTGGTCTGATAAGGTGCAGGCTATAGTTACAACATTCCTGTGTATGTGGAGATTCATTTTGTATCCCAATATGTGATCTATTTTGGAGAAAGTTCTGTGTGCTGCTGAAAAAAATGTGTATTCTTTGGTGCGTGGATGAAAAGTACAATAGAAATCTGTAAGGTCCATTTCAGTAAGGGTTTGGTTAGACTCCAAAGTGTCTCTGTTGAGTTTTTTACTGGTATTGAAATCCCCAAGAATTATCGTTTTGGGATTGATTTCTCGCTTTAGACGTTGTAGGGTTTGCTTAATGAATGTGGAAGGGGATGTGTTGGGTGCATATATGTTCAGTATTGTGATGTCTTCCTGGTGAATTGTACCTGTGACTAAAATGTAGTATCCATCCGTGTCTCTTATGATTTTCTTTGGTTTGAAGTCCACTTTGTCTGATAGCATAATGGCTACCCTTGCCTGTTTTCTGCTTCCATTAGCTTGTAGAATTGTTGACCAGCCTTTTATTTTTAGGGCATGCCTATCTTTTGTGGTGAGATGGGTTTCCTGCAGGCAGCGGATTGATGGATTGTGATTTTTAATCCAAGTTTGCTAGCTGTGTCTCTTGATCGGTGAGTTAATTCCATTAACATTTAGAGTCATAATGGAGAAACTTTTTAATTCCAGACATTTATTATGTTTAGTAGTTTTTGTAAGTATATTGCTTCACTTTTAATGGTGTTATATTTCCCTTCTGTTCTCTTGGATATGCCTGTTTTTTTCTTCAAGCTTGAGTATCATTTCTAGCATTTTGTGAAGGCCTGGTTTGGTCGACATGTATCCCTTCAAGTTGTCTTTGTGCTGGAACATTTTTCTTTCTCCCTTGATCATGAAGGATAGTTTTGCAGGGTAAATCAGCCTGGGTTGACATTTTTGCTCATTCAGTACTTGAAGTATGTCTCTCCAAGCTCTTCTTGCTTTTACTGTTTCGACTGAGAAGTCATTTGTTATTTTAATAGGTTTACCTTTAAAAGTGACTTGTTTTTTTTTCCTTGAAGCTCTCAGCACCATTTCTTTATCTTGAATGTGGAGTGTTTTAACTATTATTTGCCTTGGCGAGCTTCTGTTTTTGTCATATCTTTTTGGGGTGCAGAATGCCTCTTGTATATGGATGGGCCTCTCTTTTTTTAGATGAGGAAAGTTTTCCTTGATGATCGTTTGAAAAATTTTCTCAGGGGTGGTATTTTGAGATTCTTGTTCTGGTATTCCATGAATACGCATGTTAGGCTCTTCAGGGTGTCCCATATCTCTTGAATATTTCTCTCAAGTATCTTTTTGGCTTTAACAACCTCTTCCATTGAGCTGGTTAATACTCCCACTGTATCTTCAAGGTCTGAAATTCTGTTTTCTGCTTCATTAGTTCTGCTTCATTAGTTCTGCTTATAAGACTCTCTGTGGAGTTCTGGGTTGAAGATATCTTGTATTTTAGCTCAGTTTTAAACTCTGCTTGAGTCTGTTTTAACTGCTCTATGCCAGTTTTTGTTTCTTGCACTGTCTTTCTCAACTCCTCCAAGTGTCTGTTGTGTTCCTCTTCAAAGCGATTGATTCGGTTATTTAATTCCTCCCGCATATCCTCTTTCATATTATTGAACATGGTAATGATCATATTTTGAAATTTATTATCCTGGGTCAGGCTCTTTTGGCCATTTTCTGTGGGTTTGTTCTCGTTGGAGTCTAACATTAAGGGATTAATTCCTTCAGTGGGAGATTTGTTTACTTGAGTGTTGTTTCTCATGGATTTGCACTTTGACTTGGGCATCGTTTTTTAAACTCTTAAGATCTTCTTTTAATTTCTGTGCGTTTTTCACTGAACTGAATTATTTGGCCTAGGGTTCTGGGGGTGGGCCAGGACAGAGCTTACCTAGGTCATGGTGAGTCCCAGCTGGACTGTGCTAAGACCAAGGCAGCGGAGTGGGGGAAGGGAGGACGCGGTGTCGGCGGGGCGCTATTTAACCTGGGGGAGCTGGGGCGGGGCCCCAGTGCAAGGGGTTCTCCTCCCTGGCCCTTTGCGGCTCTGGCTCCGGCTGGCTGGTGGGAAGAGCTGGGTCCCTTGGGCTGCCTGGGGTTCTGGGGGTGGGCAGGGGTGGAGCTTACCTAGGTGGCGGTGAGTCCCTGCTGGACCGCGTGCCTGTCCCTGGCGGCTGAGTGGGGAAAGGGTATATATCCTTTTTCTTTTTTATATACATTTTTTATTATTTACGCTCATACAAACTTAATAGGTAGACCAGTTCCCTCCCTTCCTCCTCCACCCCCCAACCCCTGCTCCCGCTCCCCTCCCTCCCCATCCCCCAGTGCCTCCCCCTCAATTCTCAGAGAGTCCTTCATTGTGTATGTCTGACTCTCCTCTGGGTCCTCCTCTCCAATTACGTACAAGGACCCAGTGGTGTTTCCCCAAACACTTTCTCGTGTTCCCCTTAAGCATAGGAACACTACTGTTGCTGCCAATCCCTTGCCTCCAAGGATCTTGGTGCCTTTAGCAGATGCTAGACTTTGTGAGGTCAATAGTGTGTTGGACATTGCGCAGGGCATGAAAAGTCCAAATATTATTCCTTAGGCCCTAACTTGTGTGGAGTATCTTGCATATCATTACTCTTGCCATCCTTTTGTTCTTACAATCTTACCACCCCCTCTTCCGCAAATGTCCCTGAGCTTCAGGATGGGGAGAGATTTGTCTGGCCTAGTTCTATGTGGTTGATATAGAGTCTCTGAAGTTCTGGATTGTGGTTCGTTGATTTTCTTTTGCAGTTTTGCTGCTCCTGCAATGCTCTTCACTCCATCCTGCTGGGCACTGTATGTCACCCCCTGGTCAGAGACAAAAAGCTGTTAAACTGGAGTCTTGTTATAATAGCACATTCAAGGGTAGATGTAATAAAAGTAGTAAACCTCAGTGAGGGAGGGGTCAATCACCCATTTGCAAAATGATTACTTTTTATCTGCCAGACTATATGCCCTCCCCTTCTGGTGAGATCATACCCCCTCAGTTGTAAATGATCAGGAACGATTGTCTGTGAACTTAATCAGGTGTCACATTACTTACTTGCATTCCTTGATGAGAATACACAGTGATAAGAATCCAAAAACAGTGAGGTTGGGAATGACAGCATTCTCAGGACAGCCTGGGCTATAAAGTTCAATGTCACAGTAGGCTACAGTGTGAGACATGTGTACACACACACACACACACACACACACACACACAGAAACATGAAATCTTAAATTAGCAAATATTTATTTTCAAAACCTCTTTTTTATTTTATACATTTGTATCTCTTTCCCTCTGTGTATGTGTGTATGTTTGTGTGTGTGGACATCAAAGGACACTGTATCTAGGCTGTGATAGGCCAGAAAATACAGGCTGCCAACTGGAGTTTTTATAACTGATTTGGGATCTGATCTCAGGACCTATTGCGTGTAAGACAGTGTCTTAACCACTAAGCCATCTCTCCAGCCCAGCAAAGAGTCCTTTCAAAATATATAATCTAAACAGCAAACTATGTGTCTGAAATTTTATTACATAATCCACGTACCTAGTGATATTTTATTATAGTTATATTTTATTATATAATCTACGTACCTAGTTATATCCAGGCTATAATGGGATTAAGTGCAAGAAACACACACACAGTCACACACACAAACACATATTCACACACAAAAATATAAATACCAAGATATACAAATAATTGTTTAAGACGTATTTTCTCACCTAAAAAGTTCCCCAGTTCCTTCTCAAAATTTACATAATTTAGATCATTATATTCATTAGTTCCAGTAAGTGTTGCTTCTACTTCCACTTAATGGAAGTCTAAGACTGCCAGGATTCTGAAGATAGCTTAGGCTTCTGAGTTATTTGCCAACAAGTTAGGCTAAAGGGTGAGAAATCTGCACACACCACATTGAATGAATAAATAAATAAATAAGCCAATATATACATAAATATTTCTGATTCCTGTACTCTGAGTGCTTATAAAATGTATATTTCTTTTTTTCCTATCTTTAGGAAGAATACAGAATGATGCAATTCAAAGAATAGTGATGATGGGAATGAAAGGATTCTCAGGTCAGCCTGAGTTATGCAGTTCAATGTCACAGCAGGCTACAAAGTGGGACATGTTGACACACACACATACATACACACATAGATTAATAAATATGGGTATATGCAAATAATTGTTTAAGAAATATTTTCCAACCTAAAAGGTTTCCTGTTTCCTTTTCAAAATTAAGATTATTTAGATTATTTTATTTCAGGAAGTCTGAGACTGCCAGGATTCTGAAGATAGCATAAGCTTCTTAGTTATTTGTCAACAGGGTAGTCTAAAGGGTGAGACATATGCACACATACCACATAATATATATATATATATATATATAATGTATATATATATATATAAAATGAATAAATAAATGAAGGAATATTTTTCAGCACTGTACTCTGTGTCCTGATAACATATATTTCTTTCTTCTTTCCTTTATGTAGAATAAAGAATGACAGAATTCAGAAAATAGTTAGGATGGAAATGTAAGGATTCTCAGGACAGCCAAGGCTATGTTTTTCAATGGCACAGTAGGCTGCAGAGTGCAAAGTGTACACACAGGCACACACACAGAAACACACAAACACTAAAATTAGCAAATAATTATTTTTGAAATATATTCTATTAATTTTATACATGTGTGTCTCTTTACTTCTGTGTGTTTATGTGTGTATGTATGTGTGTGTGTATGAATATCAAAGGGCAGTGTGTGCCCTGTGCAGGACAAAAATGACTACAGCAATCTTCCTGGATTGTTTTACCCTCCTTCATGTTCTCTATGGAATTAACCTATTTTCAGATAGGATAAGAAGTTCAGGCTGCCACTTGGAATTTTTATAACTGATTTGAGATCTGATCTCAGGATCTTTTGCTTTTAAGACAGTGTCTTAACCACCACATCATCTCTCCAGCCCAGGAAACACTCTTTTGAAACCATATAAAATATACAGCAAACACTGCATGTCTGAAATTTATTACATAACCTTATGCATATAATGAAAGTGATGTTTTTAATTCTAAAAACATGGAAATATCAATTTCCAGGAATCTGAAGACGGTCTGGGAAGCAAGTTTTTTCCAGGCTATCATAGGGTAAAGTTTAAGATAGACACACACACTCACACACAGAAACACACAAACATTCACATAAATAAATAAATACCGAGATTTACGAAAAACGTTTAAGAGATATTTTCTCACCTAAAATTTTCTCTCTATGTTTCCCAAAATTTACACAATTTACATTATTATATTCATTAGTCCCAGGAAATGTGGCTTATAATTCCACCAATTGGAAGTCTGAGACTGCGAGGACTCTCAAGAGAGCCTAGGCCTCTTAGTTATTTGCTAACAGGGTAGGCTAAAGGCTGAGTCATATGCACACATGCCATACTAAATAAATAAATAAACAAATAAATAAATAAATGCATATATAATTCTCATCCCTTTTTTCTGAGTCCTGATAATAACTACATAACCTGAGCTATGCAGTTTAATATCACAGTAGGCTACAGAGTGAGACATGTACACACACAGGCTCTTAATTTTCACTGCATTCTTCAGACAAACTATGCCTGGGACAGGGTGCCACCTCTTGATACCAGACTTGTGCCAATTCGAGGTTTCAGGTATCAGGAATGACATCACTAGCTACAACTACTCTTGTAGACCACAGACACATGATGGATCCATTGTCTCCCTACATCTCTAATTGCCTGTTGTCCACCAGTTCCTCCTGGGAAGTCTATAGGGCCTGCCACAGCTGGATCCTCACCATATTTGCTAGGATACCACTTGCTGGGGACAGGCATTTTGTTCTGTTTCCTTATGAAAATATCCCCAATTCTCTTTCACCTCACCTGATCCCTCTCACACAGGCACACTCATGAACTAGCACTGACACACAGACATAGCCAGGCTCATGTACACAAACCCATACACACACAACAACACAGGTCACAGGCCTGTCTCTGCACCTAACAGAAGATTGTTTTAGGCTAGACATGGCACTCAGAAAACACTTACAGACACCAGTTACTGTGCTGTTTAGTTCTACAGGATCTCTTTTCTGAGTTTGGAGAATGAAACACATGCAACCCTCCAACAATCCCTGGGATCCTCTTACTGGCAAATGCCAACTTGTATCCTCCAGTGGCCTGGCCTTGCCCTCATGTGCACAGTGTTGGCCATGAGAAGAGCTTCAAATGCTTTCTGGCTGCAATACAGAATGAAACTTTCACTGAGAGTCAAGCACTCCCAGCTGCCTGAGGTAGAGACAAAATAACATTAAACAAACAAATGGTTCTTTTCCACTCATTGTCTTCTTTGTGTGTGTGTGTGTGTGTGTGTGTGTGTGTGTATACATATATGTGTGTGTGTGTGTGTGTGTGTGTGTATGAGGGTTTCACTCACATATATGTATACACACAGAGCCACAGCCACACACACACACACACACACACACACTCCCCCTGATTCACCATCACCATCTCTGCCCAGACACCACCCTGGCAGTTTTTGGGATTGCCTCACAGCATTACTTAACTATTCTCCCAATGTGTGTCTCACAAGAACTCCACACCAAGCCACTCCACCTGAACCCTTTTGCTATTTTTGCTGTCTGGTTTTCAGGTGGGTGAAGGACATGAGACGCCTCTACTTCTGTCTCATTGCGTTGATGATTTGCCAGAACCCAGATACCCAATGCTGCTGCACAGGCTCACCAAATGCCAGGAGTACCAGGCAGTATAAATTTCAGAGACCCTGTCCTGATGGAGCCCACTAGGGTGCCACCTGGTGATCAAGCACATCTCCCCTTTCTCTTCACTTCTTGTCTCCAGCATCCTCCAAGGAAAAAAGCCTGAGAGATCTCCATTCTTTTATTCAAGGTCACTGGCCCTGTGGACAGAATGGAGATCCACACACATCCCTTAGCACAACGTCTGATTGGGGAAATAGACAGGACTGGAACAGGTGCCAGGCACACAAATTTAGGGCTTCATGGACCTCTGCAGACTTCAGCACAGTATCCTGGGCAGATTTTTCCCTTGATAATTAGAAGGCCACATTGTCCCTTCTGCAAATTCTCACAACAATATGTCCCCAAACCCTCCAACCCTGGATTCTTAAGCCTCAAAATGTCCTCTATATCCGTTCAGAGATCCAGGAGGTCTTCTTGTCCTTTGTTCCTCTAGACCAGAATCCTCTGTTCTCCCACCATTGCCCATCTCCACCTAGGCCAGCCCAGGAAGCAACTGTCATCGCAGCCACTTAGAAGTTGGGAGTGCAGATTCCTGAACTTTGTTCTCCCTCCTACCTTTATGTTCTTGTTTACATAGTTCCAGGTTTACATTGCCAGACCATGAGCAGACTATGACAGGGGCCTCCATTCTGATTCCTATCCATGCCCTCAAGGAACACATAACACAACCCAAGCCCAAGCTCAACTTCCCACAGAAAAACCAAACCTGAGCATTGGCCCACTGTTGCCTAGTGCAGCTCAAGGTTCTACCCAATGAGGTCACAGAGATTCCTGGAACTGAGGCAGATATCTTGGCGGGGTGTAAGGCTTACTTTTTCTCCAGGGATACACTGTTCTCCCTTTGACTGTGTGTGCCTTGGAGGGCCACAGAGCCAGCCTAGAAAGAATAATCCTCCTGTGTAAGATGGGGTGGATGTAAGAAGGAATGGAGAGACCAAGGGAGGCAGCAAGGATCTGAGTAAGGAATATGTGAGGCAGGAAAAAGCCAGTGGCAAAACCTCTAGAGCACTGTGTGATACCAGAAACTCAGTGAGCCCTTGGTACTGATGGGTGGGTCTTCCACACAGCAGAAGCCCACAAATACTCCCAAGATCATTAAACCTAGTGTTTGGGGATAAGCACTGGGGAGGGGCAGGGTCATGTTGCCATGAGCAGAGACAGGGCCGAGGATGGTGACTGTCCACATGCCTAGACTACCTACCCCAATCCTCGGTCTCACACTCCTGGGAAGTCAGCTTCTCTCCTTCCCACCAGTCTTGGCTGCCAGTGATCTCCTAGAAGCTGCTTACAGTTTGTGGTCATACAGGAATAATTACTGGAGCCCTGCCTCACTAGCTTGACAAGCGCTGTGTCCTGGGCAAGATTGGCCCAGAACTCCCACACCCAAGTGCCTTGATACCTCCTCACCTTTCCTTAACTTTTTGTCCTGTGTGAAGGGGATCTGGATTGGTCCTGAGCTATAGACAGTCTTCCCCAAATGAAAGTGCATCAGCAGTGCTGGTGACATGCAAGAACCAATCCTGCTCCAGTATAGTAGGGCAAATGCCCACCTATTAAAGCCCAATGTGAGTTTCCTCTTCTCTTGGTCCCTCAAAAAATGCCCACCTCCTCATGGTATCTGGCTGCAACATGGTGGTTAAACTCTAAGAGCCTAAAAGTCATTCTTGGGCCTCCTAGCTCAATGAGAGGACTTTGCCAGAAGGACATATTACATTCAGTCTCTTAGTTTCCACTGCAGTCTGCAGAGAAACTACTGCTGAGGCAAGGTGCCACCTCTAAGAACCATACTGAAGCCAGGACCTAGGGCCCAGGCCCAAGACCCCAGGAATGGCATCCCTAGCTGCAACCCCCCTTGCTGACCACAGAGAAAGGATAGATCCTGGTTCCAGCCACCAATCTATAACCCTGGTGGCCACCAGGATCTCCCCAGAGTCCTCAAGAGCCTGCCAAGGCTGCAATCCTACTCTATGTGCCATAGTACAACCTGCTGTTTGTAGGCACATTGGTCTTTTTTTCCTCTGAAAATCACCCCAACTCTGTATCTGACTCACTCCAGCCAACACAAACAGGCACTCACATGAAAAAGCACTGATGTGCACACAACCAGGCTCAGGCACACCAGTTTTCACACACACATAATATCACAGATCACAGGTCTACATACTTACCTCACATAAAGTGGCTGTGAAGTGGACGTGGCTCTCAGAAAACATGCACAGAGCCTCGTTCCTAAGTTGAGGAGTTCCATAGGGTCTCGTTTGTGAGCCTGGAGCACACAGACACACACACACTCACATGCACATACACACAAACATACACACACACTCCTCCTTCCTCACAACCATCATTCCCACCTGGACACCACCCTGGTCAACTCCTTGGGATTCTCACTCTGCATTACTTACCTGTCCTCACAATGTCTTGTCTCAAAAGCACTCCACACAAAAGCCCCACCACATGAATCTTTTTGCCATTCTTGATGTCATGTGGGAGAAAAACTCGAGACTCTTCTACTTATGTTTCACTTTCTTGGTGGTTTACCTGCACCCAGGTACCTGATGCTGCTGCATTGGATCCCAAAGCCCCAGGAGCCACCGTCAGTATAAATCTCAAAAGACCCAATCCCCATGGAGCCCAACACAAGTCAAGTGTCCCACTGATTTCCAGCATTTCCCCCTTACCCTTTCATCCTCCAAGGAAAGGAAATGCTTGAGAGGCCTCCCAACTTTTTTCATGGAGCCTGATGCTATGGACAGAGACCAGATTCACACACAGCATTTCATCTGTGTGGGAACAGAAACAATTGGAACACTTGCTGGCAACACAAACACATGATCTCAGCAAACCTGTGGACTTTACGATGGGTGTCCTGGGCAGTTTATCCTTTGATGACACCTATGTGGCCACCACATCCCAAATTCTCTGAAATATACTTGCACAAACCATCCTGTCTTGGAAGCTAGAGAGTCCAGGAGTCCTATCTGTTTTTTTCAGAGGCCCAGGACATCTTTTGGTAACTTGTATCTCTAGACCCAATTCCTCTGGTCCTCTACCACTGCCCATCTCTGTCAATGCCAGTCCAAGAAGAAAAACTCATCCTATCAACTGAGTTTCCTGAGCTGTGGTCTCCTGACCTTGTACTCCCTCCTACACTAATGTTCTGGAATGTGTAGCAACAGGTTTCCATTGCCAGACTCTGAGCAGGCTTACACCATACCTGGGTTCTCCCAGACAATGTTCATTATGCAACTGCTCTAGGTAGCCAGGCTTCTCATGGTGAATTTGGACTCAAAAGTGATGCACAGGGAAACACCTGGCCCTGGTTGATGAACTGGCTTGGCCTTCTTATATCGCAACTGAGACAAGAATGCATGCTGGCACGAACATCTTAAACAGAAGAAGGAGAGGTCTCTCCTTTGGACTGTCAGTGGCCTCCATTCGGATTCCAGTGCACTCCCACAAAGAAGGGGGAGCACAAGCCCACTTCCACAGATCCACTTACCACAGACAAGCTCTTCCTGGGCATTGGCCTAATGTTGCCTAGCACAGCTCAGTGTTCTAGCCCATGAGGTCACAGAGGTGGTTGGCAGTGAGGGAGACATCTTTCAGGGTGAGGGACTTTGGTTGTGTCCATTCAGATGCTGTGATCATTGTGTCTCCGTGTGACCTCAAAGACCACAGAGGCAGTCCATAAACCAAATTCCTCCTGTGGAAGAACTGAATGAAGGAAAGAAGGAAGGATGGATGGATAGAGGGAGGAATTATAGGTTGGAGCAAGGAAGGAGCTGAATACGGAATATTTGAAGCAACAACAAGCTGGTGGCAAGACTTCTAGAGCACTGTGTGATCCAGCAAGTGAGTGAGCCCTGGACATGGATGGGAGGGTACTCCTTGCCTGGTCTCTGAAAAGCCACTGAGACCACTAAGGACATACTGATTTGTGTTTACCACTCTGTGGTATCTGGGGCATTATTCCATGATTAGAGACAGAGCTAGAAATGTTGGGAAACTTCTAGATAGCCCACATGTCAGAATCCTGATATTCAGACTCTTAGGCAGGCAGTTCCTCTCCTTATTGTGAGACATGGCCACCTGGGATCTCCAAGAAGGTGCTTCCTATGTGTGGTCTTCCAGTCTTGTCTCACCAACATTAAGGCTTGACCCAGATCTCCCCAGTCCTGCACAACCCACGTTCTCTTAGCCCCCTGACCTTGGATAGGTGATCAGGAGTAGCCCTGAGCCACAGACAGCCCTACACCAATGAAAGCACACTGGCATAGTTGGTGGCATCCAAGGAAAATCCTGCTTTAAGGCAGTATGGCAGGGCCAATGACAATACAGTTTGCCCCCACATGAGCAGTTCCTGCTGTTGTCCTACAAAAAACAATCACCTTCTCAGACATTGTAACCACAACATGGTGGCTCACATTCCAATAGGCTAAGGAGCAGTCTTGGATCTGCCATTCACAATCAGAGGACTCAGCCTGCAGGACACAACACACTCATTCTGCTCATTTCCACAGCTCTCAGGAGACAAATTATCCCCTTGTCAGGATGTCTCCTTTAGGGACCAAAGTGGTGCCAGGACCCACGTCCAAGTTCCCAGAAATTGCATCCCTAGCTGTAACTCCCTTTCACACCACAGATACATGATGGACCCTGGGTCCACACACTTTTCTGTCAGCTTGGTGGTCACCAGGGTCTTCTGTGAGGCCTCTAGGGTCTGCTGAAGCTGTCCTCCCACTCTAAGTGCCAAGGCATATCTCCCTGGGGGCAGGCATATTTCTCCCTCATCCCTATCATGATGACTCCAACACTTCTTTCCGTTCATCCCATTCAAAACACACAGGCATGCCCGTGCATAACCTCTGACATGCACACAGAGCCAGGCATGTGGACACCAATCCTCACACATACTTATACACACATATCACAGAACTCAGGCCTGTCTTCCTCGCTAGAAGAAGGTTGCTCTGGGGGTGCTCAGGAATCACACACAGAGTCCAGTTCCTGTGCATAGGAGTACTAGAGGGTCTCATGTCTGAGCCTGTAGCAAGGACACATTCATTCCACCTAGAAACCACAGGATTCTTTTTCCTGCAAATCCCAGCCTGTGCCCTCCAGGGGCCTGGCTTTGCCTTCATGTGCACAGGGTTGACCATCATCAACAGATTCAAACATTTTCTGGATGAAAGATAGACCCCAACATTCACTGAGAGTCCCAGATACACATGACCCCCAAGGGAGAGACAAGAAAATCTCAAATGAACAAAATGGTCTTTCCACCCACTCTCTTCCTTATCGAACCTGAGCTTCACACACACACACACACACACACACACACACACACACACACACACACACAAAAAGAGAGAGAAAGAGACAGTAAATGTTTGTATATGCAAGAGAGAGACTTCTCTGCCTCACCACCACTACCATTCATACCCTGACACCAACCTGATAAAATCTTTAGGATTCTACTATAGAATTACTTATCTGTCCTCACAGGGTGTGACTCCCAAAGCATTCCACTACAAACACCCCACCCACTCACAAACCCAGGCCATTCTTATTATATTTTTTCTTGGTTGGCCAAAGACCTAAAACTCCTCTCATTCTGTCTCATATTCTTGGTGGTTTTGGTGCACCCAGGCATCCCAATCTGCCAAATATATTCCAGAAACCCCAGGAGCCACCATCAGTACATGATGGGAAGTGCCTACTCCCCAAGAGGCTACCGTGATGACAGTATCCCATTGATTCCCAGGCCTCCCAGATATTGGCCTTCAGTCTGCCTCCTGTCCCCATCATCCTCCAAAAAGGAAATGCTCTGGAGGCCACCATCCTATTGTTCTCAGAGGCTGATATTATGAGCAGAGACAACATCCACAAGGATCCCTCAGCATGTTGTCTGCCTGTGGGAACAAGCACAAACGGAACATGTGCCAAGGACACAAATATAAACAAAGACACCAAGAGACTTCTGTGGTCTTCATCACAGGTGTCCTGGGTGTCCTGTGTCTGCCTGTGGGAACAAGCATGAATGGAACATGTGCTAAAGACACAAACACAAACACAGACACTCAGGGACTTCTGTGGTCTTCAGCACAGGTGACCCTTGATGATACCGTGGCCATCATTTCCCTTCTCCAAATGCACTGAACTACCTGTCCAGATACCATCCTGCCCTTGCAACTTGAGCTCTTGTCTCTGCTGGGCCTCCATTCAGATTCCTGTTCCTGCCTGGGCAGGACCTAGAATGCAAGCCCAGTCCCAAGCTCAACTTCTTCCAGCTAATTCCAATATGGGCACTAGCCAACTGTGGCCTAGTGCAACTACCAATTCTAGGTCTTGAGGTCACAGAGGTCCTTGGCAGTGGGGGAGACATTCTGCACAGAGGGTATCTGGCAGTAAGGGACGCATCTTGGGGCAAGGGAGTCTGGGGGTGTCTCAAGAGGCAGGTGAGAAAGCAAAGTTTACTGTGGAAGAAGTGGAGGAAATAGAAATTGAGGAATCAAGGGAGGTAGGGAGGACGGAGCTCAGGATGGTATATGTGAGGAAGCAACAACTCAGTGGGAAGATGTCCAGACCACAGTGTGATTAAAGAAAAGGTCCTCTCTACCCTTGTCCTCAAACATCTCCAAGATCAATGGGAACCTTCTAGTTGGGGTTGTCCACTGGGAAGGGGTGTTGATCATGCTGCCTTGAGCAGAAATGCCACATTCCTGGCACTCAGACTCCTGAGCAGGCAGCTCTTCTTCTTCCTGCCAAACATGACCTTAGGCGATCTCCAAGAAGCTGCAAACTGCATGAGGGAAGCCAGGCACAGGGCCTTGCAGCCTGACTCACCAGCTTGCAGGAGGCCTGTACCCTCAGAAGGCTTAGCTCAGAATTCACCAGGTCTAGATCATCCACCTTGCCTTAGCCCAGTGCCCTATGCATAGTTGATCTGGAGTGATCCTGTGCCACAGACAGTCCTCCACTTTTGTAAGTGTACCCACAGGGCTGGCAGAATGTAAGAACCAATACTGCCCCATAGCCATATGGCATGGCAAATTCCAACTAAAAATCACATCCCTACTTATGCTGCTTCATTCCAACATTGTGGCTTACCCTCTAAGAGACTATGGCTCAGCCTAAGGTTTCCCACCTCATCTAGACATCTATTTGCAGAGGACATACAAACCTCATGCTCCTCATTTCCACTTCAGTCAGCAGACAAACTACCCCTGGGTCAGGTTGTCCATGAAGGGAGCAGACCAGGGCAAGGTGCCAAGCTTTAGGAATGGCAACTCTCACTGCAATTCTCCTTACAGATCACAGAGAAATGATAGACTCTGGACCCTGCTTGTCTGCTTCAGCCCAACCTTCTCTCTGTCTGTGAACCATCTAGGCTACAACCGAGGCCCCTTGAGCCTGCTGAGTCTGGGCTCAGACATGATATCTCATGATATACCTAGCTGTGTGAAAGAAGAATCATCCCCCAGACCTCTAACAACATTTCTCTCCTTTTCTTCACCCCTTCCAATATGACACACACTGGCACACTTAAACCCACACTGATGTATGCGCACACACACCAGGTGGGCTGACACCGATCCTCATACTCATCATAGATCATAGGTCTGGGCCCAGTAATGATATCTTCTCTTGACAGAAGGTGGCTGTGGGATGCACCATGCACAGAGCCCAGCTCCTTTACCCAGGAGGGCTAAAGATTCTCATGTCTGAGCCTGGAGCAAGACACATACATCCCACCTAGAAAACCTAGGGTCCTTTTGCCAGCAGTTCACAGCCAGTGTCTTCCAGGGGCCTTGCCTGGTCCTCATGTGCACAGTGTCAGCCATCTTCCACAGCTTCCAGTGTTATTTGGCCCTTAGATGGATCCTTGACCTTCACCGATAGTCTATGATGCCTAGCTTCCTGAGGTGGAGCCAAGAAAAAGCATTACGAGAAGACAATGCTCCTTACCAACTACTTTCTTGCCTTCTCAGAACTGGGCTACACTCATACACATGCACACAGTCAAGTAGACAACACCAATCTGCACACACCCAGACACAGTCACAGACAAACTTCCTGGCCCCAATACCACCATTTCAATACTCCAACCCAGCCACCACCCTGGAAAAGTCTTTGGGCTTCTTCAACAGCATTCCATATATGTCCTTGAACCTGTTTATCTCAAAGCCACTCAGCTTGGCCAACCCTGCCATACAATCCCCTGTTGCTTCTCCCCTCCTCCCCTGCCCCACTTACTCCCTAGCCACCCTAGCACACTTCTTAGACATTCTGCTGTTCATGTCTGCAAAAGACCTGAAACCTCTCTATGCCTTTCTCCTTTTGTGGGTGATGTGGGTCCCCTTTGTTCTCCCATGCTATTGCTTCACAAGATCCTGGTGGCCTGGGAACATCATAAGTACACAACTCAAGAGCACATACCCAATGAGCCTATCAAGGTGCCAGGGTCCTACTGCCTCCTGTTTGTCCCAGTCCACCTCCCCTTCACTCAGCTTCCTATCACCAGCATCTTCCAAGGGAAAAAAAAAAGCCCCAGAGACTCCCTTCCTTTTCTTCCAAAGAGGTTTGCAATATGGGAAGATGCCAATCTGCAGATATTCTCCCAGCATGCATTTGGATCAGACCTGACTGAGACAAGGGGGTGGCACACAAACACAGGCAGTCAGGCACTCCTAAAGACTTCAGCAAGTGTGTCCTGGAAAGATGATCCCTTGAGGACACCTGCTTGGTCACCATGTCTCCTTTGCAAATGCTCTACACTACCTGTCAGGAAACCTTAGTGCCACCTGTGTCCTCAGGAGAGTCCTGTTGTCATTTAGCCACTGCCTATCTCACCTAAGGTGGCCCAGTAAACAACTCTCATCCTAGCCACTGAATTCCCTGGGCTCAGGCCTCCTACACCTATTTTCCCTCATGCCATGACATACTGGGCTGCCTAGCACCAGGTTTAGATTTCCAGCCCATGATCAGAGGTGTATGTAATTATCAAATTAGGGAGTCTTGATTATTATGCCAGGGAACCTGGCTTCCAGAAATCTCAGTGAGAGATGATACTAACCTTAATTTCAGATCCCCCTCCTTCACAAATCTGCAAAATATTGTAAATATGAATGCCACAGAAAATTTGACAGTGTCCGACTCACTTGATCTATCATGCAGGTCATCAAGATGCAGTGACTTGTTTCAGATTCTGAATGTGCACTAAAGCAAAACTTGTGACTCACGTGTTATTTAAATGGGTTCAGCCCAAGAATTGAGGAGCTAGAAGCATCCAGCAGTTTGAGTACCACTCAGCCTGAACCTCCTCAGGGCCAAAACATCTGGACCCTCTTGTGGCTAAGGATCCACACACCTTCCCATTCCTTGCCCCTTCCTTTTCCTCTACTCAGTTCCAGGGGTCGTTCTGGCTCACCAACTCTGAAAAACACAGGGATCTTCCAGATGGCCCAGTCTCAAGTCTCAGCACTCATAATCTCCAGAAGAGTCCAATGTGTCTAAGTGTCTCCTCTTCCTCCCATTTAGTCCCTTAGGGGGCTCTGAGAACTCATACATAGGAACCAGCTGCCTGAAGCCTCCAAAGCATAATGTGGCACATCTATGCCTCCTAAGGATAGGCAATCATGCCCTCTTCCCCAGGGTTTCCCAGGAGCACTGACACCAACCAAGGCTGATCCAGCTGGGTACAAGAAGCAGTTCAGGAAGTGGTACAAGCCCTGCCTTCAAGGAGCAAAAGATCCACTGGCACCAGAAAAATCACCCTGGTCCCAGCACCCTGTGGCTAATCTAAGAGGAAAGAAGAAGAAGGCAGAGAATTTCACCTATGGGAGGCTGTGTTGTCCCTGGCCTCATCCTGCATGAAGAATAGGCTGCCCCCCAGAAAGGAAGAGCTGGATATCCCAGTGGAGGAAGTGGAAATGCCTTGGAATGCCAAGGATCTGGAGGGGCAGGAAGAGGCTTGCATGGAGAAGCCAGGTGGGAGGACGCCCCCCTGCTAATTTGACTCAGAGAATCTACTTGGCTCCACAGAGTAACAAGGGGAACCTTGAGAAAACCACGCAAAAGGAACTTGCCTCTTGTCCTCCCTGAAAGTGATTGGGATAAGTAAATTCCTGTTCAGAGGAGCTTACATTTAAATTCATGATTTGAGGCCCAAGGTAATGAAGCCTGAATAACTCCCTTCATGAGATCTGGGGTTCCCAAGACAAGGCAATCCTTCACCTCTGTCAGCTTCTGCTCTCCCCCTAGAACCTCACCTCCACCACCATTTTGTATACCATTGGGAAAGCACCCCAAACTCACACCCATAACTTTATTGTTACTAGGCAGAGTCCCCTTCCCTGCCATGGCCTGTAATTGTATCCTTAGGAGGGCACCTCTACCCACTGCACCTAGGTGTATACTTAGGAAGGTTCCTCTCACACCTGCCATTTGTATACAACTTGAAGAACACCCCTGTCACATCTCTTAGGTGGATTCATAGAAGAGCAGCATTCCCCAACCCTCACATATGTATTCTTCCCAGGGCAAACTCAAGGGGCATCCCTGATTTCTAGGTGGGCAGATCTAGACCACGTCCCAGGGAGAGCAGAATCACTTTTCCCCAGCCAAGCTGGTGCCATTACTTCAGTTTACCATCTCTTTAAACAACTGGACACTCAGGCTCTGGTATTCTGTGTTTCCCAGGTGACATGGCCTCTAGACCACAATCTAAGCTGTTCCCACAATCAAAGAAACCCTGACTGGCTGATTGCATGGGCTCTTCTGGCCTGCTGGAAGGAGAAAAGCAGCAAAAAGTAATCAAACATATGGATGAAATACATGATGAACTAGACTTAATGATCAGGAGAGTGAGATTTTTAAAGTAGAACAGGAATATAAAAAATTTCACCATCAGTTTTCCAGAAGTATGCAGAGGCAATCACCAAAATCCCTCATTTTTCACTAGCTACTTTTGACAGCCATCTCCACTGGCATCACTGTTTATGGAAGAAGACAAACAGGCCCTGTGTTATTTGACCAGTATCAATGGGACAGAATTTGAAGATGTGAAGTCTGGCTACAAAAATAATTTCTATTTAATGAAAATCCTAGCTTCAAAAACAAAGATCTTTTAAATGAACTTTGAAAAATAGTGCTGAGCCAAACTCATAGTCAACTGAAATCAAGTGGAAGTCTGGAAATGGTCTGATGAAGAAATGCTCAGGTCAAATCTGAAGAAAGCCAGCAGGAAGAGGCAGCGTGAAGAGCCTGTGAGCTTCTTTACCTAGTTCACCAACCATTCTGATCAAGCTGCAGATGAAATAGAAGAGGTCATCAGGGACGATGCCTGGGCGGATCCTGGGTAGTACTTCATGGTTCTTGATATAGAGCAGCTCAAAGGAGAAGATTATGATGACAATGATGAAGATTCAAGAGTTTGAAGAAGTGATGAAAGATACTAATGGAGATGAGAATGAAAGTGAGGAAGACAAAGATGAGGATGAATGTGAAGAAGACAAAAATCAGGGTGAAAATGTGGAACCAGAGATAAAAAGAAACTTGTTAATACCATAAAGGTAATACTCAGAGAATTTATATCTTGGGAGGATTATACACATAATATTACTGAAAGTGATCTTAAACTGGGTGGACATCAGTAGAGAGAAGTTGTGACTGTCCCCAGGTGTTTGAGTGTCAGCTGATTCAGGTTGATGTGTAGTCTCAGGACACTGGTTGACCTCCCTTGGAGACTATCCTCATGTGCTACTATTGCAAAAGTTATGGAGAGCTTTCAGAATCAGCCTCAAAATTAACTGACAATTTTCTCTTAAAGGCAGCCAATGGAAAAGATGGTTGACAGGAAAACACAGTAATGCATTCCAATGTAGATCTTTTTTCATTTTTTTTTTTGAACTTGGTAACAGAATACAGGTCCTCATGACTGCAAAGTTGTCTTTCTTTTAAACATCTAAAAATTATTATATTTATTTATTATTATGTTCAGGCACTTTAGTGTATATTGTGTGTGTATCAGAGGGCAATGTGTGCTGCTATGGAGGAAAAAGGGATATTAAGGAATCATACTGGATTGCTTCTAGGTTCTTGTATTGCTTTCCTCTTTGATTTCCCAGACTCTGCCCACCAGGACTAGAAATGCAGGCCACAACCATTTCTGCCTGACATTTTAAATTGGCACCTAGAATCCAAAATTAGTTACTTCTACATGCAATGCAGAATTCTTTTTCCTTAACATATTTTAATATTGTTTATCAATTTGTTTACTTATTTATTTTTCATAGGCTTCTGTGTGTGTGCATGTGCGTGTGTATGTGTGTGTGTGTGTACATGTGTGTGTATGTGTGTGTGTGTGTGTGTGCATGTGTGTGTTTGTGTGTTTGTATGAGAGGGCTCCATGTGTCCCTGATCAGGAACAAGGTGACTTCAGGAATGATCCTGGAATTTGCCTAAATATCCTTGTTTTGTTTTGCTCTAGGATTTCCCATGCTTTCCCCACCAGGGATGGAAGTCCAGAACAAAAAAATTTCTGCCTGGAATTTTCACTTGGGATTTAGAATAAAAAAAAAACAGGCTCACCTGCTTAATAGGAAGACTCTCTTAATTTTGATATTTATTTTAAAATGTGCTATGCTCAAACACGTGTGTATGTGCTTGTGTGTGTCCGTGTTTGTGTGTTTGTGTGTGTGTGTGTGGTGTGTGTGTGTATCTCAGAGGATACTTTGTGTTCCTGTGGAGGACAATATCTCTCTGAAAATTTTACTTGGAAGCTGGGCAATGATCTGACGTCCTCCTGTTCGCAGTATAGAGGGGTTTTTTAAACTTATTCTTTAATAAATTTTATTCTGTAACTTTGGGGCCTTATAATCTTGACACCAGATCATGTTTCCTTAAGCCACTTTTAGTCTCCACATAAAAACAATGAGATTCGTCACTGTGCAGGACAAAAACGAGTATAGAAATCTTCCTGGATTGCTTTAACTTCCTTCATACACACACATACACATACACATACAAGTAAATAAATACAAAGATATACAAACAATTGTTTAAGAGATATAAAAAATTGTTTAAGAGAAACTAAAAAGTTTCCCTGTTCCTTCTCAAAATTTACATAATTTAGATTCTTACATTCACTAGTCACAGTAAGTGTGGCTTATAATTCCACCAATTGGAAGTCTGGGACTGCCAAGACTCTGAGGATAGCCCAAGGCTTCTTACTTATTTGCGAACAGGGTAGGCTAAAGGATGAGACATATGCAAACATGCCACATAAAATAAATAAATAAATAAATAAATAGATAGATAGATAGATAGATAGATAGATAGATAGATAGATAGATAAAAGTGTTCAGCCATATACTCTGAGTCCTGATAATGTATATTCCATTTTTCTTATTTTAACAAGAATATAGATTGATACAATTAGAAAAATAGTGAGGTTTCAAATGAAAGGATTCTCAGGACTTTGGGCTATGTAGGTCAATGTCACAGTAAGCTACAGAGTGGGACATGTACAAACACACATATGCACACTCTCACACACATACAAACACTGAAATTAGCAAATAATTATTTTTTAAAATATTCCATTGATTTTATATATGTGTTTTATTTTCCCTCTGTGTGTGTGTGTGTGTGTGTGTGTGTGTGTGTGTGTGTGTGTGTATGTGTATGTGTGTGTGCATCAAAGGGTTCTGTGTGTCCCTGAGCATGACGAAAATGACTACAGGAATCTTCCTAGAGTGCTTTAAACTCCTTCATGCTTCTCTCTGGAATTTCACAGGCTCTGACAGGACAGTAAGTTCAGCTGCCACCTGGAGTTTTTATGACAGACTTGGGATCAGAACTCAGAACCTTCTGATTGCAACACAGTGTCTTAAATACTAAGCCATCTCTCCAGCCCTGCAACAATCGTTTTTAAATATATAAAATAAATGGAAAACATTACAAATCTGAATGTTTATTATGTAACCTTATACATTTAATGTGAGTGATGTTTTTATTTGAAGATTTGGAAGTCTTGATTCCCAGGCATCTGAAGACAGTCTGGGGTTCGTATTATTTCCAGGCTATAATAGGGGAAATTTTAAGATACACACATTCACACACACAAACACAAACACATACATACACACAAATAAATAAATATAGAGATATAGAAATAATCATTTAAGAGATATTTTCTCACCTAAACAGTCCAATGTTCCTTCTCAAAATTTGCATACTTTAGATTGTTATATTCATTACTCACAGTAAATGAGGCTTGTAATTCCACCAACCAGAAGTCTGGGTTACCTAGTTATTTGGGAGCTGATTAGGGTAAAGTATGAGATATATGCATACATGCCACCTAAAATAAATAAATTAATTAATGAATAAATGTATAAATAAGTAATTATATAGTTCTCAGCCCTGTACTCTAAGTCTTGATAATGTTCATTCCATTATTTTTATCTTAACCAAGAATACAGAGTGATACAATTCGAATAATAGTGAGGTTGGGAATGAAAGGATTCTCAGGACAGCTTGGGCTATGTAGTTCAATGTCTCAGTAGGCTATAGAGTGAAACATGTACATGCTCACACACACACCAAACACTAAAATTAGAAAATAATTATTTTATAAAATATACTATTGATTTTATATGTGTCTCTTTCACTCTGTGTGTGTATGTGTGTATGTGTGTGTGTGTGTGTGTGTGTGTGTGTGTGTGTGTGTGTATCAAAGGGCACTGTGTGTCACTGTGTAGGACAACAATGACAACAGGAATCTTCCTGGATTGCTTTATCTTCCTTCATGATTCTCTCTGGAATTTCCCATGCTCTGATAAGAAGTGCAGGCTGCCACTTGGTGTTTTTATGACTGATGTGGGATATGAACGCAGGATCTTCTGCTTGCAAGAAAGTGTCTTAAACATTAAGCCATCTCTCCAGCACAGGAAAAAATAGTTTTAAAATATATAAACTAAATGGCAAAAACAACATGTCTGAAATTTTATTATGTAACCTTGTGCATTTAATATGAGTGATGTTTCCAATTCAAAAAACTGGAAGTCTTGATTCCCAGGCATCTGAAGCCAGTCTGAGGAAACCAGATATTTCCAGTCTATAATAGGGTAAAGTTTAAGATATACACACTCACACACAAACACACAAACATACACAATAACAAACACACAGGCACACACAAATAAATAAATACAAAGACTTATAAATAATTGGTAAAGAGATATTTTCTCACCTAACACCTTCCTCTGTTCCTTCTCAAAATTTACATTATTGAGATTGTTATATTGATTAATCATTGTAAGTGTGGCTTATAATTCCACCAATTGGAAGTCTGGGACTACCACAGTTTTCAAGATAGCCTGGGCTACCTAGATATTTGGCAACAGGGTAGGCTAAAGTGTGAGACATATGCACACATACCACATAAAATAAATAAATAAGTAAATAAATAAGTAAATAAATAAATAAATAAATAAATAAATAAATAAATAAATAAATAAAAAAAATATATTAAAAGTTCTCAGCCCAGTACTCTGAGTCCTGATAATGTACATCTTGTATTTCTTATTTTAACCAAGAATACAAACTGATACACTTTGAAAAATACTCACTTTGGAAATGCAAGATTTCTCAGGACAACCTAGGTTATGTAGTTAATTAACACAGTAAGCTACAGAGTTAGACATATCCACACCCTCAGATACACACACACACACACACACACACACACACACACACACACACACACAATAAATATGTTTTTAAAATATTTTATTTTATTTATTTTATAATGTGTGTCACTTTCCCTGTGTGTGTGTGTGTGTGCATGTGTGTGAATGGGTGTGTATATCTTACATTCCCATCCTCATTATTTCCCGAATTGTATCATTCTGTATTCTTCCTAAAGATGAGAAAAAAGGAATATACATTATCAGGATTCAGAGTACAGGGCTGAGAACTATTTATTTATTTATATGCTTTTTTATTTATTTACTTACTTATTTATTTATTTTATGTGGTATGTGTACATGTGTCTCACCCTTTACCATACACTGATGGCAAATGAATAAGAAGCCTAGCCTGTCTTCAGAATCCTGGCAGTCTCAGACTTCCAATTGGTGGAATTATAAGCCACATTATTTGCAACTGATGAATATAATAATTTAAATGATGTAAATTTTGACAAGGAACAGGAAAAATTTTTAATTGAGAAAATATCTCTTAAACAATTATTTGTATATCCTGGTATTTATTTGTGTGTGTATATATGTATGTGTGTGTGTGTAAATGTGTTGGTATATCTTAAACTTAACCCTATTAAAGCCTGGAAATAACTAGGTACTCCAGACTGTCTTTGGATGCCTGGGATTGAAGACATCCAGTTTTTGGAATTAAAAACATTACTCACATTAAATGCATAAGATTATGAAATAAATTTTCAGACATGTTTGCCATTCAGTTTATATATTTTCAAAGAACTCTTTGCAGGGCTGGAGAGATGGCTTAGTGGTTAAGACACTGTCTTGCCAGCAGAAGGTCCTTAGATTGGTTCCCAGATCTGTCACAAAATTCTCCAGGTGGTGCCCTGAACTTCTACTCCTGCCAGAGCCTGGGAAATTCCACAGAGAACCATGAAAGAGGATAAAGCAATCCAGAATTTTCCAGTAGTAATTTTCGTCCTTCACAGGGGACACAGTGCCCTTTGATGCCCATACACACACACATATATACACATATACACACACAGAGAAGGAAACACACACACATGTATAAAATCAATAGAATATTTCTCAAAAATAATTACTTGCTAATTTTAGTGTTTGTGTGTTTCTGTGTGTGTGTGTGTGTGTGTGTGTGTGTGTGTGTGTGTACACTTCTTATTCTGTAGCCTACTGTGACATTGAACAGTACAGCCCTGATTGGCCTAAGAATTCTTTTGTTCCTAGTCTCACTATTTTTCATACTGTATCATTCTGTATTCTTCCTAAAGATGAGAAAAAAGGACCATAGATTATAAGGAGTCAGAGTACAGGGATGATAACTATTTATTTATTTATTATTTATTTATTTATTTATTTTATATAGTATGTGTACATATGTCTCACCCTTTGGCCTACCCTGTTGGCAAATAAGTAAGAATCCTAGACTATCTTCAGAATCCTGGCAGTCTCATACTTCCAATTGTTGGACTCATAACCTACACTTATTATTACTAGGGAATAAAATAATCTAAATTGTCTAAATTTTGATAAGGAACCAGGGAACCTTTTAAATGAGAAAATATCTCTTAAACAATTAATTCTATATATATCCATATTTATTTATTTGTGTGTGTATATATGTGAGTGTGTCTACATGTCCCACTCTGTAGCCCACTGTGACAATGAACTACATATCCCAAGCTCTCCTGAGAATCCCTTCATTCAGATCCTCACTAATTTCTGAATTGTATCATTCTGTATTCTTCCTAAAGATAAGAAAAAAGGAATGTACATTATCATGACTCAGAGTACAGGGATGAGAACTATTATTTATTTGTTTGTTTATTTAATGTGATAATTGTGTATATGTCTCACCCTTTAACCTGCCCTGTTGGCAAATAACTAAGAAGACTAGACTATCTTCAGAATCCTGGCAGTCTCAGACTTCCAATTGGTGGAATTTTAAGCCACACTAACTGGGACTAATGAATATAATAATCTAAATGATGTAAATATTGAGAAGGAACAGGGGAAAATTTTAGGGGACAAAATATCTCTTAAACAATTATTTGTATATCCCGGAATTTATTTTTGTGTGTACATGTGAGTGTGCTTGTGTGTGAGAGAGTGTGTATGGATCTTAAACTTAACTCTTATTATAGCCTGGAAATAACAAGGTACATCAGACTCTCTTCAGATACCTGGGATTCAAGACTTCCAGTTTTTGGAATTAAAAACAACACTCACATTAAATGCATAACTTTACATAATAAATATTCAGACATGTTTATATATTTTGAAAGGAATCTTTGACAGGCTGCAGAGATGGCTTAGTGGTTAAGACACTGTCTTGCAAGCAGAAGGTCCTCAGATCAGATGCCAGATCATTCATAAAATTCTCCATGTGCCAGCCTGTACTTCTTCTCCTGTCAGAGCCTGGGAAATTCCACAGAGAAACGTGAAGGATGATAAAGCAATCAAGAAGATTCCTGTAGTCATTTGAGTCCTGCACAGGGCACACAGTGCCCTTTGATGCACATACACACACACACAGACACACACACACACACACACACACAGAAACACACAAACACTAAAATTAGCAAATAATTATTTTTGAAAAATATTGAATTTATTTTATGCATGAGTGTGTCTTTCCTTCTTTGTGAGTGTATGAGCATCAAAGGGCACTGTGTGCCCTGACCAGGACAAAAATGACTACAGGTGTTTTCTGGATTGCTTTATCCTCCATAGTGGTTATCTATGATATTTCCCAGGATTGGAGAGGAGAAGAAGTGCAGGCTGCCACTTGGAGAATTCTGTTACTGATCTGAGATCAGATCTCAGGACCTTCTGCTTATAAGACAGTGTCTTAACCACTCATCCATCTCTCCAGCCCAACAAAGAGTACTTTCAAAATACATAAACTAAAATACATAAACTAAATGGTAAATACATGAAAGGATTCTCAGCACAGCAAGGGCTATATTGTTCAATGTCACAGAAGGCTACAGTATGAGAAGAGTGTGTGTGTGTGTGTGTATACACTTCTCACTCTGTAGACTACTGTGACATTGAACAACATAGCACTGGCTGTCCTGACAATCCTTTCATTCCCATCATCAATATTTTCCAAATTGTATCATTCTGTATTCTTCCTAAAGCTGAGAAAAAAGGAATATACATTATTGGACTCAGAGTACAGAGCTGAGAACTATTTATTTATTTATCTATTTATCTATTTATTTATTTGTTTGTTTATTTGTTTATGTGGTGTGTTCATATGTCTTACCCTTTAGCCTACCCTGCTGGAAAATAACTAAGAAGCCTAGGCTATCTTCAGAATCCTGGCAGTCTCAGCTTTCCAGATGGTGAAATCATAAACTAGACTTATTTTTAATAGGGAATAAAATAATCAAAATAATCTAAATTTTGGGAAGGAACCTGGGAACCTTTTAGGTGAGAAAATATCTCTTAAACAATTAATTGTACATGTTTATATGTATTTATTTGTGCGTGTATGTATGTGTGTGTCTACATGTCCCACTCTGTACCCTACTGTGCCATTGAAATACATAGCCCAGGCTTTCCTGAGAATCCTGTCATTACCAACCTCACTATTTTCCAAATTATATAATTCTGTATTCTGCCAAAAGATAAGAAAAAAAGGAATATACATTATCAGGAATCACAGTACAGGGATGAGAAGTATTTTTGTGTGTTTATTTATGTATTTATTTCTTTATTTGTATATTTATTTATTCATCTATTTCTTTACTTTTTAAATATCTCTTAAACAATTGCTTGTGTATATCCATATTTATTTATTTGTGTGTGTATGTATGTGTGTTTGTATATATGTCTTACTCTGTAGCCTACTGCAACATTGATCTACATCGCCAAAGCTGTCCTGAGAAGCCTTTCATTCCCAAACTCACCATTTTTCGTAATGTGTCTGGATATATTCTTGGTTAAGATAAGGAAGAAGGAATATACATTATCAGAACTCAGAATTCAGGAATGATATTTATTTGTTTGTTTATTTGTATGTTTGTGTATGTATTTATACATTTATGTATTTATTTATTGTGGTATGTCTGCATATGTCTCACAATTTAGCCTACCACTTTGGCAAATAAGTAAGAAGCCTCAACATTCTTCAGAATCCTGCCAAGTCTCAGACTTCCATTTGGTGGAATCATAACCTGCACTTGTTATTAATAGGGAATAAAAAAATCTAAATTATCTAAATTATGAGAGGAACCTAGGAATCTTTTAGGTGAGCAAATATCTCTTAAACAATTATTTGTATATATCCATATTTATTTATTATTGAGCATGTGTGTGTGTTTCTCGACATGTCTCACTCTGTAGCGTACTGGAACATTGATCTACATAGCAAAGATGTCCTGAGAAGCCTTTCATTCCCAACCTCACCATTTTCCACATTGTGTCAGGATATATTCTTGGTTAAGATAAGAAAAAAGGAATTCACATTGTCTGGACTCAGAGTACAGGGAGGATAATTATTTATTTATTTGTGTATTTCCCTATGGATTTATGCATTTATTTTTTTGTGGTATGTGTGCATACGTCTCACTCTTTAGCCTACCCTTTTGGCAAATAACTAAGAAGCTTAGGCAATCTTAGAATACTGGAAGTCTCAGACTTCCAATTGGTGGAATTATCAACCACACTTACTGGGACTAGAGAACCTAATCATCTAAATTATGTTAATTTTGAGAAGGAACAGGGGAACTTTTTAGGTGAGAAAATACCTCTAATACAATTATTCCTATATCTCGGTATTTATTTATTTGTGTGTGTGTGTGTGTGTGTGTGTGTGTGTGTGTGTGTGTGTGTGTTTGGGTGTGTGAGTGTGTGTCTTTATCTTAAACTTTACCCTATTATAGCCTGGAGAAAACTAGCTTCAGCAGACTGTCTTCAGATGCCTGGGAATAAAGAATTCCACATTTTGGAATTCAAAACATCACTCACATTAAATGCAGAAAGTTACATAACAAAATTTAGACATATAGTGTTTATCATTTACATTACATATTTTGAAATGACTCTTTGCTGGGCTGGAGAGATGGATTAGTGGTTAAGATACAGTCTTGGAAGGAGAAAGTCCTAACGTCTGACCCCAGATCACTCATAACATCTTCTGTTGTCAGCCTGTGCTTTCTATCCTGTCAGAGCATAGATACAGTGTCCTTTGATGCCCACACACATACATACACTCTTACACAGAGGGAAAGAGACTCACATGTATAAAATCGAAAAAAGGTTTTAAAAGAAATTTGTTAATTTAATGGTTCTCTCTCTCTGTGTGTGTGTGTGTGTGTGTGTGTGTGTGTGTACATTTCTCACACTGTATCCTACTGTGACTTAGAAATACAGTCAGTCTTTCCTGAGAATACTGTCATTCTCAACCTCATATATTTAAATCTTATTGTGTATTCTAGGTTAAAATAAAAAAGGAATATACATTATCAGGACTTCCATACAGAAATGAGAACTATTCATTTACTTACTTATTTTTTATATTTAATGTGGTATATTTGCAGATATTTCACCCTTTAGCCGATGATTTTGGCAAATAATTAAGAAGCATAGGAAATCTTTAGAATCCTGGCAGTCTCAGACTTCCAATTGGTAGAAAAATAGCCTTCACTTTTTATTATCAGGTAATAAAATCTAAATTATCTAAATTATGAGAGGAACTAGGGAGCCATTTAGGTGAGAACATATCTCTTGAACAATTATTTGTATATATCTATATTTATCTATTGTGTGTGTATGTGCATGTGTTTGTCCACGTGTCTCACTCTGTAGTCTACTATGACATTGATCTACACAGCAAAGCTGTCCTGAGAATCCTTTCATTCCAAACCTAACCATTTTTCCACATTGTGTCAGTATGTATTCTTGGTTAAGATAAGAAAATAGGAATGTACATTATTAGGACTCAGAGTACAGGAAGAAAATTATTTATTTATTTATTTATTTATTTATTTATTTGTGTATTAATTTATGTATTTATTTATTTTTGTGGTATGTGTGCATATATCTCACCCTTTAGTCTACCCTCTTGGCAAAAAACTAAGAAGCCTAGGCATTCTTCAGAATCCTGGCAGTCTCAGACTTCCAACTGGTGGAATTATCAACCACACTTACTGAGACTAGTGAACCTAATCATCTAAATAATGATAATTTTGAGAAGGAACAGGGGAGCTTTTTGGTGAGAAAATATCTGTTAAACAATTATTTGTATATCTTGGTATTTATTTATGTGTAAATGTATGTGATTTTGGGTGTGTGTGAGTGTGTCTGTATCTTAATCTTTACCCTATTATAACTTGGATAAAACTAGCTTCCCTAGACTGTCTTCAGATGCCTGGGAATCAAGACTTCCACATATTGGAATTCAAAACATCACTCACATTATGTGCAGAAAGTTACATAATAAAATTTGGACATTTGATGTTTGCCATTTACTTTATCGCTGGGCTGTAGAGATGGCTCAGTGGTTAAGATACAGTCTAGCAAGCAGAAGGTCCTGAGATCTAATCCCAGATAAGTCATAAAAACTCCCCTTGGCAGCCTTCAATTTCTGTTCTGTCAGAGCCTGGATACAATGCACTTTGATGCCCACATACATACATACACTCATACACAGAGGGAAAGAGACTCACATGTATAAAATCTAAAGAAGTTTTAAAAATAAATATTTACTAATCTAATGTATGTGTTTCTCTCTCTCTCTCTCTCTCTCTCTCTGTGAGTGTGTGTGTGTTTTTACATGTCTCACACTGTAGCCTACTGTGACTTAGAACTACAATCAGTCTGTCCTGAGAATGCTGTCATTCCCAACCTCATATTTTTGAATCTTATTACATATTCTAGGTTAAGAAAATAAAAAAGGAATATACAGTATGAGGACTCCCATACAGAACTGAGAACTATTCATTTACTTACTTTTTAATTTTTTTATTTAATATAATATGTATGTAGATATTTCACCCTTTAGCCTACCCTGTTGGCAAATAACTAAGAAGCCAAGGCAATCTTTAGAATCCTGGCAGTCTCAGATTTCCAATTGGTGGAATCATAACCTGCACTTGTTATTACAAGGGAATAAAATAATCTAAATTATCTAAATTATGAGAGCAACCAGGGAACCTTTTAGGTGAGAAAAAAATCTCTTGAACAATTATTTGCATATTTCCATATTTTATTGTGTATGTATGTATATGTGTTCGTCTACATGCCTCACTCTGTAGTCTACTGTTGTTACAATGTAACAGTATAACAGGGGCCCATGGCGACCCTTGGGGGCAGGGATAAGCTGGCGCGGAGTCAACAGCACAGACTCTGGGAGTCGGGCGAGTGGCAAAGCAGGCTCTCAGGCTTGTAGGCTCTCAAGCTTGTGGGTTATATATTCTAAGTATCAGGGTGCTTACATATCCCACCCAACATCCCCTAAGTCCCAGCATGAGTCTTTGCTGAGTTGTCCTATCCAGATTGGTCCTCTCAGCCAGGCAGTTTAACAGCACCAACTGTCTTTGCTCTGGAGAAGGCGTAGTCTTGTGAGATTTGTAGTCTCATGAGATTTGTATGCTTAGCAGGAGGGAGGAGTACAAAGAGTCTCTCTGTATGGGGGATGGAAGCCTCTGTGGCACAATCATTGTCCGTTCCTCCTACATATCCATCCTTTTTATTTATTTTTGACAGCCAGTGGGAATCAGAGTTCTTTGCTCTGACTTTGTTGACCCTGCCTCAGAGGGCATCCAGTATTATGCACCATGCCTCTCTTAGGTCATCCTGTCTCACAAGATCTTACCCGTCATTGGCTGCTGGCCCTCGAAGGACCTCATCTAGGGAAGGCATGTCAAGATATGTGGATAGTAGATAAGACCAAGGCTTCACAAATCTCTGCAATCCAAGTTCGAACCATGTCCCTAGGGGCACTTTGGCTCAGATATTCAAGGGCCATAAGCGCCTGTATGGCGCCTGTATGGAGCACTGTTGAGAGATGTGCTGAAGGAAATACTTAAACAATATAATTGATAAAAAAAGTTTACAATCCATTTAAATTTAAAATCAAGTGAGAAAACAATGAAAGAAAACTTATAATCTAATAGAAAAACAATTGTGATCCATATAGAACATAAGTAACTAAGGCCTTAGATGTTACCAAAAATAAGTATGCATACATGTATTTAAAAATAGCATGCCAAAAAAAATCAGCACGCAACAGAAATGAAAAAAAAATTAGTCACAACAGAAATAAAAAAAATATTTAAGTGGCCACAGATTTAATCATTTTATGAATCTGGCTCCTGGGAAGGCTTCACAATTTCTGTTGCAGGTTTTACATCTTGAGCTGGCACCCATATTGATGAAGTGGAATCCTGAGGAAAGATACAAGCATAAGGGAGCAGATCCCTGCCATAGCAGTGAGATGGGGTCCCTCCATCAGACAAGAGGCATGGGAGTATTGCGAGGCAGGAAAGCCCAGTGTTTATAAACAGGGCTTAGTCCTGAATCATCAAAAGTGAGGAAGTTAAGGTGAAACAGGACCTGTGTCAGAGCCAAGTGTGGGTCACATTTGGATTCAGGGGATGTGACCTTTGCCCAAAGGCCCTTTAATGTTCTGTTGGATCTTTCCACAATGGCTTGTCCCTGTGGGTTATAGGGAATGACAAAGGTGTGACATATTTTCCATGAGGCTATAAAGGAGCCAAATTGTTGGGAAGCATATGCAGGTCCATTGTCAGTCTTCAGTGTCCAAGGTACACCCATAACCAATATAGCAGATATTAGGGCTTTAATAGCATGGGCTGCCTCTTCTCCTGTAAGGGCTATTGTGCACACAAAGGAAGAACAAGTGTCCATTATGATATGAACATATTTTAGGTTCCCAAAGGGGAAGTGGTAGGTAACATCCATTTGCCAAATTGCATTATGTAAGAGACCTCTGGGATTTACCCTTCTCTTATTTAGAAGGCCGAGTGGAGCCAAGGGGGCACTGGTTGCACAGGATCTGACTAAATGTTTACATTGTGACATTGTAAACACTGGAAGAAATTTGTGTAAGCTCCAATAGGTAAGGTGAAACTGTTGGTGTAATGCCCTAGCTTGTTCAAGAAACTCTAAATCCACAGTCATGATCATAGTATCTGTTAAATCATTTCCCTTAGTTAGGATTCTGGGAAGTTTTGTGTGTGACCTTATATGAGAAATATACCAAGGGTGAGCTCTGTGTTCCAATACATCCTGGAGCAACAGCATGGTGACATGTAAGGGGCTCATATGGTCCTTGAGCAAAGAAAATGAAAGCATCTGGACAACCTGTATTGCATACTGACTATCAGAAAAAATATTAACAGGTTCTAATTGGTATTCAGTAAAAATCTTTAAGAGCCCCAAGAGTTTACCCAGCTGCACCGAGCCGGGATTGCGAAGGATATAAGTAATGTCTTTTCTCTGCGGGCGCTGAATGAAGATTCCATATCTTTGTTTATTGGAGTCCGAGAATGCTAGGGTCCCATGTGGGATGGGGGAAGAGCTGGGAGTACTACAAGGCTTAATTTTAATAGGGAGTTGAGAAAGTGCAGTTAACCTTTGTCCTGTGGGGCGTGGTTGTCAAGATTTACAGTGTAGCTGGAGACCATTTCTTGAAAACTAATAGAATCAGCCCAATGTGATTGTAAGTGCCGGAGCAAGAAAGGAAGGATGATTTTATCAGGCTCACGGCTATAGGTTTTGCTGGCCAAGTTTCTCGCCTTGAAAGTGAGTCGAAAGGTGATCTCAAATTTCGATGTGAGTTGGTGTAGGTCAGAATGAGCCTGGTGTAGCCACATAAGGGGGTCTGTTTGCCATAGGACACCTAGAACACCACCAAGGGTCCATAAGATGATTGCAAAGAGAGGCCAGTGAGGCTCATGTCTAAGGATGCTGAGGCGAGTAGAGAGGCAACCTTTTGTGGAAGGGCTGTTGCTTTAAGTGTAAGCTTAATTCTTTTAGAGGGGTATGTAGGGCCCATTAGGAGAGAAAATAAAGAGTACATTTCCTGGTCTGGGATTGGTAGAATTGGTTTGAGCCAATTTATTGTTCCACATAGCTGTTGGAGTTCAGCCAGGGAATAAGCATCTTTAGAGGGAAGGGTAAAGGCCAATGGGTGTATTGGTTTGGAAATAGAAAACCCCAAAAGGGCATGGGGGGCAAATTGGATCTTTTCCAGAGCTACTTTTAAATTTAGGGCAGCCAGGTCTTTTAAGAGGGTCCTGGACACTCCTTGTAAGTAAGGCAAGGTAGGATGAGCTAAGATAATATCATCCATATAGTGAACAAGTAAAATATCTTGGGGAATATTACAAAGTGCCTCCTTAAAATAAAGCTGACAGATGGTAGGACTATTTTTCCTGCCTTGTTGGAGGACAGTCTATTGATATCTCTGGGCTGGTCTTTGTATATTATGTTCCCACACTGTGAACGCAAAGCGATCCCTATCCTGGAGTGCCAAGGGAATTTGAAAGAAGCAATCCTTGATATCTACAATTACTATATGGTGGGAGGGTGGTATAGCACTGGGATGTGGCAGGCCAGCCTGAGTAGTCCCCATCTTTTCCATTTGTTCATTGATTGCTCTCAGATCCTGTAGAAGCCTATAACAGCCTGACCTTTTCTTGTGCCTACTTGTTGAGGGTTCTAAATGTCCCATTTTAAGTTGTTCCTTAATTAATTCTTTAAAGGCAGCCAATTTGGGTTCAATTATTGGCCACTGCCCCATCCAGACATCTTCATCTGAGAGCCAAGTCAAGGGTATGGGATCAGGTACCCGTTTAGATGATGGCTCATGATGGGCAGTGGCCTCTAGAATTGGGGGTGATTATCATCAATGTTGGCTCGGTGGTTCGTGGTAAGGACAACACCCATTTCTTCTAGAATATCCCTTCCCCAGAGGGAGGTTATGAGGGATTTCGGCAACAATCAGAGAAAAGGAACCTTGATTACCGTCTAAGTCCTTCCAGTGAACGGGACAAATTGTAACCCGAGTCGATTGTTGTCCTCCTACCCCATTAATGGAGGGCCTGGTTTGAATTTCCAATGTGGAAACCTGTGTGCTTCAATCTCAGTGATGATGGTAACATCAGCCCCCATGTCCACCAACCCCTTAACTGGGATACTATCAAGGTATACGGTTGTCATAGGAGAATGTGGAAAAACGGACAAAATCCAGAATACCTTAGGATTACATTTCTCCTCTCTTATTGATGGGGCTGAAAGGTACCCCACTGGGAGTTTAAATTAGCCTTAGCATTCTGCTGGATATTAGAAGGCTGTTAGCGGCAGTTGCGAGTCCAATGGAATCCCTTGTTACATTTTGGGCAACGGGTCCAGGCACAGGGGCAGTCCCTCCAAAGGTGACCTGTCCCAACACAGCCCCAGCAAATGCAGTCTGATGGGCTAGTCTGTTGTGGGCGGTCAGGAGGTCATTGTCTGTTCAACGAGAGGGCATCAATGGAGGCAGTAACGGCCATTATGTGGCCAGCGCCAGATCCAGATCTCTAGTTGCTATCACCAACTTGTGGATATCATCATTTTGGATAGCAGCCACTGCATTATGGGTAGGGGCACTGGCCCTCCCAAACTAATTGTTTGATTAACATATCTCTAATGGGGCCTGGATCTACCCTACGCTCTATAGCTTCTGTTACTGTAGTAAGGAAGTCCATAAAAGATTCCCTCAATTGCTGGATGATGTTATGAAAGTAAACAGAAGAGTCTCTTGGGGTGCAAACCTTTAGAGCCTTAAAGGCCAGGTCAGACACCTGCTGAAAATATGCAGTCAAACCTATGGTGGACTGGGATACAGGATCAATATATTGCCCTCAACTCGTGAGCATATCCAATGTGATGTTAAGACCATACTGAAGGTTGAGGCGAGCTTGTGCTTCTGCCTGATCATCATAAGCAGAGCACCAATTCAGGAAAACAGTCGCCTCTAAGACTGCCTTAAGGAGATGATACCAATCATAATGAGTTTGGAGCTGCATGGCCCATTGGTGCAGAACCTGTTCAAAATAAGGGGAGTCAGGGCCTGATTCATTGGCCGCCTTACGAATCAGAGAAATATCAGCAAGGGGGGTAGGCACCCAAGGTTGGTTGGCTGCATTGGGTCCTACATTAAAAGGGAAAGCTTCTCTCTGCCAAAAGTTAGAAAACTGTGGGCACGTCTGGAGTATAGGAGCTTGAGGCACAGAAGTGGAGATGGTGCCATTGGGGCTGAAGGTCCGGACCCAGTTTTAGTAACAGCAGGTTCTCGGCAAGGGTATAGCAGGGGGGAACTGCTCACATGGATTGGGGGTTTCTCTGCCTGATCTAAACATGTAGGTTTATGAGGTACTGCCATAGATTCATCCTCTCCTTCTTCATCTGAAGAGTGAGGGGTTTTGGCCCTAACGCCCATAGCGGGTGGTGGAACAGGGAGAAATGAGGCATGTATTTGGGGCTCCTTACAGTGTGAGGAGAAGTTGCCTTTTTTTTTTTTATAGAATAGAGACAAGACTAAAGAGAAACAGACGAGATGAGGAACATGTAGTGGGGAACTTCTGTGGTTCCTAGGCCACGACTGTATGCTCCCTATCGGTGGACAGACAAACACAGAGAAAGGGAAAGGGACATTCACGCTCACCTCTCATGAAGACAAAAACACAAAGGGGCCAGCTTACTGAACAATTGCCGGAGGGGGCACAGTGCTCCACACTGGTGCCGAGATGAGGAAAGGGCCTCCGTGGAAGCCCCATGTTGAGGTGCCAGATGTAACAGTGTAACGGGGGCCCACGGAGACCCTTGAGGGCAGGGATAAGCTGGTGCGGAGTCAACAGCACAGACTCTGGGAGTCAGGCGAGTGGCAAAGCAGGCTTTCAGGCTTGTAGGCTCTCAGGCTTGTGGCTCATACATTCTAAGTATCAGGCTGCTTATATATCCCACCCGACATCCCATAAGTCCCAGCATGAGGCTTTGCTGAGTTGTCCTGTCCGGATTGGTCCTCTCAGCCAGGCACTTTAACAGCACCAACTGTCTTTGCTCTGGAGAAGGGGTAGTCTCTTGAGATTTGTAGTCTTGCAAGATATGTGTGCTTAGCAGGAGGGAGGAGTCCAAGGAGCCTCTCTGTATGGGGGATGGAAGCCTCTGTGGCACAATCATTGTCTGTTCCTTCTAAATACTGTGACATTGATCTATGCAGCAAACTGTCCTCAGAATCCTTTCATTCCAAACCTAACCATTTTTCACATTGCATCAGGATGTATTCTTGGTTAAGATAAGAAAATAGGAATGTACTTTATCAGGACTCAGAGTACAGGGATGATATTTATTTATTTATTTATTTATTTATTTATTTATTTATTTATTTATTTATTTATGTATGTATTAATCTATTTATTTATTTATTTATTTATTTATTTATTTATTTATTTATTTATTTATTTATTGTGGTATGTGTGCATATGTCTCACTCTTAAGCCTACCCTCTTGGCAAATAACTAAGAAGCATAGGCATTCTTCACAATCTTGGCAGTCTCAGACTTCCAGTTGGTGGAATTATCAACCACACTTACTGGGACTAGTGAATGTAATCATCTAAATTATGTTAATTTTGAGAAGGAACAGGGGAACTTTTTAGGTGAGAAAACACCTCTTAAACAATTATTCCTATATCTCAGTATTTATTTATTTGTGTGTGTATGTGTGTGTGTGTGTGTGTGTGAGAGAGAGAGAGAGAGAGAGAGAGTGTGTGTGTCTGTATCTTAAACTTTACCCTAATATAGCTTGAAAAAAACTAGCTTCCCCAGACTGTATTCAGATGCCTGGGAATCAAGACTTCCATATTTTGGAATTCAAAACCTCACTCATTAAATGCAGACAGTTACGCAATAAAATTTAGTCATGTAGTGTTTGCCATTTACTTTATATATTTTGAAACGACTCTTTGCTGGGCTGGAGAGATGGATTAGTGGTTAAGGTACAGTCTTGGAAGGAGAAAGTTCTAATATCTGATCCCAAATCAGACATAACAACTCTTGTTGTCAGCCTGTAATTTCTGTCCTGTCAGAGCATGGATACAGTGTCCTTCGATGCCCACACACATACATACACTCCTTCTAAGAGGGAAAGAGACTTTCATGTATAAAATGAAATGAAGGTTTTAAAAATAAATGTTTGCTAATTTAATGTTTGTGTGTTTGTGTGTGTGTGTGTGTGTATGTCTGTGTGTCTGTGTGCATGTGTGTGTACATGTCTCATTCTGTAGCCTACTGTGACATTGAATTACATAGACCAGGCTGACCTGAGAATCCTGTCATTCCCAACCTCATATTTTGGGAATCTTATCACTGCGTATTCTAGGTTAAGAAAAGAAAAAAAAATATGAATATTCAGGACTCAGATGCAGAACTGAAAACTATTCATTCATTCATTCATTCATTCATTTGTTATTTATTTATGTATTTATTTTTTGTGGTATGTATGCAGATAATTCCCACTTTAACCTACCTGTTGGCAAGTAACTAAGAAGCCTAGGCATTCTTCAGTATCCTGGCAGTCTCAGACTTCCAATTGTTTGAATTATAACCTTCACTTTTTATTACCAGGTAATACAATCTGAATTATCTAAACTATGAGAGGAATCAGGGAATCTTTTAGGTGAGTAAACATCTCTTAAACAATTGTTTGTTTATATCCATATTTATTTATGTGTGTGTATATATATATGTGTGTGTTTGTCTATATGTCTCACTCTGTAGCTTACTGGGACATTGTTCTACATAGCCAAAGCCATCCTGAGACGTCTTTCATTCCCAAACTCACCATTTTTCAAATTGTGTCTGGATATATTCTTGGTTAAGATAAGAAAAAAGGAATATACATTGTCAGGACTCAGAGTACTTGGATGATAATTATTTATTTATTTATTTGTATATTTATTTATGTATTTATGCATTTATTTATTTATTTTTTGTGCTGTGTGTGCATATGTCTCACCCTTTAGCCTACCCTCTTGGCAAATAACTAAGAAGCCTAGGCATTCTTCAGAATCCTGACAGTCTCAGACTTTCAATTGGTAGAATTATCAACCACACTTACTGGGACTAGTGATTGTAATCATCTAAATTATGTTAATTTTGAGAAGGAACAGGGGAACTTTTTAGGTGAGAAAATATCTTTTAAACAATTCTTGGTATTTAATTATTTGTGTGTGTACATCTGTGTGTTTGTGTGTGAGTGTGTATCTGTACCTTAAACTTTATTATAGCCTGGAAAAAAATTAGCTTCCCCAAACTCTATTCAGATTCCTGGAAATCAAGACTTCTATATACTGGAATTCAAAACATCACTCACATTCAATGAAGAAAGCTACATAATAATATTTGAACATATAGTGTCTGCCATTTACTTTATATATTTTGAAATGATTTTTTTGCTAGGCTGGAGAGATAGCATAGTAGTAAAAGTACAGTCTTACAAGCTGAAGGTCCTGAGATCTGATCATAGATAAGTCATAAAAAGTCCCCTTGGCAGCCTTCAATTTCTGTTCTGTCAGAGCCTGGATACAATGTACTTTGATGCCCATACACATACATACACTCATACACAGAGGGAAAGAGACTCACATGTATAAATCAAAAGAAGCTTTAAAAAATAAATACTTGCTAATTTAATGTATGTGTGTTTCTCTCTCTCTCTTTCTCTGTGTCTTTGTGTGTGTGTTTGTGTGTGCGTGTATATTTGCATGTCTCACGCAGTAGCCTCCTGTGACGTAGAACTGCCTAGCCAAGCTGTCCTGAGATTATTGTCATTCCCAACCTCATATTTTGGGAAGTTTATCACTAGGTATTCTAGATTAACAAAATAAAAAAGGAATGTTCATTATAAGGACTCAGATACAGACCTAAGAATTATTCATTTATTTATTTATTTATTTATACATTTATTTATTTAATGTGGTATGTGTGCAGATATCACCCTTTAGCCTACCCTGTTGGCAAATAACTAAGAAGCCTAGGCAATCTTCAGAATCCTGGCAGTCTCAGATCTCCAATTGGTGGAATAATAACCTGCACTTATTATTACTAGGGAATAAAATATTCTAAATTATCTAAATTATGAGAGGAACCAGGGAACCTTTTAGGTGAGCAAATATCTCTTAAACCATTTTTGTGTATATTTATTTATATATTTATGTGTTTATTTATTTATTTAATGTGATACCTGTGCAGATATCCTACCCTTCAGCCTAACCTGTTACAAATAACTAAGAAAACTAGGCTATCTTCAGAATGTTGGTAGTCTCAGACTTACAACTGGTGGAATTATAAGCTGCACTAACTGGAACTAATGAATAAAATAATCTAAATTATGTAAATTTTGAGAAGGAACAGCAGAACTTTTTAGGTAAGAAAATATCTCTTAAATGATTATTCACATATCTCAGCATTTATTTATTTGTGTGTCTATGTGTTTCTGTGTGTGAGTGTGTGTGTATCTTAAACTTTACCTATTATAGCCTGGAAATAACTAGGTAACCCAGACTGTATTCAGATGCCTGGAAATGAAGACTTCCAGTTTTTGGAATTAAAACCATCACTCACATTAAATGCAAAAGATTATGTAATAAATTTTCAGACATGTAGTGTTTGCTGTTTAGTTTATATATTTTGAAAGGACTCTTTGCTGGACTGGAGAGATGGCTAAGTATTTAAGACCCTGTCTTGCAAGTAGAAGGTCTTGAGATTACATCCCATGTCAGTCATCAAACTCCAGTTGGCAGCCTGCACTTTCTGTCCTATCACAGCCTGGACACAGTTTCCTTTGATGCCCCACATGCATACATATACACATACACAGAGGGAAAGAGACGCACATGCATAAAATGAAAAGAATGTTTTCAAAATAAATATTAGCTAATTTAATATTTGTGAGTTTCCGTGTGTGTATGTTTGTGTGTGAGTATATGCCTAATTCTATAGGCTGCTGTGACATTGAACTACATAGCTCAAGCTGTCCTGAGAATCCTTTCATTCCCAACAGCAACATTTTCAAATTGTATCACTCTGTATTCTTGGTTAAGATAAAGAAAGGAGGGGGCTGGAGAGGTGGCTCAGGGGCAAAACCTCTGTCTTGCAGACAGAAGGTCCTGAGTTAGGATCCTAGACCCCACATATAGACGCCGGGTGGAAGCGGAGGGCGGCCTGCGTTTCTGGTCCTGGTAGGGTGGAGACTGTGATTCCTGGGGCAGAGTAAACAAGGAGGAGGTCCATGCTGGTTCCCGAATTCACCTGTGGTTCTACACACACACACACACACACACACACACACACACACACACACACGCCCACATACACAGGCATAATTGAATAAAAAAAGATAAACAAAGGAATATACATTATCTGGACTCAGAGTACAGGGAAGATAACTATATATTTATTTATTTATTTATTCATATATTTACTTATTTAATGTGGTATGTGTGCATATACTTTAGCCTACACTGTTAGAAAATAACTAAGAAACCTAGGTTAGCATCAGAAATTTGGCAATCTCAGACTTCCAGTTGGTGGAAGTAAAACAACACTTTCTGGGACTAGTGAATATAATAATCTAAATTATGTAAATTTGGGGAAAGAACAGGGCAACTTTTCAGGTGAGAAAATATCTCTTAAACATTTATTTGTATGGGGCAGGAGAAATGGCTCAGGGGTTAAGCCATTCCCTTGCAGGCAGAAGGTCCTGAGTTTGGATCCTAGATCCCACATATAGACATGGGGGGAAGAGGAGGCGGCCTGTGTTTCTGGTCCTGGTAGGGCAGAGCCTGTGAATTCTGGGGCAGAGTAAACAAGGAGGAGGTGAAGGCGGTCCATGGTGGTTCCAGAATTCACCTGTGGTTCTACACACACACACACACACACACACACACACACACACACACACGCACAATTGAATAAATAATAAAAAAATTAAAAAACTATTATTCGTATATCTTGACATTTATTTGTGTACTTATGTGTATGAGTGTTTTTGAGTGTGTATTTATCTTAAATCTAAGCCTATTGTAGCGTGGAAATAACTAGGTACTCCAGACTTTCTTCAGATGCCTGGGTTTCAGGACTTCTAACTTTTGGAATTAAAAACATCACTCACATTAAGTGCATAGGATTACATAATAAATTTTCAGACATGTGTTTGCCGTTTTTTTTTTTTTATATATATATTTTGAAAGGAGTCTTTCCTGGGCCGGAGAGATGGTTTAGTGGTTAAGACACTGTTTTGCAAGCAGTAGGTCCTGATATCAGATCCCAGATCAGTAATAGAATTCTCCAGGTGGCAGACTACACCTCTTCTCCTGCAAGAGCCTGGGAAATTCTACAGAGAAGCATGAGCAAGAATAAAGCAGTCCAGAAGACTCCTGTAGCCATTTTCGTCCTACACAGGGCACACAGTGCCCTTTGATGAACATATACACTCTCACACACACACATACACACACAGAGAAGGAAAGACACAAACGTATAAAATCAATAGAGTATTTTTCAAAAATAATTATTTGTGAATTGTAGTGTTTGTGTGTTTCTGTATGTGTGTGTGTGTACACTTCTCAATCTGTAGCCTAATGTGACATTGAACAATATAGCCCTGGCTGTCCTTAGAATCCTTTCATTCCCATCCTCACTATATTCCAAAACCTATCATTTTGTATTCTTCCTAAAGATGAGAAAAAAAGGAATATACATTATCAGGACTCAGAGTACAGGGCTGAGAAATATATATATATTATATATAATATATATATATATTTAATGTGATGTGTGCTTTATCTCACCCATTAGCCTGCCCTGTTCACAGATAAGTAAGAAGCCTAGGCTATCTTCAGAATCCTGGCAGTCTTAGACTTCTAATTGTTGGAATCATAAACTACACTTATTATTTCTAGGGAATAAAATATTCTAAATTATCTAAATTTTGAGAAGGAAATGAAGAACATTTTAGGTGAGAAAATATCTCTTAAACAATTATTTGTATATATCTGTATTTAATTATTTGTGTGTGCATTTATGTCTATATCTATATGTCTAATTCTGTAGCCTACTGTGGCATTGAACTACAGAGCCTAGGCGGCCCTGAGAATCCTTTGATTCGACTCCTCACTGTTTTCCGAATTGTATCATTCTGCATTCTTCTTAAAGATAAGAAAAAAGGAATGTACATTATCAGCGGTCAGAGTACAGGGAAGAGAACCTTCTACTTACCAATTGTGCAATTACCAACATATCATTGAACCCCCAAAGTCTAGCATGGATCACAGGCACTAGGATTCTTAGAGGCAAGGGATTAACAGCCACAATAGTGTTCCTATACTAAAGAGAAACACAAAAAAAGAGCTCTAGGCAATACCACTGAATCCTTACATCTCATCAGAGAAGAGGACCCAGAGGGAAGTTTGACATGCACACTAAAGGATGCTCCAAGAATGCGGGAGGAGGGAGCACTGGGAGAAAGGGAGGGAGGGGGGAAAGGAAAGAGAAAACGGGGGAGGGAACAAGGAGATCCAAGGAAGGGTGGAGGGAAGGAGGGGAATGGGGTACTTATCAACTTTGTATGAGTGGAAGAAATAAATTTAAAAAAAGAAGCAGAGAAATTGAAAAAGGAAGAAAAAAAAGCAACATGATTCCATTGTTCAGAAATAAATAAAAAAAAATCATTACCTTTTTATCACAGTTGGGAAAAGCAAAATAATGATGTCACTTTAATAAGTCTATTCTCCATGATGTGATTCTTTAGTTGCACTTAGCTAATCTTTTTCTCATACTGGCATGTTATTGTACTAGTTTTCCAAATCTGTATCACGAGTTGCCAAATAAATGCAATATATTCGAAAAAAAAAGAAAAAAAGGAATATACATTATCAGGACTCAGAGTACACGGATGAGAGCTATTTATTATTTATTTACTTATTTATTTATCTATTTAATTCATTATTTATTTACTCATCATTTATTTATTATTTATTTATTTATTTATGTGGTATATGTGCAGATGTCTCACCCTTTAGCCTAAACTGTTCCCAAATAACTAAGAAGCCTAGGCTACCTTCAGAATACTGGCAGTCTCAGACTTCCCATTGGTGAAATCACACACTAAACTTATTATCACTATGAAATAAAATAATCTAAATTTTCTAAATTTTGAGAAGGAACCTGGGAACCTTTTAGGTAAGAAAATATCTCTTAAACAATTATTTGTATATCTCGGTATTTATTTATTTGTGTGTTTATGTGTGTGTGTTTGTCTGTGTGTATCTTAAACTTTACCCTATTATAACCTGGAAATAACTAGTACCCAAGACTGTCTTCAGAGGCTTGGGAATCAAGATTTTCAGTTTTTAGAATTAAAAACATCACTCACATTAAATTCATCAGGTTATGTAATACATTTTAGAAATGTAGGGTATGCCATTTACTTTATATATTTTGAAAGGACTCTTTGCTGGGCTGTAGAGACGGCTTTAGAAGCCATGGCGGTGGAGGGGACTCTGGTCTGCAATGATAAAATTATGGGTGTGAGTGTGGGGTGTTTTCCCAATGATATACAAAATGGTAGTAGGGGTGAGGTTCTAGGGAGAGAGCAGAGGCTGTCAGAGCTGAAGGATTGCCTCATCTTGGGAACCTCAGTTCTCATGGAGGGAGTTATTCAGGCTTCATTACCTTGGGCATCAAATCATAAATTTAAATATAAGCTCCTCTGAACAGGAATTTACTTATCCAGAAACACTTTCAGGGAGGACAAGAGGCAAATACCTCTTTCGGTGGTTCTCTCAAGGTTCCCCTTGTTACTCTGTGGGGCCAAATAGATTCTCTGAGCCAATTTAGCATGGGGCGTCCTCCCACCTGCCTTCTCAATACAAGCCTCTTCCTGCCCCTCCAGGTCCTTGGCGTGCCAAGGTATTGCCACCTCTACCACTGGGATATCTGGCTCTTCCTTTCTGGGGGGGGCAGCCTGCTCTTCATGAAGAGTGAGGTCGGGGAAAGCACAGACTCCCCTAGGTGAAGTTCTCTGCCTTCCTTTTCTTTCCTCTCAGGCTAGCTGCAGGATTCTGGGGCTGGGGTGATTTTTTTTTTTTTGGTGCCAGTGGTTCAAAGACAGATGCAGAATGCTGGTGGAGAAGCCCAAAGACTTTACCAGAGTGGGTGCTAGGTTGGAATTTTGGGATGGTGGCGTTGGTGCCAGGAAGTTTGTCTGTGAATTTATCTAGGTGTGAGGATTTGTGTGTGTGTCCATTTGACTGTGTGCATGTGTGTGAGTATAGCCCAGGTCTGAGAAGACAAAAGAGCAGTTGGGAAGAGCACTTTCTTCCCATGATGCTTTTTCTTGGCTCCACCTCAGGAAGCTGGGCATCAGAGACCATCAGTGAAGGTTCGGGATCCATCTTAAGGCCAAAAAGCACTGGAAGCTGTGGAAGGTGGCTGATACTGTGCACATGAGAACAAGGTAAGGCCGTTGGAAGACACTGGCTATGATCTTCAGGCAAGAGGACCTTAGGTTTTCTAGGTGGTATAGGGCTGTCTGTGGCTCAGGGCTACTCCTGATCACCTATCCAAGGTCAGGGGGCTAAGAGAAAGTGGGTTGTGCAGGACTGGGGAAATCTGGGTCAAGCCTTCTCTTGACACATGGTCCCTTAATGTTGGAGAGACAAGACTGGAAGACCACACATAGGAAGCAGCTTCCTGGAGATCCCAGGTGGCCATGTCTCACAATAAGGAGAGGAGGTGCCTGCCTAGGAGTCTGAATATCAGGACTCTGGCATGTGGGATAGTCAGAAGTTCCACAACATTGCTAGCTCTGTCTCTGATCATGGAAGAATGCCCCAGACACCACCGAGTGGTAAACCCCAATCAGTATGTCCTTAGTGGTCTCAGTGGTTTTTGAGGGACCAGGCAAGGAGGACCTTCCCATCCATATCCAGGGCTCACTCACTTGCTGGATCACACAGTACTCTAGATGTCTTGCCACCAGCTTGTTGCTGCCTCAAATATTCCGTATTCAGCTCCTTCCTTGTTCTAACCTACAATTCCTCCCTCTATCCATCAATCCCTTATTCCTTCCTTCCCTTGCTTCTTCCATAGGAGGATTTTGCTTTATGGACTGCCTCTGTGGCCTTTGATGTCACACACAGGCACAGTGAGCAAAGCATCTCCCTGGACACAACAAAAGTCCCTCACCATGAAAGATGTCTCCCTCACTGCCAACCACCTCTCTGACCTCATCAGCTATAACATTGAGCTGTGCTAGGCAACATTAGGCCAATGCCCAGGATGGGATTGTCTGTGCTAAGTGGATCTTGGGAATGGGTTTGTGCTCTCACTTCCTTATGGGAGTGCATAGAAATCTGAGTGGAGGCCACTGATATGCAAAAAGAGAAGCCTTTCCTTCTTCTGTTTAGGATGTTCATTCCAGTATGCAGTCTCATCTCAGTTGTGATATGACAAGCCCAAAGCAGTCCATCAACCAAGGGCAGGTGTTTCCTTGTGCATCAATTTTGTGTCCAAATTCACCATGGGAAACCTGGCCAGCTGGAGCTGTTCCATTCTTGACATGGTCTGGGAGACCCCAGGTATGGCTTCGAGTCTGCTCTGTTTCTGGAAATGTGAGCCTGAAGCAAGGTAGCCCAGAACATTAGGGTAGGAGAACCCCAAGCTTGTCCAGCAGCCAGGGCCTAGCACTTCCCAGTGCATTACAATCATGCCAGTTTTTCTGAGATTAATCTGGCCACCTGGAGCAGTTCCAATCTGAATGTGGTGTGAGAGATCCCAGGTGTGGTGTAGTCGGCTCATGGTCTGACAACATAAAGCTGGAACTATGTAGAGCAGAACTTAAAGGTAGGAGGGGTATAAGAATCAGGAGCCCATACCCCCAGCTTTTCAGTGACTCAGATGACAGCTGATTCCTGGGCTGGCCTAGGTGGAGATGGGCAGTGGTATGTTAACAGAGGATTCTGGTCTAGAGGAACAAAGGAAAAGAAGAGCTCCTGGACCTCTGGAAGGACATAGAGGACGTTTTCAGGCTCAAGACACCTGGGTTGGAAGGATTTGGAACAATTTGTTATGAGAATTTGCAGAAGGGACAATGAGGCCTTCTAGTTGTCATCAAGGGAAAAACTGTCCAGGATACTGTGTGGTCTGCAGGGGTCCATGAATCCCTATGTTTGTGTGCCTGTCTCCTGTTCCAGTCCTGTCTGTTCCCCCGACCAGACAATGTGGTGAGGGATGTGTGTGGATCTCCATTCTGCCCACAGTGCCAGTGAGGTCTCTCAGGCTTTTCTTTTCTTTGGAGGATGCTGGGGAGAGAAGGTGAAGAAAAAGGGGTGGTGCCTTTGATCTTCAGGTGGCACCCTAGTGGGCTCCATTGGGACAGGGTCTCTGAGATTTGTACTGATGGTTACTCCTAGCATTGGGGCAGCCTGTGCAGCAGCATCAGGTATCTGGATGCTGGCAAATCACCAAGAAAATGAGACAGAAGTAGAGGAGTCTCATGTCCTTAACCTACCTGAAACCCAGAGAGCAAGTGTGGGAGTCCTCGGGGATCACAGCTCTGTCCTGCAGGCGAGTCCTGTGATTCCTCCACAAGGGGGATAGGGGAAAGGTGAGTGCGCTGTCCACTCACTCCCAGCCCTCCTTCCCAAGACATGACAGGGAGTCTAGTCAATCAGAAACTCCTTTATTGTAACTCTGCAGCCATTTCATAAAGGCAGAAACAGTAAGGAGAATTCCAGGGCTGGTAAACAGACAACCAATCATCTTAAAGTTCAAGCCAGCACACAGGCTGTATGTAGCGAAATTTCTTCAAAATATCCTGAGCTACGCCCTCCTGACTTCCTCCATCAAAACATCCTGAGCTGTTCAGAACATCCTGAGCCACCCCTTCCTGACTTCCTCCATCAAACATCTTTGCCTAAGCTTTTCAGATTATTGAGATCACCTAGACTGAGGTCCCTACATGTCCCCACTTTTTGTTTAGTAATGAGGTGGGCTCAAAGGGTTGTTCCTTGAGCGAACCCCAGGGGAGCACCTCATGAAGGTGGCTACACCCTTAGAGTAATCATCTCTATCGAGGAACCTGAGCAACCTTTTGGAGGGCCAATTGTATCTGAGGGTCCTGAGGGCCTCCAGCGGGTGTCTCCTCTAGGATCTGTGCAAGCATAATAATTTTTTGTTGTGTAGTATGATTGTTCTCTATTATCTTTCTTATCATGTATATAGTCTATAGCAAAGCAAGCCCAACAATACAGGCCATGGGCCAGGGGAATAATTCCCAACCCATCAGTTGCAGCATACCGGGATTAATTACATATCTCCAAAGCAGTTTGCCCCCCCCACAAGTTCTACCAGTAGCAGTAGCAAGAGCATCACAAGTCCTTCTCTGATGATCCATGAGCATAGCAGTAAGGTGAGGAACACCGCCAAGATGATTTCAGTCTCTCCCAAAGGGTTGATTTGATCCCTCCAAGCCAATGGATTAGGTCAGAAGTAGTCAGGAACAAGATCAATGTAAGCCCCACAATGATGGCCCCTCCAATGAAGATCAACACGATGGTCCATCCCACCTTTGCCATGGCCTGTGGGGAGATAATAAAATCTATCTCAAGGCTTATGTTGCCCATGGATGTGGTTGGGTCTATGTTTATTTCTCTTTTTGTTCTTCTTTCCCTTTTATGAGTATTAGTCAAGAGCTTGCTGAACTCGTTGTTAGCCACCATTCCTTTTTGTCCATACTAGTCATTGGTGGTGTCTGACTCTGGTTGGTCAGGGTCATCTTCCCCTTGACAATAGAATATAAGATTTCTAGCAGGCACCCATATGGGGTTTGAGTCTCCTATAGGGAAGACACACCCAAAGCCTCGACCCATTGTTAATAATGGGTCTGAGTTCCTCCATTGTCCAGTGATGGGGGTCTTTCCATCTTACCTGTGTTTCAGGTCTCTGTTCTTGTTCCCCCCAATGTTTTTGTAAGAGGGATTCTATTTGATTTTTTTCAAAACTGAGAATCTTAATAGTGAACAAGGCCATGTTTACTTGTTGGTGGGGGCTTATTCCCCCCTTTTGTTTTTGTAATTGGGCCTTAATATTTTGATGATTATGTTTTACATTAGCTTGACCCTGTGGGTTGTAAGGAATCACTGTAGTGTGCTGAATCCCCCATAACTTGAAGAAGTCCTGTAAGTTTTTGCTTATAAAGCATGGCCCATTATCAGTTTTTATCTTTTGTGGCAATCCTAGTATGGCAAAGCATTGATGGAATGGGATTGAGCATGTCTAATCTTTCTCCTATGTGGGCTGTAGCCCAGCATGCTTGGAAAAATGTGTCAATGGACACCAAGATATATTTAAGCTTTCTGAATGGAGCATGTGTGACATCAGTTTGCCATACAGAGTTGGGTCTCAAGCCTCGGGGATTTACCCCTGGTAGTTGTAATGGTGGTACCTGTAAAAGGGGCTGGCAGGACTTGCAGGTACGTACAATCTTTTTTAGGTCTCTTATAGGGACCTGAGGGAACCTCTTATGGAGTCCCCTCCAATTGATATGAGTGAGGTCATGTAGATCCTGAGCTTTCTTTAGATTGGTGGACAGTATCTGAACAGAAGCCATTTTATCTGCTTCAGCATTACCTTGAGATAAGAAGCCATGCAAACCTTGATGTCCCTTAAGGTGTTGTAGAAAGATTGGGCTATTCCTTTGTGTAAGAAGTTTCCGGGCTTGGATCATCAAGGGTGTAATGGGATTTTCATCCAATCAGATGTGAGAATGTAGTAATCCAGGGAGAAGTTTAATTACATAGAGGCTGTTAGAGATTAGATTCCCTTTACATTAGTTAATGCCATTGTAACCACAAGTTCTTTGAATTGGGCTGAGCCTTACAGGTATGAACGTATCTTATTGGCTCCTTGTTGTACCCAGAGAAAATTATCATGGCAGACCCATGTTGTCCCTCATCAGTAAACACATTAAGTGGTCATGATAATGGTTCCCTAGTAAATAATTTAAGTGTCTTCCATTGAAGGGCCCCAAAAAGTCACCCATTTGTAGGCCCATAATGGCAATCCAGTTCCCTGAGGAAATCTTCTAGAGCTAGGGCTGTTCAGTTGTTGTTTCTGTTTAACCATTCTAGATCTCTGAGTCGATAAGGAGTGGCCAATTTGTGAGGATCAATATTATAATGTCTGAGGGCTAAGTCCCTTCCCTTCTCTATCAGGTCGGCCAGTTGATCTGTAGGTGTATATACCCTAGGTGTGACACCCACGGATGTGTGGATCCATTAAAGAGGCAGTCAGTCCTGTACAAGGGCGGAAGTCATCAGTCTTACCATAGTTCTAAGAGTTTATCAGGCAAATAGCGAACTAATTGAGCTTGATCTAGTGCCTTTTGAATTGTGTGGAAGATTTCAAGATGTTGTGGGGTTAAAGTGATTAGGTCAGAGGGTTGTTTCCCTTTTAGTAGCTGGAATAAAGGTTCTAACACTTCAGTGGATATTGGTATCTAATCTCTCAGCCAATTTATTTCTCCTAGTAATTTTTGGAGCTCCGTTAAAGTCAACAAGGTGACAATGGCCAGCTGAGGCTTTAGAGAACTCACCCCTTGTAGGCAGAGTTGGGTACCCAATATTTTAAAGGGTGGTATAGTTTGGACCTTATCAGCCGATATATGTAGTCCTCCCCTTTGAAGACATTCTTTAGTAACCCTATAAAGTTCTCTCAACAATAAAGTATTGGGTGCCCCCAGGATGATGTCATCCATATAAACATAACGTGTGACCTGGGGCAGCTGTATTGCAGGTTTTAGTTAGGCCTTTACATAGTTTTGACAAAATGCTGGATTGTTAGCTATGCCTTGAGGTAAGACTGTCCATTCATATCTACTATCAGGCACCTGGTAGTTAATAGAAGGTACAAAAAAGCCAAATTTCTCATAGTCCTGTGACTGTAATGGTATGGAGAAAAAACAATCTTTAACATCTATTATCATTAGATATAAATCAGAGGGGATGGCAGGAATCCAGGGCATTCCCCTAAGTGGGGCACCTATTAAGATTGTCCTGGCATTGATTTTACAAAGATTTTGTAGCATTCTCCATTTACCAGAGGACTTCTTGATAACAAAAATTGGGGTGTTCCAGGGGCTTGTGGAAGGTTGGATAATTCCCAATTGTAATTGTTCTTGTATTATCTCTTGTAGAGCCTGTAATTTCTCTTTGGGGAGTGGCCACGGCTCCACCCAAACCAGGGGTCCAGGGGACCATTGGATGGCAGGCACCTGAGGAGAAGTGACCTCTAGAATTGGGGGTGTACCTGGGTCCTCTTTGGTGGGTCCCCCGGATAGTTGAAAACAAAATCCTTTTGAGGTGGAGGTGCACGGGCACATTCTTCTGTGTCTAAGATATCTCTGTAAAAGGCCTTATGGTCAGTGGTAATATAGACTTGCGCCTCCCCCAGGATATCTTGTCCTAGGAGATTGGCCGATAAGCCCAGGGATATTAAAGGGTGGACCACAGCCTGAGTCCCATCCTCATCCTTCCAACAAATCCCTGGTTTCCTCTGACTTTGTATTTTCCCCACCCCTAAGATTTGGGGTCCTGGGATCAGGGATCAATGGTGGGGAATTTCTTCTTTCTTAAAGTACAGTCCTATCTGCTCCTGAGTCAATCAAGCATCGGAAATTTTTTCCTGGAATGAAAATATCCATTTTAGGCTGCAATCTTGGAATGATAGGAACCGTCCAATTGGCAGAGGGATTTTGGGTGGGTTGTGTTATAGGCATTGGGCTTTGGCCAAATGAGGAGCTCTGTTGGATACCTCCTTGGTTTGATGGGGCTGGAGGATGCCCCATAGCTAGTTTAAAGGTTTTCCCTTTAAGTCAAATTTAGATCTGCAATCTCTCTGCCAACAGTAGCCTTTGTGGCAACGGAGACAGGGGATTGTGGGAGCCCTTTTCGTGGTTCTCTGTCTTTTAGCAACTGCAGGTCAGGGTTGCCCCCCCCACCCCTTGGACAGTTTTTCTTAAAGTTTCCCATTTGGCCACATCCTAAGCATTGTCCTCCATTATTCTTAGTGGGCATCTCAACTCCTTTTTTTTCCCAGGTCAATCCTGCAAAAGCCTGCATAAGTGCAGAAGTTAAAGCTTCCATTTGAGCTCGTAAGGCTGTAGTCATGGACCTTGTCTGTTGTGATTGAGTCCCTATGTTCTTAGAAGCGATTATCCATTGGCTCATAGATCTATCTTTGAGGTCCACACAAGCCAATTTATGATCCCAGTCATTCCTTCCCAGACCATCAATTTGATAAATTGATCCCTCAGGGGGCCTGGTGGGAGCTTGTATCTTAAACTTTTTTTAACTCTATCTATTAATTCAGGGAGAGATTCTGTGGGTTATTGAGTTACCCCTGCAATAGGAGCCTCCGATGGCCCTTCGTCTAGTTTTCCCCATGCAGCCACCCCTAAGACACAGACCTGTTCTGCATATGAGGGGGCAATAGCTGCCTGTTGTGGTGCAGTAGAGTACTGATCTGCTGATACTGAGAGCATCCCTAATGAAATAGGGATTGGTAGGTTAGCTGTTTGGTTTCTTTCTGCTTGAATGTGGCATTCCTCCTTAAAGAGGGCCCACCATTTAATGAATGTGGGACTGGGGAGGATGGCCTTGCAGAGATCCATCCAGTCTTTTGTAGGACAGGGCTGGTGGGCCCGTCTTCTGCTACAGCCTTTTTTAACTCCTTGAGGTCTTTAGCCTCCCAAGGATACCAGGCTGCAGGGCAGTTCCCTCTGGGGTTGAGGTTTACTGGGAACACTTCAACGGTCCTATGGTCCAGTTCACAGTTAAGGTCCCCATAGGCTGGAGGTTGGAGCCGTAAAGTTTCATAATCCCCATGTCTCATATTCTTTGGCCATGGTGAACAAGGAAGAGCTATGTACAGCTGTCTGGGAGGCTTTCTCTCCAGAGACTCATTTTTAATTTCCTGGGCCATTTCTAAGGGCCCTATTGGCCAATCTGTTGCATTAGGCTGCGGAAGTTTTACTTTAATATGGTTTTCCTCTCCTCATCAAATGTTTCCCAATCTTAGGGAAACGGATCAGTGTTAGTCGGCCAAGGATCCGAGGGAGAAGAGGGCTCATGGTACTTGGGTCAAAAGCATGCCTTAAGGGCAGATATGGTGGGGGTAGAATCCTAATGGTGGGCCAACTCCCTGATAGATCTCTCTCTGTCTCAAGAGTCATTCAACTAGGGATCAAGTGTCCCAGTCAAACAGATTGGCGGATATGATCTAGGGGGTGAGTTGCACAACCACCTCTCAAGCTTTAAAGCCTTGGAATCAGAGATTTCCAAGTCCCTACTTTTAAGCATGTATCTCAGTGCCTTGAGCGCTAGATCTTCAGACTTCGTAATTGTTTTTTTTGTTTTTGTTTTTGTTTTTTTTAGTATTATTATTTATTCAACTGTGTGTATGTGTGCGCGCGTGTGTGTCTGTGTGTGTATGTATGTGTGTGTGTGTGTGTGTGTGTGTGTATGTGTAGAACCACGGACGAATTCGCGAACCACCATGGATGCCTCCACCTCCTTCTGCCCCGGGATTCACAGGCTCCGCCCTACCAGGACCAGAAGCGCAGGCCACCCCCGCGTCTGTCTGGCGTCTATACATGGGATCTGGGATCCGAACTCGGGACCTTCCGCCTGCAAGGCGGAGGCTTAACCCCTGAGCCACCTCTCCAGCCCCCAGACTTCGTAATTGTGTTACCCTTCTCTTAGGGTCTCACTCACCTCAAAGACCACTTGACCCCAATCAAATTCTTCAACACTCCATGAGATCTTCGGGCCCCACGTTGGGTACCCAGGTATCACGGCTTGTCCTGCAGGCCAGTCCCACGGGTCTTCCACAAAGGGAATCGGGGAAAGGTGATTGCACTGTCTGCTCACTCCCAGCCCTCCTTCCCAAGGACAATCAGACATGACAAGGTGTCTAATAAAGCAGGAACTCCTTTGTTGTAAGGCCACAGCCAATTTATAAAGGTAGAAACAGTAAAGGGAATTCCAGGGTGGGGAAACGGACAACCAATCATCTTAAAGTTCAAGCCAGCATGCAGGCTGTATGTAGCAAAATTTCTTCAAAACATCCTGAGATATGCCCTCCTGACTTCCTCTATCAAAGCATCCTGAGCTGTTAGGAACATCCTGAGCCACCCCCTCCTAACTTTCGCCATCAAACATCTTTGCCTAAGCTTGCCAGATTATTGAGGTCACCTAGACTGAGGTCTCCACATGTCCCGCCTTTTTGTTTTGTAATGAGGTGGGCTCAAAGGGTTGTTCCTCCATCGAACCCCGGGGGAGCACCTCATGAAGATGGATATACCCTTAGAGTAGTCATCTCTATCAAGGAAACCGAGCAACCGCTTGGAGGGCCAATTGTATCTGAGGGTCCTGAGGGCCTCCAGTGGATGTCTCCTCTAAGATCTGTGCAAGCATAATAATTTTTTGTTGTGTAGTATGATTGTTCTGTATTACCTTTCTTATCATGTATATAGTCTATAGCAAAGCAAGCCCAACAATACAGGCCATGGGCCAGGGGAATAAGTCCTAACCCATCAGTTGCAGCATACCGGGATTAATTACATAGCTCCAAAGCAGCCCCCCTCCACAAGTTTTACCAGTAGCAATAGCAAGAGCATCACAAGTCCTTCTCTGATGATCCATGAGCATAGCAGTAGGTATGTCCAGGTGAGGAACACCGCCAAGATGATTTCGGTCTCTCCCAAAGGGTTGATTTGATCCCTCCAAGCCAATGGATTAGGTCAGAAGTAGTCAGGAACAAGATCAAGGTAAGCCCCACAATGATGGCCCCTCCAATGAGGATCAACACGATGGTCCATCCCGCTTTCACCATGGCCAGATTATTGAGGTCACCTAGAATGAAGCCCCCACAAGCAAGAAGAGAAAAGGGGTCCAGGTGGAGTGGCTTGGTGTGGAGTGCTTCTGAGACAGACATTGGGGAAATAGTTAAATAAAGCTGTGAGGTAATCCCAAATACTTTGCCAGGGTGTTGTATAGGTAGTAATGGTGATAGTGAATCACAGGAAGTGTGTGTTGGTGTGGGTGTAAGTGTGTGGCTCTGACTGTGTGTATATATGTATGTGTGTGAAGCCCAGGTACAATAAAGAAGACAGTGAGTGGAAAAGAACCATTTTTTTAATGTTTTTCTTGTCTCTACCTAAGGCAGCTGGGAATGCTTGACTATCAGTGAAGGTTTTGGTCTGTCTTGTGGCCAGAAAACATTTGAAGCTGTTCTCATGGCCAACACTGTACACATGAAGGCAATGTCAGGCCACTGGAGGGCATAGGCTGGCATCTGCAGGTAAGAGGATTCCAGGGATTGTTGGAGGGATGCATGTGTTTCATTCTCCAAGCTCAGAAAAGAGATCCTGTAGTACTCCACAGTACAGTAACTGGGGTCTGTAAGTGTTTTCTGAATGCCATGTCTAGCCCAGAGCAATCTTCTCCTAGGTTCAGAGACAGGCCTGTGATCTGTGTTATTGTATGTGTGAGGGTTTGTGTGCATGAGCCATGTCTGTGTGTCAGTGCCAGTACATGAGTATGCCTACGTGAGTTGGATAGGGTAAGGGGGAGGAGAGTTGGGGTTATTTTCATAGGGAAAGGGAACAAAATGCCCATCCCCTACAAGGTATACCTAGCACATATGGTGAGGATCTAGCTGTGGCAGGCCCTATTGACTTCCCAGAAGGAATTGGTGGACAACAGGCATTTAGAGATGGGGCAAGACAATGGATCCATCATGTGTCTGTGGTCTGCAAGGGTAGTCACAGCTAGTGATACCATTACTGATTCCTGAAACCGGGGATTGGCCCAAGTCTGATATCAAGAGGTGGCACCCTATCCCAGAGATAGGTTGTCCACAGAATGCAGTGAAAATGAAGGGCCTGAATGCTGCATGTCTTCCCAACCAAGTCCTCTGAGTGAGGCTGGGAGGTCCTAAACTGTCCCTTAGTCTCTTAGAGGGTTAGCCACCTTGTTGTGGCCAGGCACCCTGAGGAGGTGTGCGTGTTTTAAGGGGCCAAGGGCAGAAGAATTGCCCATGGGGCCAGACTAGATGGGCATTAATGCCATGGAGCAGGACTAGTTCTTCATTTTCTCTTAGCTGTTGTTGTTCTTTAATCTGGGGAAAAGGGCCAGTGGCCAGGGTGAGCTTTGTTTTTGGGCTTTGAAGTTAAGCTTGGGCTTGCATTCTCTGTCCCTATGTGATATGGATAGGACTGAGATTGGGGACTCCCAGCATAGACCAGAGTGGGAACATCTGCATCTTCTACTGCTGTAGTTCAAGGCAGAACACAGACTCCTCTCAGGTGTTCTAGGGAAGCTCAAGCAAATGTGTCAGCCAGAGTTAAGCATTTTCCAGTGGAATCCCTCCACACAGGATTGAAAGTTAAAGTGGGAGGGGTATCCAGGCTGGGTTTCTGGCCTAACCCACCCAGGACACAGGTCCAGGAAAGCTGTTAAGGGGGGCCTCCAGTAACTGCTCCTTTTGCCCACCTCACACTAGAATCACCTTCCAGAAGTTCCCGGGCAGCCATAACTGGCAGAAAAGAAGGTAGCTAACTTCACAAGTGTGTGAGTCAAAAGACTGTGGATGTGGGCTAAGGAGAATGCCAACCATATTCCCCAGCCTTGCTGGGCACATGGCAGCAAGACCCTGACACCTCCCCAGTGTTTATCTCCAAACTCCAGGTCCATAGTGGTCTCAGGGATTTGGGGGGCCACCATGGTGTGAATGATCCTCCCATTCCTATCTAGGGCTCACTGACTTGCTTTAATTACACAGTCCTATGGTGGAGTTGCCACTGGCTTGTTGCTGCTTCACTTATTTTATTCTCATATGCATTCTGCCTCTCTCCCTCCCTCCATTTGTCACTTCATTCATCTCTCATTCCTTCCCTAACTCCCACTTTGTACAGAAGGATTTTGTTTCCTTGGCTAAGTCAGTAACCCTCCTAGTAGTCAAGGAGCAGACAGAGCCTTACTGGAAGCAAAGGATGCCCCCTCCCTCAAAATGTCTCCTTCACAGCCAGGCACATCTGTGACTTCATTGGCTAGAACTTTGAGCTGTGCTAGGCAACAGAGGGCCAATGTCCAGTTTGGTCTTGTCTTTGGGACTTCTGTTCTCTTGCCTGGTAGGATATATATTGGAATCAGAATGGGAACCCCTGGCATAGTCCAGAGTTGTAGATTATGCTGCTTAGGATGGAGTTATTGTAAGTGGGCATGTTCCTTTCACATGTGCTAGGGGAAACCGAAGCTAGTGCAGCAGGAAGGGTCAGGTATTTCCCCATGCAAAGTGTCCACACAGGTCAGGATGTGAAAGTGGGTGATATACTCAGGCCCAGGTTTCTGGGCCAAAACTGCCCAAGACTCAGGGTCAGAAAAACTGGTGAGGCAGGCTTCCAAGAAGTGTACCTGTTCCCACTCACAGTGGAAACTACTTACAGGAGATCCCTGACTGTTAGAAAAAGGAATAGCTGACTTCCCCACAGTTGAGTCCCAGGACTGTGACATGTGGCCTAGGCAGAATGACAACCATTATTCCCTGCATTTCTCTGCACATGGCTGCATGAGAATGACCCATGTCCATTGATCACCCCCAAACACTAGGTCTCTCGTGGTCTCAGAGACATCGGGGGCCTTCCATTGTGTGGACAATCCTATCCAGTGCTCATTAATTTTCTATAAACACACAGCACCCTTGTAGCCTTCTCACTGGCTTCTACATGCTTCTCTTACTCCATCCTCAACTGCTTCTTTTTTTTTAAATTTTTTTATTCAATTGTGTGTGTGTGTGTGTGTGTGTGTGTGTGTGTGTGTGTGTGTGTGTGCAGAACCACAGGCGAATTCAAGAACAACCATTGACCGCCTCCACCACCTCTTTGTTTACTCTGCCCTGGGATTCACAGGCTGTGCCCTACCAGGACCAGAAATGCAGGCTGCCCCTTCTTCCACCCAGCGTCTATACGTGGGGTCTAGGGTCTGAACTCAGGACCTTCTGCCTGCAAGGCAGAGGCTTAACCCCCTGAGCCACCTCTCCAGTCCCCCTCATCTGCTTTTTATCTCCCTGCCTGCTTCTATTTGTTTCTCAATATACCATGCCTTCTTTATCCTAAGTCCTTCTGTGCACAAAGGGATTGTCGTTTCTAGTCTTGCTATGTGGACCTCTAGGACACATACACTCAAAAGACAGCTCCTCTAAGGAGAAAAAAGATTTCCCCCATCCCCAAAATGTCTCCCTCACTGCCAGACATTTCTGTGACCTTTTCAGCTAGAATATTGAGCTGGGCTAGGCAATAGTGACACAGTGCCCAGGTTCAGCTTTTCTTTGGAAATTCAATGTTAGGCATGAGTTTGTCTTCTCCGAATCTCTAAGATATGGATAGGTATCAGAATGAGGGCTCCTAGCAAAGTCCAGACCTGGGGCTTTTGCTTCTTCTACTGAAGGTGTTAATGGCAGCAGGCAGGGATTTTTTAGCAGGTGTGGTAGGAGAAGCCCAGGCCAGTGCAGCAGCCTGGGTCAAGCATTTGCCAGTTCAACCTCTCCACACAGGTCAGGAAGCTAACATGTGTGGGGTATCCAGGAATGGGTTTCTGGGCTAAACTTGTCCAGCACCCAGGACCAGGAAAGCTGGTGAGGCAGGCATCCAGGAATATTTCCTGTTTCCACCTCACACTGGAAGCAGCTTCCAGGAGGTTCCTGGGAGCCATGACTAGCGGGCCAGAGAGTAGCTAACTTCCCCAGAGTCTGAGTCCCAAGACTGTGGTATGTGATCTAGGCAGAATGACAGCCATCATCTCTGGACATGTCTCTTCACATGGCAGTAAGAGACTGACCCATCCTGAATGCTCACCCCCTAACACTAGATCCCTAGTTTTCCCAGGAGTATTTGGCATCCACCATGCTGTGGACTACATTCACATTCTTATCCATGGCACACTCTTGCTTTTCACAGACAGTATTGCAGTGATCTTAATACTGGCTTGTTGACTCCTTCTTTATTCTGCCCTGATCTTCTTGGGTCCTCCCCTGCTCCCTCCATTTGTCCCTCCATCCATCCCTTGTTCCTTTCCTCCCTGCCTCTTTCCACAGGAAAATTGTCTTTTCTAGGCTGCCTCTCTGGGTCTCCAGAGCACATATAGCCAAGGAGAAGACACGTGCCTCACTACATTCAAAAAAGCCCTCCTCTACCAATATGATTTCCTGAATGCCAGGCACTTCTGGGACCTTATTGTGCTAGGTAGCAGAGGGCCAGTGCCCAGATTGGGCTTGTCTTTGGGACTTTGATCTGGGGCCTGGAGTTGTGTTGTTTCTCCTTCTAGGAAATGGATTGGAATCAGAATGGGGAACCCGACCTAATCTAGAGCAGGAGCTACTGCTTCTTCTACTGATGGAGTTCATGGCAGTTGGCAGGTTCGTCTCAGCTGTGCTAGGAGAATCACAAGTCAGTGCAGCAGCCAGAGATAGGCATTTCCCAGTGCAACCCTTCCACAAAGGTCAGGAAGATAAAAATGAGTGGGGTATCCAGTCCTGGGTTCCTTAGCTAAGCCTTCACAAGACACAGAATCAGGAAAGCTGCTGATTCAGGCCTCCAATAACTGTTCCTGTTACAACACACAATGGAAGCAGCTTCCAGGAGACCCCTGGTGGCCACGACTGACAGAAAGGGGAAAACCTAATTTCACTGCAATGTGAATTCCAGGACTGTGACATGTGTTCTTGACAGAATGCCAACTATCATACCCAGCCTTGTTTCTGCACATGACAGCATGACCCTCACACTCCCCAGAGTTCATCCCCAAACACTAGGTCCCTAGTGGTCTTTGGGATGTTTGGGGCCCATCATGGTGTTGTTAACCCTCCCATTCCAGACTAGGATTCACTCACTTGCTTTAATCACACAATGCTCAGGTGGACTTGCCACTGGCTTGGTGCTGCCTCACTCATTTCATCATCATCTGCTTTCCATCTCCCTTCCTTCTTCCATTCATCTATCCATCCTTCCTTCCTTCCTTCCCTCCTCAATCCTTACTGAAGAGGATTATGGTTTCTCTGCTACCACAATGGCCCTCCAGAGCACGCATATTCAAAGGGAAGACAGTGTCTCAATGAAGACAAAGGAAACCCCCCACTCCCAAGATATTTCCACATAGCCAGGCACATCTGTGGCTTCATCAATTAGAACTTTGAGCTGTGCTAGGCAAGAGAGGGCCAGTGTCCAGGTTGGTCTTTTCTTTGGGAGTATGAGTTTGTTCTTGTATGTCTGTTCTCTCTCCCTCTGGGTTAATTGTTGGAACCAGAATAGGGAACACTGATAGAGTCCAGAGAAGTAGCTTCTGTGTCTTCTTCTGATGGAGTTCTTGTCAGTGTGCAGGCCCCTCTGAGCTGTGCTAGAAGAACCACAAGCCAGTACAGCAAGCAGGGTCAGGTGTTTCCCTGTGCAAAGTGTCCACAAAGATGAGGATGTCAAAGTGAATGGTATATCCAAGTCAGTGTTTCTGTGCTAAGCCTGTCCAGCCTCAGAGCCAGGAAAGCTGGGAAAGTAGGCCTCCGGAACTGTTGTGTTCCCATCTCACACTGGAAGCAGCTTCCAGTAAATCCCTAGTGGCCATGACTAGCATGACCGTGAAAAACTCCCTTCTCTGGAGTATGAATCCCAAGACTGTGGCATGCAGTCTTGGCTGCCCAATGACAACCATCATCCCAAGCTTTTTCTATTCACATGGCAGCATGAGCTTGACCCAACTAGATCTCAGGGGTTTTTGAGACCTGGCCTGGTGTGGACTACCCTCCCATACCTTTCCAAGGGTCACTTGCCTGTTTAAAAAGAAAGGATTCCTGTGGCCTTACTACTGGCTTGTTTCACCATCCTTATTCCATACTCTACTTCTTGTGGATGTCCTCCCACCCTCCATTTGTCTGTTCACCCATCCCTCTTTCCTTCCTGCCATCCCTCTTGCCACAGGAGGATTGTCTTTTCTAGGGTGCTGCTGTAGACAAACAGGGCACACAGAGTAAAGGGGGAAGACAGCACTTCAGAGGAGACAAAGGAAGCCCCATCCTCCCATATGTGCCCTGGACTGCCTGGCGCCTTTGTGACTTCATTGGCTAGAAATTTGATCTGCAAGGGGCAACACAGGGATAGGGGTCAGGTTGGGCTTGTCTTTGGAACTTTGAACTTGAGCCTGGATTTGTGTTCTTTCTCCTCTAAGAAATGGATTGGAATCAGAATGGGGACCCCCTTCCTAGTGTAGAGCTTGTGCTTCTGCTTCTTCTACTGAGGGAGTTCATGGCAGCAGTGAGGTTCATGTCAGATATGATAAGATAAGCCCAAGCCAATGTAAGAGCCAGGGTCAGGGGTTTTACAGTTTAACCCCTAAAAAATCAGGAAGTTACATGTGTGGGTTATCCAGGACAACCATCATACCAAGCCCTGTCTCTTCACATGGAAGCATGAGCCTGACCCCTCTCCAGTGCTCACCACCAAAACTTGGATCACTAATTCTATCAGGAGTTTTTGGGGTCCACCATGCCATGGACTACCCTCCCATTTCTATCCAAATCTCACTCATTTGCTTTAAATGGAGTATTCTGGTCCTCTTACTACTGGCTTTTTTTCCACCTCATTTATTCCATCATCTTCTTGCTAGTGCTGAAGTTGGGCTTATCTTTTGGGATTTTGTACTGGGGAATCGACTTGTGTTCTTTTCCCCTAGGAAATGGATTGGAATCTGAATGGGGACCCCTGGCATAGTGTAGAACTGGAGCTTCTGTGAAGGGTTAAATTCCAAACGAGATTTTCTTTTTCCTGCAAAGCAACTGTCCAGGAATGTAAGAGAAGTGGGTTAATCTCTAACCAAAGGTAACAGCAAAATATGGCAAAGTTGTCCACTTGGTTCAGGTTTTAGAGGTTGGATTCTTCCTCCAAGATTTGAAAAAAATGACAGAATCCAGGCAGCATAAGGCAAGAAGCCTACAGTTTATATGCCCAAGAAGGGGAGTTTGTGCTGGGGAATTAAATCCTGGTTTGCCGTCAAAAAACAAAGGTTTTAGAGATGCCAGAAACAACATAGGGCATCTGCCAAGGAAATCTGTATACCCTGGTAGGAGTCAGCCCAAGGGAGTTATGTGTTCTTTGGGCAGCTGTGTTGGATGGGTCAAACCTAAGCCTGTTGGAACTGAGATAACTTCAATGAGGAACTTACCTGTTGGACTTGGAGCTACAGGATTTGGAGTTTATTCTACTGTTTTTGGACTTGCTATATACTTATCTTTCCTGGATAAGCCCCTATTCATTCCTTTTGGAATCCAAATGGTTATCCTATGCAATTGTATGTTGAATGTGTGTAACTGTCCTGATTTTATAGAAGACTTTGAACTTCGGACTTTGGGACTATTTTGAGACTACTAGTGTACATTGTACTGAAACTTTTACAGTTGGAATGAGTATGGTATGTACTAAGAACATATTTATGTAATGTAATGTTATCCTGTAGTTAAGTAGTAAAATGTTGTAACCGACATTATGATATTGTGTGATGGTACACTGAAGACTAAGTATTTTTCAAGGCACTTTGCCACTTCTTTTGGGAAACATAATGCCTATGCAGTGGTACGTGGATGGCTATATAATGTTAGGTAGAACTATAAATCTTACTGTTTTTATGTGGAGACTAAGAATGGCTTAATGAAATATGATATGGTGTCAAGTTGAAAACTGTCCAGTTGTGACAGTTTATCCTGGGTGTCTATTTGACATACCTGATATTAATTAAGATCAGCTGAGACCACACTTGCAAGGATCATCCGAGACCACCTGAAGGGATTATACCAGCACAAGATCCCATAGGAACCTACATACGTCTCATAGGAATCTCCCAGAAAGTACCATGTAAAAGGGACCACAGAATACAGGAGGAGAAACATTCCAGGAATGCTCAAGCCATGTGGAGGTCTGCTGTAACTTGGTTTGCCTGCCAGCCTCAGCCAGCCAGGCAGCCGGCCATTCCATTTACACCATGAAAGACTATTTCCCCTCTGAAACTGTAAGTTGAATAAATCTCCCTTTCTCCAATAAGTTGTTTGACTTTGGGTGATCTCTCACAGCAACAGTAAAGAGTAACCATTACAATACACACACACACACACACGCACACACACACACACGTGTGCATATGTGTGTTATCATCAGTCAGTGAGAGGAAAGAAGAGATGTGCATGTAGCATTAGAGGTACAGGGTACAGAGAATTGAAATAAATCAGAGAATAGGGGATACTTAAGTGAAAGTACCAAAATGACCCATTGGGATAAAAAGTATCTGAATGTATTATTAAATTTTAAAATTATGTCCTACATTTTAGCTGTATTTGAACTTGCTGTTTAGAGAACTGCATCCAACCTCAAAACAGGCTGCCACTTCTAAAGAGCAGAGTGTAAACCATTAAAAGAAATTGAGTAGTATTGACGTTTTTTTTAATTTCTTAAGTGTATAACTTCTTGATGGAGAATATTTTCATTTCTGTGAAGACAGATTTTCCACATCAGGTAATTTATTTAAGATTCAGAACTCTATGAGTTATCTTATGCCAGATGAGACAAGACTACTCTAAGAATAATTTTTCAAGTTCTGTTCATGCATAAGTCTTCTCTGATGTATGATGAGACTTTAATTGCTAAAGAAAGATAGTCCACCTACATTAAGTATATTTGGAAGTTTTCTCACTTGTATGATTTCTCTGATGAACAGTAAGATTTGTCTTATATATGAAAGATTTTCCCCCTTGTATACATTTACATGGCTTCTCACCTGTATAAATTCTCTGATGCATAATGAGTCCTCTTCTCTAAAAAAAGGCTTTTCACAGTCTGAACATTCAAAGAGGTTCTTGTCATTATGAGTTCTCTAAGGGGCAGTGAGATTAGATTTATGTGAGTATGATTTTCCACATTTTATAGATTCATGTGGTTTCTCTCCTGTATGAATTCACTGATGGACAGAGTTGACTTATGTGAGAATATTTTCCACATTCTGTATATCCATAGGGTTTCTCCTGTATATGGCATCTCTGATGTGTATGAGTATTACGTTTTGTGAAAAAGATTTTCCACATTCTGTACATCAATATGGATTATTACCAGTATACTATCTCTGATGTACAATGAGTCCCATCTCTAAGAAAAACTGTCCATACCCTGTACATCCATATGGCTTTTCATGTGTATGAGATCTCTGATGGCGAATGATGTGTCCAATGTAACATTTTCCAAATTCTGTAAATTTATAGGTCTTCTCAACTGTATATATCTGATGCACGAGATGTCTTTATTCAGAAAGATTTTCCCTTCTTTTTTTATTAATCTAGGAACTCCACTAACAAATGTGTTACAATAGTACTATAATGGCTCCTGTGCAAAACACTGAGTAAGTGGTCCAAAGAAAATCTAAAAATCATAGAGCTTGTGGCTAAATAAAGCCCATGGTTAGAAAGCTCCTGGTCCAGGGAAGGGCACATTTTCCATTGTTCTACCTTTCTCCCCTAGTGACAGCAATTATACTTGCTACATCAATGTAGTTTGATTTTTTAAAGATTTCAACTACAAGTGGGATCAAGCCATGTTCTATTGGGTCTTCTTAACAATTTTTCCAGATGTTCTGGAAATACAGGAGTGGGAGGTCCTGCATATCATGGAGCTTAGCCCACCCACTGGACTAGCTCTAGCAGGACAGTGGTTTTCCACCTAAATTCCCTTGATCCCATAGTCTGAAAATGAGAGAAATGATTTTATCTCCCATATAAAATAAGGCAGACCAGAGACCTTAGAAGAAACAAGATGTCTTTATTCAGAAAGATTTTCCATATTCTGTACATCCATGTGGTTTCCATCCTTTATGAATTCTCTGATGGACAGTGAGATGTGACTTATATGAGAAAGATTTTCCGCATTCCATTCATGCATATGACTTCTCACCAGTATGAGTTCTCTGATGGCAAATGAGATGTGACTTACTTGAGAAAGATTTTCCACGTTCTGTACATTCATGAGGTTTTTCACCTGAATGAATTCTCAGATGGCAAATGAGATGTGACTTATGTGAGAAAGATTGCATTCATGGAGATTTTGATCTTTGTGAATTTTCTGATGTGTTATGACAGAAATATTGCAGGAACAATCTTTTGTCCGCTTTGTACGTTCAAAAGCCTTCTCATATGATTGAATTTCCTTAGATTATGTGAGAGATTTATAACAAAAATGCTTGTTACATAATTATAATGTCTTCTTCCTTATATGTTGATACTTGACAGGTGATGAAGAATCTTAATATTTGGATCTGTGGTGCATGTAGTTCTGTAAATTCACTTCTTTCTAAAGACAGAACAACTCATTGTATTTTGTTTAACTAATGAGGCTTTGTTACTGTACATGCTACATAACTTTTATGATAGGTTTTCTGATAAAATTTTTCTCAAGATATGGCTATTGTTACTTTTCAGTATGTAAGGTTTTATTTATCTAGTTCAATTGAATTATAGAACACTATGTCTCATGAACTACAGTCAGTGTTTTACACTACATGATCCATGCATGGAACTCTACATATTTTACATAAATGAGAAATGCGTAGTAAATAAAAGCATGAGGATTTCATGCTATTATATTTTATAAGAATCTCTATATAGAACAATGAAAGAAGGTGATTACATTAAATCTCTTAAGTATTTCTTTGAGAATTAATGCAAAGAAGAGAAAGAACAGGACTCATGGATATGAATCTGTGAGGCACTAGAGAGCTTTTGAGAAGTCATTGACTTCACACATGGAATCCTAGAGGGCTGAGAAAAGAGTGATGTAGGAATTTATAGACTGTGGGCTTGAAATTTCAGGAGGGAATGGGAGCCCCCAAAGAACTTATTGATTGCTTGTGTAGAGAACAAATCAGGAAAGATTATCACTTAAATTTAAGCTGCGCTCCACAGTCATCTCATAAGGATTACATTAGAAAAATTTTCCTTCCTGAGTTACACTGTGGATGTAAGTTGGAATACATTTATGTCCATTTTTAACTTATTTGTGCATGCATATGCCTGTTTATTTGTGAGTGTACTGTTTGTGTCCCTGTGGAGGTCCAAAGGTGACATTGGGAATCATAGTGGATTACTTCTACCTCCCTTTTACTTTGCTTTGGGATTTCCCTGCCTCTGTCCACCAGGGCCAGAAGTTCAGGCTTCTACAATATCTGCATGGCATCTTTTACTAGGGACCTGAGATCCAAACTCAGAATATTCTCCTTGTGAGGAAGAGTCATAAACCCTGAACCTTCTCTCCAGTCCAAGCTTATGTTCATTTTTGAGAAGTTGTATGTATGATCATTCACATTCACATTTTTTCATGCAAATGGAAGATCAAAGGAGGATATTTGTCTTCATCAAATCCAATTCTCCACATTTCTTGAGAGAACATATCCTACTGAACAAGGTCATTGCTAAGTAGAATATTTTTGTTAACCAACAATTATATGACTTTTGCTGTGTTCTTAATCTTTCAGGAGATGCGGACTACCATACCCTGGTTTAATCATGGGTGTTTGTAATTTAATCTCAAGTTTTCAAGTGATCAGCACATCCCAAATGCAAATAAGCTACTTTTTAAGTCTAAATTAATATGCTGAGAACACCTTAATTCTTGAATATTATTTTCTGTGTTCATTGTTGACATATGAATAGAGCTGATTAAATAATTTACTTACTTCATCAAACTCTGTAGTTGATATTTTGCATGAGGTAACTATAAATTGTGAAAAACATCTTCTCTGTTATTCAAGAACGGTGTCAAGATGAGGAGGGACTTTATGGTTACCTAAATAATAAAATATTCTTACCAATGATTCAAATTGTGGTTCTCATGGCTATTCAAAGAAATTTACCGTTAATATTCACAAGAAATTTCAAAATATAAATCGGTTCTCGTGGCTATTCAAAGAATTTACCGTTAATATTCACAAGAAATTTGAAAATATAAATCGGACTCATGTCAAGCTTATGTATTTTGTATATCCATGAACACAATAAATCATATTAGCATATACTAAAGTGCTAATTGATATTTCCATGATAATTTAATCACATCAGTGTTTGACTACAAAAAATTATTTCAATGTGACTCTCCTGCTGGTTTCTTTTTTTTTTATTTATTTCCGCTCATGCAAACTTAATAGGTACCCAGGTCCCCTCCCTCCCTCCACACCTTTCTGGAACCCCTTGCTCCCTCCCCCTCTTTTCCATTTCCTTTCCCTCCTCCCTCCCTATCTCCCAGGGCCTCATCCCCCACATCCCTAGAGCATTCTGTAATGTGTATATCAAACTATGCTCTGGGTCCTCCTTTCTGATGAGGTGTAAGTACTCAGTGGTATTTTCTATAACTCTTTCTTGTGTTCCACTTAAGTATAGGAACTCTATTGTGGCTGTTAATCCTTAGCTACTAAAAATCCTAGTGCTTTTAGACCATGCTACACTTTGAGGGGTCAATAATGTGTTGGTTCATTGTACAGGTCATGCAAAGTCCTATTATGATTGCATTGGCCCTAACTTGTGTGTAATATCTTGCATATCGTTGTTCCTCCCGATCTTTAGGCTCTTACAATCTTACTGCCCCCTCTTCCACAAATTTCCCTGAGCTTCAGGATGGGGAGAGATTAGGCTGGCCTAGTTCCAGGTGGTTGATATAAAGTCTCTGATGTTCTGAATTATGGTTTGTTAATTTTTTGTCAGTTTTGCTGCTCCTGCAATGCCCTTGGCTTCATCCTGATGGGTATTGGATTTCACCCCCAGGTAAGAGATAAAAAGCTGTTGAATTAGAGTTTTATTATAAGAGTATAGTCAAAGGTAGATGGAATAAAAGTAGGAGACCGTAGTGGGGGGGGGAGATTTATCTTTGAATGTCTCTAAGTGGCTTTCCTACTAGGAGCCACGTATTAGGGAGTACATACGGCACTAATTTTCTATGTCTGAGATACTTCACTAAATAGAATTTTTTATAATTCCATCAATTTCCCAGCAAATTGCATTAATTCATCATTTTTGAGGGCTGAATAGTATTCCATTGTATAAATGTACCACATTTTCCTTATCCACTCATCAATTGTTAGACCTTTGGGTTGATTCTATGACTTTGCTACTGTAAACATTGCTGCTATGATCATGGTCGTGCTTGTGCTATTCTATTTCCATTGGAATTTTTGGGCTCCTTTGTAAAAGATCAATGGTAATTGGTAGGCTTTTATCTGGATCTTCAACACTTATCCATTGATCTGTGTGTCTATTTTGGAGCCAATACCAGGCTGTTTGAACACTATGGATTTGTAATGTAGGCTAAGGTTTGGTATGGTGGTACCTGCAACAGTGTTTTATTACTCAGGATTGTTTTTGCTATCCTGGGTTTTTTGTGCCTCCATGTGACTTTTGAGATTTGTTTGGTCAATTTCTTTAAAGAATTGCTTTGGGATATTCATTGGTATTGCATTGAATTTGTATATTGCCTTTGGTAGAATGGTCATTTTTTTTGATGTTGATTCTGCCAATCCAGGAACAAGGAAGGTCTTTCCACCATCTGGTGTCTTCTGCAATTGCTTTCTTTAGGGTTTTAAAGTTTTTATTTTAAAGGTCTCTTACTTCCTTGGTAAGCTTTATATCGAGGTATTTCAATTTTTAGGGGCTATAGTAAATGGGATTTTTTCTCTCAGGGTTATTTCACTTCTTTCATTCTGGTCATATAGGAAAGCCACTGAATTTTGAATGTTTATTTTGTATCCTGCCACCCTGATGAACTTCTGTATTACTTTCAGAAGTTTCCTGATGGAGTTTTTGGAATCACTCAGGTATAAGATCATGTCATCTGCAAATAGGGATAGCTTGACTTCTTCTTTGCCAATTTGAATCCCTCTTATATCCCTTTCTTGTCTTATGGCTTCAGCTAAGACTTCAAGTACAATATTGAATAGAAGTGGTGAGAGTGGACAACCTTGTCTATTTCCTGATCAAAGTTGGAATTATTCCAATTGTGGGAATGCTTCAAGTTTTTCCCCATTGAGTATAATCCTTGCTGTTGTCTTGCTGTATTCAGCTTTTATTATATTGATAAAGGTTCCTTCCATTCCAACTGTCTCCAGGGTTTTAGTAATAAAGGTCTTTTGGACCATGTCAAAAGCTTTTCCACATCTTTCAAGAGTATCATGTGGTCTTGGACTTTGGACTGGCTTATAAGGTGAATTACATTTATTCATTTGCATATGTTGAACCAACCTTGTGTGCCTGGGATAAAGCCTACTTGATCCCCGTGAATGATCTTTTTGATATGTTTTGGAATCCGATTTCTAAGACATTGTCGAGAATCTTTGCATCTGTGTTCATCAAAGAAATTGGCCTATAGTTTTCTTTTTTAAGTGTATCTTTATTAAGTTTTGGGTTTAAAACGATATTAGCTCCACAGTAATAATTTGGTAATGTTCCTTCCTTTGGTATTTGATGTAACAGTTTAAGGATTATTGGTGTTATTAACTCCTTCAATGTGTGGTAGAACTCTGTGCTGAATCCATCTGGTCCAGGACATTTTTTGGTGAGAATGTTCGAGATGACTTCATCGATTTCCTCATATGTTATAGGACTATTTAAATAATTCACAATTTCGTCATTCAATTTAGGTAAGTTGTATTTACTTAGGAATTCATCCAGTTCTTTTGTGTTGTCAAGTTTCATAAAGTATAAGTTTTTGAAATATGACGTTATAATTCTCTGGATTTCTTGGGTATCAGTAGTGATAAATCCATTTTCATTTCTAATTTTATAAATTGTGTTTTCTCTCTATTGCTTTCAGTTAATTTAGCCAGGGGTGTATCAATCTTATTGATTTTTTCAAAAAAATCCAGCTTTTTGACTAGTTGATTTTTGGTATCATTTTCCTAGCCTTGATTTCAGATATTTCTCCCCCTATTTTGCTATCTCTTCTCTTCTACTGCTTTTGGCATCAGATTGCTCTCATGTCTGTAAAGCTTTAAGCTGCATTGTTAGGTTATTTATTTGTGATGTTTCTATTTTTTTGATGTAGGCATTAAAAGGTATGAACTTATCTCTTAGGACAGTTTTTTTGTTTCCCAAAGATTTTCATAAGTTGTTTTTTCATTATTATTGCTTTCAGGAAATCTCGAATTTCCTTTTTAATTTCTTCATGAATCCAGTTCTCATTCAGCATCACAGTGTTAAGTCTCCAGGAGTTAGTGTATTTTCTGTTATTTGTTTTGTTGTGGATGTCAAGCTTTAGACCGTGGTGGTGTGATAGGGTATAGGCTAGAATTTCAACTTTCCTGCATATGTGGAGATTTGCTTTGTGGCCCAATATGTGATCTAATTTGGAGAAAGTTCCTTGTGCTGTTGAGAGAAATGTGTATTTTTGGTATGTGGAAGAAATGTTCGATAGAGACATGTAAGGTCCATTTCAGTAAAGGTTTGACTAAGTTCCAAAGTGTGTCTGTTAAGGTTTTGACCTGTTGACCATGTTGAGAGGGTGGTATTGAAATCCCCAAGAACTATAGTTTGGGGATTGATTTCTTGCTTTAGATGCTGTATGGTTTACTTAATGAATGTGGAGGGGCATGTATTATGTGCATATATGTTCAGTATTGTGAAGTCTTCCTGGTGAATTGTACCTGTAACTAAAATGAAGTATCCATCTATGGCTCTTATGATTTTATTTTGGTTTGAAGTCCACTTTGTCCAATAGCATAATGGCTACCCCTACTTGTTTCCTGGTTCCATTAGTTTGCAGAATTTTTGACCAACCTTTTATTTTTAGGATGTGCCTATCTTTTGTGGTATGATGAGTTTCCTGCAGGCAGCAGACTGATGGATTGTGATTTTTAATCCAAGTTTGTAATCTGTGTCTCTTGATTTGTGAGTTAATTAGATTGACATTTAATGTTACAATGGAGAAATTATTTTTAATTCCGGACATTTTTTACATTTAGTGGCTTTTGTAAGTGTACTATTTGGCTTTAAGTTTTGGTAATAATTTACTTCCCTTCTGTCCTCCTGGATGTGCTTGTTTTGTTCTTCAAGCTTAAGTATCATTTCTAGCATTTTTTGAAGGCCTGTTTCAGTAGACCTATAAACCTTCACATTTTCTTTGTGCTGGAAAACTTTTCTTTCTCCCTCGATCATGACAAATAGTTTTGTGGGGTATATCGGCTGGGGGTGACATTTTTGCTCATTCAATACTTGAAATATGTCTCTCTATGTTCTTCTTGCTTTTACTGTTTCCATTGAGAAGTCATTTGTTATTTTAATAGGTTTACCTTAAAAGTGACTTTTTTTTCCTTTGAATCTCTCAGCACCATTTCTTTTTCTTAAATGTGGAGTGTTTTAACTATTATTTGCTGTGGTGAGTTTCTATTTTGGTCGTGTCTGTTCAGGTTGCAAAGTGCCCCTTGTATATGGATGGGCCTCTCTTTTTTTGGATGAGGAAATCTTTCCTTGATGATAGTTTGAAATTTTTCCTCAAGTGTGGGATTTTGGGATTCTTACTCTGGTATTCCACAAATACACACGTTAGACTTCTTCAGTGTGTCCCATAACCCTTGAATATTTCTCTCAAGTATCTTTTTGGCTTTAACAACCTCTTCCATTGAACTTGTTAATTCTCCCACTTTGTCTTCAAGATCTGAGATTCTATTTTCTGCTTTGTTAATTCTACCAAAAAGACTGTCTGTTGAGTTCTGGGTTGAAGATAACTTGTTTTTTAATTCAGTTTTAAACTCTGCTTGAGCGCTAATGCCCCCCTCCCGCCAGGTCCCAAGTCCCAGACAGGACTTGCTCACATTCCTTCATCCCTGGATCTTGGGTGGGCCCTAAGCCAAGTCCCAGGTCCCAGATGAAAAATTCTGCCATCAACATCAGAGACTCTGCCCCTCTGGCCCACCGGGGACCTATGCAAGTGGTCCAGGGAAGACACACTCCTACTCAGAATTCAACTTGTGTACTAACAGCCTAATAGCCTCATCTGCATTTAAGGAGTTAATAACACAAATACTCCTCTCAAACTGTTCCATCAAATAGCAAAGGAAGGAACACTACCAAATTCCTTCTATGAAGCTAATACCGTTTTAATCCCAAAACCTAATAAAGACTCACTTAAAAAAGAAAACTATAGGCCAATCTCTCTGATAAACACAGATGCAAAGATTCTCAACAAAGTCTTAACAAATCAGACTCAAAAAAATATCAGAAAGATCATTCACGGGGACCAAGTAGGTTTTATCCCCAGCAAACAGGTTGGTTCAACATAAGCAAATCAATAAATGTAATTCATCATATAAACCAGTCCGAAGTCCAAGACCACATGATACTCTCGATAGATGCAGAAAAAGCTTTTCACAAGATCCAACAGCCTCTTATGATCAAAACGCTAAAGGCGGTAGGAATGGAAGGAACCTTTATCAATATAATAAAAGCTGTATACAACAAGCCCACAGCAAGTATTATGCTCAATGGGGAAAACTTGAAGCATTCCCACTTTGATCAGGAACTAGACAAGGCTGTGCACTCTCACCACTTCTATTCAATATTGTACTTGAAGTCTTAGCTGAAGCCATAAGACAAGAAAAGGCCATAAAAGGGATTCAAATTGGCAAGGAAGAAGTCAAGCTATCCTTATTTGCAGATGACATGATCTTGTACCTGAGTGATCCCAAATACTCCACCAGGAAGCTCCTGGAACTAATTGAGAAGTTCAACATGGTAACAGGATACAAAATAAATGTGCAAAAATCAGTGGTCTTCCTATATGCCCAGAATGAAAGAAGTGAAAAAGCCTTGAGAGAAACAATCTGATTTACTATATCCCCTAGGAAAATTAAATACCTTAATAACAACCTAACCAAGAGAGACCTTTACGATGAAAACTTTAAAACCCTAAAGAAAGAAATTGCAGAGTACACCAGAAGGTGAAAAGACCTCCCATGTTTCTGGATTGGCAGAATAAACATCCTACCAAAGGCAATATACAAATTCAATGCTATACCAATTAAAATCCCAAAGCAATTCTTTAAAGAAGTTGACCAAAAAATCTCAAAGTTCATATGGAGGCACAAAAGACCCAGGATAGCAAAGACAATCCTGAGTTACAAAAACACTGCTGGAGGTGTCAACATACCAAACCTTAGTCTATACCACAAATCCATAGTTGTAAAAACAGCCTGGTACTGGCTCCAAAATAGACACATAGATCAATGGATAAGGGTTGAAGACGCAGATATAAACCCACACAACTACAGCCATTTGATCTTTGACAAAGGGGCCCAAAAAATTCAATGGAAAAAGAACAGTATGTTCAACAAATGGTGCTGGCAAAACTGGATCTCCACATGCAGAAGATTTAAACTGGACCCATACTTGTCACCATGTACAAGACTTAATTCCAAATGGATCAAGGACCTTGATATAAGGCCAGAGATTATAAAAATCATAGTTGAAAGGGTAGGGAACTCCCTCGAGCTGATTGGGCTAGGCCAACAGTTCTTAAGCAGACATCCAATGGCACAGTCAATACTACCAACTCTCAACAGATTGGATCTTGTGAAATTAAAGATCTTCTGTTCAGATAAAGAGATTGTAACACGAACTCAGAGGCAACCCACAGAATGGGAGAAAATCTTCACTAACCACATATCTCATAGAACTCTATTATCCATAGTGTGCAAAGAACTTAGAAAACTAAACACCAAGGAAAGTAATGGCCCAATTAAAAAATGGGCCCTGGAATTTAAAAGAAACTTTACCAGGGATGAAATTAAAATGCCTAACAAATATCTTTAAAAATGCTGCACTTCCTTAGTCATCAGGGAAATGCAAATCAAAACTTCTCTGAGATATCATCTCACCCCAGTCAGGACGGCAATAATCCACAATACAAAAAACACCAAATGCTGGAGAGTATGTGGAGAGAGGGGAACTCTCCTATATTGCTGGGGGGAATGCAGGCTCATACAACCACTCTGGCGAGCCATCTGGAGATTCTTAAAGAAATTAAAGATTGAAATGCCATATGTCCCTGCTATTCCACTTTTGAGAATAACCCCACATACAACAAAAATTCACCTCCATAGCACAAGCACAACCATGTCCATAGCAGCACTGTTTACAATAGCAAAGTCATGGAATCAACCCAAATGTCCAACAGTTGATGAGTGGATAAGGAAAATGTGGTACATCTATACAATGGAGTACTACTCAGCCATCAAAAATGATGAATTACTGGAATGTGCCAGGAAATGGATCTTATTAGAAACAATTATATTAAGTGAAGTATCCCAGACCCAGAAAATTAAGCGCTGTATGTACTCCCTAATAGGTGGTTCCTAGTACCAAACCCACCCAGCCCATCTAGAGACACTCAAAGATAAATCTCTGTAATACCCACAGTAACTGCAAGGATGATTAACAGGAGGGATGTGGTAGGAGGGCCACACCAGAAACAAGGAGAGAGGAGACCATGTTACAGCAGAGAAAATAGGCCACCATCAAGGACTGCAACTAAGTAATGAGACATCTGGTTAAGTTCACAGTCTTTCGTCCCTCCCTGATCATTTACAACTGAGGGGGTATGATTTCACCAGAAGGGGATGGCATATAGTCTGGCAGATAAAAAGTAACCATTTTGCAAATGGGTGATTGACCCCTCACTCACTGCGGTTTGCTACTTTTATTACATCTACCTTTGAATATACTCTTATAACAAGACTCTAGTTTAACAGCTTTTTATTTCTGGCCAGGGTGTGACATCCAATACCCATCAGGATGGAGTGAAGGGCATTGCAGGAGCAACAAAACTGCAAAACAAAATCAACAAGCCATAATTCAGAACTTCAGAGACTCTATATCAATCACCTAGAACTAGGCCAGCCTAATCTCTCCCCATCCTGAAGCTCGGGGAAATTCGCAGAAGAGGGTTGGTAAGATTGTAAGAGCACACAGATGGGAGGAGCAATGATATGCAAGATACTCCACACAAGTTAGTTGCGAAACAATCATAATTGAACTTTGTATGCCCTGCGCGATGTCCAACACACTATTGACCCCACAAAGTCTAGCATTTGTTAAAGACACCAAGATCCTTGGAGGCAAGGGATTGACAGCCATAGTAATGTTCCTATGCTTAAGGAGAACACAGGAAAGTGTTCAGGGAAATGCCACTGGGTCCTTGTATGTCATCGGAGAGGTGGGCCCAGAGGAGAGTCAGGCATGCACATTAAAGGATTCTCCGGGGATTGGGGGGAGTCACTGGGGGATGGGGAGGGAGAGGTGAGGGGAGGGGGAGCAGGGGTTCAGGGGGAGGAGGAGGGAGGGAGGGAACCGGTGTACCTATTAAGTTTGTATGAGCGGAAATAATAATAAAAAATGTTAAAAAAAACGCTACTTGAGTCTGTTTTAACTGCTCTATGCCTATTTTTATTTCTTGAACTGTTTTTCTCAACTCCTCCAAGTATCTGTTGTCTTCCTCTTCATAGTGTTTGATGCAGTTATTTAACTCCTCCCAGATTTCCTCTTTCATAGTATTGATCATGGTAATGATCATGCTTTGAAACTCTTTATCTTGGGTCAGGCTTTCTTGGCTATTTCCTGTGAATTTGCTCTAGTTGGAGTCTATAATCATGGGGTAATTCTTTCAGTGGGAGATTTGTTTTCTTCGGTTTTGTTTCTCATAGATTTGCACTTTGACTCTGGTTTTCATTTTATCTCTTAAGACCTTCTTACAATTTCTGTGTGTTTTTGACCGAACTGAATTAGTTGGTATTACTATTCTCGGGCAGTTATTACTAGTGTTGGCCTTGGTGTTGGTTCAGCATGTTGTTGTTGTTATTTCCTAGATGAGGATATTAAAAAGTGAGTACATGGGGTGCACAGGTGATCCATATTAATATCGTAGTGCACTTTTACGATTTAGTACTTTGGTGATATGTGAGGGTGAGTGGTACAGCCCCTGAAGTTGTATATATTTTGGGGGTTGTTGTATGGAAAAGTTACTCTACAGTAACTAATAATTGAAAGGAATGGGATGGTAAAAAGGGGGTTTATTTATCTTTGGGCTGGATGTGGAGAATCTCTCCCATATGATAGGATGAATTTAGAGGATTTCAAATGTTTGGCCTTTCTTCCCTAGAGCTTTACTTGGGTGTTCTTTGGACTCTGTTGAATTTTGATGAGCTGTGTCCTCCCTGGACTGGGGTGCAGTGTGCCCTCGCTGGACTGTGTGCACATCCCTACAGGAAAAGGGCAGAGTTGCTGCTGGACAGGGGAAGAACAGAGGTGCTGGCAGTGGGCACAATTAACTTAGGTACCTGGATGTGGCCAAGAGGTCCTCCCTGGCCTTGAGCAGTGCTTGATCTGACTGGCTGGTGGGAGGAGCTGGGACAAGTGTGTTACCTGGGGCTTAGGGGTGAGCAGGGGATGTTTACCTGGGGCACACAGGCACAGGTGCTGGTGACAGGTGCAATTTACCTGGGGACCTGGGGTATGTCCCAGGGGTCCACTCCGGCCTGGAGCAGTGCCTGCTCCAACTGGCTGGTGGGAGGAGCTGGGACGAGTGGGTTACCTGGGACTTGGTTGTGAGCAGGGGATGTTTACCTGGGATGCAGTGTGTCCTGGGATGCAGAAAATAACTTCCACAAAATACTTTGATTAATTCACGTTTTATTTTGTGCCTGCATGCACTCTACAATTCAAAGAAATACTTATAAAAGGGGACCAGCTACCAAATGTTCATTCTGTAATTCAATTTTCTTATGCAAACATATATTCATTGTTCCAAAAACACCATGACATGATTCTCCTTTATTGGTGTGTTTTCACATACTATTCATCTTTACTAGAAAATGAAGGTGACATGCACACAGCTTAATGCCATGTCTTCCATACTGTAAATAGTGCATCTGTAAATATGGGCCTACAGTTACCTCACATCCCAATTTCAAGTACATCCTCTGCTTTAACCTGCTAGTTTAAATATCAGTTCTTGCTCTGTGATATTACTTGCAAAGATTTCTTCATATTCTATACTTTGTGTTGGGATTTACTTGGAGACAATGATGAAGAAAAAAGACAGGATATTCAATGTCTCTTGCAGTTCTTTTAGTTTGACACATGTTGACATGGAATGCTTCAAAATAAACTAATCAGTGAAGGGTCTCTGAAATCTACCCATTTGTTGGGAGACAGTGATATGTGCTAAGCAATGCTGTATTTGTCCATGTTTTCTTTTATGATTTTATGAGACATGATAAGGAAGTACCCTTCGTGCAATCTACAGTTTAATGGTTTGAAAAGTTTGTAGAAGCTTTGGCATGTAGAACCTTGCTGGAGGAAGGCATAGAACATATGATGAGAATGGAGGTTCAGTGGCCTGGTACAGCTGCCTGAGTTTGGTCTTTGCCATCATTATAGCTGTGTCTTCTGAATCTGATCCTCCTGCTGTAGCCTGTACTTGCACCTGCTACCCATGTGATTTCTTTCATATGTCAGGATAAGGTCTATGAAGCTGGGTGTCAAATGAAATCTCATTTACCTCCTTTAAGTATATATGAACACTATCTTAGAGCTGCAAAAAGAATAACTGCCAGTTTGTACAAATTGCTTCTTATGAGACCATAATTGATACAATCTTCAAATCAAAATAAGTTGTCATAATATTGTTGATAATTAGAAGGTTGTAATTAGTGGGATGCATTTTGTGCATATCCTCTGTTCTACTCAGTGGTGCTTTGTTATTAATACTGGCAAATACCTTGTATCTTTTTAATACCATTTGTTCATTAAACTTCTATACAAGTGTGGAAGTGGGACAGAGAGAGGCAGGGATATATCCTGAAAATTGTTATAAATCTAGAAAATATAAACAAAAGAAAGATATAGAAACTTTAAGAGAAAGATCTTTGTTAGAGAATGTGTACTACTGGGGGAAGTCTCTGAGAATACTTTTTTAAAATTTCTTCCACATATACAAAGTTGATAATTAATCCATTCCCCTCCTTCCCTCCACCCCTTCCTGGATCCCTTTGCTCCCTCTCCCATTTTCCTTTTCCTTTTCCCCCTCCCACCTTTTCTCCCAGTGCTCCTCCTTCCCATTCCTGGAGCATTCTTTAGTGTGCATGTCAAACTTCCCTCTGGGTCCTCTTCTCTGATGAGGTGTAAGGAATCAGTGACATTGCCTAGAGCTTTTTTTGTGTTCCCATTTAGTATAGAAATACTATTGTCGCTGTTAATCCCTTGCCTCTAAGGATCATAGTATCTGTAATCCATACTAGACTCTGGGGGTTCAATGATATGTTGGTAATTGCACAGGTCATGCAAAGTCCTATTATGATTACTTCAGCCCTAACTTGTATGGAGTATCTTGCATATCATTACTCCTCCCCATCTCTACACTCTCACAATCTTATCCTTCCCTATTCTTCAAATTTCCCTGAGCTTTAGGATGGGGAGAGATTAGGCTTGCCTGGTTTCAGGTGGTTGTTGTAGAGACTCTGATTTTCCAAAGTATGGTTTGTTGATTTTTTTTTCAGTTTCGCTGCTCCTGCACTGCCCTTGGCTCCATCCTAATGGTTATTGGATGTCACCCCCTGGCCAGAGATAAAAGGCTGTTAAAATAGAGTCTTATTATAAGAGTAGATTCAAAGGTAGATGGAATAAGAGTAGGACACTGCTGTGGGGGGGGGCAGCCTCCCATTTGCAGGATGGTTACCTTCTATCTGCCAGAATCTATGCCCTCCCTTTCTGGTGAGATCATACCTCATCAGACGCAAGTGACCAGTAAGGAGAGTCTGTGAGTCCAACAAGATGTCTCATTACTTACTTGCAGTCATTGATGGCGGCCTATTTTCTCTGCTGTAGCATGATCCCCTCTCTCCCTGTTTCTGGAAGGCCCTTCTTCCCCTTCCGTCCTTGCTTATACTCTGCATTTACTGTAAGTATTACAGAGATTTATCTGTGAGTGTGTCACTAAGTGGGTTTGTTACTAGGATTCACCTATTAGGGAACACGTACGGCACTTAATTTTCTGTGTCTGGGATAGTTCACTCAATATAATTGTTACTAATTCCATCCATTTCCTAGCAAATTTCATTAATTCATCATTTTAGATGGCTGAGTAGTATTCAATTATATAAATGTACCACATTGTCCTTACCCACTCATCAACTGTTGGACATTTGGGAAGATTCCATGACTTTGCTATGAACGTGGTCGTGCTTGTGCTATCAAGGTGATTTTTTGCTGGATTGGGGATTATTTCCAATAGTGAAATAGCAGGGTCATATAGCATTTCAATCTTTACCTTTTTTAAGAACCACCAGGCAGCTCGCCAGAGTGGTTGTATAAGCCTGCATTCCCACCAGCAACTTAGGAGAGATCTCTTCTCTCCACATCCCCTCCAGCACCTGGTGTTGTTTCTATTGTGGATTTTTGCCATCCTGACCGGCTTGAGATGATATCTCAAGGAGGTTTTGATTTGCATTTCCCTGATGGCTAAGGAAATGGAGCATTTTTTAAGATATTTGTTAGACATTTCAATTTCTTCCCTGGTAAAATTTCTTTTATATTCCAAGGTCCATTTTTTAATGGGGCCATTTGTTTCCTTGGTGTTTAGTTTTCTAAGTTCTTCATGCACTCTGAATAATAGAGCTCTATCAGATATGTGGTTAGTGAAGATTTTCTCCCATTCTATGGGTTGCCTTTGTGATCGAGTTACAATCTCTTTATCTGAACAGAAGCTCTTTAATTTCATAAGAATCCATCTGTTGAGTGTATGTTGTATTGACTGTGTTATTGGATTTCTGATTACAAAATGTTGGCATAATCCAATCAGCTTGAGGGTGTTCCCTACTCTTTCAACTAAGGTTTTTAATAGCCTCTGGCCTTATATTGAGGTCCTTGTTACATTTGGAATTAAGTCTTGAAGATGGTGACAAATACAGATGGTGACAAATACAAGTCGAGTTTTAATCTTCTGTATGTGTACATCCAGTTTTGCCAGCACCATTTGTTGAAGATGCTGTTCTTTTACCATTGGATTTTTGGGCCCCTTTGTCAAAGATCAAATGGCTGTAATTGTGTGCACTTATATCTGGGTCTTCAACCCTTATCCATTGATCTGTGTGTTTATTTTGGAGCCAGTACCAGGTTGTTTTTATAACTATGGATTTGTAGTATGGACTAAGGTTTGGTATCGTGTTTTTCTTACTCAGCATTGCTTTTGCAACCCTGGGTCTTTTGTGCCTCCAAATGAATTTTGAGATTATTTGATGGACCTCTTCAAAGAATTGCTTTGGGATTTTGATTGGTGTAGCATTGAATCTGTATATTACCTTTTGTAGGATGGTCATTTTTATGATATAGATTCTGGCAATCCAGGAACATGGGAGGTATTTCCACCTTCTGGTGTCTTCTGCAGTTCCTTTCTTTAGGGTTTTAAAGTTTTCATTGTAAAGGTCTCTTACTTCCTTGGTTAGGTTTGTACCAAGGTATTTCATTTTTTTAGGGGCTACAGTAAATGGGATTGTTTCTCTCAGGGCTTTTTCACTTCTTTCATTCTGGGCATATAGGAAGGCCACTTATTTTTGTACATTTATTTTGTATCCTGCCACCCTGCTGAACTTCTGTATTAGTTCCAGGAACTTCCTGGTGGAAATTTTAGGATCAGTCAGGTGTATGATCATGTCATCTGCTAATAGAGATAACTTGACTTCTTCCTTGCCAATATGAATACATTTTATCTCCTTTTCTTGTCTTATGGCTTCAGCTAAGACTTCAAGTACAATATTGAATAGAAGCGGTGAGAGTGGACAGCCTTGTCTAGTTCCTGATCAAAGTGGGAATGCTTCAAGTTTTTCCCCATTGAGTATAATCCTTGCTGTTGTCTTATATACAGCTTTTATTATATTGATAAAGGTTCTTTCCATTCCACCTGTCTCTAAGGTTTCAATCATAAAAGTCTGTTGGATCTTGTCAAAAGCTTTTTCTGCATCTATTGAGAGTATCATGTAGTCTTGAAATTTGGACTGGTTTATATGGTGAATTATGTTTATTGATTTGCGTATGTTGAACCAACCTTGTGTGCCTGGGATAAAGCTTACTTGATCCCTGTGAATGATCTTTTTGATATGTTTTTGAATCCGATTTGCTAAGACTTTGTTGAGAATCTTTGCATCTGTGTTTATCAAAGACATTGTCCTATAGTTTTCTTTTTTAAGTGTATCTTTATTAGGTTTTGGGATTAAGACGATATTAGCTTCAGAGAAATAATTTGGTAGTGTTCTTTCCTTTGCTATTTGATGTAAGAGTTTAAGGAGTATTGGTGTTATTAGCTGCTTAAATGTCTGGTAGAACTCTGTGCTGAATCCATCTGGTCCAGGACATTTTTTGGTGGGCAGTTTCGAGATTACTTCATCGATTTGCTCATATGTTACGGGACTATTTAAGTAATTCAAAACTTCCTGATTCGATTTAGGTAAGTTTTGTTTACTTAGGAATTCTTCCATTTCTTTTGTGTTGTCAAATGTCACTGAGTATAATTTTTGAAATATGACATTATAATACTCTGAATTTCTTGGGTATCAATAGTGATAACTCCATTTTCATTTCCAATTTTGTTAATATGTGTTTTCTTTCTCTTGCTTTTCGTTTTTTCAAAGAACCAGCTTTTTTTCTCTCTTTTTTTTATTTCCACTCATACAAACTTAACAGGTACACCGGTCCACTCCCTCCCTCCAACCTCCCACTGCCCTGTGCCCTCCTCCCCTTACCCCTCCCTCTCCCATCCCCGGAGCATCCTTTAATGTGCATGCCAAACTCTCCTCTGGGTCCTACTCTCTGATGAAGTACAAGGACCCAGTGGCATTTCCCAGAATCCTTTCCTGTGTTACCCTTAAGCATAGGACCACTACTGTGGCTTTCAATTCCTTGCCTCCAAGAATCCTCGTGCCTTTAGCAAATGCTGGACTTTGTGGGGTCAATAGTGTGTTGGACATTGTGCAGGGCATGCAAAATCCAGTTATAATTACTTCAGCCCTAACTTGTGTGGAGTATCTTGCATATCATTACTCCTCCCATCCTTCTGCTCTTACAGTCTTACTGCCCCCTCTTCTGCAAATTTCCCTGAGCTTCAGAATGGGGAGAGATTAGGCTGGCCTAGTTCTAGGTGGTTGATATAGAGTCTCCGAAGTTCTAGATTATGGTTTATTGATTTTTTTTTCAGTTTTGTTGCTCCTGCAATGCCCTTCACTCCATCCTGATGGGTATTGGATGTCACCCCCTGGCCAGAGATAAAAAGATCCAGGCCATAGGGGCAGAGAAAGGTGAATATTCTGCAGGCCCTTTACCCCTACCCAAATTCAGGGGCCTCTGGACACAGCAGGGAGTCTGTCAAGGCGACACTCCGTCACTCATTCATACACACAGCTGCTGGCTGTAATGACCTGACCACCCGCACCTCCGCCTCAGCCCTCCAGAGACTCAGCAATGGACGGGGAGTTTGTCAAAGCAAAATCTCAGTTTATTGGGGATAACAAATCAGCTTATATAGACAAAGACTCCAAGCGTGCGAAACACCAGCCAATTACCTTGATGGTCAGTATAACACATACTCTGCATAGGTCAGACTAAACATAAATCTATGTTGGCTCCAATAAGCCAATTAAGAGTCTTTGTAATGTGATCAGGGTTATGCCTAGGACACCAGCTCCCAGCACCATCTTGGGCCCCATGTGCTAAGCCATGCCCTGCTCACTCCCTCCCAGACTGTTATCTCTGAGTGGGCCCAACAAACTAGAGTCTTGTTATAAGAGTATATTCAAAGGTAGATGTAATAAAAGTAGGAAACCGCAGTGAGGGAGGGGTCAATCACCCATTTGCAAAATGGTTACTTTTTGTCTGCCAGACTATATGCCCTCCCCTTCTGGTGAGATCATACCCCCTCAGTTGTAAATGATCAGGAAGGAAAGACTGTGAACTTAACCAGATGTCTCATTACTTAGTTGCAGTCCTTGATTGTGTCCTATTTTCTCTGCTGTAACATAGTCCCCTCTCTCCTTGTTTCTGGTGTGGCCCTTCTACCCCATCCCTCCTGTTCATAATCCTTGCAATTAAAAAATGGGCCCTGGAACTTAAAAGAAACTTTACCAGGAATGAAATTAAAATGTCTAACAAATATCTTAAAAAATGCTCCACATCCTTAGCCATCAGGGTAATGCAAATCAAAACTTCCCTGAGATATCATCTCACCCTGGTCAGGATGGTAAAAATTCACAATACAAACAACACCAAATGCTGGGGAGTATGTGGAGAGAAGGAAACTCTCTTACGTTGCTGGTGGGAATGCAGGCTCATACAGCGACTCTGGTGAGCCATCTGGAGATTCTTAAAGAAATTAAAAATTGAAATGCCATATGACCCTGCTATTCCACTTTTGGGAATAACCCCATATACCGCAAAAAGTCACCTCAATAGCACAAGCATGACCTTGTTCATAGCTGTACTGTTTACAATAGCAAAGTCATGGAATCAGCCCAAATGTCCAACAGTTGACGAGTGGATAAGGAAAATGTGGTACATCTATACAATGGGGTATTACTCAGCCATCAAAAATGATGAATTAATGGAATTTGCCGGGAAATGGATGGAATTAGAAACAATTATATTGAGTGAAGTATCTCAGATATGGAAATTTAAGCACCGAATGTACTCCCTAATAGGTGGCTCCTAGTACAAAACCCACTTAGAGACACTCAAGGATAGAACCAGCTTTTTGACTGGTTGATTCTCTGTGTCATTTTCCTAATCTCAATTTTGGATATTTCTCCACTTATTTTGCTAATCTCCTCTCTTCTACTGCTTTTGGGATCAGATTACTCTAGTATCTCTAAAGCTTTAATCTGCATTGTTAAGTTATTTATTTGTGATGTTTCCATTTTTGTGTAGGCTTTAAGAGCTATGAACTTGCCTCTTAGGACAGCTTTAATAGTGTCCCAAAGACTTTGATAAGTTATATTTTCATTATTGTTCACTTTCAGGAAATCTTGAATTTCCTTTTTAATTTCTTCCTGAATCCAATTCTCATTCACCATCATAGTATTAAGTTTGACTCTGAGGTTTCATAGCAGAGCCAACTTCCTGTCCACTCCCTTCTTCCTGAGTACAGTGATAAATCAACCAGTCACCTCAAGCTCCTGTCACCAGATTTATCTAAGCTTAGCCAATAAACTCTTCTGCTTTGAAAAAAAGTTAGTTCTTGAATTCCACAGGTAGAGCCCTTCCTTGAAGTCCTGGATTTCTTCTTCTCTAGCTTTGATTACTCAAGGGTTTCTGCCCATGATCCTTTTGGCAACCTCTCAAATGAATCATAGCTCTTGTTCCCTCCTGAGTTGGGCACACGTTCCACAGCACCTTCATCTCTGAAAGAGCTTCTTGTCTTTGGCTCACAGAACCTGCAAGCACCAGAAGGAGTGAGGGCAGCATTTCCTCCCTTTTTCCCCTCCACCCCCAAGTCCCAGGCCCTGATCAGAAGCTCCTGGCAACACTTGTAGCAGAAGCAGCAGCAGCACTAGCAGCAATAGCATTATCAACATCAGGAACAGCATTGGCTCAGGTGGTCATGGTTGCATCAATGGAGCCCTAGCCCAGCTTTGGTGAGTGTGGTCCTGGGATTGCACCATCAGGAATGTATCCAGGGACCGTCTCTCCTGCCTTCTTTCCTAGGCTTTAAGCAAGGCAAATTTCATTAGAGTTCGGTAGCCCAGACAACTCAGCCTTGGATAGGTTCCAAGGTGCCTTCCTTGTCTCTGCCCCCACTCTGGTGTGGCATCCTGTGTTCTATGTCCACCCTCTATCATCCTAGCCTTGGGACTGTGAACACTGGGAAACTCTGTCATGCCCAACTGATAGATGCAATCTTAAGCTGCATAGGCAAAACCCTCCCAACATCCACGATACAACCAGAGCCCAGGCAGAACAGCCAGGTCACACATGCAGACACTCCCTGTTATACTTTCCCTAGTAGTTGCTGATAAATTCATGCCAAAACCACTTATGGGTGAACAAGGTGTTTTGTTCTGGCTTATAATTTTCTGATTACATCTCTTAGTCCATGGTGGAAAAAGGACTCATACCAGCACCTGAATCCTAGAGAACTGGCCACACTGTATCCATAGAACTTCTAAGAGAAGAATCAAACAATAGATTGTGTGCCCAAGTATGCTGAAGAATGCTGTGTGAATCAGATCCCTACACATCTTCCATATACCCAGGGCAAAATCCAACCCACAATGGGCTACCCCCTCCCTCAATTAATCAATCTTCTATATCTTTGTTCAGGGCTTAGGTTAACTACTTATTCCTCATAACTATGCCCAAAGATCAAGCCTTGAAATTTCAAGTTAGCATCTCTACCACACCTGCTGTATGTGATGTTTTCTCCACTGTATTTGAAAAGTGTTAGGCTGGAGAGATGGTTCCGGAGTGAAGACTCTGTCTCATAAGCAGGAATGTCTAAGTTCAGATCCCAAATCCCTTGTAAGAATGCATGATGGAAATGATAATAGCCTTCACTTCAAGCTCTGGAAGGCTAAGGAGTCTGGGAAATCTCAAAGTGAAGCAAAAAGTTGGTAGAAGCAAGTCAGGATGACCCCCGACTCCCATGGGCCTCCGCAGGCACAAACAGACCACACACACACACACACACACACACACACACACACACACACACAATGCATGAGCATGCAAGCATTGATGTTTATGACTTTCTTTGTGGGATTATAAAACCGCCAGAAACTGTTGCCACAGAAAATGTGATGGAAGATGGTTCAACATGTTCTTTTAGGGCTGGGGATATGTCTTAGTGGTTAAAGCTCTGGAATAGCACTTAGTTGGCTCTTGTGAGACCCTAGATACAATCTGTAGCTAGTAAGAGAAATAAAATTTAAAAACCACCAAGTTTTTGAGCTTATTAAATGTGGAACTAGGGAAGCAGAGACATGTGGGAGACTTAGAAAAGGCTTCTGAGGAGAGTATATTATTTTATTATTTTGTGTGTGTGTGTGTGTGTGTGTGTGTGTGTGTGTGTGTGTGAGTGTGTGAAAGAGAGAGAGAGAGAGAGAGAGAGAGGAGAGATTCTGTACGGGTATACCAATATAGATCACAGGCCAGCTGACCAAGTAGACTTCTGTACATCAAATCAGGTTGCCTGATATGCAAGTAGGTATTTTAGACACTGAGTATCTGGCCCATTCCTCAGAACAGAGTATTGCAACTAGGTTTAAAAGGCAAGTAAACCAGTGAAGATGTCATCCAGTGCAGCAAATGGGAAAAGAATATATTGACACACGTCTAAAAATTCATTTAAAAGTTACAGCTTTATTCTTATTTTGTGTGTATTGAACATCTCCCTCTTAGGCACTAGCTTCTCATTGTAAACCTCAATCTTTCTCCTCAAAAGAGCAGATTTGTAAAGATTTACAGAGAATTTTAAAAATCATTTTATCCTTGACATTTGTGTATAAGATACATCTATGTGTTTCATTAGCTGAGATAGTCTCTAGTAAAATGCTGAGAAAATGTTTCCTAAGTGGTAGGTTTGACGTCTAGTCCTGCTTTAAAATATCTGTAATGATTGTGATTCTTGTTTGTTCAATTACAGTCATCTGTCAGTCAGTATTTGGGAGAGACCTGAAATATTGCTCAATCAGAGGCTCAGTCCAATCAGATCACAGACAGCGAGGAGAGGGCGGGACTTCAAGGATCTTCTTGGTACAGGCTTTCAACCCCACCTTTCCCACCATCTTGGTTGCTGCATTAACAGCTCCTCAGTCTCAGGGGCCCGCCGACTATCCCTGCTACCAGGAATGGTGAGCATGTCAAGTCCAGAGCGGGAGGGGGAAGCTGTGAATCCCCAGCGACTCTGGGTTCCACCATGGAGCTGAGGGACAAGAGCTTGGCCTGCTCCAGGCTCCAGGAGTACAGTCCAGGCTTTGCGCAGGGCTTGTAGCCTGGCTGAGGTGTGTTAGGAGGAGGGTCCCGGAGCCTGCTGATGCATGTTAGGAGGAGGGGCCTGGAACCTGGCTGAGGTGTTAGGAGGAGGGGCCTGGAGCCCAGTTGAGGCATAAGAAGGAGGGGCCTGGAGCCCAGCTGAGGCATAAGAAGGAGGGGCCTGAAGCCCAGCTGAGGCATTAGAGGGAGGGGTTTGGAGCCCAGCTATAGGCGCCTTAAGGGGAGGGGTCTGGAGCCGCCTGAGGCACAGAAAGGGAGGGGATTGAAGTCTGGCTGAGGTGTGTTAGGGGGAGGGGCCTGAAGCCTGGCTGAGGTGCGTTAGGAGGGGCCTGGAGCCCTGGGCCGCTGAACCTTGAGTGCCACTGAGCAGGACACAGAAGCTGCTGTGTCCTGGGAGCTCAGTGGTGGGGAGCGCAGAAGACCCCGGGGAGCAGCCAGCAGGAGTTGGCGTCCGTTAGGCTCATGGCAGTGATCTGTGAGGAAGGTTTGTGTGTTTGTTTTTAAAAAAATGTGTGTGTGTGTGTGTGTGTGTGTGTGTGTGTGTGGGCACTGTGTATCCCTTGTTCCTTAGCTCCTCTTTCTGGAAACCTGAGTAGAACTTTAATCCCCTTCATCTCATAATTCTTTTGAAGAAATTATCTACATGGGAGAGCGCATCTCCATATCTGGTCATATTAACAACTAGTTTCTCCAAATTAGTAGAGTGAGTCCCCTCAGCATAATCCCAGCAGTAGAGGGTGATCTTGCAAAGACCCTCCCAATATGGCCTTTCTACTCTGAAACTACCCTAAGAGGGCTCTTGGTCCACCCTTTTGGTGGTTGAGACTTGTAGCAGTGGAAATTCTGGCGGGCTTGGAAAGGTGGTGTGTTTATGTCCCCCTCAGCTGGCTGATCACCGTGAATGCAAGAGAAAAACCTAGGCCCCCCCATCCTAACCTTTTTCTCTTAAGCACCCATATTTCCTGCTCCCCAATCCTATAGGTCCATGTCGAAGTCTATGTTCACTTAGCATTTGCTTCCATAGAAGTATGCTTCCAGAGAGACTTCTTTCTGCCTAGTAACCTTGGCTTTTTATTTTAGGCAATATGAAGGGAATACGATTTAAAAATGTGCTTTTAGGACTGGGGAATAGCTAAGTGATTAAAGTCTTTGCATCTTAAGGTAAAGAGCCAGAGTCCAGACTCCCAGATGCCACGTAAAAAGTGCCGGGCATGTGGATATGGCATAGACCTTGTTCCTCTTGTGACATTTCACTTTCCTTTTCCTGTGCCTGGCATGTTCTTATTCATTCTTCAACACTCTCCTTCCAGGGTTGGGGATATCCCAGGGTGTACTGTGGGTGATTGTTTAGTGAGCACAAAGCCCAGGGTGTGATCAATCCTCACCACCATATAAACCATGTATGCTGGCACACTCTATCAACTCAGAACCAGGAGAATGCAGGTAGGAGGAGCAGGAGTTCAAGGCCAGCCTGGCTATGTTGAAATCCTGTCTCAACCTTTTACCCTATTAAAAAAGAAGTTCTCCTTCCTCTAAGGACTGCTTTTCTACTGGGAGACACAGACAAGGGGATGCAGATCATGGTAGCTGACACCTGTATCTGTGGCATTCAGAAGTATGACCAGAGGACTGTGACCTTGAAGTCAGCCTGGGCTACAGAATGACACCCAGTTTCAAACAACCAACCCAGCTGGCTGTGTGGCTCAGTCATTCAGCACTTTTCTAACTTGAGTGCATGTGTGGGTTTGAAAGCCATTGTTACAAAAACAAATGATTTTTTAATAATTAATTTACATTTTACCTGTGTCTGTGTGTATCAGAAGGACACTATGTGTGCCTCTCAAGTCCCAATGTTGACTTCTGGATTCGCTGAGTTGCGCTACCCTTTTACTTTCCTCTGACTTACCTACTGAACTACCTCAGCTGTCCTGAGGAGAATATTATATCCAGGCCAGAGAAAGAAAGTAAACCATGGGTCATGTCCAGTAAAATAAATGAGAACCAGATAACATTGACACACATGAAAACTCTGAAATTTACTTGCTAAATATTTAATTAAAAAGCTGTTGTTCTTTTTATAGATTGTGTGGGTTGACATTACTGTGCTAGAAAATATCTTCCTATTGTAAAATTTGCTTTCCTTTCCAAACAGCAGATTTGTCAAGATTTACAAAGAATTTAAAAAATAATTTCGCCTTCTACTTTTGCGCATAAGATATGCTGGGCTAGAGAGATGGCTTGGGGGTAAAGACTCTGCCTCCCAAGGAGATAGTTCCCAAGGAAAACATCAGGTGGAAATGTCTGAGACCTGTATTTCCTGCTTTGGAAGGCAGCACCTTAAGCAAAAAGGAGTTAGAAGCAATCCAGAATGACTCCTTTAGTGACCCTTGACCATCCCACTGGACACCCAGAGACAAACACCAACACAGGCTGGGAATTGCAAGTCCAATGGAAGGCACTGATTTTAGGATAGTTCAATCACACACATTTCTGCATATAGAAAAGGGAGGGTGGGCTTCCAAGGTCTATTTGGCCTTGCCCTCTGTTCTGTCTTCTAGCATGGACCCTATGCACCTGGAGGTTTTCTGGATCCTCTGCCTCCAGGTTTCCCTGATGGAAGCATTGAGCAAGGCTGGTCTTGAGCCAGATCATTCTGGGTTGATCAGGTCCCCAGAGCCCTCAGGGCTGATAGCAAGGGTTATGAATATTCTGTGGCCCAGGCTGGGGTTCAGAGCACTGGCCACAGCTTCCAGGCAAGAGTTATCGGGTCTACAGCTTCCAGGTAGGTGCTGGGGTCTGAGGTGTGCTCAGTTTGAGGTGGGTTTTAGAGTCCCTGTCTGGAGGTTCATGGGCCCAGGGAACTTGGACATGGGGTGTGGGGGGGAAGCAGAACTTCTCCCACCCAGAAATGTGGTGTGTCCAGGTGTCCTGGGGCGGGCAGGCAAGCTCATCCAGTCTCCTCGGATGTCCTGTTGGCATCCCGTGTCCTGCATCCCAACTGCCACATGCCAAAGGAGAACCACAGCTCACAGCCTCATGAGAACTCATTGGCTCTGAAATCTTCTTGTGGTTTGAGTTATTGGTTGGCCTTCTCTAAATGTCTGTGTTCTCTGCATTTCAGAATGTATGTAAAAATGAGTCTCTCATACTGTATAAGTGAGCATCTTATTTTAGGAGCCCTGCAACATGTGGCCTTCTTGTTTCTTTTTCTTTTCTTTTTCTTCAATGAAATTTTGTGTGTGTGTATCACAGGTCATTTTGTGTGCCTTTACATGTCCCAGGGTGGCTTTGGGAGTCATCCTGGACTGCCTTTACCTCCTATTTGCTTTGCTCGGCAGTTTCCCAGCCTCTACATCCTGGACTGTAAACACAAGCAGTAGCCATTTTTACCTGCTGTTTTTTTTTTTTTTTTACTTGGGCTCTGGGATCTGAACTCAGGACCTTCTGCTTCCTAGGCAGAGGCTTAACCCCTGACCATCTCTCTGACTACTCCGCTTATTTCTTAATTGACTAGGATATGAAAATGATAAGCTACCTTGCAATTAATTAATCATTGGCTTACATCACTCTGTCTGTCTGTCTGTTTGTCTCTTTCTCTCTTTCTCTCTGTGCTCCTGAAGATGGAGTCTAGAGGCTCCTTCAATCTTACTAAACTGTAACATGATTTCTTTTTAAATTTTTTATTTGAGAGACAGTTTCCTTTGTACCACAGCTTGTGCCGATAGTCCTCTTGCCACAGCCTCCCAGTTGCTGGGAATTGTAGCCATGTGGAAGGGTTTTCTGTATCCTAGGCCTTGTTTAGTACTCTTTTCTGTATCTGCTGCCTTAAAAGTATTGACATAGTTAAGCATAGGTGTCAACTTGACTGTTGAGGGTTTGAGCTCTGGACACAGTTGTAGAGAGTTGATGGTGGAGGTAAGCCCAGAGCAAACCTGAAGGAGGTTGTCTAGCTAATGGAGAAGACCCAGCCCATGGTGGGTGGAATTTGGCCCTGGATAAATCACAAAGAGCTGGTTGAGAAAGTTAGCATCCTTCTGTATACTTGACTAGACATGCTGGTCTGGCAAGTAAGGATTGTCCATCTATCAGCTGTTATGTGGTGATGGTGTGGCCAGTTCCCTTGGCCCTGGTGTTGGTGTGTGGTCTCCCGTCAAGCTGGACTGAGAACTGTAACCAGGAACCGTAAGAGAATATACCCTTGTTCCCTTAAGCCACTTGATGGTCATTTATCAGTAACCATGCAGGCCAACTGCAACAAGCATCGTGAGGGTGCTTACTGTGGGAAAGCTTTCTAGCTGGACCTTCAGATAGATGGTTAATAAGCAAGACACTTGAGTGCAGAACCAGCCATACTCAGAGACTTTGCTCCCTTTCTTCTACACATTGCTCTGTTCATAGTAAACAGAAGATGTGTTCCTAGACCTGGGTTCAAGTCTTCCCTCCCAACTCAGGAAGGCTATCCCATATGTATAATCCCATCAAATCAAGATGATGAGGCAGGAGGAAGCATAAGAAGCTTTAGAGAATCCTGTGATGCTTGGTGAATTCAAGGCTATCTTGGACAATTAGAAGAACTCATGTTTTGAAAAAAAGTCCTCCACAGCAAAAAGTGAACAGGGAATGTTTTTGTTTTATTTATTTGAGTGAATCTAAGACAGAGAGACACTCAGGCATGCTCACCCATATATCCCATGCAATATGGGGAGAAGTGAAAGGAAAATTTTAGAAGTCAGTTTTCTTATACAAGTTGGACAGGTACCAAGACTTTAGAGCCAGCATTTTATGGACTGAACTACCCCACAAAATCTCAGCAAACACTTTATGGTAGAATTCCTACCTAATGGATGTAGGACTCTGGATTCTGTGCCCAGTCATCTGTTCCCTGTGGAACTGCAGAGAAGCCAATCACAACTCTTGTGATACAGTTTATTTTTCTGAAGAATTGAGCAATGTCATTCCTGTGGGCCAGTGGATTGAGACCAGACAAAGATAAGAATAAGAATTTGCTTTACTGTGCTGGTTTAAAGCCTACCATTCCTCCCTGCTGGGTTACGGGATCAGAAGATGGGTATGGTGTGGAACTTAACTCACTGAACTGAAAGGTATGTATAAGCCAATGGGTAGATCTTAGGGTGGTGGCAGGCAGGTAATTGGCTTGGTCAAAAGAAGGACTTGAGAAGACTTTGTGCCAAGGTTAGAGGGTATGAAAGAGGCGTCTGTTGCTCAGTGTTCTCAGTGTCCAATGATGGATGAGTGATGGCATGATCTGTGATAGAAGACAATCTTGGACATGAGAGAGGAAGTCAGGACCTTATGAAGAAAGCATAGAATGGGGGCCAAGGACTGGTATCAGAAGTCAGTGCCTAAGGGAGGATGTGAAAGAGAACCTGAGAGTCTGAGAAATGAGGGAATGAGGTGAGGGTCAATGGGAAGTAGTTACTATTGAGGAGCTTCTGAGATACTGTGGGGTTGGTGCACAGTCTGTAATGAATCACAGGGGAGGGAATCTGAAGAAAGAGGAACTATAAATGGAAAGGGAGGATGGAGACCAGTTTTTAGGAAGAGGGTTTGAGGTGTGAGAAGATCAGAAGGGTGGAGACATGGCCTGTGGAAAGACTTTGAGAGGATGGAAAGACAGGGCACATTAAGTAGAGTTGGGGATGGGGAAGATATTAACTTCTGGAGTCTATATTCTTTTGTCAGCTGAGAGATTAAGTCAAGAATTTCAGTAGAGCAGGTAGTATTTGTTCTGAAATTGGGGTACAGAAGAAAGTTTTTTTTTTATAATGAGGTTTCAAATTCAATTTAAAATATTTCACATAATTTTTGAAAATTGAAAATTATGAAACTTGAAATTTCACTTCAAATAATACTAAAAGGTGATCAGAGTCTATGCCACTTATCAAGAAGAGGGCGAGAAGTTTGGAGCGATGTCAGATGAAAAGGTGTGGTCTCTTTGCTAAAGGCACCAAGATCCTTGGAGGCAAGGGATTGACAGCCACAGTAATGTTCCTATGGTTAAGGGTAACACAGGAAAGGGTTCAGGGAAATGCAACTGGGTCCTTGTAAATCATCAGAGAGGAGGGCCCAAAGGAGAGTCTGGCATGCACATTAAAGGATTCTCTGGGGATTGGGGGAGGAGTCACTGGGGGATGGAGAGGAAGGGGAGAGGGGAGGGGGAGCAGGGGGGTCGGGGGGAGGAGGAGGGAGGGAATCGGTGTACTTACTAAGTTTGTATGAGCAGAAATAATAATAAAAAAGGTGTGTTCTTAACTGAGTCAGAATGGAAAGACAAGAACCACTCAGAATTGGGATGGGATAGAAGTCTCTTCATCAGAAGTCTACTCAAGGCGTCTTGTGAGTGAGAGTCAAAGTCAAGGATTCCAGCATAATTAGCAGGATTTGCTGTGAGACTATCCCTTTTATAGTGATATTTTATATGACATTGAATTGGAAAGAAACCAGTTTTGAGTTATAAATATTTGTGACCTTTAAGTAAATCTTTATTTCTTTCCAAATGTAACTTGGAGTTTTCCTGGATTTCAGTGAGAAGCTATGTGGAGATCCAAGTGAAGACACCTCGTGCTTCAGAATCCAAACATGGCGAGTTCTTGGACTGACATCCTGAGATAGGTCAGAGAAGCTCTAAGCCCATGTCTGTAGCAAGGACCTCTTTCCTGCCCATCGTCCACACCACTGTGCATTTGTCACCCATTTGGAAGTCTGGTCCTTGCACCAATTCAATGTTTTTGTGGCATGAGGAATTCTAGATATATGGAGAAAAAGGGAGATACACCAGGGAAATGTATGACTCCTGCATTCCCTAGTTTTCAGTATATTTTAGGGATTCAGTCCTAACACTTGAATATGATGTAAGCATAGGATATAAGACCTTTTGAGGCCTCACTGCATAAAAATGAGTCATACTTAATCTTCCCTTGAACAAATGGAATCCCCTTATTCCACACTGTAATCCCCTTCTTTCTTTAAGATGTGGTCATGTCTTTGCAAATATGTCTTTTTATCCCTTACCTCTTTCTTTCAAATATATTTTTTGATATTTTAGAGAAGATCTTAAACTGTAGTCCAGGCTATCCTTCAACCTATGTCATTTATATTGACTCAGCCTCTTAAGTGATGGGATGTGTAGCATGACCCACTAATCCAGATGATAATTCCCTTGTGTTTCTGTAACTGTACCTGCAGTAGTACCAGAGTGATAGCTGGTGGAAATGCCAGATGTGGGAATAGATTTTGGCTATCGCTGAGTTGAGTGAATAGGTAACCTAAGACTCTGGACAACAGGAATGCTGTGCATACTTTCCTCACCCAATATCATCTCTATGTATCTGTGTTTCTGTCCATTTCCTTTCAAGATGAAACTGGAAGTAGGCCTAGATCTGTAATCCAGGCATGGATATGTAGGCCTATATTTACAGCTACTGATGACCATGAGACAGGAATAATGGATCTGTATTCCAGTGTAGTTTAGACTGCTGAGTCAGGTTACAGCCTAAGTTGTGTTACAGCGTAAGTTGAGTTACAACCAACAGTTGTGTTTTTGGGTCAGAAGTATGTCCAGTCCAGACCTATAAGTGTTACAGAAGCCCAGATCAATGTTAGAATTTCCTAGGGAAATTTTTTATGAGACCATAATGAACACAATCTTTAACTCAAAACATGATCTTCTTAATACTGTATGCTCTTGAAATCTGCCTGCATCCGCCTCCAACTACCTGGGATTATAAGTCTACCAGGGCCTGTTCCATGTCCATTTTGGGGAAGTGAAGAGAGAAGCCCAGAGCACTTTCTGGCTCATGAGGCATACTTAGGTACCAGCTACCCTTTCGTCACCTCTGATTTATTTCTGTCCCCAAACCCCCTGCTGTGGGTCAGAGAAAGTTGGAATGTTCAGAAAAGCTGCAGTCTTTCCTGAGGAGTGCTTGCTTCTCAGACAGTGCCTGTTGAGCAAAATGTTTTCCTTTGGAATCTGAGATTTATAGAGTAAAAGAGTCTTGGAAACAGATATGCAGACATCTACACTGACTTACATAGACTTTTACTGCAAATTAACAAACACTTAAACTCTACTTAGTTTTAATGCCAGACATGAAGCAGGTCCTTGGTACTTTTTCTTCTGTTTCCTTTTGCAACAGAGCCAAGAGCAGTGGTGAACTATGGGTTCATTGCACTGGGGTGGAAATGAGTACAACAGTTGTGTTTTGGGGTCAGAAGTATGTCCAGTCCAGACCTATGAATGTTAAAGAAGCCCAGATCCATGATAGACTTTTCTAGGGAAATTGTTTCTTATGAGACCATAATGAAAACAATCTTTAACTCAAAATATGATCCTTATAATACTGTTAAAAACTAGATAGCTGTAATTAGAGGAATGAATTTTGTGGCTGTCTTCTGTTCTGCTTAGTGAGGCTCTGTTATTATTATTGGCAAATATTACTGGCAAATTAGTGATATTTATTTGTAAACTTCTCCCATGAATAGGTTCTCTGTGGAAAATGCTACTTCAAGTTCAACAGTGAGGGTTTTAAGTGATGAGACAGCTAATCACTATTCTTCATATCCTTCCTCAATAGATCACACTTTTGATTTTAGAACTAAATGAGTGGAGGCCCCTTTCTTCCATTCTCCCTAATTTTCCCTTCCCTTCACCAACCCATCACTGTCCTTCACACCTTCTGTATGTCACCTTGTGTCACCCACAGATCCTTCCTCAGGGTGGCTCTCCTATTCTGGGACTGGGCCCCTGTGCCAGTATAAATGGCCATTCTGTAGGGAAACCTTCATGATGAAACACTCCCATTCACTTGCCTGTATGATTCCTATTATGACTGCATTTTTCTCCCAAGGTCCTTGCTGTTCTTAGCAGAAATACTGATGTATTTATCATCCATTGTGTAAGTGTGCTACGGGTAGATCTTACTGCAGTGAGTTCCTGATTTCTGACCTTTCATGCCTGTAGTGACATGGCCACCACTGTACCCCACCCACTGACACCTTTTGACATTTACAATATTATCATCCCCTCTTCCACAAAGTTCCCTGAGCCTTAGGATGTAAAGAGATTTGTCTGGTTTCATTCACATTCAGCATTTTAGGGTTACTGATACTCTGCACTCTGGTCGGTTGTGGTTGTCTATGTTACAACTCTTCTACAGCTATAGGTTTCCTCTGGCTCAGGTATCTTTTGTAACATTGCTTTCAAGAGACCTTTAAATGTCAACACTTTTCTTCCCTTCCTTTCCCTATGTCCATTTTTTATATGCTAAAAGGCAACCTGGATTGGAGAATGAATATCAGTTCACAGTGTTCTGGGATAATATGCACTCAGGAGTGCCTTCCTGTCATTCACAACTACCAAGTCAAAAAAAAAAAAAAAAGAAAATATAAGAGAAAAGGAAAACAGAACCATAATCTTTGAGGCCTTAATAAAGTCTCTGTGGAAGCATGGTTCTTTGACTTATCAACATTTAAAATATGGATTTAGCTATTGGTTCTATTGCAATGTTAGAGGTGTGCAGCTTTCCTTTTTCAATCAAAATATTAACCTTCCCTCTCCACAGTAAGTTCATCTTTTTTTCTTCCCCATAGTATGTGTGAGAAACAGTGCTTTGCCATGTTTTTCTCTAATGATCCAGATTCTGTTTATGAACATTTCACATGAGAACAACCTGCTCAGAGTCACTAGACCCATTGTGAACTGTCATTCTGCCTCAATTTAACCATTGTTAGTGTTAATTATATGGAGTTTAGAATACGTCAGTGGTAGTATAACCTCCTCAATCCTCCGTTTTTCTTTTTTATTTTGTTCAAAGAACTTTGAGGTTTTCATGTTTCCAAGGTCTTGCTTTTTTTTTTTTTTGGAGTGTTAGTTTATATCCTTCAATCTGACCATGTCATCCTAAAGACTGTCAGTGAGTAGGCAGTCTTGATAGCCCTGGGATTCTTGCTGGGTGAGCATGGGCATCAGGTTGTGTTTGTATTTTAAATCTTTTTAACATTCTTAAATCATGTTTCCATGATTCCATGTCTTATGAAACGCATAAACCAGAATATGTGTTTGTATTTATTTTTCTGTCTTTTGTGGTAGAAATCAAATGTTATTTTATGACACTGGCAAGATACACACAGAGTATTATGACCTCCCATTTACTATGCCCAAACTGAAGATTTGGTTTAAAGAGACCTGTGTCTTTTCAGAGACCAGTATTCTTTGAGGACATAGCTGTCAACTTCACCTGGGAGGAATGACAGTACCTGGATGCTACTCAGAGTACTCTCTACAGGGATGTGATGCTGGAGACCTACAACAACCTTTTTTTGGGTGAGTCTCACTCTCCTGTGAAAGATTGAGTTCCAATTACTTCTTTCTAATTGGAGAATATGAAAGTTAGGCCTGCTTTGTGCTGAAGTAGTGCTGCAGAGAGTAGGACTGTGTCTCACAAGCAAAAGTTCCTCAGTTTGGATCAGATCGCATGTAAAAACTCCAGGCAGAAAATTGCTGAGGCCTGCACTTCATCCCTATTGGGCAGATCCTAGAATATCACAGAGCGAAGCAAAATACACACACAAAAACAGGATGTTAAAGCAATCAAGGATGACTCCAAAAGCAATGTTTGACCCTACACAGGTGCATGCATTACCCTATGATACACACAGACACACATGCGCACACACACACACAAACATTCATAATAAATAAATAAATCATAGGAAAGTTAAGAGTTATGATATCTTTGGTTTTTATATTAATTTTTTTGATGTCTGCTTGGTATGTGCATGCTTATGTATGATACTTTTGCATATGCAAGTATCATTGTATATAGGTCAAAAGGTGGGAGCTGTTATCTTAGCCTTCCGCATTTTTGACATTCAATCTCTTATTTGCTACATTCTATGTCAGGGCTGCAGGGCTTCAGTTTTCTGGGGGATTCTTCTTTCTATGCCATCCATTTCACCCTCAAGCACTGGGCCTATATGTGTGTACTTGTGCAGCCAGAGGTTTATGAGGTTTTCATGCACATGAGTTGATGTACTTATCCTTGCATGACAAACAATTTTTCCACTATACCATTTCCTCAGGCTTTATTGATGAATTTAGCACTATATATGTATAGGGATTCTTAGACAACAGATATGTGTTTCATATTTTTTCACGCACTGTTACTTGACTTTTCTGAAAATTATTTGGTTAAGTTCATTAGTTTCCATAATTCTTACAAAACATATGTATCTATTATATGTAATAAAAGAAGAAAGGTCTATTTTGGCTCATAGTTTTTAAAGATTTCAGTCAATGCATAGTTGGTCATTTTTCTTTGGTCCTATATTGTCGAAAACACAATGGTAGGAGCATCATTGTGACCAGGAACCAACGATGTCAGCATGCTTCCCAGAGTAGTTCCTCTAGGACCTCATTTTTTTCCTTTGGCTCTTCCTGCTGTCTTCACTGTGGACTCATGACAAAGTCTATAGCACCCATCATCACCTCACTGTTTTGATTACTGTATCCTTAGTTTGCTTTGAAGGATGGTAGCATAACGATTTCAAGTTTATATATCTTGATTTCTGTAGCCTTGAAAATTGTTGGATTTTTTTAATTACATAAAATTTGGCTGGGAAATTGATTGAGATATTTTAGGTCAATATTTTTCTAAATCTCTGAAGACTTTCATTTTCATATTTACTAAGGCATTCATACAATGCAGGCACTCCATTGTACATGTGGTATTACAATGAGAATGTTTTCTATCTATCGATACCTTCTTATGTGTGGATATTTTACACTATTAATTATGTTAAGTTTCATGAGAAAATGTCTTATTTTGTGTTCTAAGATACACTTGCACTCACTGTGTAGCCCAAGAGGGTCCTTGAATATTGGTCTGGTATGATAGTCAAGTTTATGTTCTCATACTTTTTCCATTCAACTTGTCTATTGATCTATGGGTTTTCTTCTCTGTTTCCTGCAGTTATTGGCTGTACAATTCCTTTTACAGATGGTCATGTTTTCACATAGTTTTATTAACCAATCAGCCATCACACTGATAATTACAATTTTGTTTGCATGGTCAATTTCAATTATTGCTACACAGCAATACTATTTAATACTATGTAAAGTAGTAATCCAGTCACTGAAGGACTGAATGTGAACCCTCTATAACCAAAGTTTCCAATGAGCTGATCTCAGAACAGTTCAGGATTTGCAACTGTTGTCTTTCATCAGTGTATGTGATTCAGCACTCTGCCTTCTTTTATGTACATACTTTTTGTACTTATAGGACATAGCATGACCAAACCTGACTTGATCTTTAAGTTGGAACATGGACCTGTGCCATGTACTACAGTGGAAGACTCACTGTGGAGCCTCCCAGGTCAGTGACTACATTCTGAGCAAGACAATTCAGGCAAAAAAGATCTCATCAGTCAAGGGTGATGTTGAGCTGTTTTTACCAGGTTTTGTCTAAACACAGTGTAGCTTGCAGCTTTTATTTGGGATCTGAAGTTTGGCTTTTGCTTTTACAGCATAGGCTATTCTGTTGATCACCTTCGATTTTTGGATTCTCTTTGTGTTGTTGGATGATGTTTTCTTTGTTTGTGAAAACTTCCATCCCTCTGTAAACCTTACTCATTTTATATTTGGGAATTTGAGGTAGCATGATATGTATCTAAAGCCATCTTCACACATCAGTTATTGCTGAGACTGCCCTTGAATTCCTGCCATTAAGGCCTCTGCTTACAATTATGTGATTATAAATATGTGTGCCCACACTCCAACATTTCTTTCAATCTGTTTACTTAATGGTACACACATTCTTCTCCACCAAGCCATGTTGTCACCTTTTTTCATTGGTGCTTAGATGACACATTCTTTCACTACTTTCTTTGTGATGACATTTTTCTCATTTGTCCTTTTAATTGTCTTGATGCCATTGGCAAGCAGACAAGAATCTCCACTTGATGCATTTGTATTCATTGCATGAAATGTTAAGCAACCATGTAATGGATCTTCTCGATATGATAGCCAAAAGAAGGCTTACTAGAAGAAAAAAATGCATGAGGTTTATTTTTCACTAATGTAGACAGTGAATCAGTGTAAAGAAAATTTATGTTCATTTTTTTTAACTTGAGTTGACTTTTTCCCAAACATTGTACACTGGCATAGGGGCCCAGTTTTTGGATAGTGTAGCCAAACTAATGTGGACTCTGTGGGTGACACAAGGTGACATTCAGAAAGGTGTGAAAGACATTGATGGATTGGTGAAAGGAAGGAAATGTAGGAACAATGGACAGAAGGGACTGCCACTCATTTTAATCTCTAATTAAAAATTGTAAAATTGATAAAATATATGAAGAGTAATGGTTAGTTGTCTCATAATTTAAAATGAAACCCTCACTGCCAAACTAGAGGAAGGATTTTTTTTATGGAGAACATACTTTGGAGAGGATTAATGAACAAGTGGTATTAAAAAGTTACAAGGTATTTGCCAATATTAATAACAAAGCACCACTGAGTAGAACAGAGGACATCCACAAAATACATCCCACTAATTATAACCTTCTAATTATCAACAGAATTATGTAGAACATGTTTTGATTTGAAGATTGTATCAATTATGGTCTCATAAGAAGCAATTTGCACAAACTTTGGCAGTTTTTCCTTTTGCAGCTGTAATACAGTGTTCATATATACTTAAAGGAGGTAAAGGTGATTTTATTTGACGCCCATCTTCACAGACCTTAACCTGACATATGAAGTAAATCACATGGGTATCAGGCATAAGTACAGGCAACAACAGGAGGACAAGATTCAGAAAAACACAGCTATAATGATGGCAAAGACCAAACTCAGACAGCTGTATCAGGTCACCAAACCTCCAGTCATCATATTTTCTGTGCCTTCCTCCAACAAGGCTGTACATCCCAAAGCTTCTACAAACTTTTCAAACCATTAACTAGAGATTGTATTCAAATATGTATGCCTATGGTAGCAACTGTTATACCAAAGTATACATCCTATACTTTATCCCACCCAGGGTACTTCCTTTATCATGTTTCATAAAATTATAAAAGAAAACATGGATAAATACAGCATCGCTTAGCACATTTCCTTGTCTCCCAATGAATGGGTGGATTTCAGAGACCCTTCACTAATTAGTTTATTTTGAAGCATTGCATATGTCAACATGTGTCAAACTAAAAGAACTGCAAGAGACATTGAATATCCTGTCTTTTTTCTTCATCATTGACTCCAAGTAAATCCCGACACAAAGTACAGAATATGAAGAAATCTTTGCAAGTAATATCAGAGTAAGAACTGATATTTAAACTAGCAAGTCAATGCAGAGGATGTACTTGAAATAGGGATGTGAGATTACTGTAGGCCCATATTTACAGATGCATAATTTGCAGTATGGAAGACATGGAATCAAGTTGTGTGCCTATCACCTTCATTTTCTAGTAAAGGTGAGTAATATATGAAAAGACACCAATAAAGGAGAATCATGTCATGGTGTTTTTGGAACAATGAATATATGTTTGCACAAAAAAATCGAATTAAAGAATGAACTTTTAGTATCTAGTCCCCCTTTTATTTCTTTGAATTAGTGAGTGCATACAAGCACAAAATAAATAAAACGTGAATTAATCAAGGTTTTTTATAGAAGTTATTTTCTGCTTTGTGAAAGTGCTAGTTGCTTAAGGATCACATAAAGCATTCTCTTAAGATTAAGTTAGGAAATGTAAACACTTATATAGGAATAGATTTCTTAGCCTCTATTATTGTTTGGTATAATGAATATTTGACCATGATTACACAAGAAATATAATTAGTTTACTAAGTCTTCCCAATTCTCATGTGGAAAACATGTGATTTAGTTTCATAGTATCATTGTTTAGTACAATAGAGAAATAGACTAAGCCACAAATAAATAGTGAATATTCTTTTAGAAACCAGTAAGAGAGTCATATTGCAATAATTTTTGTGGTTAAACACTGATGCAAATAAAGTATCATGGAACTATCAATTAGTACTTTAGTATATGCTAAATATGATTTATTGTGTTCATGGATATACAAAATACATAAGCTTGACATGAGTCCGATTTATTTTTTGAAATTTCTTTTGAATAATAACTGCAAATTTGTTTGAATAGCCATGAGAACCACAATTTGAATCTTTTTAAAATTTTTTTATTTATTATTTATTCAATAGTGCGTGTATGTGTGTGTGTGCGTGTGTGTGTGTGTGTGTGTGTGTGTGTGTGTGTGTGTGTGTGTAGAACCACGGATGAATTCGGGAACCAGCATGGACTGCCTCCACCTCCTCCTTGTTTACATTGCCCCGGGATTCACAGGCTCCGGCCTACCAGGACCAGAAGCGCAGGCTGCCCCCTCTTCTGCCTGGCATCTATACATAGGGTCTAAGATCTGAACTCAGGACCTTCTCTCTGCAAGGCAGAGGCTTAACCCCTGAGCCACCTCTCCAACCCCCACAATTTGAATCATTAATAAGAATATTTTTATTATTTAAATGACCATAAAATCCCTCCCCATCTCGACACCATTCTGAATATCGGAGAAGTTGTTTGTCTCAATTTATGGTCAACTCAAACAAAATATAAACGTCAGAGTTTGGTGAAGTAACTAAATTGTTTCATAAGCTCTATTCATATTTCAAAAATGAACACACAGAAAACAATATTCAAGAATTACGGCGTTCACAATATATTAATTTAGACTTAAGTAGCTTATTTGCAATTGGAATGTAGTGATCACATGAAAACTGGAGTTTAAATTATAAACACCAATGATTAAACCAGGGTATGGTAGTTCTTTTCCCCTGGAAAATGAAGAACACAGTGAAAGTCATATAGTTGTGGGCTAACAAAAATATTCTACTTAGCAAATGACCTTGTTCAGTAGGATACTTTCTCTCAAGAAATGTGGAGAATTGGATTTGACGAAGACAAATATCCTTCTTTGATCTTCCATTTGCATGAAAAAATGTGAATGTGAATGATCATACATAAAACTTCTCAAAAATGAACATAAACTTGGACTGGAGAGAAGGTTCAGGGTTTATGACTCTTCCTCACAAGGAGAATATTCTGAGTTTGGATCCCAGGTCCCAAGTAAAAGATGCCATGCAGATATTGTAGAAGCCTGAACTTCTGGCCTTGATGGACAGAGCCTGGGAAATCCCAAAGCAAAGCAAAAGGTAGGTAGAAGCAATCCAGGATGATTCCCAATGTCACTCTTAGACCTCCACAAGGACGCAAACAGTACACTTACAAACACACAGGCATATGCACACACAAATAAATTAAAAAATGTACATAAACATCTTCGAACTTACATCCACAATGTAACTGAGGAAGAAATAAGTTTTCTAATATGATCCTTATGATATGACTGTGGAGCACAGCCTAAATTTAAGTGATATTCCTTACAGATTTGTTCTCTATACAAGCAATCAATAAGTTCTTCAAGGGCTCCATTGCCCGCCTGGGATTTCCCGCCCAGAGTCTGTATATTCCTACATCACTCTTTTCTCAGCCCTCCAGGATCCAATGTCTGAAGTCAATGATTTCTCAAAGGCTCTCTAGCCCATCACAGGTTCATATCCATGAGTCCTGTTCTTTCTCTTTAATTCCAAAGAATACTTCTTTAAGAGATTTAATGTAATCAGCTTCTTTTATTGTTCTACATAGAGATTCTTATAAAGTATAATAGCAATGAAATCCTCATGCTTTAATTTACTACGGATCTCTCATTTATGTGAAATATGTAGGGTTTCATGCATGGATCATGTAGTGTAAAACATTGACTGTAGTGCATGAGAAATGATGTTCTAAGATTCAACTGAACTAGATAAAACCATACATACTGAAAAATGATAACAGATAGATCTTGAGAAAAATTTTATCAGGAAAACCTATCAAAAGTTATGTTGCATATACAGTAACAAAGATTCATTAGTTAAACACAATACAATGAGTTTTTCTCTACTCAGGCAGAAATGAATTTACAGAACAATGTGCACCAACGATCCAAATCTTAAGATTCTTCATCACCTGTAAAGTATCAACATATAAGGAAGAAGATATCACAATCATGTAACAAGCATTTATGTTATAAATCGCTCACACAATCTCAGGAAATTCAGTCAGATGAGAAGGCCTTTGAATGTACAATGTGGACAAAAGATTGCTCCTACAATATTTCTGTCACAACACATCAGAAAATTCACCAAGATCAAAATCCCCATGAATGTTCAGAATGTGCAAAATCTTTCTCCTCTAAATCATATCTCCTTGGGAACCCAAAAACACATAAATCAAAATTGTTTTCAGAGAAGAAAGGACTCATTGTGCATAAGAGACACCATACTGATGAGAAGTCGTATAGATGTACAGAATATGGAAAATCTTTCCCACATAAATCACATCTCATTTGCCATCTTAGAATTCATTCAGGTGAGAAAACTCATGAATGTACAGAATGTGGAAAATCTTTCTCACATAAGTCACATCTCATTTGCCATCTTAGAATTCATACAGGTGAGAAACCTTATGAATGTATGGAATGTAGAAAGTCTTTCTCACATAAGTCACATCTCATTTGCCATCTTAGAATTCACTTGGGTGAGAAACCTTATGAATGCACAGGATGTGGAAAATCTTTCTCACATAAGTCACATCTTATTTGCCATCTGAGAATTCATTCAGGTGAGAAACCCTATGAATGTACAGAATGTGGAAAATCTTTTTCACAAAAGTCACATCTCATTCGACATCAGAGAACACATGCAGGTGAGGAGTATTTATGAATGTACAGACGTGGAAAATCTTTTCTCACAGAAGATACATCTCATTTGCCATCAGAGAACTCATACTGGTGAGAAATCATATGCATGAATGGAATGCGGAAAATCTTTCTCACATAAGTCACATCTCACTGTCCATCAAAGAATTCATAAAGGATGGAAACTAGATGGATGTACAGAATGTGGAAAATCTTTCTGAATAAAGACATCTCGTGCATGAGAGATATACAGTTGAGAAGCCCTGTGAATGTACAGAATGTGGAAAATGTTACATTGGACACATCATTCACCATCAGAGATCTCATACAGGTGAAAAGCCATGTGATGTACAGAGTGTGGACAATCTTTTTTAGACAAGAGAGGACTCATTGTACATCAGAGATATCATACTGGTGAGAATCCATATCAATGTACAAAATGTAGAAAATCTTTTTCATGGAACACAAGACTCTCACACGATGCTATGTATAGGAGAAACCCAATGGATATACAGAATGTGGAAAGTATTCTCACATAAGTCAACTCTGTCTATCAGAAAATACATACAGGAAAGAATCAATATGAATCTATAAAATGTGGAAAATCATAATCATGTAAGTCAAATCTTATGGCCCCCTCAGAGAACTCATACTGACAAGAAGCCCTTTGAATGTACAGACTGTGAAAACTCTTTTTTTTTAGAGATTATGCATCAGAGGATTTATGCAGGTGAGAAGCCATGTAAATGTGTACAATGTGGAAAATCTTATATAAGACAAATCTCACTGTTCATCAGAGAAATCATACAGGTGAGAAAACTTCTGAATATACTTAATGCGGACTATCTTTCTTTAGTGATTAAGTCTCATCATAATCAGAGAAGACTTATGCGTGAACAGAACATGAAAAATCATTCTTAAACCAGTCTTGTCTCATCTGGCATTGGATAACACATACAGTTCTGAATCTTAAAGAAACTACATGATGTGGAAAATCTGTCTTCACCGAAATGAAAACATTCTCCATGAAGGAGTCATAGAGCTAAGAAATGAAAAAAATATATCAATACTGCTCAATATATTGTAATGGTTTCCTTAGAAGTGGCAGCCTGTTTTGAAGTTGGATGAAGTTCTCTAAACAGCAAGTTCAAATACAGCTAAAATGTAGGACAAATTTTTTAAATTTAATAAAACATTCAAATACTTTTTAATCCAATGGGTTATTTTTGTATTTTCACATAAGTTTCCACTATTCTCTGATTTATTTCAATTCTCTGTACCTTTGCCCTCTATATATACACACATACATACATTCATATATCTGTGTATATGTATGTGTGTGTGTGTGTGTGTGTGTATTGTAATGGTTACTCTTTACTATTGCTGTGACAGAGCACCCAAGTCAAACAACTTATGAGAGAAAGGAAGATTTATTTAACTTACAGTTCCAGAGGGGAAAGAGTCTTTCGTGGTGGTGATGGCATAGCTGGCTGGCTGAGGCTGACAGGCAGGCTAAGTCACAGTAGACCTCCACATGGCTTGAGCATTCCTTGAATATCTCTCCTCCTCTATATATTCTGTGGTCCCTTTTACATGGTCCATTCCTGGGAGGTTCTTATGATATATATGGAGGTTTCCATGAGATCTAGTGCAGGTATAATCCCTTCAGGTGGTCTCTGTTGATACTTCCAAGTGTGTTCTCAGGTGATCTTTATACCAGGTATGTCAAATTGATACCCAGGATAAACTATCAAAAGACTGCTCCTTGTCAACTTGACACCAGATCATATTTCCTTAAGCCATTCTTAGTCTCCACATAAAAACAGTAAGACTATAGTTCTGCCTAACATAATATAGCTATCCACATACAACTGCATATACTTCCACGGTATACAACTTTCCTTGGCAGATGTCCCATGTTGTTTCTGGCATCTCTAACACCTTCGTTTCTCAATGGCAAACCAGGCTTAATTCCGGAGCACAAACTGGCCTTCTTGGGCCTTTAAACTGTAGGCTTCTTGCCTCATGCTGCCTGGATTCTGCCATTTTTTTTCAAATCTTGGAGGATGAATCCAACTTCTAAACCTGGACCAAGTGGACAACTTTGCCAAGTTTTGCTGTTACCTTGGGTTAGAGATTGATCCACTTCTCTTACATTCCTGGGCAGTTGCTTTGCAGGAAAAACAAAATCTTGTTTGGAATTAAACCCTTCACAGAAGCTCCAGTTCTACACTATTCCAGAGGTCTCCGTTCCAATTACAATCCATTTCCTAAAGAAAAAGAACACAAGTCGATTCCCAAGTACAAAGTCCTAAATAAGCCCAACTTCAGCACTCGCACTTTGTCGCCTAGTGCAGATAAAGTTCTAGGCAAAGAGGTCACAAATGTGCTAGGCAGTCCTGGAAATGACCTTGAGGATGGGTTTTCCTTTGTCTCCTATGAGTTTCTGTCTTCCCTTTGATTTTGTGTGACCTGGAGGGCCACAGAGGTAGGCTAGAAAGACAATCCTGTGAGAAGATAGATGAAAGGAGTGAAGGAGGGATATACGTGTAGACAAATGGAGGAATGGAGGGTGTCTCCACAAAGATGAGCATGGAATTAGAGAGGTGGCAACAAGCCAGTAGTAAAACCACAGGAATACTTCTGTTTAAAGCAAGTGAGTGAGCCCTGGGAATGGGAGGGTTATCCACACCATGGCAGACTCCAAAATCTCCTAAGTAAACTAAGGACCTAGTGTTTGGGGTTGAACACTGTGGAGATATTAGGCTCATGCTGCCATGTGAAAAGACAGGGCTTGGGTTGATGGTGGACATTCTGCCAAGACCACACTCTTGGTATTCACTCTCCAGGAAAGTTCCTACTCTGTCTTGCTATTCATGGCTCCAAAAGATCTCCTGGAAGTTGCTTCCAGTGTGAGGTGGGAATAAGAACAGTTCCTGGAAACTTGCCATGCCTGCTTACCCCGCCTGTGTGCTGACTAGGCTTAGCACAGAAACCAGGGCCTGTATATCCCACCCACTTTAACTTCCTTACCTGTGTGGAGGGGTTGAACTAATGAATTCCTGACCCTGGTTGCTATACTGGCCTGAGCTTCTAGCACACCTTAGATGACACTGCCTGCTGCCATGAACTATCTTAGTAGAAGAAGCAGAGGCTCTAGCTCTACACTATGTCAGGGGTCCCCATTCAGTTTCCAATCCATTTCCTAGAGGGTAAAGAATACAACACCAATCCCAAGTTCATAGTCTCAAAGACAAGCCTGACCTGGGCACTAGCCCTCTGTTGCTTAGCACAGATCAAAGTTCCAGCAAATTATGTCACTGAGCTTCTTTGATGTCCAGTAGACGTCCAGAGGAATGGGGCTTCCTTTGTCTCATGTGAGATGCTATCTTCCCCTTTACTGTGTGTGCCCTGGTGGTCCACAGAGACAGCCTAGAAAAGACAGGAAAGAGGGAGGGAAGGAAGGAGGGCTATATGGAGAGATGAATGGAGGGAGAGAAGGAATCCCCAAGAAGAGGAGGATGGAATATGGGTGGTGGCAACAAGCCATTATTAAGACCACCACAATGCTGTCTATCTAAACAACAGTGTGAGCCATGGATGGGAATGGGAAGGTAGTCCAAACAATGGCAGATGACTAAAACTCCTAAGAAAACTAAGGACCTAGTGTTTAGAGGTGAACACTGGGGAGGGGCCAGGCTTATGCTATAATGTGAAAAGATAATGTTTTGGATGATTGTTATCATTCTGCCTAGACCACTTGCCTCATGTTGGGATAAATTCTCCTTAGAAGTTAACTACACTCTGAAGGTAACAAATTTGCAAATGGGAGACTGACCCCCCAACTCACCGCGGTCTCCTACTCTTATCCCATCTACTTTTGAATCTACTCTTATAATAAGACTCTATTTTAACAGCCTTTTATCTCTGGCCAGCGGGTAACATCCAATACCCATCAGGATGGAACTAAGGGCAGTGCAGGAGCAGCAAAACTGAAAAAAAAATCAAGGAGGGAGGGAGGGAAATGGGGGTGTCTATTAAGCTTGTATGAATGGAAGAAATAAATTATTAAAAAAAAGACAGAGTTCAACATGAACAGTGCAGTAGATAGCTACTGGTAACAGCTTGGCAATTGAAGGGTTCGGCTCTGGGAATAAGATTCCAAACTTGGAAGGAGTCCTGCAGCTTCAATTCTGTTTGCCCCACTTTCATTAAACATCTTTTTCAGTCACGCTCCAAAAAGCAACAAAAAAAAAGTTAACTACTCTCTTCTGCAAATCATGGCCACCATGGAACTTCTGGAAGCTACTTTCATTGTGATGTGGGAACAGGAATAATCCCTGCAGGGCTGCATTACCAGCTTTCCTGGCCCTGTGTGCTGACTAGAGTCAGCCCAGAAACCCAGTCCTGGATATCCCACCTATTTAACATCCTTACCTGTGTGGAGGGGTTGCAGTGGTAAATGCCTGACTCTGGCAGTGACACTACCTTGGACTTCTCCTTGCACATCTGTGAGGATCCTGCCTGCTGCCATGAACTTCCTCAGTAGAAGAAGCACAACCTCCAGCTCTCCACTATGTCAGTGGTCCCTATTCTGATTCCAATGCATTTAATAGAGGGGAAAGAAAAAAATTCCAGAACCAACTTCAAAGTCCAAAAGACAAGCCTAACTTGGGCACTAGCCTTCTGTTGCCTATCATGTTTTAAATTCTAGCTGATGAGTTCACAGAGTTGCCTGGCAGTCAAGGAGACATCTTGGAGTAGGGGGCTTTCTTTGTCTCCAGGGAGGCACTGTCTTCCGCTGGACACTGTGTGGGGCCACACTGGCAATGTAGAAATAACAATACACTTGAGGAAAGTTGTTAGGAGGGAAAGAAGGTGGGACCACAGGAGAGACAAATGGCAGGAGGGAGGGCATGAACAAGATAATGATGAAATAAATGAGGTGGAAAAAAGCCAGTAGTAAGAGGACAAGAATACTCCATTTAAAACAAATGATTGAGATTTGTATAGGAATGGGAGAAAAGTCCACAGCATGATGGACCCCAAAAACTCCTGAGAGAACTAGTGATTTTGGGTTAGTGACCACTGGTGAGGGATCAGGCTCATGCTGCCATGTGAAAAGACAGGGCAAAGTATGATGTTTGTCATTCTTCCTGTTTGTCATTCTTCCTTGACAAGATACCACAGTCTTGGGACTAACATACCAGGGAAGTTAGCTACTCTGTCCACTAAGCATGGCCACCAGGGATCTCCTGGATGTTGCTTCCAGTGTGATGTAGGAATAGGAACACTTCTTGGAGGCTGTTGCAGTCAGCCTGCATGGTTGCTGATAAATGACCATCAAGTGGCTTAAGGGAACAAGGGGTTTATTCTCTTATGATTTCTGGTTATAGTTCATAGTCCAGCTTGACAGGAGAGCATGTACCAACACCAGGGCCAAGGGAACTGGCCACACCATCACTGGCTGAGAGATGGACAATCCTTACTTGCCAGACCAGCATGTCTGGCCAAGTATACAGAAGGATACCAACTCTCTCAATCAGGTCTCTGTGATTTATCCAGGGCCTAATCCCACCCACCATGGGCTGGGTCTTCCCTAGCAGCTAGACAATCTCTTTCTGGTGTGCTCTGGGCTTAACTCAACCATCAACTCTCTACAACTGTGCCCAGAGCTCAAACCCTCAACAGTCAAGTTGACACCTGTGCTTAACACTCCACCCCTTGTCAACTTGACATAAAAACAATAACACTTTTAAACTGTAACCTTTCCTTGTCCCCACAGATGTTAAAATATAAATACATTCCATGGACAAATTTAAAACGTTTTCCCATTAAAACTTAGTTCCAACATTTTAAAAGTTAAAAGTTCTTAACCTTCTTAAATTAGAATAAGTTAAATACTTTAAAACAGATAAAACATTAAAACAGAAAGATTTCAAACAATAAGAAAACATTAAAAAGATCAAAGTCCAGAAAATCAAATACTGCATCCTTTACTTCAATGTTCATCTTCTGTTGCTCATCACGTAGTCAAGGTGGCTCAAAGATTCTAGGCATTTCCAGTCCCTGTTTGCAGCTTGAAGTTGTAAAAGCAGAGGTCCTTTGAACCAGGCTGAATCTCCACTCACAGTCATCCTCAGCAGCAGTCCCACAGTTCTGGCATCTCAAACACAACTCTGGGTTCTCCTCTGCAGCTTTAAGTTTCACCATCTCTTGCAGGAACTCTATGCCTGCCACTTGGTTCCAAACTTTCGCTGCTCTCCATGAACCCCTCAGTAGTATGCCCAAACAAGTATCACCTGAGGGACGCTGCCTGATTCTGAAGCAAGGTTGAAAGGTGACTTAGTCCACTGGAGCTACAGCTGTACCAACTTTAACAAGCTGAAGCTGGAAAAGCCTCTTTTCTAGGCAGCCAAACATCCAAAGGGCAAGAAATGGCTTTAACTTGGGCTTTCCGCCCATGAAGGAATCTAGGTTTTCTTTTTTTTTTTCTTTTTTTTTTTTTTTTTTTTTTTTGCTGTATTTATTTATTTATTTATTTATTTTTAATTTCAGCTCATACAAACTTATTAGGTACACCAGTTCCCTCCCTCCCTCCTCCTCCCCCCGTACCCCCTGCTCTCCCTCCCCACCCCTCTCCCTCCCCATCCCCCAGTGCCTCCCACCCCAATTCCCAGAGAGTCCTTTCTTGTGGATGACTGATTTTCCTCTGGGCCCTCCTCTCCGATGATGTACAAAGACCCAGTGGCCTTTCCCGAACCCTTTCCCGTGTTCCCCTTAGGTATAGGAACACTGCTGTGGCTGCCGATTCTTTGCCTCCAAGGATCTTGGTGCCTTTAGCAGATGCTAGACTTTGTGAGGTCAACAGTGTGTTGGACAATGCGCAGGGCATGCAAAGTCCAATTATGATTGCTTCAGCCCTAACTAGTATAGAGTATCTTACATATCATTACTCCTCCCATCCTTATGCTCTTACACTCTTACCGCCCCCTCTTCCGCAAATTTCCCTGAGCTTCAAGATGGGGAGAGACTAAGCTGGCCTAGTTCTAGGTGGTTGATATAGAGTCTCTGAAGTTCTGGATTGTGGTTTGTTGATTTTCTTTTGCAGTTTTGCTGCTCCTGCAATGCCCTTCACTCCATCCTGGTGGGCATTGTATGTTACCCCCTGGCCAGAGACAAAAAGTTGTTAGAGTCTTGTGATAAAAGCACATTCAAAGGTAGATGTAATAAAAGTGGGAAACCACAGTGAGGGAGGGGTCTATCACCCATTTGCAAAATTGTTACTTTTTATCTGCCAGACTATATGCCCTCCTCTTCTGGTGAGACCACTCCCCCTCAGTAATAAATGATCAGGAACAAAAGTCTGTGAACTTAATCAGATGTCTCATTACTTATTTGGGTCCTTGGTGGAGGCCTATTTTCCCTGCTGTAACATGGTCCCTTCTCTCCTTCTTTCTGGTGTGGCCCTCCTACCCCATCCCTCCTGTTCATAATCCTTGGAATTCCTGTCTCTAGGTGGGCTGGGTGGGTTTGGTACTAGGAGCCACCTATTAGGGAGTACATACGGCGCTTAATTTTCTGGGTCTGGGATACTTCACTTAATACAATTGTTTCTAATGACATCCATTTCCCGGCAAATTCCAGTAATTCATCATTTTTGATGGCTGAGTAGTACTCCATTGTATAGATGTACCACAGTTTCCTTATCCACTCGTCAACTGTTGGACATTTGGGCTGATTCCATGTCTTTGCTATTGTAAACAGTGCTGCTATGAACATGGTCGTGCTTGTGCTATCGAGGCGAACCTCTGCTGTATGGGGGGTTATTCCCAAAAGTGGAATAGCAGGGTCATATGGCATTTCAATCTTTAATTTCTTTAAGAATCTCCAGACGGCTCGCCAGAGTGGCTGTATGAGCCTGCATTCCCACCAGCAATGTAGGAGAGTTCCCCTCTCTCCACATCCTCTCCAGCATTTGTCGTTGTTAGTATTGTGGATTTTTGCCATCCTGACCGGGGTGAGATGATATCTCAGGGAAGTTTTGATTTGCATTTCCCTGATGGCGAAAGAAGTGGAGCATTTTTTCAGATAATTGTCAGACATTTTAATTTCATCCCTGGTAAAGTTTCTTTTAAGTTCCAGGGCCCATTTTTTAATTGGGCCATTGGTTTCCTTGGTGTTTAGTTTTCTAAGTTCTTTGTGCACTCTGGACAATAGAGCTCTATCAGATATGTGGTTAGTGAAGATTTTCTCCCATTCTGTGGGTTGCCTTTGAGCTCGTGTTACAATCTCTTTATCTGAACAGAAGCTCTTTAATTTCACAAGATCCCAACTGTTGAGAGTTGGTAGCAGTGACTGTGCCATTGGATGTCTGTTTAGGAACTGTTGGCCTAGCCCAATCAGCTCGAGGGAGTTCCCTATCCTTTCAACTATGGTTTTTAAAGTCTCTGGCCTGATATCAAGGTCCTTGATCCATTTGGAATTAAGTCTTGTACATGGTGACAAGTACGGGTCCAGCTTTAATCTTCTGCATGTGGAGATCCAGTTTTGCCAGCACCATTTGTTGAAGATGCTGTTCTTTTTCCATTGGATTCTTTGGGCCCCTTTGTCAAAGACCAAATGGCTGTAACTTTGTGGGCTTATATCTGGGTCTTCAATCCTTATCCATTGATCTGTGTGTCTATTTTGGAGCCAATACCAGGCTGTCTTTACAACTATGGATTATTAGTATAGACTAAGGTTTGGTATGGTTATACCTCCAGCTGTGTTTTTGTTACTCAGGATTGTTTTTGCTATCCTGGGTCTTTTGTGCCTCCATATGAACTTTGAGATTGTTTGGTCAACTTCTTTGAAGAATTGCTTTGGGATTTTGATTGGTATAGCATTGAATCTGTATATTGCCTTTGGTAGGATGGTCATTTTCACGATGTTGATTCTGCCAATCCAGGAACAAGGGAGGTCTTTCCACCTTCTGGTGTCTTCGGCTATTTCTTTCTTTAGGGTTTTAAAGTTTTCATTGTAAAGGTCTTTTACCTCCTTAGTTAGGTTTATACCAAGGTATTTCATTTTTTTAGGGGCTATAATAAATGGTATTGTTTCTCTCAAGGCTTTTTCACTTCTTTCATTCTGGGCATATAGGAAGGCCCTCTGATTTTTGCACATTTATTTTGTATCCTGCCACCCTGCTGAACTTCTCAATTAGTTCCAGGAGCTTCCTGGTGGAGTTTTTGGGATCACTCAGGTATAAGATCATGTCATCTGCAAATAGGATAGCTTGACTTCTTCCTTGCCGATTTGAATCCCTCTTATGTCCCTTTCTTGTCTTATGGCTTCAGCTAAGACTTCAAGTACAATATTGAATAGAAGTGGTGAGAGTGGACAGCCTTGTCTAGTTCCTGATCGAAGTGGGAATGCTTCCAATTGTTCCCCATTGAGCATAATCCTTGCTGTAGGGCTTGTTGTATATAGCTTTTATTATATTGATAAAGGTTCCTTCCATTCCTACTGTCTCTAGCGTTTTGATCATAAAAGGCTGTTGGATCTTGTCAAAAGCTTTTTCTGCATCTATCGAGAGTATCATGTGGTCTTGGACTTTGGACTGGTTTACATGATGAATTACATTTATTGATTTGCGTATGTTGAACCAACCTTGTGTGCCGGGGATGAAGCCTACTTGGTCCCCATGAATGATCTTTTTAATATGTTTTTGAATCCGATTTGCTAAGACTTTGTTGAGAATCTTTGCGTCTGTGTTCATCAGGGAGATCGGCCTATAGTTTTCTTTTTTAAGCGAATCTTTATTAGGTTTTGGGATTAAGACGATATTAGCTTCATAGAAGGAATTTGGTAGTGTTCCTTCCTTTGCTATTTGATGGAACAGTTTAAGGAGTATTGGTGTTATTAACTCCTTAAATGTCTGGTAGAACTCTGTGCTGAATCCATCTGGTCCAGGACATTTTTTGGTGGGAAGATTCGAGATTACTTCCTCAATTTCCTTATATGTTATAGGACTATTTAAATAATTCACAACTTCCTGATTCAATTTAGGTAAGTTGTGTTTACTTAGAAATTCATCCATCTCTTTTGTGTTGTCAAACTTCACAGAGTATAAGTTTTTGAAATATGATGTTATAATTCTCTGGATTTCTTGGGTATCAGTAGTGATAACTCCATGTTCATTTCTAATTTTGCTTAATTTGGGTTTTCTCTCTCTTGCTTTTGGTTAGTTTCGCTAGGGGTGTATCAATCTTATTGATTTTTTCAAAGAACCAGCTTTTTGACTGGTTGATTTTTTCTATCGTTTTCTTAATCTCGATTTCAGATATTTCTCCCCTTATTTTGCTAATCTCCTCTCTTCTACTACTTTTGGGATCAGATTGCTCTAGCTTCTCTAAAGCTTTAAGCTGCATTGTTAAGTTGTTTATTTCTGACGTTTCCATTTTTTTGATGTAGGCATTAAGAGCTATGAACTTACCTCTTAGAACAGCTTTCATTGTGTCCCAGAGATTTTGGTAAGTTGTATTTTCGTTATCATTCACTTTCAGGAAATCTTGAATTTCCTTTGTAATTTCTTCCTGAATCCATGTCTCATTCAGCATCATATTGTTAAGTTTCCAGGAGTTAGTGTATTTTCTCTTGTTTGATGTGTTGTGGATGTTCAGCTTTAGGCCGTGATGGTCTGATAGGGCACAGGTTAGAATTTCAACTTTCTTGTATATGTGTAGATTCATTTTGTGGCCCAATATGTGATCTATTTTGGAGAAAGTTCCGTGTGCTCCTGAGAAAAATGTGTATTCTTTGGTGTGTGAGTGAAAAGTTCGATAGAGATCTGTGAGGTCCATTTCTTTCAGGGTTTGATTAAGTTCCAAAGTGTCTCTGTTAAGCTTTTGACCTGTTGATGTATCCCATGTTGACAGGGCGGTGTTGAAGTCCCCAAGAATTATCGTTTGGGGATTGATTTCTTGCTTTAGACGCTGTAGGGTTTTCTTAATGAATGTGGAGGGGCCCGTATTGGGTCCATATATGTTCAGGATTGTGAGGTCTTCCTGGTGAATTGTGCCTGTGACTAAAATGTAGTATCCATCCGTGTCTCTTATAATTTTCTTTGGTTTGAAATTCACTTTGTCTGATAGCATAATGGCTACCCCTGCCTGTTTTCTGCTTCCATTAGCTTGTAGTATTGTTGACCAGCCTTTTATTTTTAGAGCGTGCCTATCTTTTGTGGTGAGATGGGTTTCCTGCAGGCAGTAGATTGATGGATTGTGATTTTTAATCCATGCTTGTAATCTGTGTCTCTTGATCGGTGAATTAATTCCATTAACATTTAGTGTTATAATGGAGAAACTATTGTTAATTCCAGACATTTATTATGTTTAGTAGCTTTTATAAGTATATTGCTTCTTTTTTAATGATGTTATACTTGCCTTCTGTTCTCCTGGATATGCCTGTTTTTTTCTTCACGCTTGAGTATCATTTCTAGCATTTTTTGAAGGCCTGGTTTGGTGGCCATGTATCCCTTAAAGTTGTCTTTGTGCTGGAAAATTTTTCTTTCTCCCTCGATCATGACTGATAGTTTTGCAGGGTAAATCAGCCTGGGTTGACATTTTTGCTCATTCAATACTTGAAGTATGTCTCTCCAAGCTCTTCTTGCTTTTACTGTTTCGACTGAGAAGTCATTTGTTATTTTAATAGGTTTACCTTTAAAAGTGACTTGTTTTTTCTCCCTTGAAGCTCTCAGCACCAGTTCTTTATCTTGAATGTGGAGTGTTTTAACTATTATTTGCCGCGGCGTGCTTCTATTTTGGTCGTATCTGTTTGGGGTGCGGAATGCCTCTTGTATATGGATGGGCCTCTCTTTTTTTAGATGAGGAAAGTTTTCCTTGGTGATCGTTTGAAAAATTTCCTCAGGGGTGGTATTTTGAGATTCTTGCTCTGGTATTCCATGAATACGCATGTTAGGCTTCTTCAGGGTGTCCCATATCTCTTGGATATTTCTTTCAAGTATCTTTTTGGCTTTAACAACCTCTTCCATTGAGCTGGTTAGTACTCCCACTTTATCTTCAAGGTCTGAAATTCTGTTTTCTGCTTCATTAGTTCTGTTGGTAAGACTCTCTGTGGCATTCTGGGTTGAAGATAACTTGTTTTTTAGCTCAGTTTTAAACTCTGCTTGAGTTTGTTTTAACTGCTCTATGCCACTTTTTGTTTCTTGCACTGTTTTTCTCAACTCCTCCAGATGTCTGTTGTGTTCCTCTTTAAAGCGATTGATTCGATTATTTAATTCCTCCCTGATTTCCTCTTTCATAGTATTGAACATGGTAATGATCATATTTTGAAAGTCTTTATCCTGGGTGGGGCTTTCTTGGCCTTTTTCCATGGGTTTGTTCTTGTTGGAGTCTAACATTATGGGATTAATTTCTTCAGTGGGAAATTTGTTTACTTGATTGTTGCTTCTCATGGATTTGCACTTTGACTTTGGCATTGTCATTTTAACTCTTAAGATCTCTCAATTTCACTAAACTGAATTATTTGGCCTGTGGTCCTGGTGGGCGGGGCGGGCGGAGACTTACCTAGGTCGTGGGGTGAGGCCCGGCTGGACCGCGCGTGCATCCCGACTGGTGGAGCGGGGCGGGGTGCAAAGGGGGGATGGGGGTGACCGCTTGGAGCTATTTAACGGGAGGGCAGCTGGGGTGGGGCCCGGACGCAGGGGGAGGTCCTCCTGGTCCCTGAGTCCCGCGCGCGGCTCCGGCTGGATGGTGGGAGTCGGAGCCGGGTCCCTGTGGGCCGACCTGGGGGTCCTGGTGGGCGGTGCCCGGGGGGGGGGTACTCACCAGCTAGGGCGCGGCGTGGACGCCCGGCTGGACCGCGCGCGCGCGCGTCCCGACCGGCGGAGCAGGTTTAGGGTGCAAAAAGGGGGGATGGGGGCGACGGCGTGGAGCTATTTAACCCGAGGGCAGCTGGGGCGGGTCCCGGGCGCAGGGGGAGGTCCTCCTGGTCCCTGGGTCCCGCGCGCGGCTCCGGCTGGATGGTGGGAGGCGGAGCCGGGTCCCTGTGGGCCGACCTGGGGGTCCTGGTGGGCGGTGCCCGGGGGGGGGGTACTCACCAGCTAGGGCGCGGCGTGGACGCCCGGCTGGACCGCGCGCCCGCGCGTCCCGACAGGCGGAGCGGGTTTAGGGTGCAAAAAGGGGGGGAATCCAGGTTTTCAAACCATGAACTCGCCATATGGTGGTTTCACCGTCCCAGTGCAAGTCACTAGGTTTTCCTTCACTGATACTCATTTCTCCAACAGCAGGAGATATTCTGCTGCCTGCCCTTTGCACATCCAAACCTTTAAGGCTGCGGACACAGCTCTCCTCTGTCAAGCAAACCAGTCCATCATCTTTAAATTCAGCTTTACCAAAGTCCTTGTTCCCTTCATCACAAATTGGGCCCAACAATCTCTCTCAGCAACTGGCCCACTAAACTCTGAAGAATGGTATTTGTAAATCCACAAAGTGAAAATTCTCAAGCATTTCCAACTTTGTCCAGTGAAACCATTCAAAAGCCATAAAGGCCACATAGTCATATTTATCTGCAACACCCCACTTCCTGGGTACCAAATTCTGTTGCAGTCAGCCTGCATGGTTGCTGATAAATGACCATCAAGTGGCTTAAGGGAACAAGGGGTTTATTCTCTTATGATTTCTGGTTACAGTTCTTAGTCCAGCTTGACAGGAGAGCATGTATCAACACCAGGGCCAAGGGAACTGGCCACACCATCACTGCATAATGGCCGAGAGATGCACAATCCTTACTTGCCAGACCAGCATGTCTGGCCAAGTATACAGAAGGATGCCAACTCTCTCAACCAGGTCTTTGTGATTTATCCAGTGCCTAATCACACCCACCATGGGCTGGGTCTTCCCCAGCAGCTAGACAATCTCTTTCAGGTTTGCTTTGGGCTTAACTCAACCATCAACTCTCTACAACTGTGCCCAGAGCTCAAACCCTCAACAGTCAAGTTGACACCTGTGCTTACCTATGACAGAGGCCTACCTGACCACCTTTCCTGGTACTTCATGCTGGAAAGCTTAGTCCAGAAACTGAGGCCTGGATATCCACACATGTAACTTCCTGATTTTGTAGGGTTTAAACTGTAAAACCCCTGACCCTGGCTCTTACATTGGCTTGGGCTTCTCCTATCATATCTGACATGAACCTGACTGCTGCCATGAACTCCCTCAGTAGAAGCAGATACTCAAGCTTTGCACTAGGACAGGGTCCCCATTCTGATTCCAATCCATTTCTTGAAGGGGAAAGACACAACTCCAGGCCCAAGTTCGAAGTTCCAAAGACAAACCCAACTTGGCCCCTATCCCTGTGTTGCCTCTTGCAGATCAAATTTCTAGCCAGTGAGGTCACAAAGGCTCCAGGCAGTCCAGGAGACATACTGGAGTATGGGGCTTCATTTGTCTCCTCTGAAGTACTATCTTACCTTTTATTCTGTATGCCCTGGATGCCCCCAGGGGCAGCTTAGACAGGACAAAGCTCCTGTGGCAAGAGTCAGGGAGGTAAGGAAAGAGGGATGAGTGTACAGAGAAATGGAGGGGGGAGGACATCTACAAGAAGAGGAGGATGGAATAAGGGTGGTGAAACAAGCCAGTAGTAAGACCCCAGGAATCCTGTATTTTTTTTTTTTAAAGTTTTTTTTTTTTTATTTATTCAACTGTGCTCATGTGCGTGCGTATGTGTGTCTGTGTGTGTGTGTGTGTCTTGTGTATGTGTAGAACCACGGACGAATCAGGAACCACCATGGACGCCTCCACCTCCTTCTGCCCCGGGATTCACAGGCTCCGCCCTACCAGGACCAGAAGCGCAGGCCGCCCCCGCTTCCGCCTGGCGTCTATACGTGGGATCTGGGATCCGAACTCAGGACCTTCCGCCTGCAAGGCAGAGGCTTAACCCCTGAGCCACCTCTCCAGCCCGAATCCTGTATTTTTAAACAGGCAAGTGAGCCTTGGAAAGGTATGGGAGGGTAATCCACACCAGGACAGATCCCAAAAAACCTTAAGACCTAGTTGGGATTATTGGTTGGAGGTAAGCACTGTGGAGAGTTCAGGCTCATGCTGCCATGTGAATAGAAAAAGCTTGGGATGAAGGTTGTCATTCTGTCAACAACACATGCCACAGTCTAGGGATTCATACTACAGAGAAGGGAGCTTTTTATGGGCATGCTAGTCACAGCCACTAGGAATTTCCTGGAAGTTGCTTCCAGTGTTAGATGGGAGATCTAACACAGAAGCAGATCCTGGAGGCCTACTGCACCACCTTTCCTGGCTCTAAGGCTTGGGCAAGCTTAGCCCAGAAACTCAGGCATGGATATGCCACCCACTTTAACATCTTGATCTTTGTGGACATTTTGCACAGTGAAACACTTGACTACCTGTTGCGCTAGTTTGTGCTTCTCTTTGAACACCTCAGAGGGGCCTGCATACTGACAAGGACTCCATCAGTAGCAGCAGAAGATACAACTCTGGACTATGCCAGGGGTCTCTGTTCTGATTCCAATATATATCCTAAAAGGAGAGAGAACAGATGTCCAGGAACAAGCTCATACTCTCAAAGACAAGAACAACCTGGACATTGGCCCTCTGTTGTCTAGTGCAGCTCAAAGTTCTAGCCAATGAAGTCACAGATGTGCCTGGCTGTGAAGGAGACATTTTGGGGGAAGGAGCATGCTTTGCCTCCATTAAGGCACTGTCTTCCCCTTGACTACTAGGAGGGTTACAGACATAACCAAGAAAACAAAATCCTTCTGTGAAAAGTGGGAGTTAGGGAAGGAATGAGAGATGAATGAAGTGACAAATGGAGGGATGGAGAGAGGCAGAATGCATATGAGAATAAAATAAGTGAGGCAGCAACAAGCCAATGGCGACTCCACCATAAGACTGTGTAATTGAAGCAAGTCAGTGAGCCCTAGATAGGAATGGGAGGGTCATTCACACCATGGTGGCTCCCCAAATCCCTGAGAACACTATGGACCTAGAGTTTGGGGATAAACCCTGGAGAGGTGTCAGGGTCTTGCTGCCATGTGCCCAGCAAGGCTGGGGAATATGGTTGGTATTCTCCTTAGCCCATATCCATAGTCTTTTGAATCACACACCTGTGAAGTTACCTACCTTCTTTTCTGCCAGTTATGGCTGCCAGGGATCTCCTGGAAGGTGATTCCAGTGTGAGGAGGGAAAAAGGAACAGTTTCTAGAGGCTTCTGTCAACAGCTTTCCTGTCCCTGTGTTGTGAGCAGGCTTAGGTGAAAAACCTGGCCTGTATACCCCTCCCACTTCAAATTTCAATCCTGTGTGGAGGTGTTGTACTGGAAAATGCCTGACCCTGGCTGATACATTTGCTTGAGCTTCTCCTAGAACACCTGAGAGGAGTCTGTGTGCTGCCTTGAATTACAACAGTAGAATAAGCAGACATTCTAGCTCTGGACTATGCCAGGAATCCCCAATCTCAGTCCTATCCATATCATGGAGGGACAGAGAATGCAAGCCCAAGCCTAACCTCAAAGTCCTAAAGACAAAGCTTACCCTGGTCACTGGCAATCTTCCCCAAATGAAAGCACAACAGCATCTACAGGAAAATGAACTAATCCTGCTCCATGGCATCAATGCCTATCTAGTCTGGCCCCTTGGCACTTCCTCTGCCCTTGGTCCCTCAAAACACGCAAACGTTCTCAGGGTGCCTGGCTGCAAAATGGTTACTCACCCTCTAAGAAATTAGGAGACCATTTGGCACCTCCCAGCCTCACTCAGAGGACTTGTTTGGGAAGACATACAACATTCAGTCTCTTCATTTTCATGACATTCCGCAGACAAACTATCCCTGGGACAGGGTGCCACCTCTTTTTATAACATTTTTTATTATTATTTCTGCTCATACAAACTTAATAGGTACACCGGTTCCCTCCCTCCCTCCTCCTTCCCCTGAACCCCCTGCTCCCCGTCCCTTCACCCCTCCCTCCCCATCCCCCAGTGCCTTCCACCCCAATTCCCAGAGAGTCCTTTAATATGCATCCCTGACTCTCCTCTGGGCCCTCCTCTCCGATGACGTACAAAGACCCAGTGGCATTTCCCTGAACCCTTTCCCGTGTTCCCCTTAAGCACAGGAACACTACTGTGGCTGCCAATCCCTTGCCTCCAAGGATCTTGGTGCCTTTAGCAGATGCTAGACTTTGTGAGGTCAATAGTGTGTTGGACATTGCGCAGGGCATGCAAAGTCCAATTATGATTGCTTTGGCCCTAACTTGTGTGGAGTATCTTGCAAATCATTGGTCCTCCCATCTTTTTCTCTTACACTCTTACCACCCCCTTTTCCGCAAATTTCTCTGAGCTTTAGGATGGGGAGAGATTAGTCTGGCCTAGTTCTAGGTGGTTGATATAGAGTCTCTGAAGTTCTGGATTGTGGCTTGTTGATTTTCTTTTGCAGTTTTGCTGCTCCTGCAATGCCCTTCACTCCATCCTGCTGGGCACTGTATGTCACCCCTTGCAGTCCTTGATGGAGGCCTATTTTCTCTACTGTAACATGGTCACTTCTCTCCTTGTTCCTGGTGTGGCCCTACAACCCCATCCCTCCTGTTAATAATCCTTGCAATTACAGTAGGTAATACATAGATTTACCTATGAGTGTCTCAAGGTGGGCTGGGTGGGTTTGGTACTAGGAACCACCTATTAGGGAGTACATACGGCGTTTAATTTTCTGGGTTTGGGATATTTCACTTAATATAATTGTTTCTAATGACATCCATTTCCCGGCAAATTCCAGTAATTCATCATTTTTGATGGCTGAGTAGTACTCCATTGTATAGATGTACACACAGACACAACCAGGATCATGCACACAAACCCTCTCACACACAATAACAGATCACAGGCCTGTCTCTCCACCTAGCAGAAGATTGCTCCGGGCTAGACATGGCACTCAGAAAACACTTAGAGAGCCCAGTTACTGTGCTGTTGAGTTCTACAGGATCTCTTTTCTGAGCTGGAAGAATGAAACACATGCACCCCTCCAACAATCCCTGAGGTCCTCTTACCTGCAGATGCCAGACTGTGTCCCTCCAGTAGCCTGGCCTTACCCTCATGTGCACAGTATTGGCCATGAGAACAGCTTCAAATGCTTTCTGGCCTCAAGACAGACCAAAAACTTCACTGACAGTCAGCATTCCCAGCTGCCTGCGGTAGAGACAAGAAAAACATTAAACAAATTGTTCTTTTCCACCCACTATCTTCTTTATTGTACCTGGGCTTCATACACATACATATACACATAGAGCCACAGCTTCCCACACACACTCCCCCTGATTTGCCATCACCATCTCTGCCCAGACACCACCCTGGCAAAGTTTTTGGGATTGCCTCATAGCATTACTTAACTGTTCTTCCAGTGTCTCTCTCACAAGCACTCCACACCAAGCCACTCCACCTGAACCCCTTTGCTATTCTTGCTCTTTGGTTTTCAGGTAGGTGAAGGCATGAGACTCCTCTACTTCTGTCTCATCTTCTTGGTGACTAAGCAGAACCCAGATACCCAATGCTGCTGCACAAGCTTCCGAAATGCCAGGAGCACCTGTCAGTATAAATCTCATAGACCCTGTCCCAATGGAGCTCACTAGGGTGCACGCCCACCCTTTCTCTTCACCTCCTGTCCCCAGCATCTTCCAAGGAAAGGAAAAGCCTGAAAAACCTCCATTATTTTGTCCATGGTCACTTGCCCTGTGGGTAGAATCAAGATCCACACACATCCCTCAGCATGTTGTCTGGTTGGGGGAATAGCTTGGACTGGAACAGGTGCCAGGCACAAAAACGTAGGGATTCATGGACCCCTGCAGAATTAAGCACAGTATCTTGGGATGCTTTCCCTTGATGATACTTAGAAGACCTCATTGTCCCTTCTGGAAATTATCATAAAAGTTTGTCCCTAAATCCTTCAACCCTGGAGACTAGAGCCTGAAAAGTCCTCTATGTCCTTCCAGAGGTCCAGGAGCTTTTCTTGTCCTTTGATCATCTAGACCATAATTCTCTATTCACCCACTGTTGCCCATCTCCACCTAAGCCAACCCAGGAAGCAGCTGTCGTGAAAGAAGTGAGGAAAGGAAGGAATATGGGATGAATGGATAGAGGGTGAAATTGTAGGTTGGAGCAAGGAAGGAGCTGAATATGGAATAGTTGAGACATCAACAAGCTGATGGCAAGACCTCTAGAGTGCTGTTGTGATCCAGCAAGTGAGTGAGCTCTGGATATGGATGGGAGGGTCCTCCTTGCCTGGTCCCTCAAAGTCCACTGAGATCTCTAATGACATACTGATTGGAGTTTACCACTCGGCGGTGTCTGGGACATTCTTCCATGATCAGAGAGAGAGCTAGCAATGTTGGGGAACTTCTGGATAGCCCACATGCCAGAGTCCTGGTATTCAGACTTCTAGGCAGGCAACTCCTCTCCTTATTGTGAGACATGGCGACCCAGAGGTCCATTTTCAGAGGACACATAAACCTCAGGCTCATCATTTCCACTTCAGTCAGCAGACAACCTACTCCTGGGTCAGGTTGCCACATTAATGGAGCATATCAGGGACAGATCCCAAGCTTTAGGAATGGCAACTCTCACTGAACTCTCCTTCCAGATCATAGAGAAATGCTAGACCCTGGACCTTGCTTGTCTGTTTCAGCCCACCCTTCTCTCTGTCTGTCTGCGAACCATTAAGGGTACCATGGAGGCCCTTTAAGCCTGCCAAGTGTGGGCTCAGACTTGAAATTTCATGGCACATCTGTGTGAAAGAAAATTCATCCCCCAGACTCATAGCTGTAGGAGGAACGGACCAGGCAGGCCTTTATTGTCTGTATGGCCTGCATGTGCAAATGCAACTTCCCAAAGCTAGAGCCTGCTGTTGTGCCTGGTGCTGACTTCAAACCTCCTGACTGAGAGGACCAACCCAGACAGGACAACACAGCAAAAAGCCTCATGCTGGGACGTATGTGATGTTGGGTAGGGTACATAAGCAGCCCCATATTTGCAATAAGTAGCCTGCAAGCCTGCAAGCCTGCTTTGCCACTCACCTGACTTCTGGAGTCTGAATAGTTGACTTCATGGCTGCTTATCCTGACCCCCAAGGGTCTGCGTGGGACTCTGAGACTGTTACATCTGGCAATCAACATTTCTCTCCCTTTCTTCACCCCATGCAACATGGAACACATCAGCACACTTATACACACACTGATGTATGTGCACACACACACCAGGGAGGCTCACACCAATCCTCATACTCATCATAGATGGCAGCCTAGGCACAGTCACTGTATCCCTTCCTGACAGAAGGTGGCTCTGGGATGGACATGGTGCTCAGGCACCATGCACAGAGGCCAGCTTCTGTACCCAGGAGGGCTAAAGGTTCTCCTATGAGAGCCTGGAGCAAGACACATACATCCCACCTAGAAAGCCTAAGGTCCTCTTGCCTGCAGATCATAGCAAGTGTCTTCCAAGGACTTTACTTTGTCCTCATGTGCACAGTGTCAACCATCTTCCACAGCTTCCAGTACTTTCTGGCCTTAAGATGGATCCCTGACCTTCACTGATGGTCTCTGATGCCCAGCTTCCTGAGGTGGAGCCAAGAAAAAGCATCATGAGAAGAAAATGCTCATTCCCAACTGCTCTCTTGCTTTCTCAGACTTGGACTATACTCACAAACATGCACACAGTCAACTGGACACACACAAATCCTCACACACCCAGATACAGTCACAGACAAACTTCCTGGCCCCAACAACAGCATCCCAAAACTCCAACCCAGCCACCACCCTGGTAAAGTCTTTGGGCTTCTCCAACAGCATTCCTCATTGGTCCTTGAACCTGTCTATCTCAAAGCCACTCAGGTTGGCCAACCCTTCCATCCAATCCCTGGTTGCTTCTCTCCTCCTCCCCTGCCCCACTTACTCCCTAGCCACCTTAGCACACTTCTTAGACATTCTCACTGTGGTTCATGTCTGCAAAAAACCTGAAACCTCTCTATGTCTTTCTCCCTTTGTGGGTGATGTGGGTGCACCCTGTTCCCCCATGCTTTTGCTTCACTACATCCCCATGACCTGGGGAATATCATCAGTACATGCCTTAATGGCTCATCCCCAAGGAGCCAACCAAGGTGCCAGTGTCCCACTGCTTCCTGTTTGTCCCAGTCCACTTCCCCTTCACTCAGATTCCAATCACAAGCATCTTCCAAGGAAAGTAAAAAGCCCCAGAGACATCCTTCCTTTCCGTCCGAAGAGGTTTGCTATATGGGAAGATGCCAAATCCACAGATATTCTCCCAGCATGCATTTGGATCAGACCTGACTGAGACAAGGGGGTGGCACACAAACACAGACAGTTAGGCAACCCTAAAGACTTCAGCAAGTGTGTCCTGAGAAGATGATCCCTTGAGGACATCTGCTTGGCCACCATGTCCCATTGGCAAATGCTCTGTACTACCTGTCAGGAAACCTTAGTGTCACCTGTGTCCTCAGGAGAGTCCTTTGGTCATTTAGTCACTGCCCATATCCACCTAACGTGGCCCAGTAAACAACTCTCATTCTAGCCACTGAGTTCCCTGGGCTCAGGCCTCTTACACATATTTTCCTTCATAACGTGACATCCTGGACTTGAAGCTGCACATCCATCTCCAGACCACTTCCAGAATGGAATGGCTTCAGCTTGCTAAGCTTTGGGTGGAGGACCTAGTCATGTAAGGGGTTTTACTGGAGAAGTGTTTTGCTCTGAAGTTCCTTCCTGTTGGGCCACCCAGAAAAGATGGCTCTGGGAGGAAGTGAGTAGGGTGTAAATGAGGACATGGGACCTCAGATGGCACTGGGAAGAAGTGAGCAGGGAATAACCAAACACATGGGACATAAGATGGTTCAAGGAGCTAGTGTCCCAAGTGTAGCCCTGTTTACATCACAGGGAGCCCTGATTGATTCAAAGGTGTTCCATACATGTGAACTCAGACCCCCATATGCTGAGCCTGACCCAGGTAGCCTATGGGCTGTGCAGACCATTAATATGATTGGCTGCCCATTTTGCACCTTGCAGCTACTTGTCATTATAAACTGCTGCACCTCCTACAATAAATGAGTATATGCTTTGACTTAACTACCTGCTGTGCCTGATAATCTCCCAGGACCTGGGAGGCAGAGGGATAGGAAGCGCACTCACCTCTCTCCTTCCTGGCTGCCAGGAGCCGACCCCAACACTTCCCACCTGCTCTCTGCCTTCTTGATCCTGAGCTTCACAGACATAAGCATATACACACTCACACAAACACACACACATGCACACACTCACACATATGCTCATTGACAGAGATGCAGAGACAGATGCATACTTGTAACAGTACATAAGGACAAGAATTTAAGTTAAAAATGTGTTTACTGTGGAACTGTGGATTAATTTATCAGGACATCCCTTGGGAAGCGTGCAGTCCGGCTGGGACTCACAGTGACCTAGGTAAACCCCCCCCCCCACCAAACTACAAACCCGGACCCAGCTCCTCCCACCAGCCAGGCAGAGCCTGGTGTCGGGTGTGGTGGACTCCCTGGGCCACACCCCAGCTCACCAGGTTAAATAGTGCCCCACAAACAACACCTCCTCCATTTCCTCACCTGCACAGTACATGAGCAGTCCAGCCAGGACTCACAGCAAACTAGGTAAGCTCCCCCTGCCCAACCCCAAACCCCAGGCCAAATAATTCAGTTCAGGGAAAAATGCACAGAAATTGAAATCAAGTCTTAAGAGTTAAAATGACAATGCCCAAATCAAAGTGCAAATCCATGAGAAACAACACCTAAGAAAACAAATCTCCCACTGAAGGAATTAATCCCATAATGATAGACTCCAACCAGAACAACCCACAGAAAATAGCCAAGAAAAGTGCAAATCCATGAGAAACAACACCTAAGAAAACAAATCTCCCACTGAATTAATTAATCCCATAATGATAGACTCCAACCAGAACAAACCCACAGAAAATAGCCAAGAAAGCCTGACCCAGGATAACGACTTTCAAAACATAATCATTACCATATTCAATACTATGAAAGAGGACATCCAGGAGGAATTAAGTAACTGCATCAATCACTTTGAAGAGGAACACAACATACACTTGGAGGAGTTGAGGAAAACAGTTCAAGAAACAAAAACAGGCATAAAGCATTTAAAACAGACTCAAGCAGTGTTTAAAATTGAACTAAAAGACAAGTTATCTTCAACCCAGAACTCAACAGAGAATCTTATCAGCAGAACTAATGAAGCAGAAAATAGAATTTCAGACCTTGAAGACAAAGGGGGAGTATTACACCAGCTCAATGGAAGAGGCTGTTAAAGTCAAAAAGATACTCAAGAAAAATATTCAAGAGATATGGGATCCCCTGAAGAAGCCTAACATGCATATTTAGGGAATACCAGAGCAAGAATCCCACAATACCACACCTGAGGAAATTTTTCAAACTATCATCAAGGAAAACTTTTCTCATTTAAAAAAAGAGAGGCCCATCCATATACAAGAGGCATTCCACACCCCAAATAGATATGACCAAAATAGAAACTGACCATGGCAAATAATAGTTAAAACATTCCACATTCAAGATAAAGAAATGGTGCTGAAAGCTTCAAGGGGAAAAAAAAACCAAATTACTTTTAAAGATAAACCTATTAAAATAACAAATGACTTCTCAATGGAAATAGTAAAAGCAAGAAGAGCTTGGAGAGACGTACTTTAATTATTGAATGAGCAAAAATGTCAGCCCAGGGTGATATACCCGGCAAAACTATCTGTCATGATCGAGGGAGAAAGAAAAATTTTCCACCATGAAGACAACTTGAAGGGATACCTGTCTACCAAACCAGGCCTTCAAAAAATGTTAGAAATGATACTCAAGCTTGAAGAAAAATACAGGCATATCCAGGATAACAGAAGGGAAGTATAATACCACCAAAACTTAAAAGTGAAACAGTACACTTACAAAATCCACAAAACATAATGAATGTCCGGAATTAAAAACACTTTCTCCATTATAACATTAAATGTCAATGGAATTAACTCCCTGATCAAGAGACACAGATTAAAAACTTGGATTAAAAATCACAATCCATCAATTGGCTGCCTGCAGGACACCCATCTCACCACAAAAGTTAAGCACATCCCAAAAATAAAAGGCTGGTCCAAAATTCTGCAAGCTAATGTAACCAGAAAAAAGGCAGGGGTAGCCATTATGCTATCAGACAAAGTGGACTTAAAACCAAAAAAAATCATAAGAGACACAGATGGATACTACATTTTAGTCACAGGTACAATTCGCCAGGAACACTTCACCATACTGAACATGTATACACCCAATATGGGCCCCCCACATTCATTAAGCAAACCCTACAACATCTAAAGCGAGAAATCAATCCCAAAATGATAATTCTTGGGGATTCATCACTGCCCTCTCAACATGGGATAGAACAACAGGTCAAAAACTTAACAGAGACACTTTGGAGCTTAATCTAACCCTTACTGAAATGGACCTTACAGATCTCTATTGAACTTTTCATCCATGCACTAAAGAATATACATTTTTCTGAGAAGCACACGGAACTTTCTTCAAAATAGATCACATATTGGGCCACAAAATGAATCTCCACATATCCAGGAAAGTTGAAATTCTAGCCTGTGCCTTGATCCACATGGATGATCTTTTTGATGTTTTTGAATGCGATTTGCTAAGACATTGTTCAGAATCTTTGCATCTGTGTTCATCAGAGAGATTGGCCTGTAGTTTTCTTTTTTAAGTGTATCTTTATTAGGTTTTGGAATTAAAACAATATTAGCTTCATAGAAGGAATTTGGTAGTGTTCCTTCCTTTGCTATTTGATGGAACAGTTTAAGGAGTATTGGTGTTATTAGCTCCTTAAATGTCTGGTGGAACTCTGTGCTGAATCCATCTGGTCCAGGACATTTTTGGTGGGAAGATTCAAGATTAATCAATTTACTTATATGTTATAGGACTATTTATATAATTCACAAATTTCTGATTCAATTTAGGTAAGTTGTGCTTACTTAGGAATTCATCCAACTCTTTTGTGTTGTCAAATTTCACAGAGTATAAATTTTTGAAATAAGATGTTATAATACTATGAATTTCTTGGGTATCAGTTGTGATAACTCCATTTTCATTTTTAATTTTGTTAATTTGGGTTTTCTCTCTCTTGCTTTTGGTTAATTTCACTATGGGTGTATCAATCTTATTGATTTTTTCAAAGAACCAGCTTTTTATTTATTTATTTATTTCTGATCTTGCAATCTTAATAGGTACACTAGTCCATCCCTCCCTCCGCCCCTCCCTTGTCCTCTTAGCTCCCTCCACCTTTTCCCCTTCCTGTCTTCCCCTCCCTCCCTATCTCCCAGTGCCTCCTCCCTCACATCCCTGGAGTGTCATTTAATGTGTATGGCAAACTTTCCTATGGGCCCTCCTCTCTGATGAGGTGTAAGGACTCAGTGGCAGTTCCTAGAACTTTTTCTTGTGTTCCCCATAAGTATAGGAACACTATTGTGGCTGTTAATTCCTAGCTTCTAAGGATCCTAGTGACTTTAGTCTATGCTAGACTTTGAGGAGTCAATAATGTGTTGGTCATTGCGCAGGTAATGCAAAGTCCTCTTACGATTTCTTCAGCTCTAACTTGTGTGGAGTATCTTGCATATCATTACTCCTCCCCATCCCTATGATCTTACAATCTTACTGCCCCCTCTTCCACAAATTTCCCTGAGCTTCATGATAGGGGGAGATTTGGCTGGCCTAGTTCCTGGTGGTTTATATAGATTCTCTGTTGTTCTGAATTATTGTTTGTTGATTTTTTTTTCAGTTTTGCTGCTCTGCAATGCCCTTCATTCCATCCTGATGGGTATTGGATGTCACCCGCTGGCCAGAGATAAAAAGCTCTTAAAATAGAGTCTTATTATAAGAGTATAAGAGTACCACATTTTCCTAATCTACTCGTCAACTGTTGGACATTTGGGTTGATTCCATGACTTTGCTATTGTAAACAGTGTTGCTATGAACATGGTCATGCTTGTGCTATCAAGGTGAATTTTTGCTGTTTGGGGGGTTATTCCCAAAAGTGGAGTAGCAGGGTCATATGGCATTTCATCTTTAACTTCCCATTCTGTGGGTTGCCTTTGTGCTCGAGTTACAATCTCTTTATCTGAACAGAAGCTGTTTAATTTCATAAGATCCCATCTTTTGAGTGTTGGTTGTATTGACTGTGCTGTCTCTAAAGCTTTTAGTTGCATTGTTAAGTTATTTAATTTTGATGTTTCTATTTTTTTGATGTAAGCATTAAGAGCTATGAAATTACCTCTTATGACAGCTTTCATTGTGTCCCAGAGATTTTGGTAAGTTGTATTTTCATTATTGTTCACGTCAAGGAAATCTAGAATTTCCTTTGTAATTTCTTCCAGAATCCAATTCTCACTCAGCATCATAGTATTTAGTTTCCAGTAGTTAGTGTATTTTCTGTTGTTTGTTGTGTTGCAGATGTCAAGCTTCAGACCATGGTGGTCTGATAGGGTATAGGCTAGAATTTCAACTTTCCTGTATATGTGGAGATTTGTTTTGTGGCCCAATATGTGATCATTTTGGAGAAAGTTCCATGTGATGCTGATAAAAATGTGTATTCTTTGATGCGTGCATGAAAAGTTTGATAGAGATCTGTAAGGTCCATTTCATTAAGGGTTTGATTAAGTTCCAAATTGGATCATGTGTATATAAGAGATTTAAGTATGTAAACTATAACTTCAGCCACATTTTAGAATATTGTTTAATTTTTTTCAAAATTACCTCTAGGAAAAAGGGAACTCTACATGAAGACAACTTGTTTTCTATTTCAGATTTTAAAGGTCACATCTATTAAACAAGGAAAAATACCAAACAAAAATAAAAGCAAAAAACCCACCCCGATTCTCAATTCATCATTCTGTATTCTTTATCACTTTTTCAAATTTTCTTTTTTGCATTGCATAAACTCATTGTTAACTATTCATGGAACAGTAAACAAATGCTTGTCTAATAAAGAACTCTGACCAAGGCTAAAAAAAAAAAAAAGTTCCAAAGTGTCCCTGTTAAGCTTTTGACCTTTGATCTATCCCATATTGAGAGGGAAGTACTGAAGTCCCCTCGAATTATCATTTCGGGGTTGTTTTCTTGCTTTAGATGCTCTAGTGTTTGCTTAATGAATGTGAAGGAGCCCATAAAATGTGCATACATGTTTAATATTGTGAAGTCTTCCTGGTGAATTGTGCCTGTGACTGAAATGTAGTATCCATCTGTGTCTCCTATGATTTTTTTTTTTTTGGTTTGAAGACCATTTTATCTGATAGCATAATGACTACCCCTGCCTGTTTCCACTAGCTTGCAGAATTTTGGACCAGCCTTTCATTTTTAGGATGTGCTTATCTTTTGTGGTGAGATGAGTTTCCTGAAGGCAGCAGAATGATGGATTGTGATTTTTAATCCAAGTTTGTAATCTGTGTCTCTTGATTGGTGAAGTAATTCCATTGACATTTAATGTTATAATGGAGAAATTATTTTTAATTCCATTCATTTTTTATGTTTATTGGCTTTTGTAAGTGTATCATTTGGCTTTTGGGTTTGGTGATATTATACTTCTCTTTTGTCCTCCTGGATATGCTTGTTTTTTTCTTCAAGCTTGAGTATCATTTGTAGCATTTTTTGAAGGCCTACTTTGGTAGACATGTAAGCTTACAAGTTGTTTTTGTGCTGGAAAACTTTTTTTCTCCCTCTATCATGATGGGTAGTTTTGCCGGTATATGTTTTTTAATCAGATTTGCTAAGACTTCATTGAGAATCTTTCCATCTGTGTTCATCAAAGAGATTGGCCTATGGTTTTCTTTTTTAGGTGTATCTTTATTAGGTTTTGGAATTAAAGCAATATTAGCTTCATAGAAGTAATTTGGTAGTGTTCCTTCCTTTGCTATTTGTTGGAACAGTTTAAGGAGTATTGGTGTTATTAACTCCTTAAATGTCTGGTAGAACTCTATGCTGAATCCATCTGGTCCAGGACATTTTTTGGTGGGAAGATTCGATATTACTTCATCAATTTCCCCATGTGTTGTGCTTACTTAGTAATTCATCCATTTCTTTTGTGTTGTAAAATTTCACAGAGTATAAGTTTTTGAAATATGACATTATATTTCTCTGAATTTCTAGTGTATCTGTAGTGATAACTCCATTTTCATTTCTAATTTTGTTAATTTGGGTTTTCTCTCTCTTGCTTTTGTTTAATTTATCTAGGGGTGCATCAATCTTATTGATTTTTTTTTTAAGAACCAGCTTTTTGACTGGTTATTTCTCTGTATCATTTTCCTTATCTCAATTGTAGATATTTCTCTCCTTATTTTGCTAATCTCCTCTCTTCTACTGCTTTTGGGATTGGGTTGCTCTTGTGTCTCTAAAGCTTTAAGCTGCATTGTTAAGTTATTTATTTGTGAAGTTTCTCTTATTTTGATGTAGGCATTAAGAGCTATGAACTTACCTCTTAGGACAGCTTTCATCATGTCCCAGAGATTTTGATAAGTTATATTTTCATTATCTTTCACTTCCAGAAAATCCTAAATTTCCTTTATGATTTCTTCCTGAATCCAATTCTCATTCAGCATCATACTGTTTATTTTCTAGGATTTAGTGTATTTTCTGTTGTTTGTTGTGTTGCAGATGTCAAGCTTTATACCATGGTGGTCTGATAGGTTACAGGCTAGAATTTTAACAATCCTGTATATATGGCCCAATATGATGTCTATTTTGGAGAAAGTTTGATATGCTGCTGAGAAAAATGTGTATTCTTTGGTGTGTAGATGAAAAGTTCGATAGAGATCTGTAAGGTCCACTTCAGTAAGAGTTTGATTAAGTTGCCATGTATCCCTGTTACGTTTTGACCTGTTGATCTATCCCATATTGAGAGGGAAGTACTGAAGTCCCCTCGAATTATCATTTCGGGGTTGTTTTCTTGCTTTAGATGCTCTAGTGTTTGCTTAATGAATGTGAAGGAGCCCATAAAATGTGCATACATGTTTAATATTGTGAAGTCTTCCTGGTGAATTGTGCCTGTGACTGAAATGTAGTATCCATCTGTGTCTCCTATGATTTTTTTGGTTTGAAGTCTACTTTGTCTGATAGCATAATAGCTACCCCTGCCTGTTTCCTGGTTCTGTTAGCTTTCAGAATTTTGGACCAGCCTTTTAATTTTAGGATGTGCCTATCTTTTGTGGTGAGATGGGTTTCCTGAAGGCAGCAGATTGATGGGTTGTGATTTTTAATCCAAGTTTGTAGACTGTGTCTCTTGATTAGTGAGTTAATTCCATTGACATTTAATGTCATAATGGAGAAATTAATTTAATTCCAAACACTTTGTGTTTAGAGGCTTTCATATGTGTATTACTTCGCTTTTAGGTTTTGGTGGTATTATATTTTCTTTCTGTCCTCCTGGATATGCTTGCTCTTTTCTTCAAGCTTGAGTATTTTTTCCAGCATTTTTGAAGGCCTGTTTTTGTAGACATGTAAGCCTTTAAGTTTTCTTTGTGCTGGAAAACTTTTCTTTCCCACTTGATCATGACAAATACTTTTGCTAGGTATATCAGCCTGGGCTGACATTTTTGCTCATTTAATACTTGAAGCACATTTCTCCAAGCTCTTCTTACTTTTACTGTTTCCATTGAGAAGTCATTTGTTATTTTAATAGATTTAACTTTAAAAATGACTTGTTTTTTTCCCTTGAAGCTCTCAGCACATTTTCTTTGTCTTGAATGTGGAATATTTTAACTATTATTTGCTGTGGCAAGTTTCTATTTTCGTCATATCTGTTTAGTGTGAGAAATGCCTCTGGTATTTGAATAGAGCTCTCTTGCATTATATGAGGAAAGTTCTTCTTGATGATAATTTGAAAAATTTCCTCAGGTGTGGTATTTTGGGATTCTTGCTCTGATATTCCATGAATGAGTTTGTTAGGCTTCTTCAGGGTTTCCCATAACTCTTGAATATTCTTCTCAAGTATCTTTTTGGCTTTACCAACCATTTCTATTGTGTTGGTTAATACTCCTACTTTGTCTTCAAGATCTGAAATTCTATTTTCTGCTTTGTTAGTTCTGCTAATAAGACTCTCTGTTGAGATCTGGGTTGAAGATAACTTGTCTTTTAGTTCAATTTTAAACTCTACTTGAGATTGTTTTAAGTGCTCTATGCCTGTTTTTGTTTCTCTAACTGTTTTTCTCAACCCCTCCACGTCTCTCTTGTGTTCCTGTTCAAAGTGGTTGATGCAGTTATTTAACTCTTACCGGATTTGCTCTTTCAAGTATTGATCATGCTTTGGAAGTCGTTATCTTGGGTCTGGCTTTCTTGGCTATTTTCTGTGAATTTGTTCTGGTTGGAATCTATAATCATGGGGTGTAATCTTTCAGTGGGAGATTTGTTTTCTTGGGTTTTGTTTCTCATGGATGTGTACTGTGACTTGGGCATTGTTGTTTTATCTCTTAAGACTTCCTTTAAGCTTCTGTGTGTTTTTGACTGTATGAATCATATGGTATTATTACTCTTGGGCAGTTATTACTAGTGCTTGCCTCGGAGTTGGGTACATTTGTCTCTTGTTACTGTTATTTCCTAGATGATGCTATTAGACTGTTAGTACATCAATTAAGTCAGGTTTAGCAGACAGGGGTGAATATTAGTATAGTAGTGCACTTTTACGATTTATACCTTGGTGATATGTGAGGGTGAGTGGTATATTCCCTGAAGTTGTATATGTCTTGGGGGTGGCTATATGGAAAAGTTAATCTATCATGACTAATAATTGAAAAGAACAGGATGATAAAAAGGGGTTTCTTTATCTTTGAGCTGGATGTGAAGAACCTCTCCCATGTGATAGGATGCTTTTAGAGGACTTCATATGTATGGCATTTGTACCCTAGAGCTTTGTTTGGGTTTGCTGTGGACTCTGTTGAATTGTGAGGAGCAGTATGTCCTTCCTGGGCCATGAGTGTCCTGGGCAGACAGGGCAGAGCTGCTCATTGTCTGCACAGTTGACCTGGGAACTGGGGGGTTGCCTAGTGGCCCTCCCTAGCCCAGTGCAGACTGGATGTTACTCCATCTGGCTGGTGGGAAGAGCTTGGAGGAATGGGTAACCTGGGATCTGTAGGTGGGCTGGGGAGATTTACCTCAGGAACAGTGTGTCCTCCCTGGACCATTAGTTTCCCGGGTGGAAATGGCTATTCCTTTTTTCTTATCTTAACCAAGAATACACAATGATAATTTTGAAAAATGGTGTGGTTGGGAAAGAAAGGATTCTCAGGACAGCCTGGATTATGTAGCTCAATGTCACACTAGGTTACAGAGTGGGACATGTAGACACACACATACATACACACACAAATAAATAAAAATGGATATACACAAATAATTGTTTAAGAGACATTTTCTAACCTAAAAGTTTGCCTGGTTCTTTAAAAATTGAGATAATTTAGATTAATTTATTACATAATAATTACAGGTTATGCTTCCATCAATTGTAAGTTTGAGACTGCCACGATTGTGGAGACAGCCTAGGCTTCTTAATTATTGGCCAACAGGGTAGGCTAAAGTGTGAGACATTTGTTCACATACCACATGAAAGAAAGAAAGAAAGAAAGAAAGAAAGAAAGAAAGAAAGAAAGAAAGAAAGAAAGAAAGAAACAAAGAAACAAAGAAACAAAGAAACAAAGAAACAAAGAAACAAAGAAACAAAGAAACAAAGAAACAAAGAAACAAAGAAACAAAAACAAAGAAACAAAGAAACAAAGAAAGAAACAAAGAAATGAAAGAAACAAAGAAACAAAGAAAAAATTGTTCTGAGCCTTGTATTTAAGTCCTGACAATGTATATTCCATTTTTCTTATTTTAAACAAGAATACTCAGTGATAAGATTCCCAAAGTAGTGAATTTGGGAATGACAGGATTCTCAGGAAGCATGGGCTATGTAGTTCAATGTCATAGAAGTCTATAGAGTGAGGTATATACACACCCACACAGACACACAGAAACACACAAGCATTAAATTAGCAAATACTGATTTTTAAAACCATCTTTTGATTTTATACATGTGTGTCTCTTTTGCTCTGTGAATGTGTGTTTGTATCTGTGTGGACATCAAAGGACACTGTATCCAGGTTCTGACAGGACAAAAAGTGCAGGCTGCCAACTGCAGATTTTATGACTGATCTGGGATCAGATCTCAGGACTTTCTGCTTGCAAAACAGTATCTTAACCACTAAGCCATCTCTACAGCCCAGCAAAGAGTCGTTTCATATTATAAAGTAAATGGCAACCACTACACGTATAAAATTTATTATATCACTCATGCATATAATGTGAGTGATGTTTTTAATTCTAAAAACTGGAAGTATTGATTCCCATGAATCTGAAGACAGTCTAGGGTACCTAGTTTTTTTGAGATTATAACAAGGTAAAATTTAAGAAAAACACAAACACACACACAAACCTACACACATACACACACAAATAACTAAATACCGAGATATATGAATAATTGCTTAAGGTATATTTTCTCACCTCAAAAGTTCCCTGTTCCTTCTCAAAATTTACATAATTTAGATAATTATATTCATTAGTATCAGTAAGTGTGGCTTATGATTCCACCAACTGGAAGTCTGAGATTGCCAGGATTTTGAGTCCTGATAATGTATATTACTTTTTTCTTATCTTTACCAAAAATACATAGTGATAAGTTTCCCAGAATAGGTTGGGAATGAATGGATTCTCAGGACAGCTTGGCTATTAGTTCAATGTCACAGTAGTCTACAGAGTGGGACACACACACAAACACACACACACACACACAGAACTACATGCAAACATTAAAATAACAAATATTTATTTTTAAAATATTGTTTTGATTTTATACATGTGTGTCTCTTTTCCTCTTTGTATGTGTGCATGTATGTGTGTGTGAGCATCAAAAGACCCTTTATCCAGGCTCTGACAGGACAAAAGTGCAGGCTGCCATCTGGAGTTTTTATGGCTGATCTGGGATCAGATCTCAGGACCTTCATCTTGAAAGACTGTATCTTAACTACTAAGCTATCGCTCCAGCATAGCAACCAGTCTTTTCAAAATATATAAAGTAAACTGCAAACACTACAGCTCTAAAATATTTTATGTTACTTTCTCATTTAATATGAGTAATGTTTTTAATTCTACAAACTGGAAGCCTTGATTCCCAGGCATCTGAAGGCAGTCTAGGGTACCTAGTTTTTTCCAGGTTATAATAAAGTTTAAGATACACACACACACAAACACATACACACACAAATAAAGAAATATGGATATATATCAATAATTTTTGAGATATTTTCTCACCCAAAAGATTTCCTTGTTCCTTCTAAAAATTTACATAATTTACATTATTATATTCATTAATCTCAGGAAGTATGGCTTCTAATTCCACCAATTGGATGTCTGAGACTTCCAGGATTCTGAAAATAGCCTAGGCTTTTTAGCTATTTGTGAACAAGGTAGGCTAAAGAGGGAGACATATGCACACATTCCCCAGAAAGTAAGTAAGTAAATAAGTAAGGAAGTAAGGAAGTAAATAAATAAATAAACAGATCTCACCCTTGTACTCTGAGTTCTGATAATGTATATTCCTTTTTTCTTTTCTTACCTGAGAATACAGAGTGATACAATTTGAACAATGGTGCAGTTGGGAATGAAAGTGTTCTCAGGACAGCCTGGGTTATGTAGTTCAATGTCACAATAGGCTATAGAATGGGACATGTAGACACACGCAAATGAATATGGATATATACAAATAATTGTTTAAGAGATATTTTCTCACCTGAATGGTTCCCTGGTTTCTTCTCAAAATTTAGGTAATTTGGATTAATTGATTCTATAGTAATAATAAGTATAGGTTGTGATTCCACCAATTGCAAGTCTGAGACTGCCAGGTTTCTGAGGATAGCCTAGGCTTCTTAGTTATTTGCCAACAGGGTAGACTAAAGGGTGAGACATCTGCACATATAGCACATTAAATAAACAAATAAATAAATGTGTTAATTAATTAATTAATAAAGGAATAAATACATAAATAAATAGTTCTCATCCCTGTATTCTGATTTCTGATATTGTATATTCTTTATTCTTATCTTAACCAGGAATAAAGAGTGATACATTTTGAAAAATGGTCGGGTTGGGAATTAAAGGATTCTCAGGACAGCCTGAGTTATGTACTTCAATGTCTCAGTAGGATACAGAGTGAGACATGTAAACAAACACATATACATTCATACACAAATAAATAAATATGGATATACACAAATAATTGTTTAAGAGACATTTTCTAACCTAAAATGTTCCCTGCTTCCTTCTCAAAATTTAGATAATTTAGATTAATTAATTATATAGTAATAATAAGTATAGGTTGTGATTCCACCAACTGCAAGTCTGAGACTGCCAGGATTCTGAAGATAGCCTAGGCTTCTTAATTATTTGCCAACAGGGTAGGCTAAAGGGTTAGACATCCACACACATTCCACATACAATAAATAAATAAATAAATAAATAAATAAATAAATAAATAAATAAATAAATAAATAAATAGAAATAAATAGTTCTCATCTCTGTTTTCCTAGTGCTTATAATATATATTCATTTTTCTTATCTAAATGAAGAATGCAAAGTGATACAATTTGAAAACTGGTCAGGTTGGGAATGAAAGGATTCTCAGGACAACCTGGGCTATACAGCTCAGTGTCACAATAGGATGCAGATTGTGACATGTAGAGACACACACATACATACACACACAAATAAATAAATATGGATATATACAAATAATTGTTTAAGTTATATTTTCTCACCTAAATGTTTGTCTGGTTCCTTCTCAAAATTTAGATAATTTATATTACTTTATTCCCTGGTAATAATGTGTGTAGGTGGGCTGGAGAGGTGGCTCAGGGGTTAAGCCTCTGCCTTGCAGGCAGAAGATCCTGAGTTCGGATCCCAGATCCCACGTATAGGCCTTTGTCTGTAAAAGTTCCTTTTCTTCCCCCAATAAACTGAGATCTGCTTCTGGCAATCTCCCTGTCCTGTACACAAATATTGTATAAGAGATATTTTCTCACTTAAAAAGTTTCCCTGTACCTTCTCAAAATTTACATAATTTAGATTATTATATTCACTAGTCCCAGGAAGTGTGAATTATTATTCCAACAACTTGAGTATTAGACTTCCAGGATTCTGAAAATAGCCTCGGCATCTTAGTTATTTGGGAATAGGGTAGGCTAAAGTGTGAGACATATGCACACATGGTACATAAAATAAATGAATAAATAAAGAAATTAATAGTGCTCAGCATGGTATCTGAGTCCTGATAATTTATATTCCTTTTTTCTTATCTTAAGCAATAGTACACAGTGATAAGCTTCCAAGAATAGTGAGGGTAGGAATGACAGGATTCTCAGGACAGCCTGGGCCGTGTAGTTCAATGTCACAGTGGGCTACAGAGTGAGGTATGTACACACACACACACATACACACACACACGCACACGCACACACACATGCACATGCACACACACAAACACCCATATACACAAAGACTTTAAATTAGCAAATACTTATTTTTAAAACTTCTTTTGATTTTATATATGTGGGTCTCTTTCCCTCTGTTTATGTGTGCATGTATGAGTGTGTGGGCATCAAATGACACTCTATCCAGCTGTGACAGGACAGACAGTGCTGGCTGCCAACTGGAGTTTTTATGACTGATCTGGGATCTGATCTCAGGACCTTCTTGCAAGACAGAATCTTAACCACTAAGCCATCTCTCCAGCCCAGCAAATAGTCGTTTCAAAATATATAAAGTAAATGGCAAACACTACATGTCTAAAATTTATTACATAACCTCATGCATATAATGTGAGTGATGTTTTTAATTCTATAAAATGGACATCTTTAGTCCCATGCATTGGAAGACAGCTAGGGTATCTAGTTTGTCCAGGCTATAGTAGGATAAAGTGTTAAGATACATACACAAACACATTCACCTACTGTCATAGTTAAGCACAGGTGTCAACTTGACTGTTGAGAGTTTGAGCTCTGGGCACAGTTGTAGAGAGCTGATGGTTGAGTTAAGCCCAGAGCAAACCTGAAAGATATTGTCTAGCTGATGGGGAAGATCCAGCCTATGATGGGTGGGATGAGGCCCTGGATAAATCACAGAGAGCTGGTTGAGAGAGTTGGCATCCTAGACATGCTGGTCTGGCAAGTAAGGATTGTCCATCTCTCAGCCGTTATGCAGTGATGGTGTGGCCAGTTCCTTTGGCCCTGGTGTTGGTACATGCTCTCCTGTCAAGCTGGACTAAGAACTGTAACCAGAAATCGTAAGAGAATAAACCCCTCGTTCCCTTAAGCTACTTGATGGTCATTTATCAGCAACCATGCAGGCTGACTGCAACACCTACAAACACAAATAAATGAATACAGAAGTGTACAAATAATTGTATAAGAGATATTTTCTCATGGAAAACGTTCCCCTGTACCTTCTGAAAATTCACATAATTAAGATTATAATATTCACTAGTCCCAAGAAATTTAGCTTATAATTCCACCAATTGGAAGTATGAGAATGCCAGGATTCTAAGGATAGTCTAGGATTCTTAGTCATTTTGGAACAGGGTAGAGTAAGGGTGAGATATAAGCACACATAACACATAAAAGAAAGAAAGAAATAAGGAAATAAAAAAAGAAAGAAAGAAAGAAATAGGTCTCATCCCTGTACTCTAATTTGTGACAATTTATATTCTTTTTTCTTATATTAACCTAGAATACAGAGTGATGCAATTTGAACAATGTTGCAGTTGGGAATGAAAGGATTTTCAGGAAAGCCTGGGCTATGCAGTTCAATAAGCTATGTAGTTCAGTAAGCTACAGAGTGAGACATGTAGACACACACGTACATACACACAAAAATATATAAATTTGGATATATACAAATAATTTTAAGAGATATCTTCTCACCTAAAATGTTCCCAGCTTCCTTCTCAAAATTTAGATAATTTAGATTATTTTATCCCCTAGTAATAATATGTGTAGGTTTTGATTCCATCAATTGGAAGTCTGAGACTGCCTGTATTCTGAAGATAGCCTAGGCTTCTTAGTTATTTGCGAACATGGTAGGCTAAAAAGTGACTCATATACTCACATACCACAGCAAATAAACAAATGAATAAATAAGTAAATAAATAAATAAAAATAAGTAAATAAATAATTCTCATCCATGTACTCCTAGTCATGATAATGTATATTCATTTTTTCTTATCTTAACCAAGAATACAGAGTGATAAAATTCGAAAAATGGACAGGTTGGGAATGAAAGGATTCTCAGGACAGCCTGGGTTATATAGCTCAATGTCACAATAGGATGCAGATTGAGACATGTAAAGACATACACATGCATCCACACACAAATGAATAAATATGGATATATACAAAAAATTGTTTAAGTTATATTTTCTCACCTTAATGTTTGCCTGTTTCCTTCTCAAAATATAGATAATTTACATTATTTTATTCCATAGTAATAATGTGTGCAGGTTATGATTCCACTGATTGGAAGTCTGAGACTGCCCGGATTCTGAATATACCTTCTTAGTTATTTGGGAGCAGGGTATGATAAGGGTGAGACACCTGCACATATACCACATAAAATAAATAAGGAAATAAATAAATAAATAAATAAATAAATAAATAAATAAATAAATATTTCTCAGCCCTATACTCCATGTCCTGAAAATGTATACTCCTTTTTTTCTTATTTTAAAAAAGATTACACAGTTATAACATTCCCAAAATAGTGAGGTTGGGAATGACAGGATTGTCAGCACAGCCAGGACTATGTTGTTAAATGTCACAGTAGGCTACAGTGTGAGACATGTGTACACACACACACACACACACACACACACACACACACACACACACAGAAACACAGGAACATTAATTTAGCAAATAATTATTTTTAAAACCTTCTTTTGATTTTATACATGTGTGTCTCTTTTGCTCTGTGTATGTATATATGTATGTGTGTGGACATCGAAGGATGCTGGATCCAGGCTCTGACAGGACAGAAAGTGCCAGCTTCCAAATGGAGTCTTTATAACTGATCTGGGATCAGTTTGTATCTTAACCATTAAGCCATCTCTCCAGCACTGCAAAGAGTCCTTTCAAAATATATATAGTAAATGGCTGCCAGGTCTTTATTCAACCATCCTGGTGGACAAGGTCCCAGCATGATAGAATATTGTTTTAAGGAAAGAATTTCTGGAAAAAAGGACATGACATTATTTGATAAAGTAAGGGAAATAAGTAAAATATGGTAATTGTCAGGCCCTGGTGTTTCTGCCCAGTTTGGGCCTAATACTTGCTCACTTTGGAATGTCACAGTAATGCCAATGGGCAGGTGCTAGGAATTTTTTCCTAGGTAATTTAAGTTTTGCCTCTGGCCGGGAGACTTCTTCTGGCAATTGGGTGTGCCTTCTACTTGTTCTTGGGTTGTTTGGAACTAGCTTCCTCCTCTCTGATCTAGAGAAAAAACCTGTTTTTAACTTTAAATCAAATTGCAACTAGAGATTTTATGTCTAGTCACACACAGTAAGTAGACTTGTTAGCCAGAATGTGGACACTGATTTTAAAGAAATTAGAGAACAACTTCAAGAGTTTTAAAACATAAGTTGGTAAAATTCCCACTTATGAACTAACTCAGAAATTCTAGAAGTATGAGACTATGCCATCTGTTCACTAGAACTTTAAAAAGCTGTTTGATCCCTCTTGGATTGTAATTTGCACTATCATAGGAGGAATTGTTCTTTTGATAATTATATTGCTTAAGTGATTCTTTCAGCACATCTCTCAGCAGCACTCCATCAACAAGACCATGTTACAGGTGCTTACAGCCCTTGAACATCCAAGCCATGCCCCCGCTAGAGATGTGGTTCAAGCTTGGATTGAAGAGATTCATGAGGCCTTGGTCTAATCTCCAGAGGAGAGGTCCATTGAGGGCCGGTAGTCAATTACAAGTAAGATCCTGTGAGACAGGATGACCTAAGACAGGCACCGGTCGATTAAGCTGAACCGCCTCTGAGGTGGGGTCAACAAGGTCAGAGCAAAGAACTTTGGCTCCTGCTAGCTGTCAAAGAGGATGGATATGTAGCAGGACCGGACCATGCAGGCCTGTATTGTCTATATGGGCTGCATGCAACTTTTCCAAGCTAGAACCTGCTGCCATGCCTGGTGTTGATGTCAACCTGCCTGACTGAGAGGACTAACCCGGACAAGTCAATGGCAAAAGCTCACACTGGGACTTCTGGGATGTTGGGCACATGTATAGTTAATTGTAATGAAAAACATGTTCCTTATTGAAATTAAAAGGAGCTCAATCCTCCTCTGTGCATTTTAAAAATATAGTCTCTGTTGAAACAATGACAACTATGTGGACTCAGCCCCATGGCTATTTGGTGGAGTATTATAGATTAGCTAGATTTGGAAATAATGGGAGAATAGTTCTGTTAAATGCCTTTACCCTCAAGCAATGGGTTAGATTCTTGAAAAAATGTCCACCCTAAAGGTTATTTCTGTTGACTGGAGAATACGTGTCGGTTTTCAGGTGCAACATTCTTTACCCCAAAATTTTCTGTATAAAAACTGTCACAAAGTTGAAAATAAAGGGGGTCCTGATTCATTCAGCGTAGAGAGTTGTGTGTTTCTGTTATCCATCACCTGAAGCCTTGCCTCATGTGGTCCGTGGAAGCCCTGGTTTCGAGGCTACAGCTCTGGCCTACAGCATCTGACAGCTAGTAATCCAAGTGACACTTATTTATCAAAAAGGTAAAAGCATAAGCAGACATTGGTAACCACACAGGCAAAGGAAAACCTCAGACTCAAACTGGTAGAAGTATTAAATAATCATATTTCAGTTCCTACTCACATATTATGTGCATGTCCTCTACATTTATAACTTATGGTTTACACTGAACTTTGTTGTTGACAGGAACAACATTTTGGCACGAAACTCTTTTTTCTAGTTTGATTTGTTCCCCTTTGATAACTTCTTTGATTTTTGGTATCAGAAGCAAAAACACCTGAGTTTGGACCTAAGTATGAACATGTTACAATCTCAATTAGGAAACCCGAAGAATTGAATGCACAAGGTAAATATTTTTGAAAAAGGGAGTCATGGTAGCTTCTATTTATAGATACATATTCTGTTGTTAATAGTCTTTAAATCTTTTCTTAGCTTCAGGCTTTCCTGATCATAGAAAATTAGAGCAAACACTGACTTTAGGCATACATCAGTGGTAATTTCCAGCTTTCCAAACATATAATTAATATTGCAGATGATTTATCAAATTTCATAGCACAATGGGTCCAAAGCATTTTCCCACCTAGGGTTTATAATCATCTACATATATGCCAAACAAGAGCTCAATGCAGGTATATTTCCCCAAATCTCCACAATTCCCACACACCCTATGTATAACACTAGTCATTTCTCTTTGTGATACTTCGCTTTTAAAATTAGTTTTTTTAATTAATTAATTTATTTATTTTAATTAATTTATTTATTCAATTGTGGGTGTATGCGTGCGTGTGTGTGTATGTGTGTGTATGTGTATGTGTAGAACCACGGGTGAATACGGGAACAACCATGGGCCACCTCCACCTCCTCATTTACTCTGCCCCGGGATTCACAGGCTCCACCCTACCAGGACCAGAAAAGCAGGGAGTCCCCGCTTCTGCCCCGCGTCTATGAAGTGGGGTCTAGGATCCGAACTCAGGACCTTCCGCCTGCAAGGCAGAGGCTTAACTCCTGAGCCACTTCTCCAGCCCCTAAAATTGTGTTTTTAGCAAGCGAGCTTAGCACATTTCCCACATTCTGCAACTTTTATCATCATGTATTTTTTCTATCTTCTAACATTCATGTCCAGCCACAATGCCTGTTATTTCGTTATAATGTATACATACAATCAGGCATATATTTCAGTGCATGTGTAATCTGATGATTTGCTCCCAACCCAATATTAAAAACCATACTTCCAAAATGCTAAGTCTTTCTTTGGTTGTATTTATCAGCAGAGTCATGGGTCAATTGTTTTTGGCATCATCATTTTCAAATACTAGGGAGAGCAATTCTTAAAATGAACATCACATGACCTGTTTACACTTTATGGTAAAAAAAATCACTATGGGAATACACAGCATGCATGTAGTAATGCCTGCCACAAGAACACTTTCTATGTTCCCACTGGAAGGTATTTCCCTCACATCCTTCTGTTCTGAGCCTAAATGATATGACCCAAAGCAAGATCTCTTCAGCCACCAAATCTTCTAAGAAGATACTCTTGGGGCTGGAGAGGTGGCTCAGGGGTTAAGCTACTGCCTTGCAGGCGGAAGGTCCTGAGTTCGGATCCTTAGACCCCACGTATAGACACTGGGTAGAAGCAGGGGCAGCTTACGTTTCTGGCCTGGTAGGGCGGGGTCTGTGAATCCCGGGGCAGAGTAAACAAGGAGGAGGTGGAGGCATCCATGGTGGTTCCCAAATTCGTCTGTGGTACTACACAAACACACATACATATACATACGTGCACACATGCATGCACACACAATTGAATGAATAATAATAAAAAAATTTTAAAAAATCTTCTAAGAAGTGCTCACTTTGGCAGCACATATACTAAAATTGGAACTATACAGAGAAGATTAGCATGGCCCCTGCGCAAGGATGACATGCAAATTGGTGAAGCGTTCCATAGTTTTTTCAAACAGAGTTTAAAACTGAGCTAAAAGACAAGTTATTTTAAACCCAGAACTCCTCAGAGAGTCTTATCAGCAGAACTAACAAAGCAGAAAACAGAATTTCAGACCTTGAAGATAAAGTGGGAGTATTAACCAGATCAATGGAAGAGGCTGTTAAAGCCAAAAAGATACTTGAGAAAAATATCCAGGAGATATGGGACACCCTGAAGAAGCCTAACATGCGTATTCATGGAACACCAGAACAAGAATCTCAAAATACCACCCCTGAGGAAATTTTTCAAATGATCATCAAGGAAAACTTTCCTCATCTAAAAAAAGAGAGACCCATACATATACAAGAGGCATTCCACACCCTGAACAGATATGACCAAAACAGAAGCTAGCCACGGCAAATAATAGTTAAAACACTCCACATTCAAGATAAAGAACTGGTGCTGAGAGCTTCAAGGGAGAAAAAACAAGTCACTTTTAAAGGTAAACCTGTTAGAGGCCAGAGTCACTGAAGGGCCAAAAGGAACTCGTAAAACTTGTATATGTTAAGAGGCCAGAGACACTAAAAGGCCAAAAGGAAGTCAAAAAGCTTGTTTGATATGCGCCCCTGGGATCCAGCTACCAAGACATTCCAGAGGAGCCATGAAAACGCCCCCGGACCCAGATAACAGATAGCGCAGCTGCGCAACCACCTGGCGCCTTAATCACCAGGCGCCTCCACCATGCTTATCTCTTTTCCCCTGCCCCACTCCCTCCTCCAGCCTGAGCATATAAGCTGTACCCTAACTCTAAATAAACGAGACCTTGACAACTCTTTGCTTGGTCTCCCTCTTTCTTTCTCGCCCATCGTTCCCTGCAGGCTCGATCCTCCTCGGACCCACAAATAACTGGTCCTGCTGGACAGGACAAGTGGCGCCCAAACGGGGCTCGAGGCACGGACCCCGAGTCGGACGAAGACCCAGCCGCGCGGATCAGAGACTCGTAGAGGAGATCGCCCTTGTCACGCACGAGGGTAAGTCATCTTCAGTGCAACTCGTAGAGAAGACCGCCCTTATCACTCATAAGGGAAAGCTGTCTTCAGTACAACTCGTAGAGAAGACCGCTCTTATTACTCATAAGGGAAAGCTGTCTTCAGTGCAATTCGTAGAGAAGACCGCCCTTACCACTCATAAGGGAAAGCTGTCTTCAGTGCAATTCGTAGAGGAGATCGTCAGGGAAAGACATCTCCGGGTAAGTGATCAGTCTTCGTCTCATTATTTTCAGCGATGAGCCAAAATGTTTCTAAAGAGGCTGTCTTTATTAAGGACATTAAGTCCTCTCTCAGAGAAAGGGGAGTTAGAGTTTAAAAAGAGTTAAAAGAAAAGATTTAGCAGGATTGTTTTCTTTCTTTCATTTCTGAAGCTTGTCCTTGGATTGTTATTATGGGTCCGGAGATTCACCCCCGGACTTGGACTAAAGTAAGTCATGATTTAATCAATGATGTAATTCAGGAATTTAATGGCGGCACACAGCAGGCGCTGGCTGTAGTGCTCATGCGCAAAACAAAATGTTTGGGGGCAAATCGGTCCGCTCGTCCCAGCGTGGAAAAAAGTTTGTGGGCAGAGTTGCTGGCTTTGAAGGCTAGGGAGAGGTCCCGGCGTGTGGAAAAATGGCTGCTGGGAGAAAAAATGCCTCATGGTTCTCTTCATAGAAGAGAAGGAGGATGGAAACGGTTAACAAAAAAAAAAAAAAAAAAAAAAAAAACGCTTCCTATGCATCTTCACAGAAACCTGTCCTGGGGCAGGCTAGAGTGGGGAGCTCAGGGGGGCTGACATACAAAGTTACTTTTAAAAGGTTCTAACTTGTTTGGCTATTTGAATTCCCTATGAATATGTGTATTTTATGTTTCATAACAACAACAACAAAAAAGGTGGCCACTTTAGGTTATTGCGCGCTTGTGATCAATTTTTGGTTTTGACTTTGTTCATTATTTGGCATGCCCAATTTAAATGCACGTGCACACTTAAAAATTATCATCAAAAGGCCTGAGTACGTACTGATTAAAATATCTTTTTATGAAGCTTCACAAAGAAATAATGTGTTTTTACCTAGGAAAGTTGTTTTCACATGTGTAATGTTAACGTATTTAACAGCCAAAAAATAAAACTGGTTTCTGAGAAATTATGAGCTCCCTTCCTTGGGAAAAAATCTGGTTCCTAATTCCAAGTATACTCCTATGTTCTGTTATAATCTTACAAATTTAATTCAAGTACAATGATTTTTAAGACGGGGTCTGCTGTTAATGACTTTATTAAAAAACTTTTTTTACAGGATATCTAATATTAAAACAACAAAAAAATCAAAAGATAAAAAGGTATAAATAAACAAGATATGGTACTTAAATGTATAAAAGGTTTTTAAATAAGGTTTATAAGATAAAAAATCTCGCTTAAAAAATTAAATGTATACAGGAGGTTTGAGTTGTTTGATTAAAAAGATGTTAAAGTTGCTATAAAGGTTTATGAAATTTTGGGTTTATAAGCAGATTAAGAACTAGAGATGGTTAAAAAAAAAGTTATACATTGTGCTTCTTTTCTGCTATAGAGGACATTGAGCCTCAGGGATAGAGATTAAGATTAAGCTTCACGTATTTAAATGTATTTTAATTGTCTGTTTTGGTTAAACAAGAATTTGGTTACTCATAAAATCCCAACTTCTCAAGAGCAGCAGGAAGCTTATTCTGGGGTCATGAGTAAAAACTAGAGAGGTCTGAGAACGTTGGCTTAGAGTTAGAAATTGTTTACAGGATTACTATAGGACCTTTGGCCCTGAAAAGGTTCCGGTCCAAACCTTTGCGTATTAAAATCTTATTAATGATGTTATACAGGTTTATACTAGATCTCCTGATATTCAAAAGGTTATTTTAGAGGGAGAAAAAGTTTTACACCGTTGCTCCAGGCCCCCTTCGGCTTGCGAGTCAGTTGCTATTGATATGCCCGCTCCTCCTTCAGATCTCCCTCCCTCGGACAATTCCCCTCACTTAGAGTCCCCTCCCAGCCGTCTCTACCCGTCCTTAAACATTCCAGAGATCCTTAACCCAGGCTCTGATGATAATGCCCTACCCCCTGATGAAAAAACTTCCTCAGACAATGAGGCTACCAACTGTAAAACACCCAACTGCCATCCTCAAAAGCCTTCCATTCTTACCCACCCCCCTATGCTTCAGCTCTGCTCTTTTGCGCCCCTGTTTTTCCTTCAGACAACTCCTTAGATCTTATCACTCAAGCCAAAGCTGAGCTCTCTCAGCAATCAGCCTCCTTAAAACAACTCCTCCAACAAAAGAGGGAACATCTCACTCTGATAAAAGAGCTTCGTGCCGTAGATTTAGAATTAATTCAAACTTCTCTGTCTCCCCCTATAAATTCAAACCCTAAAAAACACCAAACAGCCTCTAAAAGCCTTCAACTTTTCCCAGTCACCTAGAACAAAGCTTCCACAAATTCCCAAGAACCTTCCTCTTTCCAAGGGGAAGAAATCACTGAGACTGGGGATGAATCTGATAATCAGAGAGATGGAGAAAGTCCTCGGAGGAATCAGGTGGTCCAGAATCAACAATACCGCCGCCTAAGTTTAAAACATTTAAAAGACTTGAAAGCGGCAATTTCTAATTACGGCCCTACAGCGTTATTTACGGTAACTTTACTAGAAAACCTGAGTGAGCTGGCTTGTCCCAAATGACTGGCATCATCTGGCCCATGCCTGTGTAGCTGGCAGTGATTTTGTTCTTTAGAGAACTGAGTTTACAGAAAATTACAGAGAGATTGCCCAGCATAATTCTCAAACGCCTAAGACTAAAAACTGGACCAGATATAGACTTATGGGGCGCCCTCCATATGAAACTAATGAAATTCAAACACGTTTCCCTCCTGGCCTCCTGTCTCAGATTCAAAATGCAGGTCTCAAGGCATGAAAAGTCTTCCCCCTAGAGTCCGCTACCACCTCCTTGGCTAAACTTCATCAGGGACCCGATAAGCCTTATAGTAATTTCATCAGCCGCCTCACAGATGCGGTTGAATGGCTATTCGGTGGGGGCAAAGAAAGCGAGAGTGCTTTTGTAAAACACTTAGCATTTGAAAACGCCAATCCTGCTTGTCAGGATACTATCCACCCTCACTGGTCCTGTGACATCTCTGACTATATAAAACTGTGTTCAGGCATTGGCTCGGCTCATGCTATGGGCATCGCCATAGGAGTTGCCTTAAAAGATTTTTCCAAAGACAAAAATTACTTTAATTGTAAACAACCTGGCCATTTTTTCAAAAACTGTATGGCGCCTAAGGCCTCCTGCCTACTGCCTACAACACCCTGCCCTCGATTCTAAAGAGGAAAACACTGGGCCTCTGATTGTCGCTCAAAAGCTGATGCCCAGAGAAATCCATTACCACCAAAAAACTTCCAAAGAGGCCAGCCCCTTGCCCCAGCTCAGACAACTCAGGGACTCAACCCCGGAACAGTCAGGTTCTTCCCTCAAACCAAAACATCCCAGCCAATAAAATTTCCACTCTCCACAAAACAACCTCAAACAACACAGGATTGGACCGCAGTCCCTCCACTGACTCAATATTAACCCCTGATATGGGAGTTCAAGTCCTACTCATGGGCATATATGGCCCTTTACCCATTCTACCCTAAAAGGCCTCCATGTTTATCCAGTTATTATAGATTCTAATTATACAGGTTAAATAAAAATCCTTGCCTACTCTAACAATGGACCCCTATGTCAGGAAAATGACCTTGTCCACCAGGCCACACAGCAACCTTCCCTGACTTCCTCCCTAACTGCGCTTTGCCTTTAAACAACAAACATTTACTACAGCGCTCACCCCTCTTCAACAGGCACAACAGGCTCATAACCTCCATCATCTCAATTCCCGCACCCTTCGCTTAAGATACAAAATATCTAAAGAACAGGCCAGAGAAATTGTCCGTAATTGCAAAGCCTGCCTGTCCTTTCTCCCTGAACCCCATATGGGAGTTAATCCTAGGGGACTTGTGCCAGGCGAACTTTGGCAAATGGATGTCACCCACTTTAAAACATTCAGAAAAAATAAATATATTCATGTCACCATTGATACCTTTAGCGGTTTTATTTATGCAACTCCCCAAACGGGAGAAGCCACAAAACATGTTATTAACCATGAATTGTCCTAAAGTCATCAAAACTGACAATGGCCCAGGATACTCTAGTACTCAATTTAAAGCCTTCTGTGCTCAATTCAACATTAAACACATCACGGGCATCCCATACAACCCCCAAGGCCAAGACATAGTTGAAAGAGCCAATCAGACCTTAAAAAATATACTCCAAAAATTACTGTCTAATGGGGGAATTCTTTACTCCCCCCTAAACCACAGAACCCTGCTAAATCATGCATTATTTGTTTTAAACTTCCTTACCCTTGATGAACAACAACACTCTGCAGCTGACAGGCTCTGGCATCCTTCTACGGCTGATGACTATGCTCAGGCAATATGGAAGGACCCCATTGACAACAAATGGCACGGGCCTGATCCTGTGCTTATATGGGGAAAGGGCCACGCCTGTATATATAACAAACAGGCCAATAGTGCTCGATGGCTTCCAGAATGCTTTGTCAAACCTTATACCCCTAACAAGCCCCCTCAATCTTCCAAAATCATCACAACGCCTATTAATCAATCCCTGGGTGGCGCCTGAGAAGACTCTCTTCTTTTGTCTCCACAGAAAAAATGAATACCTATCTTCAGCCACCTTGGATCCTGTTCGCCGTTCTGCTTATCCTACCTGTCGGAGAATCTGGCCCCTATCAACTATGGAACTATACATGGGTAATAACCAACCAAGCAGGTGACGTAGCTAGTTCCTATTCTCAGATTGCATCCTCCTCACCTTGGCCCAATCTTGAAGTAGATCTTTGCAAGTTAGCTTTAGGAGCTGACTCCTCCTGGGGAACTCCACACCACTACCTACCTCAACCAAAGCCCGTTAATACTCAAGCCCGCTACAGTTCAGTTCCTGGGTGTTATAACCTCTGGGCTCGATCTTTTCTAACCATGGCCCCCATCTATGTCTGCCCAGGCACCCACTGAGATCGCTCCTGGAATACTCGGTGCGGTTATTGCACTGATTATTACTGTGCTTCCTGGTCCTGTGAAACCACTGGAGATACTTATTGGAAGCCTAGTTCCTCTTGGGACTATATAACTGTTAAAAGAAAAAACCCTCCTTTTTATGAAGAAATAGCCTTTATTGACAATCTTACTTATACAAATGACAGCAACCAGTTATCCTGGGACATTGTCGAACTCACTGTCACTGATGTCTCTGGAATAGGAACCTGTCTCCTGGGCAAAAATATGATTCCCCCCGCTCAGTTGACAGATATATATAATGACACTTTGGTTGTCAATTCTCAGTTCATGTACTTACAAGCCCCTGCTCATAGTTACTTGGCCTGCTCTACAGGCTTAACATATTGAGACTTCCAGATTTCTACAGGTACGTGACTATTGTGTGTTGGTGCAACTGTTTCCCAAACTCACCATTTATGACCCTAACGAGTTCCTTACATTCTGGCAAAGAGGCACAGACCCCCATTCTCGCCATAAGAGAGAGCCTATATCTGCTGTAACTCTAGCTGTCCTTATCGGTCTTGGCCTTACTGGAGCAGGCACTGGCATAGCATCCCTTGCCACCTCCCAACATCAATATAACCAACTTAGCATGGCCATTGATAATGACATTAGAGAGATAAGAGACAGCCTCCGAAATCTCAAAGACTCACTGGCATCCCTCTCTGAAGTAGTTTTACAAAATCGAAGAGGATTAGATCTAGTACTCCTTCAACAAGGAGACCTCTGTGCAGCCTTAAAAGAACAATGCTGTGTCTATATAGACAAAACTGGTCTTGTAGAAGATAGTTTACAAAAAATCACTGAGAGCCTAGAAAAAAGAAAAAGAGAAAAAGAAAAACAAGAATCTTGGTATCAAAATTGGTTTTCCACCTCCCCTTGGCTATCTACCCTCCTCCCTAGTATTTTAGGACCTCTTATTGGATTACTTTTGCTTCTTTCTTTCGGCCCATGGGCTTTTCAAAAATTAACTCGTTTTATAAAATCTCAAATTGACTCTGCCCTCTCTCCACCCTCCATTACGGTCCAATATCACCGGGTCTGTACAGAAAATACTGATGACAATGAAACATCCCTAGATATAACTACTGAGAGGCTTAATTTCTCTGCCCTTAATACTGTTAAAACCTCATGGTGAAAATGTTATTAATCATCCTTCTCTTGAGATTACTTCATGATATAGGTCCTACCCGCCGCCTCCTCAACACGCTGGTCCCGTCGACAGTCAGCAGCAGCTTCAACCCCACAGGTGACCTCTGAGGCCTTGTCCAGCTACAGCTATATCACCCTTGGGCCTTTAAGAGGAGGTTTTGAGCCCAGGTGGCCGTTCCAAAGACGGGCAACTTCCTCAGCTCCTAGACCAACCTAAGACAGGGACTCTGAGGGTGACAGAGCCACCCCATGACGGGTGAGGCTAGGAGCAGTAAGGTCGGACCCAAGACAGGAACGGCCACCAAAATGGCTCTGGGACACACAGACAATATTTTTCCCAAGCCTGCCTCGGCCCAATAGCTGTCTAGCTGCCCCCCACCTTTACTATATAGAAAAGGGGGATATGTTAGAGGCCAGAGTCACTGAAGGGCCAAAAGGAACTCGTAAAACTTGTATATGTTAAGAGGCCAGAGACACTAAAAGGCCAAAAGGAAGTCAAAAAGCTTGTTTGATATGCACCCCTGGGATCCAGCTACCAAGACATTCCAGAGGAGCCATGAAAACGCCCCCGGACCCAGATAACAGATAGCGCAGCTGCGCAACCACCTGGCGCCTTAATCACCAGGCGCCTCCACCATGCTTATCTCTTTTCCCCTGCCCCACTCCCTCCTCCAGCCTGAGCATATAAGCTGTACCCTAACTCTAAATAAACGAGACCTTGACAACTCTTTGCTTGGTCTCCCTCTTTCTTTCTCGCCCATCGTTCCCTGCAGGCTCGATCCTCCTCGGACCCACAAATAACTGGTCCTGCTGGACAGGACATAAACCTATTAAAATAACAAATGACTTCTCAGTCGAAACAGTAAAAGCAAGAAGAGCTTGGAGAGACATACTTCAAGTATTGAATGAGCAAAAATGACAACTCAGGCTGATTTACCCTGCAAAACTATCCGTCATGATCGAGGGAGAAAGAAAAATCTTCCAACACAAAGACAACTTGAAGGGATACATGTCCACCAAACCAGGCCTTCAAAAATGCTAGAAATGATACTGAAACTTGAAGAAAAAAACAGGCATATCCAGGAGAACAAAACGCAAGTATAACACCATTAACAGTGAAGCAATATACTTATAAAAACTACTAAACATAATAAATGTCTGGAATTAAAAATAGTTTCTCCATTATAACACTAAATGTTAATGGAATTAATTCACCAATCAAGAGACACAGATTACAAATTTGGATTAAAAATCACAATCCATTAATCTGCTGCCTGCAGGAAACCCATCTCACCACAAAATATAGGCATGCCCTAAAAATAAAAGGCTGGTCAAAAATTCTACAAGCTAATAGAAGCAGAAAACAGGCAGGGGTAGCCATTATGATATCAGAAAAAGTGGACTTAAAAACCAAAGAAAATTATAAGAGACACGGATGGATACTACATTTTAGTCACAGGTACAATTCACCAGGAAGACTTCACAATACTGAACATCTATGCACCCAATACGGGCCCCTCCACATTCATTAAGAAAACCCTACAGCATTTAAAGCAAGAAATCAACCCTCAAACGATAATTCTTGGGGACTTCAACATCGCCCTCTCAACATGGGATAAATCATCAAGTCAAAAGCTTAACAGAGACACTTTGGACCTTAATCAAACCCTTAAAGAAATGGACCTTACAGATCTCTATCGAACTTTTCACCCACGTACCAAAGAATACACATTTTTCTCAGCAGCACACGGAACATTCTCCAAAATAGATTACATATTGGGCCACAAAATGAATCTACACATACACAAAAAAGTTGAAATTCTAACCTGTGCCCTATCAGACCATCACGGCCTAAAGCTGGACATCCACAACACAACAAACAAGAGAAAATACACTAACTCCTGGAAACTTAACAGTATGATGCTGAATGAGAACTGGATTCAGGAAGAAATTAAAAAGGAAATTCAAGATTTCCTGAAAGCGAATGATAATGAAAATACAACTTGCCAAAATCTCTGGGACACAATGAAAGCTGTTCTAAGAGTTAAGTTCATATCTCTTAATGCCTACATCAAAAAAATGGAAACATCAGAAATAAACAATTTAACAATGCAGCTAAAAGCTTTAGAGAAACTAGGGCAATCTGATCCCAAAAGTAGTAGAAGAGAGGAGATTAGCAAAATAAGGGGAGAAATATCTGAAATCGAGATTAAGAAAATGATAGAAAAAATTAACCAGTGAAAAAGCTGGTTCTTTGAAAAAATCAATAAGATTGATACACCCCTAGCAAAATTAACCAAAAGCAAGAAAGAGAAAATGCAAATTAATAAAATTAAAATGAACATGGAGTAATCACTACTGATACCCAAGAAATCCAGAGAATTATAACATCATATTTCAAAAACTTATACTCTGTGAAGTTTGACAACACAAAAGAGATGGATGAATTTCTAAGTAAACACAACTTACCTAAATTGAATCAGGAAGTTATGAATTATTTAAATAGTCCTATAACATATAAGGAAATTGAGGAAGTAATCTTGAATCTTCCCACCAAAAAATGTCCTGGACCAGATGGATTCAGCATAGAGTTCTACCAGACATTTAAGTAATTAATAACACCAATACTCCTTAAACTGTTCCATCAAATAGCAAAGGAAGGAACACTACCAAATTCCTTCTATGAAGCTAATATCGTTTTATTCCCAAAACCTAATAAAGACTCACTTAAAATAGAAAACTATAGGCCAATCTCTCTGATAAACACAGACGCAAAGATTCTCAACAAAGAAATTAAAAAGGAAATTCAAATCGGATTCAAAACATATTAAAAAGATCATTCACGGGGACCAAGTAGGCTTCATCCCCGGCACACAAGGTTGGTTCAACATACGCAAATCAATAAATGTAATTCATCATGTAAACCAGTCCAAAGTCCAAAACCACATGATACTCTCGATAGATGCAGAAAAAGCTTTTGACAAGATCCAACAGCCTTTTATGATCAAAATGCTAGAGACAGTAGGAATGGAAGGAACCTTTATCAATATAATAAAAGCTATATACAACAAGCCCACAACAAGGATTATGCTTAATAGGGAACAATTGGAAGCATTCCCACTTCGATCAGGAACTAGACAAGGCTGTCCACTCTCACCACTTCTATTCAATATTGTACTTGAATTCTTAGCTGAAGCCATAAGACAAGAAAGGGACATAAGAGGGATTTAAATCGGCAAGGAAGAAGTCAAGCTATCTGTATTTGAAGACAACATGATCTTATACCTGAGTGATCCCAAAAACTCCACTAGGAAGCTCCTGGAACTAATTGAGAAGTTCAGCAGGGTGGCAGGATACAAAATAAATGTTCAAAAATCGGAGGCCTTCCTATATGCCCAGAATGAAAGAAGTGAAAAAGCCTTGAGAGAAGCAATCCCATTTACTATAGCCCCTAAAAAAATGAAATACTTTGGTATAAACCTAACCAAGCAGGTAAAAGACCTTTACAATGAAAACTTTAAAACCCTAAAGAAAGGAACTGCAGAAGACACCAGAAGGTGGAAATACCTCCCATGTTCCTGGATTGGCAGAATCAACATGGTAAATATGACCATCCTACCAAAGGCAATATACAAATTCAATGCTATACCAATTAAAATCTCAAAGCAATTCTTTAAAGAAGTTGACCAGACAATCTCAAAATTCATGTGGAGGCACAAAAGACCCAGGATAGCAAAGACAATCCTGAGTAACGAAAACACTTCTGGAAGTATCACCATACCAAACCTTAGTCTACACTACAAATCCATAGTTGTAAAAACAGCCTGGTACTGGCTCAAAAATAGACTCACAGATCAATGGATAAGGATTGAAGACCCAGATATAAGCCCACAAAAAAATTATAGCCATTTGGTCTTTGACAAAGAGGCCCAAAGTATCCAATGGAAAAAGAACAGCATCTTCAACAAATGGTGCTGGCAAAACTGGATCTCCACATGCAGAAGATTAAAGCTGGACCCGTACTTGCCACCATGTACAAGACTTAATTCCAAATGGATCAAGGACCTTGATATAGACTCAGAGACTATAAAAACCATAGTTGAAAGGATAGGGAACTCCCTCGAGCTGATTGGGCTAGGTCAACATATCCTAAACAGACATCCAATGGCACAGTCACTGCTACCAACTCTCAACAGTTGAGATCTTGTGAAATTAAAGAGCTTCTGTTCATATAAAGAGATTGTAACACGAGCTCAAAGGCAACCCACAGAATAGGAGAAAATCTTCACTAACCACATATCTGATAGAACTCTACTGTCCAGAGTGCACAAAGAACTTAGAAAACTAAACACCAATGAAACCAATGCCCAATTAAAAACTGGGCCCTGGAATTTAAAAGAAACTTTACAAGGGATGAAATTAAAATGTCTAACAAATATCTGCAAAAATGCTCCACTTCTTTAGCTATCAGGGAAATGCAAATCAAAACTTCCCTGAGATATCATCTCACCCCAGTCAGGATGGCAAAAATCCACAATACAAACAACAAAAAATGCTGGAGAGCATGTGTAGAGAGGGGAACTCTGCTACATTGCTGGTGGGAATGCAGGCTCATACAGCCACTCTGGCGAGCTGTCTGGAGATTCTTAAAGAAATTAAAGATTGAAATGCCATATGACACTGCGATTCCACTTTTGGGAATAAACCCCCATACAGCAGAGGTTCACATTGATAGCACAAGCATGACCATGTTCATAGCAGCACTGTTCACAATAGCAAAGTCATGGAATCAACCCAAATGTCCAACAGTTGACGAGTGGATAAGGAAACTGTGGTACATCTATACAATGGAGTACTACTCAGCCATCAAAAATGATGAATTACTGGAATTTGCCGTGAAATGGATGCCATTAGAAACAATTAGACTTTTGTTCCTGATCATTTACTACTGAGGGGGTATGATCTCACCAGAAGAGTAGGGCGTATAGTCTGGCAGATAAAAAGTAACCATTTTGCAAATGGGTGATTGACCCCTCCCTCACTGTGGTTTCCCACTTTTATTACATCTACCTTTGAACGTGCTTTTATCACAAGACTCTAGTTTAACAGCTTTTTGTCTCTGGCCAGGAGGTAACATACAATGCCCACCAGGATGGAGTGATGGACATTGCAGGAGCAGCATAACTGCAAAAGAAAATCAACAAACCACAATCTAGAACTCCAGAGACTCTATATCAACCACCTAGAACTAGGCCAGCTTAATCTCTCCCCATCTTGAAGCTCAGGGAAATTTGCAGAAGAGGGGGCGGTAAGAGTGTAAGAGCCAAAGAATGGGAGGAGCAATGATATGTAAGATACTCCATACTAGTTAGGGCTGAAGCGATCATAATTGGACTTTGCATGCCCTGCGCATTGTCCAACACACTGTTGACCTCACAAAGTCTAGCATCTGCTAAAGGCACCAAGATCCTTGGAGGCAAAGGATTGGCAGCCACAGCAGTGTTCCTATAGCTAAGGGGAACACGGGAAAGAGTTCAGGGAAAGGCCACTGGGTCCTTGTACTTCATTGGAGAGGAGGGCCCAGAGGAAAATCAGGCATGCACAAGAAAGGACTCTCTGGGAATTGGGGCGGGAGGCACTGGGAGATGGGGAGGAAGGGGGGTGGGGAGAGGGAGCAGGGGGTACGGGGGGAGGAGGAGGGAGGGAGAGAACTGGTGTACCTATTAAGTTTGTATGAGTTGAAATGATAATAAAAATGTATTAATAATAAAAAAGAAACAATTATATTAAATGAAGTATCCCAAACCCAGAAAATTAAGCGCCATATGTACTTCCTAATAGGTGGTTCCTAGTACCAAACCCACCCAGCCCACCTTGAGACACTCATAGGTAAATCTATGTATTACCTACAGTAATTGCAAGGATTATGAACAGGAGGGATGGGGTTGTAGGGCCACACCAGAAACAAGGAGAGAAGTGACCATGTTACAGTAGAGAAAATAGGCCTCCATCAAGGACTGCAAGGGGTGACATACAGTGCCCAGCAGGATGGAGTGATGGACATTGCAGGAGCAGCAAAACTGCAAAAGAAAATCAACAAACCACAATCCAGAATTTCAGAGACTCTATATCAACCACCTAGAACTAGGCCAGACTAATCTCTCCCCATCCTGAAGCTCAGGGAAATTTGTGGAAAAGGGGGTGGTAAGAGTGTAAGAGCAAAAGGATGGGAGGAGCAATGATTTGCAAGATACTCCACACAAGTTAGGGCCGAAGCAATCATAATTGGACTTTGCATGCCCTGTGCAATGTCCAACACACTATTGACCTCACAAAGTCTAGCATCTGCTAAAGGCACCAAGATCCTTGGAGGCAAGGGATTGGCAGCTGCAGTAGTGTTCCTGTGCTTAAGGGGAACACTGGAAAGGGTTCAGGGAAATGCCACTGGGTCCTTGTACGTCATCGGAGAGGAGGGCCCAGAGGAGAGTCAGGGATGCATATTAAAGGACTCTCTGGGAATTGGGGCGGGAGGCACTGTGGGATGGGAAGGGAGGGGTGAGGGGAAGGGGAGCAGGGGGTTCGGGGGGAGGAGGAGGGAGGGAGGGAACTGGTGTACCTATTAAGTTTGTATGAGCGGAAATAATAATAAAAAATGTTAAAAAAATATTCTAAGTAGATACTCTAATCCATTCCACAGGAATGTCCTGAAACTATGGACATTGACTAAGAATAGGTACTACAACTAATGATCAGTGAGGTGATTTCAGGAGCATAACCCACATGTCAGAACTTTGTCAGAACAACATGCCAATGATTTTGCCTCTTTAAGAATAGTTTTGCTTACTGGACATAAAAGGTAATGTGCATTTGTTCACAGTCACCATGGCACTCACGATGCCGTGTGTACAGCCTTAGAGTTCCACATTTCTGTATCTTCTCTGGGTTATCAGATGCTATGGCGATCCCAAACCAATCTCCTGTAACCTGAGGTAAAGCAAAACAAAATTTTGAGGTCACAGTGTGAGCAGATTTTGACAACACTGTTTTCAATCATCAGACCTCTGCTAACATCATAGGAAAATACATCCATTTATCTCAACTCACATGGCTATTCAAAATTGTGCTTTACAAATGGGGCCATCACAGAATATCATGGTTTGAATGTGAGCTGGTCCCTAAGGTAGGGTAGCCTGTCCTATTTCCACAAATTATCTGATCCTGGAGTCTACTGCTTATTCGTTCTACTTTCATAATGTCTCAGGTGACCTCAGCTGCCTCCATCTTCTGCCACCTATCATAATGGGCAATAACACCCATCTCTATAGCATCCAGTAAAGGTAAGCCAAATAAATCTCCCTTTCTCCCTTTAAGTGTTGTTTAAGCACTGCCTCAAAACAACACAAAAAGTAACTGCCACACCCAGAATCATATAAGCAACTCACATTCACCTAGCATCAGAAAACAGAAAGTTTGCAAAATAACTTATGCTTGGTCAGAAACCCACTATTGTTTGATTTCAAACCTGTAACATAATAATGAGAATAGTATCAGTGATCAGAAGACATAAAAATCATTGTATGAGTATGAAAATCATTGCAGAGAACTACTTATAATTTCATTTATCCCTAGGCACTATTATAAGAAGCACACATGCTCGCACACTCACATACACATAAACACACACACACAGAAACAGAAAGAGAGAGAGTGGAGAGAGAGACATAAAATGGTCAGTTACATCAGTAGCTTGAACTACACCAATTACAAAAGCGACCAGCAAAAACTTCATCATTTTGCTGTATGTCTGCTGTTTCCGTTGAAGATCAAACGATGTTCTTAGTTGTAAGGAGTCTTTGTCAACTGTGGTTGACAGTGAGTCTGATGATCTATGAAATCCACCAATGATCCTCATCAAATCCCCTTGCTCTTCTCAACACTTCCTCTATGGAACTAATGAACATGACTAATGAACATATACTCTGCTCTTGAACTAGTACACTTAGAGGAGATTAATGTTGAACCAGGAATTTTGCCAATATCATCAGGGAGGAAATATATACACTACAGAGTGCAAGCACACTGATTTTATTCTTCTTAAATCTCCATGACTTGAGTGGTGTATGGCATATAAAATGTAGAAAGCTCTTTCTTATATTGCACCTTTGAAGTATGATGGAACATCCTTTCCAAATAACAGAAAACCTTGTGGAGGGGGGGCTAGAAAGATAGTTCACAAAGTAAGGGGAGTACTTGTAATTCTGGAGACTTAAATTCCATTCCCAGAAATCCACATGGTAGAAGGAGAGAACTGATTTCCTAATGTAAAAAGATATTGTTTCCTGATTTGACCAAATAAAAATAATCTGGGTGGAACTACATGAATTGCTCTTTCCAAGATATGGATTCTTAGGGGATCTATGTTTAAAATCAACAGACTGTTGGGCTAGAGAGATGTCTCAGGAGTTAAGAGTCTGCCTGGCAAGCAGAAGGTCCTGAGTTCAGATCCCAGGGCCCATTTAAAAGTGTCAGGTGGAAAGGGTGCTGCACTTCTTGCCATGGTGGAGGCTGGAAAATCCCAGAGTGAAGCAAAAAGAAGGTAGAAGCAATCCAAGTTGATTCCCAAAGTCACCCTTGGTCCTGCATAGGGACAAACAGTACCCTCTGATACACACACATATACATGAGCACACACACACACACACACACACACACACACACACACACCACACACACACATAAATAAAAAAGTTCTAAAAAATCAATAAAATATTACAAAGGTCAAGCAGTTACAAAGGTCAAGCAGTTTTGCTACATATTCTCCTTAGGAATATCTCCTAATGCCAACCAAGAATCACCATATGGCTTAAACCTGTGCAGTCCAACTCTCCATACATTAAACAAATTAGGCAAGAGAAATTACACACAGCCACTGTCAAAATAACAATGAGGGTTAGGCAGATGGCTCAGAGGTTAAAGCCTTAATCTTGCAAAGAAAAGGACTTGAGGTCAGATCCCTAGATCCCACAATAAAAAGGGTAGGATAATATTGTGGTGTCCTGTGATTCTGTCCCTGGAAGGTGGAACATGGGAAACTCCAGAGTGAAGGAATAAAAAGACAAAGTAATCTAGGAATGATGACCTTGGATGTCCAGAGGCACACACTCAAGTGTCCTCTTCTACATACATACAGACATGCACACTGTATTAGTTAGGGTTCTCTAGAGTCATGGAATTCACAGAATGAATATATATATATATATGGAAATTTATTGAGTTGCCTTACAGATATGGCCAAGGTAGTCCAGCGAAGGCTGCCAGTAGCCAAGGTAGTCCAACAATGGCTGCCAGTAGCTGAGGTAGTTCCAACAATGGCTGCCAATAGCTAGCTGCTCAGTTCGGTAGTCAAGTGGGTGATGGCTGAAGGCTGGAGAACTCCTAGAGTCAGTCTAGTCGAAAGCTAGAAGGTCGAAGAAACCAGGCGGCCGGAAGAAAAAAATGATTCCTAGCACAGCTGCAAGAAGGCATCTGTTCTCCTTGGTGGCTCCTTTTTATATGATGTAGTATTCGGAGAATCCTTTGAGAGCTTTGGAGTTCTGATAGGATGTAAGTCATGTACAATCCTTTCAAGTAGTCTCAGTTGATCTTTTCCAGAGGTGTTCTCAGCCCAGCTTATTTAATACTGGGTGTGTTAAGTTGACACCCAGGCTTAACTATCACACACACAAACACTTGCACATGCAAAAAAGAGAGAGGAAAAAAATGTTGTCATTTCTCTAACAGCCAAAAAGGTGAAAATTATGTGCTAATCTTCTTTTTAAAAAAATCAGGGGGAAAAGTATTAATCCAGATTCATAAAAATGACTTTATTAAAATAAACTATAGAATAAAATTCCATAACTGAACTTTTTGTCCTAAACACAGAATGAGATTTATGGGCTATACATGCCCCAAACACTAGTTTATATAAAAGAGAACAATTATAGATTACTATATAGTATTTTGTACAATACAGAAATATCCTGCCCATTCAGAATTTTGACTACTTCCTGGAGACCAGTCTTCAAATTTTTCCAACACTGCTTGAATATGAATATCTTCCAGGACTTTAGCATTCTCGAATCTTAATGTATGTATGATTCTTTAAGTCTTGTTCACATGCTATTATGGATCTGTGCTATCTCTGACACCCTATAACGAAAGCTTTCCCATTTATCAGTGAAGCATCCTGAGTAGATATGCCACATTTATTATATTAAATATCAACAGATATGTTTTCATGGTTGTGGGCCTCTGGGAGATCCACGGAATTTTTGCTGCAAAACTTGAGAAAGAATTGTGCTCCCTTTGTTCCTGTTTCAATAGTTAGAATTAATATTAGTTGCAGAAAATAACAAGGGGCCTATTTGATTCTGAATTTCCCATCTGCAAAGTCTCATGATCTCATTCGTGGACAAAATTTAGCCTAAACATGATATGGCCTGTCGTTTTCTATATTAAAATTAAAATAAGACTGTCATGTGTCTCATGGTAGTACACTGAAGTTTTATTTCACATTTTAAGAGAATAATGATTCATTTACATGTCTAGTCACAGTCACTTCATATATCACATATATATTTGCTTACTATGCTTATACTTTGACAGTTATCTGATTCCCTGGGAAGTCTCAGGATTGTTTTATTAGAGTCAACAACCGTGCATAGCGAAGTTCCTAGCTTCATGTTGTGAAGCTTTTCCAGGAATATAAACTTTAATTCACTTATGCACTGACACATTCACATAAAAATGCTACAAATTTATGTTTTCAGAACTTAACACCTGATCCCATCCCCCGTGTTTTTTCACACTTCGTACTTTCTCATTTTCAGCCCTCAGCCATACTCAATGATCACAGCAGATGTAGAAAACAAGCTGGAATGGAATATGGAAGTTTTCTCCTCACTGGAAAGCCTTCATAATGTGGAAGTATAATGCAAATGAATATCTTTTCCAAATGCATGCCTTTTTCTCCTTCAGATCACCTCAACAGAAAATCTACCAAAATATCTACATATTTATAGTTTTATTTTTTAGTTATTCCCTCTCTCCCTGTTCTCCATTTATACATTATTGTTTCTCCTAAATGGTATTTTCTCCATCCAAAATTCAATTCCTTAAAAATTTCTCATCCAATAATGCTTTTTTTTATTACTTTATTTCTGACATTTAGAGGTTTGTAGTTCTCCTTAAAGTCAGTCTATCTCTACCACAAAGAAATATACTTGAAAATATTTTTAAATGTTTTATTATCTTTTTATATTTTCATCCACACAATAAAGGTTAAATATTATTGATGCATATATAGGAGTGTATCCTTAACAAAAATTTTAGTAAAACAGCATTGAATATATTTACTGGAGATATACTTGTAGCTTGTGATGGCTTATTTTCATCTTTGCAACCAAATTTCCTTGAGAAGCGTAAGATTTTCTGCTGACCTACTTCCAGCAAATCATGTTTATTGGACATGCATCTGCATGTTGCTCTCATACCTTTTACACAAAAGCACTGTATTTTTATTTTTCCCCATTTTGTTATCCACTCTGTGGGGACAAGAAAATTGCACAGAAAAAAAGCGTGCTATCTTCTATAAAATATAAATCAGTTTCAATACATCCCAAGAGAAATGAATAGTTTATAATGTTGAGAGATGAAGACAATTGAAGCACTCTATTTTTCATTACTATAAAACAGCCCCAGGAAGCAGACTTTTGTTTTCTTTCATATTGTCTTACGTTTTTTTCTGGCGGTCTCTGTTAATCTCACAGGAAGAGCCTTTTATGATATATTGTATAACTCTTGGTAGGAGTTTTACATTTATCATTTCCAAGTCCAAGTGGTAAGATACACAAAGTGTTGACAAAGAAGATAATTATCTAAGAACCTATTGCATTTTTAATTCCAGTCCTATTTGTTGCCTGACTTTTTGTAGAGTCTTGGCCAATCAAGCAGACCTCAGGCAATTCCGTGAAGGGCAACTGACCTTCACATTTGCAAAGAAGAAACAAAACCACTGTTGCTCTTACATTTGCTGTACTGTCTTTTGGAGTTGAAAATTTGCATCTATTTTTGACATTTTTACTCTCTGTCCTATTCCAAACATACTTTTCTGCATTTTTCTTTCTACACAAGAGTTGGGATATGTATGATCTGCAAGAGATGCCTGAAAACCTGGAACTATACCGAACTGGGTTTTATTTAAACATTAATTACTCAAAGGGAACAAAAAACAGGACTAGCACCATTTCCTTTTAGTTACTGCTCTTTAGCTAAAACAGATTTGGGGACAGGAAAGAATAATAATTCATCAATACAAATGTAATATTTTGCTACTTAGGGTGATCAATTTGCAATGAATGTCTTTATATTCAACTACATTTATTCTTATTTATTACCTTTTAATTTTTGATGATAACTGCCATCATATGGATGAGACAGAATCATATCTCTCATCCCCAATATTTCCCTATGTCCTTAATATTCTCTCACTACAAAACACAGGAAAAAAAGTGTCTTATCCTGCAAATTTTGTTTTCTCAAACAATATCTCACCTTAAGACAATAATTGTAAGTAGAATCTTACTTCTGTCCTTCATTATCCTGAATTAACTATGTGAGGTTGATTCTTTGTACTCTGTGTACTGGCAATTTTTTTAAGATTTAAGAAATATTTTGCTGAACAAATGTAAGGAGATACAGTAATATGAGCATCTTATGAGTGGATATGGGGTAGGTTGTAGCTTGTCAGTCGTGAACCAAACTATCTAAGATCACATCCATGTTTTTGAACTGATGAAAACTGTTATTTATATTAAATATATAGGAATCAGTGGGTCATTCAGGAAGCCGAGACACCAGATGACCTGAGTTAGATTCCTAAAAGTGTGCATGATTGGAAAGAGCTAACTTCAGAAAGTTGTCTTCTGACTTCCACTTCTTTCCTCTCTCTCTCTCTTTCTTTCTCTCTCTATTTTTCTCGAGAAATACTTGTGTGCCTTCTCTCTTTCTCTCTCTGACTCTCCTCCTCTCTGTTTCTATCTCATAAAATATTTAAGCCAGTAACATAGCCGATTGCACAAACACACCCTGGAAAATTTGGCAACCTGAGTTCAATACCTGGAAAGAGAAATGTCTTTCCAAGTTGTCCTTTAGCCTCCACGTGTGCACCTCTCCTCTCCCTCCTTTAACCCTCTCTCTCTCTCTTACAAATAAAATATTTTTAAAAACATGCATGTTCCTGGATTGAATGCTGATGTTTATTAGCAAGTACAAACCTATGTGCAAAAATAGCTGCAATATTTGAGAATACATTAATCACAAGCAAGAGTTTCTCTCACTGAGTATCCACTTCACCATGTCAGAATGATGTAATTGTTTTCGGATGTGTGGGATTATTTTTTGGTACTACCTCACTGATTCTATGAAATATTTATTGTTTTGTCATGCTTTTAGATCTCTTCATATGTTCACTGCCCATGCCTATAATTTTTGTCTTTTTTAAAATTATTTTGGTGTTTTATACATGAATGTAAAGTTTATGATATATTTGCCCCTTAGTCTCCAGTCTCATTCTCCCTCCTCTTTCTGTTTTAACCCTTCCTCTCCCCTGCCAGTCTCCCTCTCATTTTCATGCTTTTTCCATATGGAGTCCATTGGGTTTCATCTGGTTTGCCTTTGATGGCATGTACCTGAGTTCTTGCTACAGCATGAATCATGAGAACCAAAGGGAGATAAGTAGGGAAGGAGAACACTTGAAATAGAAAAAAAGGGGGGTGTTAAGGTTGTGTAATAAGGCATAACAATTATGTGAATATCTCTGCAAGCCCTGAAAGAATGTATGTGTCTGCATATAGTTCTATTTGATATGTTTATATCATTGCATTTATTAGTTTATATGGTATGTATGGGTTCTTCTTTCTTATAATTGCTCTGAACAGTGTTTGGATTTGTAATTTCCTTGTTGAAAAGAGTATATGGTCCTTTGTCACATGTTCCTTAGAAATAATGACATCTTGGGCTGGAGAGGTGGCTCAGGGGTTAAGCCTCTGCCTTGCAGGCGGAAGGTCCTGAGTTCGGATCCCAGATCCCACGTATAGATGCCAGGCGGAAGCCGGGGCGGCCTGCGCTTCTGGTCCTGCCTGGTAGGGCGGGCCTGTGAATCCCGGGACAGAAGGAGTTGGAGGTGTCCATGGTGGTTCCTGAATTCGTCCGTGGTTCTACACATACACAGAGACACACACAGACACACACACACACACACACGCATGTGCACACATACATATGCACACACGCACAATTGAATAAATAATAATAATAATAATAATTAAAAAAAGAAATAATGACATCTTGGCTACTAGCTAACAGACATCCTTAGACCTTGAGTGACCAGAGAGTAGAGGGGTGAGATGCCCAATCATCTGCTCCCAAGATGCTGGGTCAGGATATGAGAACCTTCCTCTCTGTCTGTGAGTCGGGGGTGTCTGGTGTCTCTCAGCTTTGAAGCAAGCCCAGCTGCCTCCTGTCAGTTTTGATAGAGAATCCCTGTGTGTTCTGCTTGGTATCTGACACAGTTCTCTGTGTGAGTGATGTCTATGCTTCCTGGTAAAATTAGTCATGGAGCCCTGTGAAGGCACTTCAGAAGGTCGATATTTGAAGTGTTCTGGTTATATTAAATTAAACTGGTGTCTTATATATCTACAATCATTGCTAGCAGAGAACGTAGCTGTGAGTGGCACAGGAAACAGGAACAGCCAGAGTCCTGGGATAAACAAGAAGCATGATGCTTAAGACATCAGAGTAAAAGCCAAGAGCAAGGACTTTTAAAAGCACAGTGAAGGGCAAAATCATTTTCCTTGAACGTCTGATCACTAATGCAACCTTATTACTTCAGTTATTCTACTTTTACAAACACTCACCCTCTTCAGATGCAGATGGCTAAAAATACATTCCAGAGACAGAAGAATCATCACAAGGTGTCTTATTCCAAAAAGGCTATTCTGCCTTCAGCCTCTTCTTGTCCAGTCTTCACATGAAACTTCGTCTCATGGTCTTTGTTTAACACAGGCAATCTGCGTGCTTCTAATAGCTGGTACCACCTTCAAAGCTACTGGAGCTACTTCTAAAACATATTTCCCTCGGAGGAACCACAAGACTGCTCACAATTTAGATTCTTGGGCTGGGGAACACAAGCAAGCTGCCCTTTGAGGCTAATTTCCATTCAAGACTAAATTTCCTCTTAGAGAGAGAAAGATACAGATTATCAATTCATGGACTATCACCACCTATGCAATCTCATGAACTAAAGCACCCAAAACAAACGAAGTTCAAGCTCTTCAAAAAACCTCCACTCTGCCTGCATCTCCCTCTGCTGGGCATCTGGGGATTAAAAATCTCCACTCTATGGCTCCCTCTGCTGAGATTAAAAATCTCCACGGTGGCTCGGGCTCCCTCGGGTGAGCACCTGGTGATTTACAGTAGTGGTATCGATGGCCAATATCAGCACCAAATTCAGGATGTCATGGAGGAGGAGAATGAATAAGTTGGACTAGGACCATGGCCCAGCTCAGTGCTTTGTGCTGGGGAACCTACAGGCAACAACCCTAGATGATGCCCAATGCGGGCAAGGAACAAGGAACCCCACACTAGTCCCCACATGGTACCAACATGCTCGGACTTTTCCTACAATTCACCTGGGCACTGAAATTCCCCTAGAAAAACATCTAAAAGTCACAGACAGAAATTAAAATACTGTTTCTTTTTTTTTTAACATTTTTATTATTATTGCCGCTCATAGAAACTTAATAGGTAGACCAGTTCCCTCCCCCCTCCTCCTCCCCCCGAACCTCCTGCTCCCCCTCCCTCCCTCCCCATCTCCCAGTGCCTCCCCCCAATTCCCAGAGAGTCCTTTATTGTGTATGCCTAACTCTCCTCTTGGTCCTCCTTTCCGATGACATAAAAGGACCCAGTGGCATTTCCCTGAACCCTTTCTCGTGTTCCCCTTAAGCATAGGAACACTTCTGTGGCCATCAATCCCTTGCTTCCAAGGATCTTGGTGCCTTTAGCCGATGTTAGACTTTGTGAGGTCAATAGTGTGACGGACATGGCGCAGGGCATGCAAAGTCCTATTATGATTGCTTCAGCCCTATCTAGTGTGGAGACTCTTCAAATCATTGCTCCCCCCATCCTTTTGCTCTTACAAACTTACCGCCCCCTCTTCTGCAGATGTCCCTGAGCTTCAGGATGGGGGGAGATTAGGCTGGCTTAGTTCTATGTGGATGATATAGAGTCTCTGAAGTTCTGGATTGTGGTTTGTTGATTTTCTTTTGCAGTTTTGCTGCTCCTGCAATGCCCTTCACTCCATCCTGATGGGCACTGTATGTCACTCCCTGGTCAGAGACAAAAAAACTGTTAAACTGGAGTCTTGTTATAATAGCACATTCAAGGGTAGATGTAATAAAAGCAGGAAACCTCGGTGAGGGAGGGATCAGTCACCCATTTGCTGTTTCTTTAAGATGTGATTTTTTTTTTTGCTACCTCCAAAATAAACCAAATTTTATCTCCCTTTGTTTCTGGTGCTAATATAATGCTCCAGACATGTCCTTCCCTTCTTCAACAAGGCCTCAAGAACACTTGCAGTTTATTTTCTTTCTGTTTCTGACATGTTTTCCCAATGTTTCTTCTATTTGAAATACAAATATTTTTGTCATATGCTGTCACGTATATCTCATTAGATCTGTAATAAACTGTAAATAGAATAAATGATAATAGCATAACATAATGCATACCAAAAGATGAAGATATATATGTACGAATATATGTATAAATAGATATTAAAGGATATACAAGTAGCTGTGATCTCTTTTTAATATTTCCTTTATTTTGGGGGCTGGAGAGGTGGCTCAGGGGTTAAGCCTCTGCCTTGCAGGTGGAAGGTCCTGAGATCGGATCCTAGACCACACGTATAGACACCAGGCGGCAGCAGGGCAGCAGGGGCAGCCTTCCTTTCTGATCCTGGTAGGGCAGAGCCTGTGAATCCTGGGGCAGAGTAAACAAGGAGAAGGTGGAAGCACTCCATGGTAGTTCCCGAATTCCTCCGTGGTTCTACACACACACACATGCATACACACATGCGCACACATGCATACATCCGCAATTGAATAAATAATAAATAGTAATAAAAATTTTAATATTTCCTTCATTTTTAAAGCCAACTCCCTTACTCTTCATCTAAGCACAAGAGCTTTACAAAAAACTGTTTTCAAGACTCAAGCCTGTATAACAGGATTGCTATGATTAAAACTTGCAATAGCTGTATATTGAATAAATGATATATCAACATTAATTATAATAATTATGCCAATTATATATTTTAATTTGTGTTAATAACTAGATGAAACATTATTCTACATTTTCACTATTATTAGGGTTAACACATATGCAACTATTTCAACAACGGTTTTAATACTTTAAGTTCCAAAAGTTTTCTTTTAAAAAATTATGAGAACATTTTTAAATTCACTGGTAATTTTAATATGCTTTATTATTTAGTAAAAATAATTTTTGGTTACTTTGGTGTTTTTGGATAGTTGGTTTCTGTGATATACCCTAATTCTTTAAATTTACATTTGTTTATTAAGAGATGTTACAAGAGGTGTTGCTAGCAATTAAAGGTTATTTAAGTTCAATTTCCTAAAGTCTAAGTAATGCTCTACAAAAGAACTAATATCACATTCTGCTCACAATAATAATGTTTTCATAAATATTAATCTGCTTTTGGTAATGTTTAAAAATGAACTTTAAATTTAATCAATTACATATAATTCCTTTGTTTCATGACCTCAAGTTCCATAAATTATCACTGATTTAAAAACTGTTGCTGTTAAGTCTTAAGCAAGAAATATACTGCTGCAGGTAACACCACATCGAATTTCAAGTTATATTACAGAGACATAGTAATAAAAACAGCTTAGTTCTGCAAAAAACAAATACATTGATGGATGGATTAGAGCAAAGAGCCCAGACATAAACTCACTGACCTACAGTCATTCTATTTTAACGAAGGTGACAAGCCTACATACCTAAACATTACACATCTTCAACAAGTGGTACTGGGAAAATTGGATATCTACATATAGAATAATGAAAACTGACTGTTATACTTTACACAAAAGTTAACTCAGACTGCATCAAAAACCTTAACATGAAACCTGAAACTGAAACTTGAATTGAAAAGACTGGGTAACAATTTTCTGAATAGGATCCCCAAAACCCAAGAACTAAGAACAACAATCAGAAAATGTACTTCATGAAATTAAAAGGTTTTTGTTCTGCTACAGAAATTCCCAGTTGTGGAAAATGACAATTCACAGAATGGTAGAAAAATCTTTGCTAGCTATGTATCTGACAAAGAACTGAGAAAATTAGACAACAAGAAAGCAAACAACCCACTTAAACATTGGTCCCTGGACTTCTCCCAGAAAGACATTCAAATGTCAAAGTATCTAGAAAAAAAGGTCATCTTCTCTGATCATCAGG